>JAPFRF010000004.1:30170000-31370000 GCA_029282475.1 Phrynocephalus forsythii
AAGGATGAAGGGATCTTTTAGGGATAAGATCATTTTGGATATTTTTTAATCTTATTTATTCCCTCTACCCTTATCTAATGAAATCAGAAGGTAAACCGAGCCACCTTATTTTCCCAAGTTTCTTCATACCTTGAAATGTTTTACTATATGAATCTGTTTCCAGACTAAAGAGTGGTCCTTAGTTAAGGTTTGTTTTGATGTGAAGGATTCCAGCTTCCTTGTCACTCTGAGCCCCTTATTCAAAGTTCAAAGATGTCCTTTTGGAAACTACACCAGGACTAATTGCCATTAGTTATTTTAGGCCGATGGCTTCATTTTGTTGAATGCCTTTTGTGAAAACAAAGCATTTCCCTGTTTATCAAGCAAATATCACATTTTTGGCAGCTCGTACAATTCTTGACCCTTCACAAATGAGGATGACCTTCTTCAGTTCCACCATTCTGCATCCACCACTTTTTAATAAATGGAACAGAAAATTTCATTAGAGCCTCAAATTCAGGAGCTCTGCCTCAGTTAAATTGAGCTAGAGGATTTCACAACTTTTCCTTAGATGTTGATGGTACCTCTGGTTGCTGATTCAAAGATTTCCCTCCTCCTCCGGTGCCACTTTTGACTGATGGCACCTAATGCAATCAGCCACTGCCAAGGAACAACCCCTTCCTTTGGCTGCTTTTCTTTTTTAGAATCCGCTAACTATCCCCCACACCCCCACCCCAAACAGGACAGTCTTCCCACCTCCAGTGCCGCTTCACCTCTCAGTGCTTAAGCAGAAGATGTCTCCAGTTGCAAGTGTTTTTTGATAAATTTAAGAAGTCAAACAACTGACACAGATGGATAATCCAAGTGTATAGGGTGAAGAGTTATAAATTAACACATTATTCCCTCTTAATGTGAAATACTTGAGAAGGCATTTTCTCAGTCCCCTGACATCCACCCAGTGAGGGCTCCCATTGTACTTTTCAAGTGGCATTGATTTGTTAAACCACTGAATTAGCATCTTAGGCCAGCTGCCTGTTCCAGTGTCCTGGAATTGGGCTCATTCACCTTCTCTCTCTCTCTCTCCCCCTCTCTCTGGTTTCTTTCTTGCTGCCTTGGTCACACACAGGCTGCTTCCCCCAGTTTTGCCCTCTGTTTCCCTCCTTTTGCTCCTGAAGCAGGTTCTGTTCTCCGTCTGTGCAGGACTGAGCCAAGGAACACAGCCCCCCCCCCCGGTTACGTGAAGCCCGCCGTACATGACCAGAGCGTTACGCCTTAGCATAATTTTGTTGGGTTGGACATAGAGAAATGAGTGAGCTACTATGTGCCCATGTACATTGTCTTTTCTCTTTCTTTTCACAACCTGCCGAAGCCAGTTTCTGTACTCTGGCTGGGGAGCAGGGAAGGGGAACAAATTAAAAAGCAGAATGAATATATATGTAAGTCAGAAAAGAGGTGAGGAGTGGGAGACATCTGAGGGAGCTCTTAATGTGGGGCTAATCATCATTGATTGTACAAGGTCTAAGAATACTGTGGATTTCTGCCCTTGTAATGAAATGCACTATTTAGTCACAGTCTTTGGAAGTTTTTGTGACAGGAGTCTTGCTTTCTTTTTCTTTTTCTTTCTTTTAAAAAACAGCAACAAATGTATTTGCTTTGCTCTTTCGGATTCAAATATTTTCCTAGCAGTTTAATTCATTATCTCACTCATGGTGGATTCTGACAGATTGTGAACCGTTGCCCTAATTGACTAAATTACATTACCAATATATGTATTCCTCTAATGAAGATTATGCACATGAAATGAACATTACGTTTCATTTAAAGCTGCTAATAGAATGCTGACATTTTTATTTGTGGGTTCTTGGCACGGCAACTTGTAAAATCTCTGGAAGCCTACAAATGGCCTGTCTGCTCAATTAGAACTTTGTACTGTCATGACACATCCTCTTACGCTGTGCCTGTCTAGCATAAACTCCTTCCAGACTAAAACCTCTTGTTGTTGCTGCTATGAATAGTTTTACCCTTTTGTCTAATTAATTAGACACAAATAGTAATTTATTCAAGGGGAACCAAATAAATTGTATAGAAAAACAAATATAATAATCAGTGTCTGCTACCTCAAATTTGAAACATGTACAACTTGGTTATGTTAGCAGACACTTTTCAGTTTTCTGGTTCATCGTTGTGATGAGATGATGGTAAGGTGCTATACCAATCTGTTGTAATGCCTGTCTTATGGAGAGTTACACTCCGACCTGTGGCCATTGCCTTAGGAAATTTAGATATGGAAAGGATCATTTTGAGTTGTAGCCTTTGCATATCCCTTAAACAATTACAATGTGTATAAATAATATTCAGCTTTTCAAATTAGCTTACTTATTAGATGGTCCTTAGATTATTCCTACAAACCAGTATAGTGCTGTTTTGATGGCTAGACAAACTGGACAGGACTCCCTGTCTCATAGGATGTGGACTATTGTGGGGGCTGGCACAAGAACTGGAAGCTGAAGTAACTGCTGGCAGCAAACCGTTCTTCACATGATTTGCCATTTCTTTGGTCCTGTGTCTGGAAGTTGAGTCATGGCCATTGGGCTTCTTTTCTTGAGAGATTGAAATGTTTGGTTTCTCATCCAAACAGGCTGATGAAGCTGTTTGGATGAGAAGCAAAACATTTCAATCTCTCAAGAAAAGTAGTCCAGTTGCCATGACTCAACTTCCAGATAAATTCACCCGGATGACTGAGAATCTTCACAGACACTCTGGTCCTATGGTTCAAAGAGGAACCATTTGTGCATGCTCTTTTCTCAATTTATACTTAACAGTGTCAGTCAAAACAAAGGAGTTGCAGGCAGCAAGGACTAAGGGATGTAAGAGTTAAACACTGCTTTTAACTGAAAATCATGCTGAAACTCTGCTTACAGTGCAGCAGAAGTGTTCTTTGTTAGCAAACCTATGTTTATCACCTAACACTTGGTAAAGCCTTCAGCTTCTTTATTCTAAAAAGCAGGTTTCTAGCTCCCATTGTTTTCTGCATACAGTACAGTTTAAAACATTTGCAAATGTCAATAATATTTGAAGGACAAATATGTTTTGTACCCCTTGCAGTTAAAATTGGCTTTCACCTTTCCTATGAGTTTCCTTTCCCTTATGACCCTTATTAATCTTCATAACTGTACTTCCCCTTCCAAAAACACTAAAGGAGAACAAAGTATTAGCTCAGACAAAAATCCAAATTCTAGAGGAAATCTCTTCCCTCAAGCATGTCTTTTGAATAACCTTTTGCCATTCATGTGCATGTTATCATTTTGTGTAAATTATTTAGAAGGGGAAAAATATTGTTAAGGAATAAATAACGTTGTATGTGAGGCAAATAATCAGTGGAGGCTAGTTTTCCTGTTCCTTATAGCGGAGTCATCATAATAAAGGAGAGTGCTTCCTAGCTTGAAATACACTGTACTCACCTAGAGGGGGTCACAGTGGATGATTAAGATTTGCATGCAAAAGCACATGGGAGGAAAGTCAGTGTGAAAACCCAAGGGATGATTTGGTAAATAATTGCTGTGAGGGAAATGGGTAGATTTTGTGTGGTCTAGTTGAGATGAGCAGATTAAAGAACTTCATTTCTTAAGTGTACTAAGTGAACTAATTGAGACCAAAAGAATTACGGTAAAACTCATTGGACAGAGTGAACAGGGTCTTACAGGAACAGGTTATTTTGTTTCAAGAGTTTTGAAAGCATAGTGCCTGTATATACAGTAGGCAAGAAAAGAGCTGAACATTAAATAAACATGAGATGCCATGTTTGCATATGTATATACCTTTTTTTTTTACATTAAACTAGCAGAAATATGTCCAAGCCACTGCAGGTTCGTTTGATAATTTGATTTGTTGATCTGTGGAAGGTGAAGGCCTTCACAGACGACCGTGGGCTAAATTGAAGGTAAATTCTCTAGGTTGACTGGAAGAGAAGCAGAAATGATGATGATTGGGCAAGATATGAGAAGGCAGGGATTAGCAATCCTAAAAGGTCAAAAAGAGCAGGTGATAATTATTTGATGGTGGTCCCTCTAGACTGTACACCTTCTTGTCAAATAATCAGTGTCCTCAGCGACTACCGAGGAAAAGCCCAGTGGAAGACTCAGGTGGGTGTCCTATTTTCATGCTGAGAAAACAAGGGAAAGAAACTACAGTATATGCAAGGCAAAACATTGGGGTTTATGAATGTAGGTAAGAAGAAATAGGAAAGGTAGCTGACCCATGGAGAATAGAAGACTGGTGGCTGTAAAGGTTAAAGAAAAAGGGGATGGGCCCTGCAAATGTATCCTTTTACATCCCTTCAAATAATTAATAGGCAACTGAAATATCCCAATTTTTAATCAATTGAGACCATGAGTTTAAAGTATTTTGCTTTGTAATTTACTTAGCTGGTGGGTTTGTGCTTGCACGTGTGCATGCGCGCGCGCGCGCGCGCACGCACACACACACAGAGAGAGAGGGGGGGCCGAACGTCATTTCATCCAAAACCCTGCATACTTAGGGGCAGGAAGCCCATCTGTGAGACCATTTTATTTTGGTTTTAGATTTCTTTGACCAACAATGATGTGAGATGGCTGTCCAGGATTAGGAGTACCCAGAAAGAAAACCAAGAAAACATAAATGAGCAACCTCAGATTCCCTCACGTATCCCTCCTCAAGGCTTTGCAGCTGTCTCCATTGACACTTAGGCCTGAACTGGCTCCAGAATCAGAATACTAAAGGATCCAATATGGTCTTTTAGTTTATTGCTTGGGAGGGAGGGACAGAATAGCAGCCAGATGTGAACTGTGTCCCTAATCCCGCACAGGCTTATACTGAAAATAGTTCAGTGTAGCTTCCAGGTACATAAGAATGCAGAACAGGACAATACGATGTATTGTTCAATCAGTTGATTCTGCATCTCCAGTTCTGCTCTTTTAGTTGGTGTTAGCCTGATGAAACTGGAGGAACCTTTTACTACACAGAAAATAAAACATAATGACCAGAATCCGATAGTTGGAACTAGAACAGACCTATTGAAATCAACGTACAGGTAAATCCCATTGATTTATGAGCTTGAGTTCATGACTGAATTTAGGTCCACATTATATTTCAGTTCATGAACGAGCAAGGTTAGAGGATGAAAATCAGTTCTGTGTTACTTATACATGTTGTTCCATTTCTGTCCCAATGACTACTTTTTGCTCTTTGTGGCTTTTCCTGTTTTGAGGAAAAAAGGTTTCTGCTTCTACTGAAAAAATTCAGCTCATCTAAAGTTAGTATTGCATAAGATTGGTAGAAATCAATGAGGTCTGAAGCTATCTGAAATTCTATGTGAGCAATTTTAATGTGTATTGTTTAACTACTTTTATCTTGATCGGAACCATGCATCTGTTATATTTTATGTAATCTACGAGACTGGGATGAATGGAGGGCAGATTTAAATTATAACATCTCACATTATACCTTGGTTGTCAAACAGCTAAACAGTTTTGAAAAGGAAATCATTGGTCTTATTCGTATAGTTTGATATTAAGAAACGTGGTTCACTTTCCCTATTAATTTTTTGACAGAAGTGTAAAAGTTGATTAGCTCACAGAAGTAAGTATTTATGATGATGAAGTCAAAGTAGCAACCTTATAGATAGGATAAGTTCAATTAAAAAAACTAAATAGAGAAGCTGAGCCAGTGAAATGCTTATGTCCTATTGACTGATTAAATTGGCCATAAGTTTCAGGTCTCAATAATCTTCCAAAAAGTAAAATATCTGGGACATACTGAGCTTTCAAAAGGTCTGTCATAGTGTTAAATCTTGTCCTCAACACTTAGTGGTTTCTTGGCATCTTCTCATATTATTTCATCATGTCCAAGAGGTCAAGGGGAGATAAGTCTAGCAGAGACTTGATATGGCAAAATCAATTCATCTTCAAAAGCTAGTTCAGGTTGAAATAATCAAAGTCAATCAGTGAGAGTGGCTATTAATGTAACTCTGGAAATCCCTTCTGTCAGATATCTCCATTGTATCCTGTACAAGTAAAATAGAACTTCTGAGTTACTTGGTTTCTGAGTGTGTGTTTTTTGCGGGGGGGGGGGTGGGGGGTATCTCCAAAAGGTCTCCATATGGCTCATTAGATTTCTTTCATTTTTCTTTCCTGTAATTGTATAGAATACAATTTCCATTTCATTTTTCAGCAGATTCCCAGACAGGCCTATAGTAAATTAAATATAAAATGAAGCAGTATCTTCAAAATAAAAATGGTAACACACAACAATGTCAAAGGTATCTAGAGTATCTAGATAATTAGCAGAAAATAATAATCAATAAGACACGGAGTCATGAAGAATCAGTCACAACTGTAATGACACAACACAACACACAAGCAAAATATATGGAAAAATATTATCCTCTAGCAGATTATAGTCCAGAGTCCCAGCCATTCTCAATGGGAATTGGAAACAATTGTTCACACATCTGGAAGTTGTGTCATGGCAACTGGACCTCTTTTCTTGAGAGATCAAAACGTTTTTCTACTCATCCAAGCAGTCCTCCATTTTATAGTTCACCTTGGTTTCACATCACCCTAGTCTGAATAAGCTCATAAATTGGATAAAGGCCCGAATAGGCTCATTAGGTGGACAATAGCCTGAATAGAATCATAGGTAAACCACGATCTGAATAAAATTGAGGACTCACCACTAACTTTCCTCAGACTGATGAAGCTGCTTGGATGAGTAGCGAAACATTTGTCTCTCAAGAAAAGAAGTCTAGTTGCCATGACTCAACTTCCAGATCAACTCACATGGATGACTGAGAATCTTCACAGACAAATTGATCACATGCCACTTGTAAGGTTCAATATGTGACTTATGCAGTCCTGTTTTGGCCTATATTTCTTTCATGTTGTGTCTATGGCTGTGGCCAAAAAACCCCACCCACAAATAAAACAAACAAAAAGCAAGCAAACAAACAAACAAAAGTGGGAGTAGGAATGGCTGTTTCAGACTACCTGAAGAATCCCAGCTAAAAACCTTCTATTAAAGATGAGGAGATAGAGGAGGTGATAAACAAGTTAAAGAATGCTAAAACTCCAGGAGCCGATGGATTGGGACCAGAATTTTATAAGATATTTAAATCAATGTTAATACCTAAGCTAAAGAAGCTCTATAACGAGATATTGGAAGGAGGTCAAGCCCCAATCTCCTGGAAACACTCATTAACTATTTTAATTCTTAAGCCTAATAAGGATCCAACAGATGTCGGTTCCTATAGACCAATATCTCTTATTAATCAAGATGCTAAGATTTTCACAGCAATTCTAGCCAAAAGAATGTACACCTTTATAGATAAATATATCAAAGAGGATCATACTGGTTTTATTAAGGGTAGACAAATGCCAAACACTATAAGAAGAACTTTGAATGTTCTTTATGAGATGGGAAGATTGCAAGATAAGGCATGTATTCTATCCTTAGATTTATTTAAAGCTTTCGATTGTGTTCAATGGTCTGCGCTAAAACTTTTATTAGAGAAATGGGGTTTTGGAAAAAAAAATCCTAGGTGTAATAAATCAACTTTACCCAGATAGTATTTCGTCAATTATAGTCAATGATGGGATGACAGAACAGATTACTTTAGGGTGAGGAACAAGACAGGGTTGTCCTTTGTCACCAGTTTTGTTTTACATTGTAATAGAGTTACTCGCAAATGCAATAAGGGACGATGAACAAATCAAAGGTATGGGGAAGGAGGGGAAGATTAAAATCAGCTTGTTTGCGGATGATGCCTTGATAACAATAAAAAAATCCGTTAGAAAATATAACAAGAATAAAATTACATTTAAAGGAATTTGGTGAAACAACTGGGTTATGTGTAAACTGGCAAAAATCAGAAATTATGCTGTTTAATCATGATAAACAAGATATGGAGGAGATTTCCAACTATGGATTAAAAGTCTGTAAATATATGAGATATTTAGGGATACTTTTAGATAAAGATTTGATTAAGACAAGGGAACAGAACTATAACAAATTAAAGGAAGAGATCAGGAATAAACTACAAAATTACTCCAAATTAAACCTATCATGGTTTGGCAGAATAGCATTGGTAAAAATGAAGATACTTCCTAAAGTTAACTTCCTTTTTAGAATGCTACCCATTCAGTACACAGAAGCTGAAATTAAAGCTTATCAAGATAAACAGATATTGTAATGGAGGTAAAAAAACAAGAATAAGTAAAAGCTTTTGGTATAGATCACAAAAGGAAGGAGGCATAGGTATACCTAGCCTTAGAAACTACTATACAGCTAACCAGCTTAGTTGTGTGCGGGAAGTATTATATAAACTGGAAAAAATAATATGGTGGAAAATTGAATCAGACGAGATAAATGGGGATATAAATAAATACTTGTTCAGTCTCCCTAAAAAAAGATATCAAATCAAAAAACCCCTCCTGAGGTCCCTATTAACCACTTGGACAAACCACAGAAGGAAATTGGCTCCGGAAGTATCCCCTCTCAGTTTGGTAATAGATCAGGAAAATTTCCCCATGAATATGAAGAAACATGGAGAATTATTTAAAACAATGAAAGTCGCAAGAGTAAAAGAGTGGATTAATAAGATGAGAACAAAGCAAGATATTAAGCGCATATTACAAGCTAAGCATTTAACTTGGTTAATTTATGCCCAATTAGAAAGTTGGATAAAAGATGGGATAAGGAGAAATACACAACTCAGAGAATATACAAAGTTTGAACAATTCTTGTTAACATATGAACCAGAGAAAGGAAACACAGGGAAAGGAGCAGTAGGTAAAATATACAAAATAATTGAGGACTCACTAGAGGAAAGGGAACAAGAAACAATAAGAGAGGTCTGGAAGCAAGACATTGGTAAAGAAATAAAAAAAGATGAATGGAAAAGAATTTGGAATATGAGGATCTTACGTTCATTATCCGTTAGAATAAAAGAAAATTATTTTAAAACTATTTTAAGATGGTATATGACACCAGTCAGACTGAATAGAATAAATTCAAGATATTCTAAGTTTTGCTGGAAATGCGAAAAAAAGATAGGTACTTATATTCATCTTTGGTGGGAATGCGAAATAGTTCAAAAGTTTTGGCAACAGATTTTCGGTGAGATAAAAGAAATATTACAAGCTGATATTAAATGTAAGCCAGAAATTGTGCGGCTATCACTACCACCTACTAATGAATATGATATAAAAACAAAAGAATTAATTGCAAAATTTATGACAGCAGCAAGACTGATTATAGCTAAAAATTGGAAACTGAATTCAGATTTTAAAATTACTGACTGGTATAAGGAAGTGTGGGATATAGTTTTAAACAACAAATTGTCCTGTAGTATAAAAGTTTTGCGAGGGGAAATGAGCAAGGATATATTTTTATATTTGGGGAAAATTTATAGATTATGTACTATTAAAAGGGAAAGGGATACAACCCTCATACAACCCAACACAGTTCTGGAGAAAAGGACTCTAACAAGACAACTAGAAAAAAAGAAGATGAAGAAGGAAGAGAATATAAAGGAATACTGGATGGTCCCGGGGGGTTGGGGTGCACTTTGTAGTGATATTTTTGTTCATTGTATTGTTAATTGTATGTTTGTTTATTTTAAATAAAATAATAATAATAATAATAATAATAATAATAATAATAATAATAATAATAATAATAATAATAATAATAATAATAATAATAATAATAATAATAAGGATCCCAGCTGCATGTTGACCTCCTGAAATAGGAGCATGTTAACTGGGAAGACTTGATCTCAAACCAATATTGTTGCATGTGTTGGGAAACACACTTCAGTGGCATAGGGCATGTTGGATTACATCTAATTCCCTTATACAAAAGTGGAACAGGTGATGCCTTTAAGCTACTAAAAAAATAACAAAAACGTTGCTAATATTTCGAGGGCAAAACCCTCTTCCTCAGAGCAGTACCAAATAGGTTATAACATGGCAAAAGATGGATTTGCCAGGAGTTATTTCTTAGATGTAAGGTTCTTGGCAAGATGGGGGAAAAGCCAGGCAGTTCTAATTCCCTTGATAATGTATTTGAGTGATGAATTTGTTGATGGATAGATGTTGTAAATAGTTTGCAATAAATGTTGTCTTCGTTGTCTGAGCATTGATTGCTCATTTTCTTCTGAGTTGCCGATCACACTAGGGTATCATTCATGATCCTCATCCTGTCAGAGGAGACATATCCATTCACAGTAGGGTATCAGTTGCTTCTTTTAGTGTAATCCACAATCATTGATTTGGGTTTTGGGGGTTTGGGAGGAGCCAAGACTTGGAAGTTTTGATTATTTCAATAAATGCGGCCTTGGTTCAACTCAGAGTGCTATAGCTCAACTCATTCTTCCATTTCCATGTGCGACTGCTCTCATGACAAGACAATGATGATCACTGTGTACAGTCCATCTCAGGAAATAGGTCTTAAAATTTTAGGCCAGAGATGAACCATTTTTGGTGGGTCTGTTATTTAAAAGGGCAAAAATGAAAGCAAGCAAGCAAGCAAACTAACTAACTAACAAAATTTGAATTGGGTGGAAGTCCAGTTGTAGGTTTGTGGTATTTCAAAGTACAGTGGACCCTCGTGTAACAAACAGTTTGTATAACATAAAATCTGTACAACATAAAAAATTCCGGCGATAGGGGGAATTTGCTTAACAGAATTGCCTATGGGGCAAATCCATACAACATAAAAATGGTCGCGATTAGGGATTACTCCGTTTTCAATGCATTCCTATGGGAAATTTGTATAAAGGAAAATTTGCTTAACAGAATTTTATTTGGAACGAATAATTCCTTTATACAAGGTATTAAATGTTACAGCAGGGCAGTGGTGCAGTTAAAGGTAAATTGCTCCTCTTGGGGGCGTCCATGAGCAGCAGCCCATTTCCTACCCCATGGGAAAAAAATAGGACCTCTGAGTGAGGTCCTATGTGCCCCACTCCCCAAAAAGTGGCATTCTTTCCATCCTGTCAGTGCTTTAGAGACCACCCATCCATAAGGGAAGGATATTTTTATTGATGCTCAAAAGTGAAACTACGGATTAAATATCTGCATTTGGTTGTTAAAGGGTCAGGATATAATGGCCAAAATCCTCTTGACTAGTTATGCTGACCCAACATAGTGTCAGTTCCGGAGGCAAATCACATTAAGTGACTCAGCAATTAAGTGACTCACAATTTGATATTTGGAGATTTCAATAGAAATTTTCCTGCTTTGCAACACTTCTTATACAGTATTTCTGTTGTTTTATACATTAGAGATGGGTATGAACCGTTGGTTCAACCTTTAGGTGGGCAGATGTTCTGCCAATGGGTGTCCACTCGAAGGCAGTGTCCTAACTTCCTTGTCCCACGCCCTGCTTCTGAGTGGGCACCCATTGGAGGAGGCAGGGTTGGGAAGCACTGAACACCTGCTCATTCGAAGGATGGGGTGTTCACACCCTGCTCTTATCTATCTATCTATCTATCTATCTATCTATCTATCTATCTATCTATCTATCTATCTATCTATCTATCTATCTATCTATCTATCTATCTATCTATCTATCTATCTATACACACACACACACACACACACACACACAGAGTATATGTCTCTGTATATGTATATTATGCATATATTTTCTATTGCAGCGAGAGGAACAATTTTACAATTTTTGTTTTTGCCTGTGAGGCAGGATTTTCAACACTACTGTAGAATGATTATAATTTAACAAAGAAGTTTGAATCAGATAAGTAAACACTCTTATGCTGTCCCTAAATTGCCAGTAGGGTTTGAGAAGAAAGCACATTTTCTGAGGTTAAAACAAAAAGAAACATCCATGTGTCCAGCTTAACCAAGAAAGAGAATAAATAGGTAAAGAACAGCTTATTTCCTGGTGCTACTACATTTCCTTTTTGTAATAGAATAATACTGACATTCTGCCCAAAAAGGTTAAGAGACCTCCACTTTCCCATCATTTTGTCACAACATTCACGCAGAAGACCTCCCTGTTCCATTTTAAAAATACATCTTAATTACAGAAATAACAACACTAAAAGAAAATCTTGCCAAAATACAAATGCGGTGTCAGCTGTGTAGCCTCATCAGTACAGTACTGCCTTGCTCATTTCCCACCAAAGTTCATTAAAATGTGGGGGGTGCGGTGGGGGCAGAGGGAGGAATCAGAAGAGACTGTGAGTAAAGAAACAGAAATGAATTTTAGGGTCCTATGCTTGTCTAAATGACACGATTAAATGTGTTTAAATGCCAAAGAAATCAACAGGACATCAGTGTGCTTTACGATCTGTTGGCTTGCAGCCATTACATTTAATAACAATAGCAACATGTAGTAAGGCCAGAGCCCACTGACATCTGTCTGAAGTGTCCTCAAGAGCAGCCGGTCTCGTCCGGGGAGAGCTGGGGGCTCTGCAGAAGTCCAGGAGGTGACACAAGTCTGTCTTTGCAGTGTGGAGGTTGGACGGGAGCCACAGTCGAGAGAGAGAGAGCCGGTTGTGGCTGGCCAAAAACCGAGGAGGCAGAGAGGTCCTCTCTGTGTGTGGGTCTGTGTCCTCCTTTCCCGTCAGAGCTGGGCTAGCCTGGCCAAAAAAGCGGCTGCTTGGCAAGCCTTCATGGCAGGATGATGTAGTCTGTTGTGACTCGTGTGCATTCCTTTCAGGTTAAACTCGGGAAATGGCATTGTGTTAAAATTCCGAGTGGCATGAATGTTTCATTGCCGCAAGTGCATCGAGGTCTCTGGAGAAAATCTCTCTCTCTCTCTCTCTCTCTCTCTCTCTCTCTCTCTCTCTCTCTCTCTCTCTCTCTGTGTGTGTGTGTGTGTGTGTGTGTGTGTGTGTGTGTGTGTGTGTGTGTGTGTGTTTTAGAGCAGTGGGTGGGAGAGGAGGCGGATAGTGTGACTTAGATACTTGGGAACTATCAGAGGAACGCTTCCCTCGGAAAATGTTATCCAGTGGTGTGTGAAGCTGACTGGCTGCGATCGTCACTTAGAAGGGTTTCGCTTTCCCCCTCCCGGCGGCCGTGGCTGTTTAAAAATCTCTCGGTCCAGACAATTAACAGCTGAAGAAAATATGACAAGACACACGCAGCAAGGTTGGGAGATAGAGAGAAGGAATGTGCCAGAAAAGAGTTGAATTGCCTTCTTGTATACAAACTGGCAGGTCTCCTCTCTCCTCCTCACTCTCCCGGCTTGCTGTAACCCTCTCCCAGGGCTGCTGTTTTTCTCCCCCCTCTCCTCCCCCTTTCCTGTCTTCTGAAGGCCAGAACTGATCTGTTAACTGTATACCGCTGACTGGGAGGCCAAAGCCGCTCATGGTACTGTATGTTACCATTACTACTCCCTCATTCCTTTTTACAACTTTAAAACAGTTCTTTGCAATAATGGTTTGTGTGTGTTAGGCGGATTGACTTTCTTTCTTTCTTTCTTTCTTTCTTTCTTTCTTTCTTTCTTTCTTTCTTTCTTTCTTTCTTTCTTTCTTTCTTTCTTTCTTTCTTTCTTTCTTTCTTTCTTTTCTTTGCTCCAAAAGGACCAGATTTGTAGAACTTTTAAAACTAAAGGAATCAGGCTGTTTTCCTGCCATCACATTTATATTATATACAGCACCAGTAATGATTTCAAGGCAAAGCTTTAAACAGTGTTGTTAGTACAAAAATAGAGCGGGGATTAATGTGGTAATGATACATTCTGCTGGTAACATTTTAAATGAAATTGTGTGAGGCAGAGGTTGCTGGCTTTTATTTAATTCAAGTCGCCTCTGTTATGGGTTTGCTGTGTTTCTTAATCCTCGACTGTAGATATCTGTGGCAAGCTGCTTGCAGTCTACTAGTGATGTGTCTTTGTTTGGTATATCATGAACTTCGATTTATTTTTCTCTTATATAAGATAATGAATCAGGATGAGGACAGACATACTAGGGGCATGCTGTATTACATGGCTTTCAGGTGAAATTCTCTATTTGCTTTTCAGAAAACAACAAACTCTTGCAGCATCCTAATAACTAACCAGTTTTTCCTGGCATGAACCTCTGTGAGATCCATCACTTCCTCAGAGGCATGAAGGTGTACCCTCATTGGACAAATGTGTATAGATATCGTAGAGGAGAAGATGATAGAAAATGTGAACAGACTAACACACTTACCACTTCGGAATTTTTTAAATTTTTTTGACAGCCCGTGCGAAAAACCCCTTACCGATATCCTACCAAGTTTCCACTGGGCGAAAAGGCCAGCATAGCCATGGGGATACATGCCGCATGTGTAAGCACTGCTCCCGTGCATGCGGAGGGCAGGTTTTCTTCACGGAGAACACAACTTGCCCAATCTTGCAAGTGTCACAGTCCCTCTTTACTTTACAGTGCTGTGGTTTGCTGCTCGATGGAAGTTCACCAGGGGGCTGGCCCTTGCATTCTGACATGCATGGAGATCCTTCATGGATCCCAGGCTCCCTGCTTCAGGTTGGCAGCCTCCATGCACGAAAAGGTTGTGTGTGTGTTGTGTCGTTACAGTAGTTACCATCTCTTCGTGACTCCATATCCATGGAGTTTTCTTGGCAGGAATATTGGAGTGGTTTGCCAGTTCCTACTCCAGGCGCCTACAGCACCTGGTATTCCTTGGAGGTCTCCCATTCAAGTACTGACCAGGGCCAACCCTGCTTAGCTTCCAAAATCAGGCGAGATTGGATGTGCTTGGGGGATCTATTGGAATGGAAAATAGAGGTGGGCAGGGCTTCCGTCCTCTCTTTCATTGTTTCCTTGCCTTGCAGGCAAGTGAATGCCTCCACAGGGCTAGTGTGAAAGAGTTTTCTGAGGTGAAGTAGCTGCCACGAGCTTATATTTTCTTTCACCAAACTTTGCTATCTGTGCATTTTGGATTACAGGTCTTACAAACCCAACTACAATAGGACCTCCATATCCATTGATTCAGTTATCCATGGTCGGCAGAAGAAAAAAATAAATAATTCAGCAGCCACAAAGCAAGCTGTAAAGCAAGCTGTTGTCACAAACAGCAGCTGTAATGCAAGCTATTGTCACAAATAGCATCTGTAAAGGAAGCTACTGTCACAAACAGCAGCCATAAAGCAAGCTACTGTTAGGAAACAGCAATTTGGGGATGGGTGAGCAGGCATTCGCTCTTATCCACGGTTTTCATTATCCACAGGAAGGACTGGAACCAATCCCCAGCGGATACCGGGGTCCTACTGTAGCCTTTGAAAAATCTGGAAGGTTAGTAGGTTTAGAATGTAGGCACACACACACACACACACACACACACACACACACACACACACACACCTCTTACAGTCACATACTGTTATTGTAATCTCTTTGAGACTATTTTCACAGTAGCCTAAAATCTGAGGATCCAAATAAGTGAAAATAAGGGACCCAATGTCTCTTGATGAACAAGAATATGTGCTTACACTGGCCTTAATGGGACTTAATTTGAATTTTTGTTACTAGGACAAAGCCCCAGAACATGATTGCAGAAAGACTGTAATACATTTTGCATAGGTATTTACTTCAGATGATTGAAATCTGCTGTCCTAGCTCCAGGTGGCACCTTTTCCAGATATCAAGCCCCTGTTCAGTAGAGGTGTGTGAAGACATATAATTTCTTCTAACTGTTTTATCACTGTGTATGACTTTCCAAACTGGTAGGAGTAGAAGAATCAGCTTAATAGATGGAAATGAATGGATACGTCCTGCTTTGTAGCCTAATACTAAGGTAGAACCATTACCCCCTAATCCTGTGTAGACTACTTTGAGAATCAGAGTTGGAACTAAGCAGTGCAACCAGAGCTTTGACCAGAGTGCCAAAACTTAGGGGACACACACACACAAAATGCTGCTAAAAGAATGAGAACCCAGATTATTTATTTATTTATTTATTTATTTATTTATTTATTTATTTATTTATTTATTTACAAATAAACTTAGCCACCCTACTACCAAGTGGTCTCTGGACGGCATACAACAATATATTAAAACTATAAAACAACATATCTGTAAGTTGAGTCAGTAGCCATTACTCAACTTACAGATATTTTGTTTTATAGTTTTAACATAGTTATTAAAACCATCAGAAACAATTTAAAGCAATCAATATAATAAAATCCTGCTTCTCATGAGCCCAGCTAAAAAGATGATCTGATTACAGTAACCCCCCGCTGATCGTGGGGGTTAGGGGCCCCCCACCCGTGATACATGAAAATCCGCGATATGCAGGGGGGCTGGGGGCAGGTGGGGGGTGATTGTGCACCTGTCCGAGAACTCTTGGCATGGCGCGCACAGGCGGTGTTGCAGGATCTGGCCTCCCGCCGCCGCCTGCCCGCGCCACACCGAGACTCTCAGAGGAGGGGTGGCGGGGAGTGACCCAATTGCTCCCCGCCGCTCTTCCACGCAGCTCTGAGGCCATTCGGAGGCGCCCAGGGGGCGGCGGGGAGCGACTTGATAGCTCCCCTCTGCCCCTCCGCACTGCTCCGAGGCCTTTCGGAGGGGCCCGGGGGCAGTGAGGAGTGACGCGATCGCTCCCCTCTGCCCCTCTGCGCAGCTCCGAGGCCTTTCGGAGAGGCCGGGGGGGCGGCGGGGAGTGACGCGATCTCTCCCCGTCACCCCGCCACGCGGCTCCAAGGCCTTTCAGAGGGGGGCAGGGGGCAGCGGGGAGAGACCCGATCATTCCTCGCCGCCCCCCACCCGGATCCGGGACCTGCAGTACCTGAACCGCGAAATGGCGGGGGGTGACTGTACTGTAAAATGCTGGCTGAACAGGAAGTCTTTGTCCGGCACTGAAAAGCCAAAAGTGTCGGCGCCAGGCAGGTCTCTGTTGGGAGGGTATTACAGTGTTGGGAGGCAACTACCAAGAAGGCCCTGTTTCAGCACGACGTCCCCCTCACCTGTTTGAGGGATGGCACCTTCAACTGGGCCTCCTGGGTTGATCTTAAGGGCAGGCTTGTATGGAAGAAAGCGGGTCCTTAAGATTAAGTGCATATAATGCTTGCAACCACTCCCCTCTGAACAGAAGAGAACGTATACACCCTCACGTACACATACTTTTAAAGAAGCACTGGATTCAACTACACATGTGTGGGCAGACTAGGATTCCACAGTTCACCTATGGATTCGTGCCTGTTGAATTGAATTCTCATAATTCATAATTCAAGATCAGGGTTTGTTTTGTATCTGCTCACACTTAACATGCAAAGTAACATTTTCATTTTATATATTGTTGTGAGTATCTAGACTGCCAGCTCATTGCCGGAGGAAGGACAGGGCAATTGTTGCACCCCATTTCAGCTGGACTTACATCCAGACTGCATCCAACTGAAATGAAAATAGCACAGACCAACTACATCTTCTTTGGATGTATCTTCAGATGAACAGACAAAATGTACATGCTGTCTGTTCATTGTATATTAGTATTACCAGAGCTGGACTGGATTTTTTGGGTAAAATACAGTTTAATTTTTCTTCAGTGACCAAGACCTACATACACTTTTCAAACCCAGCATTGCAGTATGTTAAAATTTCTGAGAGCCTGAGTTCAATAATTGTTTGTCTTCCAGTATTTGCAGTCATCTCTCTCTCTCTCTCTCTCTCTCTCTCTCTCTCTGTGTGTGTGTGTGTGTGTGTTTGTGTGTGTGTGTGTGTGTGTGTGTGTGTGTGTGTGTGTGTGTGTGTGTGTGTGTGTGTGTGTGTGTTTTATCTAGGTATACAGATAAATATGAGAGCTGCCTAGATGCCCTAAGCACATCCGATCTTGCCTGATTTCGGTTCGGCCCTGGTTAGTACTTGGATGGGAGACCACCAGGGAAGACCAGGTGCTGTAGGTGCTTGGGAGTAGGAACTGGCAAGCCACTCCAATATTCCTGCCAAGAAAACTCCATGGACATGGAGTCATGAAGAGTCGGTCACGACTGTAACGATATAACACACACACACAGAGACAAATTTGTGTTCAGTATTTTGTATCTTCTTTAGCAAGGCAGAGTTTCTTATGCCCAACAGATTGAATCGAATGCAAACAATCTAAACATTTACAAAATTTGCAAGATACCTATATGCAGTGGTACCTTGTATAAAGGAATTAATTCATTCCAAATGAAATTATGTTAAGTAAATTTTCCTTTATACAAATTTCCCATAGGAATGCATTGAAAACAGAGTAATCCCTAATTGCGACCATTTTTATGTTGTACGGATTTGCCCCAAAGGCTATTCTGTTAAGCAAATTTCCCCATCTCCGGAATTTTTTATGTTGTACAGATTTTATGTTATACAAACTGTTTGTTATATGAGGGTCCACTGTAGATAGATAGATAGATAGATAGATAGATAGATAGATAGATAGATAGATAGATAGATTGATTGATTGATTGATTAGAGATGGGCATGAAATGAACAATTTTTTGTTTCTGTTTTCGTTTTTTGTTTTGTTACGTAATGAAACGACAAACGAATTTTGTCTCTAAAATGAAACAAAATGAACAGAAACACTGGAAATTTTGTCGTGCGTTTTGTTTCCGTTACTGCAATATGAGTGAATTGCTTAAAATCCTGAAAAAATAACAAAAAATGAAATAAATGGTAACAAAATGGTAACAAAACAAACGAAAACAAAAATGAATTTTTTTGCAAAAATTCACGAAAAATGGAAATGAACCGAAACGGACCCGACAAATGACAAACGACAAACGAAATGCCATTTTTTTATTCGTGCCCATCTCTAAGATAGATAGATAGATAGATAGATAGATGGATGGACGGACGGACGGACGGACGGACAGACAGACAGACAGATAGATAGATAGATAGATAGATAGATAGATAGATAGATAGATAGATATAGATATGGAATGTCCTAGAAACCCATTTAACATGTAATTTTTAAAACCTTTAAAGAAAATTGTGCACAATATAACAATTTCTATGTGATGTGCTTATTGAGGTCCATTGGCCTATCCTAATGTAAGTGGTCAATAAATTTCCCATTAAGTGGTAAGATTGGAGAGGGGAGCTATTGGTTGTTTTGTATGTATGTGTGTGCTCACAACTCATAATTGTATGTATGTATGTATGTATGTATGTATGTATGTATGTATGTATGTATGTATGTATGTATGTATGTATGTATGTATGTATGTATTGGATAGTCATAGAATGATTTATACATGTTTGTATAATTTATTTATTTTGTCTGCATAAGAGGGGTGATTATGTCATAAACATAAGTTTAATATGATTAGTACTCTTTTTATGATGGTTTCATTGAAGCTGTGCCTTAAAAAATTCCAGCTATATTGACAAGGTTTATGGAGGGTCGTAAACTCAACAAGCAGTCAGCTCAATTTGCAAACCATGATTTATGTCCAGATCCTACCCTTCAGATTTCAGAAACTCATTAGCATCTCATAGATTCTAAGGTTTATCCTCTTAGAGCTATATATTTTCAGCATCAAACTATTTTGAATGCTGTGTAATACAAGGATTTATTCCTGATTTGAAGCAAATTAGACATTTTAATTGATAGCTTAAAAAGAAAAGAGGCAAGTGATATATTCATATTATTTTGCACAATTTGAGAACTGTTTTGAAAATTAATTTGTAAGTGGATCATTAATTGTGATGCATTAGTGAAAACTAAAAAAGTGGGTGGGACTTGCATTATTATGTTTAAAATTTTTGTACAGCTCACCTTCTGTTCTCTCTCCTGCTAAAGAAAGACACTGAGATTTGTTGGGGGGGCAGATATGAGAGTGTTTGAACACTTCCACATCGCTTGCTGTAGTTGGCAACATGACAATATATTCTACTTAAAAATTGAAGCAGTAAACGGCACTGTTAAAAGCATAAAGCTAGAAGATGTAGAACCAATCAGATCCTAAATCAGCCTTGAAATTCACCTTCACATGTTGGGTATTTTCTCCTAGCATAGTCAGCCTAACTGAGTGAGGAACGACAATGCATGTTTCTCTGCATGCAGGCTCAACATGCTGTTAGATCCAAAGGGCAGCCAAAGCTTTGGTGACATTTCTCTTGTTTACTTTGGAGCCCCTCTCTGTTCCACTTAATCATAGTTTCTCAGAAGTTGGATGGGAGAGGGGGAGCCATGGTGTGGTTAAAGAAAAAAGATATTCCAGGCAAGACTGAAAAATCTCTCTTTTTTAAAGATGTTTGGCTCCTCAATGAGGAGTTGAGTCAATGATTGATACTTAAATGGTTCACTATTGTTTATTCAAAAAAAGCCAAATAGTAGCACCAGGAGTAAAGGCAAAAAGCAGCATCTCAAGCTGGTGCATTAAAACAGTAATTCATTTTAGAGATGGGCACGAAACAGAAAAATGGCGTTTCGGTTTTTCGTTTGTCATTGAGAGTTCTGTTTCGGTTCGTTTCCGTTTGTCGGGAATTTTTTTAAAAAAAATCATTACCGTTTTTCATTTTTTCGTTGGTCTTTTCTACCCGCTTTTTGCGCGATTTTTAAAGCATTTCCATGCGCAGGCATCCTCCAACGCCCCAGACCAGAGGGAAAACACTAAAAAAAATGGATGCTGGCAGAGACACAGTATAGACTAGGTATGCAGGGAGGCTGCAAAGGCAGCAGCGGGCGTTGCCCAGGGTGCAAGGCAGCCGCAGAGTGACTGCACTGCAGAGCAGGGGAGGGTACTCACCGAGAGGTACGCAGCACGCACGCACACAGGGAGGCTGCACGACTGAAGCTAGAGTCGCAGAGACAGCAATCCCACCCTAACTCCCACCAGAGACTGCAAGGAGGATGGGGGCTGCCAGACCTTTTTATGCCCTCTGTGGCTGCCAGACCTGCCCGCCCAGTCTGCAACCTGGCCATACTATTGGTTGAACATGATCCCATCACATGGCTTGCCTCCATTTTGTGGCTGGTGGTGACATCCATTTTAAAGGGAAAAGAAAAATACATTGCGATGGGAGAAGACAAAAACAAACGTTTTAAGGACCCCAACCCCCTGGTAGGTATTATCAGACAATATAAATAATTATTGCTGTGTTTTTACGGATGTCCAGGGCATTTTTTAACATTTAAAACAGCTCATTTCATTGCGCGTTGCCATTAACGGAAACGAAATAACGACCACAATTTTCGTGGTTCTGTTCGTTTCGTTGCATTTTCATCACAATTTCCGTTTGTAGTTTCGTTACGTAACGGAAACGACAAACGGTAACGGAAATGAAAAAATGTTCGTTCCGTGCCCATCTCTAATTCATTTCATGAAAAGTATGCTTGAGCCAGCCATGGGCACATTAATATGTGTTGTCTTCAAGGAACGTGTGCAGTCGGAATTTGTCAGGCATTCTTCATGAACCCTAAACCTATTCATCTGAGTCAGATCATGGGTCTGTCTTAGTAATGCTTACGGTCCCTAGCCCAGGGTTATTCCCAGCCCTGTGAAGATACTGAGTGAAGAGAGAACATGTTGCATGCAAAAGACATGCATGAGCTATGGTCTGTTTGCAGCCCGATCTCCAAGAAATTATTGCTTTCTTATTTTATCAAGACCAGTCTCAGGCTTTTCTCTTACATTTATTTAATGCTACCTTCCTTCTCAGTGGACCAACTGTGTGCAAACTGAATGTACATTTTAGAATAATCTCAGTCTCAGGAAACTTCAATGGGTGCCAAACACAGCAGCCAGATTGTTGACTGGGGTAAGTTAAAAGTGACAGGGATCACATTACACCCTTACTTACAGCAGCTCCACTGGCTGCCAATCAGTTTTCCAGCATAATTCAAAATGTTGGCTTTAAATCTCTCAGTATGAGCTGGTTCGGGTGCAAAGATCATCAGGAGAGGCCTTTCTCTCCATCCCACCACCTTCACAGGTGCATCTCATAAGAACACATGAAAGGGCCTTCTCTGTCGCTGCTCCCAGACTTTGGAACTCCTTCCCACTGGAGGCCAGGATTTCCCCCATCTTTGCTGTCTTTCCGTAAGCAGGCAAAGACCTTAATAACCTACCTATTATGTGACGTTTAGATAAATTACCAACCATGTGTTCTTGCTTAGGTTGAATTCATAATACTACCCGTGTTTTCCATTTTTAGTTTTCCATTTCTCATAATGGATTTTTCCCCTTTTAATGGTCACTTACTGTTTAATACTGCTTTTGTAATGATATAAGATAAGATGCCTCTTCAAATTGCCCTTCAATATTGTAAGCCACCTTGGGTCCTTTTCCAAGGAGAAAGGCAAAGTAAAAATATTCTAAATAAATAAAGCTTCGGGCTTCCTCATTAAGCAGGGTGTTTTTACAAACAATATTCTTTAAGGATGAAAACAACAGAAAAATCTTGTGCCACTGGAAAAAAGAAAACAGATGTATTATAGCACACATTGTGATTTGCATGTGTACATAAATATGGCTGGTGGTGGGAATGGAAAGGTGACTGAAATTAAAAGTTCAAAAAGTATCAATCATATTATGAATAAATGCCATTTATAAAACAGTGCTTGAAAATGTAAAAATTCTGTTACTTAGCGCATGTAGTGTCATTTTTTTAAAAAAGCCCAATTCATTCAACAGGAAGTGGACTGAAAATCATGAGGAATGTAGGGGACAAATAATTGCTAACGTTATAGTAGCATGGTTAATGCTATTACAATACATTATTCACCATTTGTAATGTACTGTAATGCTTTTACTGAATACTTTGATAATAAAAATTATTAATCAAACTTTATTGAAAATATAACGGATGATGTTTAGAATGAAGTTTGATAGGGAAGCACTCTATTAACTAAAACACACCAAACACGTGTTTTAAAGAGACACGCTGGAAATTTGTGAATTTGTGTGTGATGTGACAAATCAGGCTCGGCATAATAGAAGTAGGTGCCCTGTGTTTGTGTGTTTCTGTCTAACGTCTTTGTCATGTGACAGCCAACTCCAGTGCTGTTCCAGGTAGAGTAGGCCTGTTAAACCAATGAAACCTGTGTTCCATTTAAAGAACACATTTAAAACCCAGGATATAAAGTCTTCTGAACTGGAAATGGGACGTAAGAGTTCATGTAGCCCAGTGTACCACCGTGTGCTCTTGAGAGAGGCTTTAACTGTTATGGAACTCTTTCGAGGCTGCTCTAAGACTTAATAGTGAAAGATACACAAGGAGCTGCCTCCTGCTCAGTATTTATATGGCATGCAGTGTGATCTGTGGAAGCTGTCCAGACAAATCTGATGAAATAAATGCTGGTTGCTGGTGAGGAGTCCCACTGCAGGCAGCCTTCTCAGATTACTGCCGCAGCTCCTGCAGTTGAACATGATGCTGGCATCTACATTTTTATTTTTTATTTTATTTTTTTAACTTGTAAACCGCCCAGAGTTCCAGATTGGAAGATGGGCAGTATAAAAATGAAGCAAATAAATAAATAAATAAATAAATAAATAAATAAATAAATAAATAATAAGCAGCCTACTGAATTAATATTAGTTGGATTGGAAAAAAAAATGTTTGTCATTGAAGGACTCATTCCTTGCCATTGCATTTGCCAAACAGATTTTTGCAACAAAAAAGTTACTTCAACAGCTTAATTTTCTAATTGATAGAGATGTTCTGTGAATATGCATTTGTATTGCACTTGAATAAGCTGCTATGTAGTTATTGAGGATTCATTATAGGAATAAAACTGAAACGCTGCAGTCATGCTGAAAATTAGCTTTGATACAATATTTTAGTTAAGGAACTTAAAATAAAAAACATAGAGATCACAGTTCTGATATCAGAGTTAAGAAGAATGAATGTTCACTGATGTTATCATAGGCATATAGGCAGAGTTGAACCTCACAAGACTCTTCCTTCCCATACAGTGATCCACAAATGACAATTTAAGTATTACTCTGTGTGTGTGTGTGTGAGAGAGAGAGAGACACACACAGAGAGAATGATATTGAAGTTATAGTCAGAATTGATGACCTATATGGCTCCCGGACACATTTGGTGGGGCCACTGTGAGATACAGGAAGCTGGACTAGATGGGCCTTTGGCCTGAACCAACATGGCTCCTCTTATGTTCTTATGTTCTTATGGCTTCTAATTTAGAGGAAGCACAGGAAGCCTTTTCTACACTTTGCATTGACATTGTAGTATTGTCAAACAGCCACATCTGGTTTCATGTTGTGACATTTTCACCAGACTAGGCTTCAGAAATCTTTTTTTTTTTTTTTACTTCTTGAAATATGTGCTGTGAGCCTAAAAATGTTTGCCACACAGCCCTGTTAATTTGCACCCTCTTTACCCAATGGATTGGAACCTAGTCAACCCAGTTCACAGTATGTTGTGCCGAGAGAGGTTGTGTGAAGAGCGTATGTGCAGCATTTCTGCCTATTGCAGCCTCACATTCTTTTTTCGGACAAACAAAGGAGCGCTTCAGGTTCAGCCCCTCTTCTGTCACTCTCATGCCATTGACAGATATTTCACACTCCTCTTCACACAAAGTCAGGCATCCCCTTTCTGCATATTTTATGATTACACTGAGAGCAGAGTATGTCTTTCTTGCAGTTTGCTCCAAATTCCCCAGATTTGGCCCTTAGGAAGGAAGGAAGGAAGGAAGGAAGGAAGGAAGGAAGGAAGGAAGGAAGGAAGGAAGGAAAGGAAGGTGTGCCAACAGGTTATTTTTACCCTGACAGTGTGTATGTATTCATGTTCTAAATACAAAGGAGATATGGTAGATTATATTCTTTGGTTCCTTAAGATAAATCTCTATTTGAAAAAGCAAAAGTAGAATTTGTACAGTTTCCTACTCAAAAAACTAGAGGGTGGTTGAGGAGCAATTGCAGCATCTTGCCACTTTAGCACTTCACCGGTGTCTGCCAGTGGACACGTTACTTCACGAACCTCTCGCTGCGCGGCGAGCCGTGATTTCCGCGCGAATCGGTCGGCTTTGTCCTCACGATCCTCCATTTTGGATGCGGCGCCACCCCGACCACGCCCGACCACGCCCTAAGCGGGCGAGAGATTCCCCTGCCGGAGGCCGGAATCTCCTCGCCGCATCCCGCTTCGTATCCAAATTCACGTGTGGCCAGTTAAAAAGTATAATTATTTTTTTTTAACGTACTTTTTCTCGAAATGCCGATGCATAGATATTTCGGTTAACCCGTTCTTTTGATCTTGCCTTCTGTACACGGGGCAGGGGCAACAGAGGGGGCAAGCGTCCCCGGGTGACGTGAGCAGAGCCCCTCCGCTGGCAAGGGATGGCGAAGGGCTGCGCAGAGGGAGGGGGATGGGGTGTCGGTGCCGCCGCTGCAAGACACCCCGCGCGCCCACCCAGAGAGCGGCGGCGGGGCACACAGGGCGATGAAGCTGAGAGAAACCTCTCCCGCCCCGCCCCCAAAAAAACCAACCCAGCAGCTCTGCTTCAGGGAAACACGATGGCCGCCCACAAGTCCTCTGACCGCAAATGACAGCCGGGTATTGATGCATCCGCCGTGGTAATTTTTAAAAAAATAAAAGAAAGCAGAAACCGGACGTTGCAAGTAAGCTTCCGAATGCGAAGGGAGCACGTGAAGTACTACTGGATTCGACCCTAAAACCTCGCCCGGTGAGGACACGGAAAGAGGGGTGGGGGCGAATGGAGACCACGTGACTACCACGTGACCGCCTTCGAATTCATAGCGAAGGCAATCACGCTGCGAAGAGAAGTTCTTCGTGAAGTGACGGCCACTGTTAGTGGTGAGTAATCCTCCCCTATTCTTTTTAAAGTTAAGAAGGAAAACATAAAGAAGTAAGCAGTGCATGTGCTCTGTGCATAAATTGCAGACATTGTGTGTGATTCCTGAATGAAACAGTGGCTGCTAAAGCACCTTTTTATATAGCCCTGCCTGAGCAAACCGAATTGTTAAAAGGTGCCACACCGTTTTTGTCTCTTATGTTTTTTGTGTGTTTGTTTTGTTTCTTGTCTGATAGGCTTGCACGGACTAATACAACTACCACTTCAAAAACCTTGAAAGCTTTTAAAATATTGCAGTTATTCTTTAAGGGCCTGCAGTATTTTTTTTGTCTCTTTGTTTGTATATTTGTCTCTGTGTATTTGTTTTGTTCTGGGTCTTGTCTGACATATATATTTTTTAAAAATCATTGTTACCTGTGTCATACTTTCCATCTGCTTGTGTAGCTTTTATTATTCTTCAGTGGTTTGCTGCCCATTTTTTTCAGTGAAAGGCAAAACAATTCATATGCTTTTTTGTTTTGTTTTGTTTTTAAAAAAACTTCCTTCATGGTGGAAAAAATATAGATTGGCCAAGCGCAACTGCACTTTTGACGTAAGCAGTGCATCTGCCAAAGACCCTAGAGCACCTTTGCTTAATTGATCTTGAGCTCCTTGAAGTGCATGCCATAACTGGGTGCTCTCTTTTTAAGCGTTTGATCTTTAAGTGGCTGAAGACCTGAAGCGGTCCATTTGTAGATCGTATGGTGTTAGGCAGATATGTGTGTGTGTGTGTCTATGAATGTGTGCGTGCATGTGTTCCAGAATATGCCGGGGAACCCAGTATTACACTAATCCACTCGTTTAGATTATTCAGACGATAATGCCACTGTGCACTGAGCTTACTCCTGGTTAAGCAAATGCAGGATCGCAGCCTTGCATTGTTTTATCTCCCATTTTATGTGACTAAAAATAAGTTTTGAGAAACTTTATTTCTATTTAATTTTGCAAAGTTCATATTTTTTTTTTTTGCAATACAGCAAAATGTTTGCATGTAGTATTCTGAAGTGAAGTCAAGGTGGAATTTATTTAGGTTGTATGCTTTGTAGTTACCGAAACAGCAAAACCCAAAAAAAGGAGCAAGTAGTGAGAGGAAAAAACAGCACATCCATTTAGGCCAGCAAAAAGCCTATTTGGACATTACTGATTATTGGTTCTTTTTGACATTTGAGCAGGGAGCACCTAGCCCCTCCAGCTCTATAGTTGTTCCTCTCGTACAGAGATACCGTAGCTGTATCCACAGAGAAAAGGTTCCTGCTCACATGTCTGCTATCCTGCCAAGTGAGACTTTCTGGAGTTCTTGCTTATTTAGATGAGACTAGAGTTGAGAAGGGACGGCTCCTTAGCAGATGCAATAACTTCCAACTTGGAGAAACTGCCCATGGACAGTGGAGAGTCTAGGTGCTCCTTTCTAAACATGGTGAGCCTCTCCGTACAGGTGTTGAATGAACAGATTTGCAGCTGAGTTCTAATATGCTTAACAACTCAGCAAATCTTAAATGTTTGCCCTATAATGTAAGGAATGTTGTCTGATAAACTCTGAATTAGCAGACTGTGGCTAAGGTCCCTGATAAAACGACCAGAAGATTATGAAGAAACAAAATCTCAGATTGCAATACAAAGAAAATAAAAACTTTATATCTATCAACTCATGGGCTCTGAACTATCCGTGACAGATCAGGAAAGAGATCTTGGTGTGCTGGTGGACAGTTCAATGAAGGTGTCTACCCAATGTGTGGGAGCGGTGAAGAAGGCCAATTCCATGCTAGGATTATCAAAAAGGGGATTGAAAATAAAACAGCCAACATTATAATGCCATTATACAAAACAATAGTAAGGCCGCACCTGGAGTATTGTGTACAATTTTGGTCACTGCATCTCAAAAAGACATGGTGGAACTGGAAAGGGTGCAGAAGAGAGCAACTAAAATGATTACTGGGCTAGGGGACCTCTCTTATGAGGAAAGGCTAAAACATTTGGGGCTGTTTAGTCTGCAAAAAGGTGCCTGAGGAGGGGATATGATTGAGACGTACAAAATAATGCAGGGCATGAGTAAAGTGGATAGAGGGATGCTCTTCTCCCTCTCACAAAATACCAGAACTAGGGGACATACACTCAAATTGAGGGCTGGGAGAGTGAGAACAGACAAAAGATTTTTTTAACCCATTGTGTCATTAGTCTGTGGAACTCCCTGCCACAGGATGTGGTGATGGCATCTGGCCTGGATGCCTTCAAAAGGGGATTGGACAGATTCCTGGAGGAAAAGTCCATCCATTTCTTACCCTGAGAGCCTTGTCCAGGACAGGGATTGGAAATGAGCAACTCTGAGTTTAATACCTCAGATAAGTTCTGGAGGGTGGCTTGAGTACAGCCTCCTGTACCCTGTATTGCCTTCTGCTTGGGTTGGATATTTACGCATAATAGATTATATGTACTGCAAAGAGGTTGAGTTCTGCGCTCAGGAGTGTCCTTAGCTGGGGATTTTAGCCTTGAAAAATAGGTCATCTAGTTTTCTGTGTCTTTCATATTGAGTCCCATTTGAAGACAGATTCAGTTTAAAAGAAAAACAATTGTGTCCCCATTTTAAACTGCACCCCCATTCAGAGATTGTTGAGAGCTTTTAAGCTAATAACATACACTGGGAAATAGCATGCCTACCGCTGCTACAGCTGCTACTACAGTCATTTCAGGTCCCTCTGCTCAGCACTGGAACATGAAGCCTTTTGAACTACAAGAAAGCTGACCCATGGCCATTTTTCTGAGATTAATTTTTTGGATTACTATTTCCTAAATTCTGTCAGTATATAGGTCATGCTGACTGCGAGATTCTGGGAGTTGTGGGCCATCAACTAACTTTTTAAGAATTAAAGAATATATTGGGAGATCTGTTCATGGCTCTTTAGAGTAATTGTTCAGTCACAAGAAAGGTAATATACCTAATAATGTATATGTATTAATTAGGGTGCATTTGGAAAAATCAGGAAGTCCATCAATGCTTGTGGAGCATGCTTCAAAATGGGTCTAAATCTTTCCATCCCTGAAAGGAAGGAAATATATCCAGTGTATTCAAGTTAGTCTGTACCATGGTTGTAGTTAATGAGGAATGAACTACAGTACCCTCTTTGCCTGAAAATAAGACATTCTCCCCGAAAATAAGACCTACTTACGGTTTTGCCTCTCACTGAAAAATAAGGCATCCCCCGAAAATAAGGCCTCCCCGATAATAAGATAACAATAAATGTGTACCGTATTCTTTTTCATGGAAAAAAATACATCCTCTGAAAATAAGATCTAGCGCATCTTTGGGAGCAAAAATTAATATAAGACACTGTCTTATTTTTGGGGAAACACGGTATATGAGTTGTCTGCAGAGGCAAATAGCATATGGATGAACTCCAAAACATAGTAGCACACTCAAAGCACAGAGGTTTGCCAGGAAAAGTCTTTCAGGGCGAATGCTTCAGTTCCAGCTGATTTTATTAAGACAGACAATTTTGTGGGGAGAAGGGGTGGTAATAGTCAGTTGGCTAAAATCTAGACTTGACCAGTACAGGAGTCTCCGGAAGTGATACTGAGAGCGTACCAACATTCAGTAGTCTTTCTTGTCCTTTCCTCTTATCACGTACATTATATCCAGTTCTTTTCTTTCCCTCCTCTTTTCCTATTTCTGCTCCTCACTGGGCTGCCCATCGTTCACGTGGTGAACCAAATCATTACCAAATGCATGTTTGTATAATAAACGAGCAGTGACATTGGCTAGTAGTTAATACGCTAGAAAAAAAAATCATTGGTTGCTGCTCCAAGTGCCTTGTAAATGATTAAATATAAAATATATGTGTGGCCTGGGAGACTAGCCTCCCTGGTCCAGAATTTATACAGCTTTAAACTGTCTTGTTGTGTCACGTAACATACATGGCCATTTCTTTTTTAGTTCCTCAGAATGAAAATGGGCAAGAAATGCCTTTTTGCTTTTTGCGGGGTTTTATTTGGGGGCCAGGGGGGGGGCTGATTATACATAAACCAAATGGTAAATAGTGTTTTCACATACTCTTGTTATTCTTTTCAGACACTTCTAGCCCAGTAGCTGTGATCTTAACCATGCTTTGTCCAGTGGGGTTTTCAGGGACACTTGTTACTCATTTCTGTAGCTTTGACAGAACAGGAATTTAGCTCTGTTATCAGTGAAATGTCATCCAACCATTAAAACGATTTAGTAGCAGTCAGCACACATCAAAATAGTCTCCAGCAACATATTTGCATGTCAGACAGTGAACATGTGCAGTATCCAAGGGAATGATACGAATGGTATTGGACAGCAAATACAGTCCAAGCAACTATCTGTATATTACATTTTTAATTTTAATTTTAGTATTTAATTTTAGCATAGGATAATGACAGATTATTCCATCAATTTTGAATTGCTCCTTCTCCTTTAGATTTGGAAAAAGATAGGATATCAAAATCTGTAATTGCTTTGTTTTATTTGTGTGTTTTCAAAATAATCAGGATGAATTTCTAAAGCGATCTTGTGTCTATAAGGCTATGGTACGTATCAATCAAAAAGGAGATCAAGGGATAGGGATGCAACCTGTCCTAGATGGGATCCCCCCCTTTGAAAAAAGAGGTGCATAGCTTGGGGTGCTCCTGGACTCATCCTTGAGCTTAGATGGCCAGGTCATAGCTGTGGCCAGGAGTGCATTTGCAAAATTAAAATTAGTACACCAGTTATGCCCATTTCTTGAGAAATCTGCTCTGGCCACTGTGAAACTCTCCCTAGAGATCTCCCGGCTGGACTACTGTAATGCACTCTATGTGGGGCTACCGATGGAAAGTCTCAGGAAACCTCCACAGGTCCAGAATGCAGTGGCCAGATTTGGGGTGGGTTACAGAGATCACATCACACTCCTACTAAAGCAGCTCCACTGGCTGCCAATCACCTACCAGGCACAATTCAAAGTGCTGACCTTGACCTACAAAGCACAAAATGGCCAGGGTCTTAGCTATCAAATCTCACAGTATGAACCAGCTTGGGTGCTAAGTTCATCAGGAGAGGCCTTTCTCTCCATTCCACCACCTTCACAGTTGCGGCTCATAAGAAAGGGCCTTTCTCTGTTGCTGCTCCCAGACATTGGAACTCCCTCCTGCTAGAGGCCAGGACTGCCTGGTCTCTGCTGTCTTTCTGGAAGCAGGCAAAGACCTTCCTCTTCAGGCAACACTTTCCATGAATGAGGGACTTCCTACTATGTCACTTTATATGGTTTACCATACATGATTGCATTGACTGATTTCATAAGAACACCAGTGTTTTCCATGTTACTTTCCACCCCTCATAATGGATTTTTCTTTTCTTTTTGTGTGCTTTTTGTAGCTATAATGTTACCTTTTAATGTTCTAACATGCCTCTTTTAATTCCCTGTTCTAAACTTGAATATGTCCTAAATGTTCTGGGCTGTATATTGCCCTTCATTATTGTAAGCCACCATGGGTCCTTTTCCTAGGAGAAAGGTGGGGTAAAAATATTAAAAATAAATCAGTCAATAAATCTTTTGGCATAAAGTGCTCGAAAGCTACCGATTTATTAAAGTCTGATAAAATCATCAAAGGTTGGGAAAGCCCCCAGAAACCACTATACAGCATGGCCACTGAACCTAGTAGTTGTGGTTCCCTTCAAGTCGTCGTTCAAAAGCTCTGATTAAAACCAGTGGAAAAGCTAGTAAAGCCAAATATTTTTAAGCATCTATACCATCAACTCTGAAGTGTTTCAGACTTTGTTCAGTCAGATGATCTGACTGGTATCTATTCACCTGCAGTGCCACACTGTTGTGGCAGCATCAGGAAATGCACAGGTTTCCTCCCCAAAGCCTCACAAAAAAAAACGGGTGGCTTTTCATTAAAAATTAGCTTCCAGATGAGGTTGCTTGTTTGATTGGTTTTGAATTACAGTACTAGGTTCTGATGTTGCCACTCACTCTATGGTCATCGTGTATGGATGCATTTCTCTCTGTCACATTTATCACAACAAAATCCAAACCAGAGTTTTGGCATGGAAATACCTCTGGCAGGTTCTTACAAGAATGCCACACAGGCAGTTAATGTTGTGGCAACAAATCAGATTCTCATGAGAATACAGTTGCTTATATCACCACTCCAGATACGGATTCTCTGGATCATTTTGAAGGAAGAAATGCAAAATAAAAGGCAAAATAGTTGAGACTGCATTTTTAGTTTACATCTCAAATATTAAATACAGTCTTAGCAGACTAAACTTTTTTACAACATCTTGAAGCTGTGGTTCTACTGTCTGTTCATCCATTTCTTTGTTGTCTTGTCTTCCCTTTATCTTCCTCACCCAGCAGCTTAGACCAAGCTATTTTTCTGTGAATGGGTCTGCCATATCATGCCAGTAAATTATGTGCTTATGTATATTCCTCTATTATTTGCTTTGGAAGACTAACTGCTTTGGAGAGGTTTTCTCTCAACTTTTATCCTAATATGACTCCTTCCCTTGGATCTTCCAGTGCATCTTCTCTTCATGTGTCTGTCAGACTTCACATTTTCTAGGGACTACATTGTTGTAATAAATGACTTGCACAGTTGTTTTTAACAAATAAGAACTTCCTCATGACAGCCTTTTCTGTTCAAAGACTCTTGAACCAAGAATCATGTGTTTCTCTCTTGACTAGAAAGATATCCATCTCATTTCCATTTCTTAGAAACTGCCCTTTTTAAATACAATGGAGTTTCATTCTTATGAGCAAGGGCTTATATACTGTTGCATCATACCATTTTCTAAAAAAGAAGGACATGTACTAAGGGGTCACCTGTGCTTTTAAAAGTCCAGAAGTTCCCGTTAGTGTCAAAATGGGCAAATGAGTATGAATAAAAATAATTCTGCTTTTCAACCCATGTTAAATCGAATTGTCTTCATCTGGGCAGATCTTCCAATGACTCTGTCAGGATTTTGTTCTTGGTATAATGCAAATGAAAGGGGACATAGGAAACATTCCTGTCTCAGTATCTGGAGTTTTAGGCATAGAGGTCTTCTAAGGCTTTTGATACCCTTTGCATAAATCTTAGCCCCATGTTTATGTCCAAATCTGGGAGAAGTTACTCTTGGGTGGTTATATCTTCCATGATCCTCCAGCTAGTATGGTTGGAGGCCATACTAGCCACAAAAGAAATGTGGTGGTATTTCCTATGAAGACTTCCATTTTATGAGACATATCCTTGCTCTAGTAGAGCTTCTGTTTACTTCTATTCTGACTGCCTCATTCTTCTTGGCATTTAAAGAAAGAAATTCAAACTTATAACTTATTCAGCATGATTTAGTGCAACAGTAAGTTAACAAAATACTTGAACTCTGTGGAGCTGTCAGTTTTAAGAAGTCTGAAATTCATTGACAAAATGAAGAACAAAATGAGATGTCATATCAAAATTCATTGGTGTGATTGGCTTGTAAAATCTGTTTGGTTTTTCTCCTTTAAGGGCACAGGCTAATTATTAACTGGTTTGGGGTTTTTGGTAGTTGCAGTCACTAGTTTGGGCAGCATTTAATATGTACTAAATAAGGTGAATTTGTTGAGCAATATTTTAACCATGTGTAGTTAACTAATACTTGTCACTTGTCTACTTTTTAACATTTTCTTTTAGGTATAAAACTAAATAGTTTTAATAACACTCTTAAAAAATTAAGTTAAATGCAGTAAAAATGACTGTAAACACATGTATCATAAATATAATTGGCTGCAAATCCTGGTTATTATAATTGATAAAAATCGAGATGTGTTTCTGTGTAGTACTGTATATAAAATGGTCCTTGTTTTCTATATTAGTTCCACTCTACAATAGCCTAATTCTAGGATTTTTTTTAATAAAGTAAAAATAAATAAAAATAAAGTAAAAAAATATAGTTTATTACTATATTACTGTCAGGTCAATAATTTGACCTGACAATAATATAGTAATAAATTATAATATGCCACGGGAGTTACGAATCAGACTCAGGAAGAAGTTCCTGAAGAACCAAGTCCTCAGTATTCATTTAAATATCCCCAGTGAGAGGGCCAGGCAGATATTAGGGGGACGTAGATTCCATACAACCTTTTTGTTCCATTCTGTTAAGATGACTTCCCAGATTATTATATCAGATAAACACAAAAGGAGGTTCATGGAAGCCTACATTAAAGTACAATAATTAGTCCTTAATGTGTTGTATTTTTCTTTTTTTATTTCTCTTTTATTTTTCCATGATGTATTTGCACAGACCTACACAGCTACCTCTTCTAAAACAATTATTATAATTGTTCATTCATTTAAAATGTTTATACCCTGCATTTCTCACTAAGAGGAGCCAAAACAGATTGCATATTAAACCAAATGATAATGTTAATATTGTCTTTATCATCATTATTACTAATTTTATGTTTTTTTCCACATTATTCAGTGTTATTGGATTAAATATGGGCCTGTTGGTTTCATAGCTCTCTACATAGCATCATTATGCCAGACGGAATGGGGTATATCTATATTTGCACAGTTACATGAAACAATGATGGATACATTAAGCATTGAATTTCACCTACCTTTCAAATCTAATTACTCAATGGTCATTCAAAGAGAGAGAAAGCATAATCTCTTTTGGATGTTACCTTGAAACGGGACTATCCATTGGAATAGTAGTTGGTGAAATATAGAGTAAGAAATGTTTCACTGTTATTTTTTATCACTATTTCTGATGATAAAATGTTTTCCACCTTTGTGGAGATTAGTGTGTATTGCTGGCATTTAGGTACCTGCTGCTTCCGTATTTAAAAATGGTACTTTCTGTTCTACCCTCATTTTTGTTCCTCTTCTCCTATGGCCTCCTGGAGAGCCTCCCCACTCTTGACCACCTGCAAAGGAGGGCAGCCTCAACCCACCACCAGGCAGTTGCCTTAAGCTCCTCACTTAATGACCTAGTCATTGGAATGGGATTATGTCATTAAGCGAGAACTGCCTGTATATAGCTCACACTTCTATTAGGAAGGTTGTTATTGTTCACAGTTGTGAAATGGTAATTTTGGGTTGAAAAAGCGGGGGTCATCTTATACATAGAGGCATCTTATAGACAGAAAAATAAGGTACTATATCTGCTCTCTACATTCAGCACCCTACACTTGTGAAGTTACTGGAACTTTTCAAAGAACAGTATATGGATAAGAAGGGGAAGATGAGGAAGAAAACTCATCCACTTCCTTGGATGTCACTCAAGGACTATTCATCATAGAGTTTATCATTCATCCATTCATTTTAAATGGATGGTCAAGAAGGATGTGCTGTAATTATAGATGGGCATGTAGTGCTTTGTGTTTGGTGCCAATTCGTATTCACCACACCATGGGTACCGTGCATAAGTGCATAAACCCCTTCCCCCCATTCTTCATGTGCTGCTGAGATTCTCCTTCTCCGGTCACACACCGTTCCAGGAAGGAGCACAGGTTGCCATTCCCTCTTTCCTTAAGCAACCAACCACTCTGATAAAGAGGCAGGACAGGGATTCATCCTGCACAGCTGATGAAAGGTCAGCTGCCTGAGGAGGCAGGAAAGGGCAGCCTGAGCTCTTGCCTAGACTAGCATTACTGGAGAAGGACCCAGGGGGCATTCAAAGAACAGTAAGTGGGCCAGCCAGCGAGGGGGTGGGGTCCCAGGGAGGTTATGTGCAACAATATTTTTAATTTACCCAGTACTCTAAATCTGAGAAAAAGCACTTTTCTAGTATCAGTCACATATCAAAATACAGATAAAATTAATTTGAGGTACTGGAGAGTCTTGTTACACAAACGGAAATTAGAGGGCTGGGAGAATGAGACATTGTTTCCTAGGAATTGTGATTAACACCTATTTATATTGTGTAGGACATTAATCTGTAGGTATCTCTAGCACTGCCATTTCCCTTCCTGTATACTTGACCTGTGTCAATTTATAGTTTAAAAAACTGTCCAGAAGATGACTGTCACTGTTATTGAGGCATCTTCCAGTTTAATTCTGTTATAAACCTAAATCACAGGTTTCCCTGTCCAAAGTACTAGGCAGTGTAATATTGAGAAACAGTTTATTTATTTTTTATTTTTTATTTTTAAACGTTACCCCTGGGATTTATTTGGAAGAGGTGGTAGAAGAACCACCCCTTTAATGAGTCATTTGACAGCATTATTTCTCTTCAGATAAGACAAACATGCACCCATCCCCAAGGGATAGAATATGTATGAAGATCACTCCCAGTAGAAAAAGAAAAGGAAGTGGAAAGGCAGTTAAGTGTCGTCGTCTGCTGTACCCGGGCAGTGCCTGTGTGACACATGGTTTTTGTCCTTTCATCTTCTACAAGAGCCAAAAAGTTTCCTGCCGCTTTCTTGCTAGCTATTGACAAATGATTGCCAGATGTGAGATTTTTTTGCAGTGCTCTTTCCCCTCAGCAAACCTGCAGCGATGAGATATTTGATTCTCCCTTGCCCATTTCATCTCATTTCCACATCTGCCAGGGACACACAAGCAATACTTCCCTACATGAGTGTTTAAAGTTTACTCAAGCGCCTTCTCTGTTCTCTCCCCCACTAGCTCGCTCCATCAAACAGATAACGCTTTTTTGAGAGACAACAGGCTGGAGTCAAGAATGACTCTCTATAAATCACCAGTGGTCTTAAGAATATGTTGCTTTAATTATTTGAATCTTGGTCATGTTTTGTTTTATGTGTTAGTGGTGGGAATGAGTTAACTCAGTTTCTGTGGCTGTCAAGGCTTTTGAAAAAGTAGTGGTCTTTTTGTGAGGTAATCTGGTAAGGCGATTCAAAAGACTGAACAAGTTCTCAGAGAAATCCAGCAACAGCCATCCTGCAGGAAAAATATATTAACAATTTAAAAATTATGGTTGCAAAACAGAATTTTTTTCCTATAAAGAAAATGAAAATGTTCCTTTGGTCATTATTTTAAATGATTTGAAAGGGAGAATGAAAGAGTTTAAATAACAGCAATAAGAAATGGCCACACACAGAATCATGAGCAGATAAAGGAATTTTTGAGAGTGGCTGGTTTAAATTGATGAGTCTGTTTCTGAAAAAATTCCTTTAAAATGGCTTTATTAAAAATTTCTTCCTTTTAGTATTCAGTAGGGTGGTCAATGTAATTTTTTTTAACTAAGGTTTTGGCTAAGTGAGCCATCTTGTTTTCCCTGGCAGTTTAGACTTTTGGAAAAGAATCCTTAGATCATATAACATACCCCCTTGTAAAGCCTGAAAGGATTCTCCATAGGAATATACATCCCTGGTGCTTTTATTTAAATACATAATATTTTCCCTTTCTTCCTCTTTATATCACAGGCAGTTCTGTATTGCAAATATCACTCATGCCCTTGTAAGTATAGGATGTGTGTGTTTGTAACACAAAACCCAAGAGGAAAGGGGGGAAATAGAAAGTCAAAAAGGAAAATGTTGAAGAATATATACAGGATATTCCTGATCATTAGGTGACATGAATCCACTATATTATTGTTTCATATCTATTTTGCTCAGTATTACTTTTCAGAGGGGGGATGGCATTTTGAGTTGTTGCCTGAAGCACCACAGCTAGATATGAAAAATCCTAAACTAAACATGGGATCACTTCTGCTGCAGCACTAACCCCCCTACAGATCAGCACACGAGAGCGTTTTAAATTCCCTTGAGCAGAAGTCGTAGTTGGATTGTTCAGGGTCTGCACACTGGAGCAGTGAACTATTGAAGTAACACTAAATTAAAATCCTGGCCTTTATGTGCAAGTGGGGCATACTGTATGTGATTTGAGGATGAGCACTCAGGGCATTTAGCTTGAATTCAGTTGTCCTATTATTCTTATTAAAAATTCAAAAATGGCTGTGACAGGAGTTAAAGACTGTTGGAAGATCAGCATCAACTGTTGCCTCGCCACTTCTTCAAAAGGTCTGAAACTTCTGTCAGAAGAGGCAAAATCCTTCATATTAAAAAAAAAAGTTTCACATAACGTGCCCTCAGTAAAGCAACTGGCCATTTCACATGCCTACCTGCACCTCTCACCATGACTATTCTGGAATACAGAGAGAGAGGGGTGCAGCAATGGAGGTGTCCTCCAGCACCAGCATCTAGGGAACGTCCTTCAGAGGACAACTTGTCACTAGCCGTCAAAGAAGCTGAGTGGCTTTGTGGTCTCTGAACATCTGGCAGCACTGCACAGGAAGCTGAGGGGGTGTCATTAATTGTGATGAAATAATTTAAACCATCAGGAATAAATGAGGCTGTTAAGCTGAGTTCAGATTTCATTTGCCATGCACATGTGTCTAGCAGCCTGTGTGCATTTTGAGGGGTGTGGGGGGAATGGAAATAGAATTATATTAGCTTGTGAGCAGAAGTGAATCGCATACAGTCAATGGAACACATTTATGAAGCAGTGGCAGATCAGACTGTGTTTTAGAGATCAGATAGAAAAGTGATGCATGAAGAAAAAGCAGCATGCTTTATTTGGAAATTTCTCCATAAAATTAGACCTGAATCATGAGCAGTATATGATTAGAGTTAAGGCAGTGTTTTGGCCTCTGTTGCTGTATCATAAATTGTGGAGTGGAGTGTGTCACATCTTAAGGATGAAATATAGAGCTAAGCATGGATTCACCCCCCCCCCCAAATTTGGTTGGTAGGCCAGTTTCTTTCTGAATGTATCTTAATTCATTTTGGGATGTTCTGTGCCCCAACAAGTTTAATTTGTGGCCTGGATACATATTGATTTGTATTTGCAGTCAGCACTGTACATTGGAAAATCAAAACATCTACAGTGGTACCTTGTATAAAGGAATCAATTTGTTCCCAATGAAATTCTGTTAAGCAAATTTTCCTTTGTACACATTTCCCATAGGAATGCATTGAAAACGGATTAACCCCTAATCGCAACTGTTTTTCTGTTGTACGGATTCGCCCCTTAGGCGATTCTGTGAAGCGATTTCCCCCTGTCTCCGGATTTTTTTCCTGTTAAACAAACCGCTTGTTATACGAGGGTCCACTGTACAGCATATAGTTTTTCTTTTGTTCTGCACCGATGTACATGAAATTCAAAGGTGAGATAGATCCTAAGGAAGCAAGTCAGATTTCAGACAGTTAGTGTCAGAGGTTTGCATACTAAGTATCTTCCCCCTCAAACGGTGTGGAGGGGAAGAGTTCCCTCATAGGCAAAGCTGTTTGTGCCCCACCCGTATCACAATGTGTGCCCCATCCCACCAGCATCTGAATCAGCTTGAAGATCCACTTAGCTTTAGCTATGAACTGAATCTGTTTCAATCAGACATCATACAAATTGATGTCAATCTGACCTATTCTGAAATTGTAATTTGTCTGAATCTCTGTAATGGCTGGCTATGTCTCTTCTACACTGGTGACCTATGCAATGGCAGCCTGGCAGTGTACATGCAGATATGCCCACCGCCTTTGCCATTTCACAAGTGAGCGTGGTCATCATGTTTCTATGTCCTGTATGTTCAAGAGATTACTTTATACTGGATCTTGCTATCCATACCTTTTAGGAGGTGCTAAACCAGAGATTCTGGGTTTCAGTGTTATGAGGAATAACACTGCAATCCATTGCTTTGTTATGGAAATACTGTCCAAAGTCCAAATACGTACTGTCTTTCCGGAAACAGGCAAAGACTTTTCTCTTCAGGCAAGCTTTTCCTGAATTTTGGACTACCTGTTATGTGTCTTTTATATTAAGCTACCATACATGCTCACATAGACTTTGTGTTTATAACTACTTATAACCTTGTGTGATTGCATTGACACTATGTTTTCAATGTTAGTTTCCATCCCTCATAACTTTTGCATGGAATGTTTACTTTCGTTTTAACTGCTTGCATTCTCTTGAAGCTTTAATGTTGTATTTTAATGCTGTAAGATGTCCATCAATTCCCTGTTCTCAAACTTGAATATGTCTTAATTGTGCTGGACTATATATTATCCCTCATTACTGTAAGCCACCTTGGGTCCTTTTCCAAGGAGAAAGGCGGGGTAAAAATACTTTAAATAAATAAATAAATAAATAAAGCTGACCAGGTGTCTCTCCCATAGAAGTATTTTTTAAAAACTAAACGATGTGGAAGCTTAGCGAAAACGGATTGAACAAATCTTTTCATTCACTTGGATTGTTGTCTTCCTCTGTACTTTCCAGTTGGACTCCTAAGTGGTCTTCACTTGAAATCACCACAAATAAACCTCCAGTATGCCAAAATCTAGGATGGTTTAGAATGCCATAGTCACTATTGAATCTCTGGAAAAGCATATTTGTGGAGCAGCTGCCAAGACCACTGCTTGATGATTTCTGTTTGTATCAATGTAGGACAACAGGATGAACCAATGTGTTGTTGCTGTTCAGTTGTTCATTCATGTCTGACTCTTTGTGACCCCATGGACCAGAACTCGCCAGGCCTTCCTGTCTTCCACGGCCTCCTGGAATTTGGTCATATCCATATTGGTTGATTCCATGTCATTCTCTGCTATCCCCTTTCCCTTTTGCCTTCAATCTTTTCCAGCATCAGGGACTTTTCCAATGAATCCCCTCCTCCTGAAGTGGGCAAAGTACTTGAGCTTCACCTTCAAAATCTGTCCTTCCAGTGAACATTCGGGGTTGATTTCTTTTCAGGATGGATAGTTTTGATTTCCTTGCAGTCCAGGGGACTCTCAAGAGTCTCGTCCAGCCCCACAGCTCAACAGGCTATGCTGTGCTTCCATCATTGTAAGGCCAATTACACTGGTGACAATGAGGCCTGTAATAAGACTTCCTGGGGTAGGAACTGGCAAGCCACTCCGGTATCCCTGCCAAGAAAATTCCATGGACAGAACCAAGGTACCTCCATAAATTTATACATATAATTGCAGTAAGGATTGTGACAGAAGAAAAAGAGGGAATAACCTCATACTACATAATATTTGCTATGGTCAACCATTTCCAGGTGATCATACCTGCCAAGGTTCTATTTTTTGAAAGACAAAAGAATATCTTCCTACTCTCAGACCATGCCAGCGGTTACCAAAGCTAGGTGAGAATAAATCACCACAAGTTGACAAATAGCAGATGATTTTTGTAGAGAATGACTCCTTATGTCTTTGGCGGTTTTGGTGGCAACCAATTGGCTGTGTGATGCAGGGGTTGGACATCAGAAGTTGTGTATGTTACTTCTACACCTATCCCATTCACGTATGAACTGGGCAAGGAGATGAAGCGGTTCATTCTTACAGGAAGTAAATGTGTGTGTGTGTGTGTGTGTGTGTGTGTGTGTGTGTGTGTGTGTGTGCGCACGCACGCGCGCAAAAGAACTTAAGCTGTGTCATGTTGTTCTCCATTTCTTCAAACTGTCTCTCTCTCTCTCTCGACCCCCCCGACCCTTTGTTCACAAAACCACTAGAAGAAAATAGCCTGAAAATAGCAAGGGAACCAGGGGGTGAGGAAGAGTTTTCTTCTTTTCATCAGTGCATGAACATATATAAATGCCATTGATTTACACATGATTTGTTATTTTCTGGCAAGGTAAGGGTAATGCTGCTGTGTGCCATTTGTATAGTTTGCTTTCATCTCCACTGATGTACTATTTACTGACTTTGGTTGGGAACAGAGGGTTGAAAATGCAGGGCCAGAGACTATGGGTTTGTAACCTTGCTCAGCTATTAAACTCGTTGGCCTCTAATGCGTCATGATTTCTTATTTTTATCTCATTCCATTATGATAATAAATTGTAAAAAAAAAAGCTTAAAATGCTTTATACACTACATGGTACTCTCAAAATGGTAAATAATAATATTAGTGTTATTGGAAATTGCAGCTGTTCCAAGAGGTAGAATTACAGGAGTATTGTTGGAAATGGCATTTCCTTTCTGGCATAACAAAGCAGGGAATGTTTTATTTATTTATTTATTTATTTATTTATTTAAAGACCATGACCTTGGTTTTGGCCATTATATGCCCTTGGATACTTTTAATTCAACATGAATTCTCATGTGGGTGTTGGATTTACCAATGCTCTTGCAAAGACTGAAGAATTTGGAACCGTGGTTAAAAAGAAACCCACAAACTTTTGCTATTAGAACTTTTTAGCCACACAGTAATTGCTCAGTAAATTTATCTGACTCTTCTGATTAAGAAAAAATCAGAAGTATGAAAAGATGGTGATTGTGATAAAAATCCTATTGGGATCTTACATCAATGTAACATGATGGTATAATTGGTGGGTATGGATTGGACCTAAGGGATCTGTTGAATGTTAAATCACATGGCTCAGTACCTAAGAGACAACGACTACAGCGATTTCTTAACATGAAGCTATTCATTTCTAAATGTTACACTATTTATATTAGGGTTGCAGGTGTAACTAACATGATTTTGGCCACTGTGTCCTCAGGGTATGCTAAACTATCTGGGAACAGAGTCAGACAGCTTCTCTTCCCTTTGTGGCCTGATCAGTTCTACCCAGGTGCCAGCCAGCAGAACTCATGGAAGCTGCAGTCCAAAGTCACCTGGGGGATTCATGGGTTGCCCTGTTATAAATATATACAGATCACTACAAAAGCTTCCCTTCTGGTTTGCATTGATAGAAGAACAAAACATGGAATGGGGAAGGGGAAAGCTCTCTCACATTGTATGGGATGCCCATTATGTCTGACTCAGATGTACTGTTGTCTGCCCAGATGTACTGTTTAGTCTCGTGGTGCAGTGGTTAAATGCCCGTACTGCAGGTAAAACTGTGCTCATCACCTGGGGTTCAATCCCAGGTAGCAGGCTTAAGGTTCACTCAGCCTTCCATCCTTCCGAGGTTGGTAAAATGAGTACCCAGCTTGTTGGGGGTGGTGGACAATGTGTATGTAGCCTGCATAATTAAATTGTAAACCACCCAGGGAGTACTTGAAGTGCCATGGGGCGGTATATAAGCAGAACACATTTTAATATGGAAATTATCCTTGTTTACCAAGTCCTATAGCAGTGGTGGTGAACCTTTGGCACTCCAAATGTTTTGGACCACAACTCCCAGAGTCCTTTGTCATTGGCAATAAAAGCTTGGAATTCTGGGAGTTGTGGTCCAAAACACCGAAGGTTCACTACCACTGTCCTAGAGAGCATCATCAAATCCTCAGAGTATTTGAGGATTGGTTTTACACAGTAAAACCAACAGTCTTGTGGCATCTTAAAGAAGAGATTGCTTCAAAATAATCCAAGAAATCAAATTGAAATCTAAGATTAGGAATGCTAAAAGACCAACAGGGAAGCACTTGAGAAAGAGAAAGAGAAAAAAAAAGATGATAGAAACTGCAGGATTGCAATTGAACATTAAGACAAAAATAGAGACTACAGAAGAACTACACAACTTTAATGTTGATAATGAAGAAATTGAAATAATTAAAGATTTTGTACACCTTGATTCAGTTGTCAATCCAAATGGAGACTGCAGCTGAGAAATCAGATGGAATCTGAGACCTGGAAGAACAGCAATGAACAAATTAGAAAATATGAAGTGTAAGGATGCGTCACTGGAGACCAAGACCAAGGTCATTCACACTTGTATTCCCAGTCACGATGCATGGGTGCGAAAGGTGGACAGTAAAGGAAGATGACAAGGGGGAAATGATTTGTTTGAAATACAACAAATTGGGGGAGAGTTTTGTGGATGCCTAAGCAGAAGGATTGACAATGGGTCCTAGATGAAATCAAGCCTGAACTATCTCTGGAAGCAAAAAATGTTGAAGCTGAGTCTGTGCTAAGTTGAGCGTATCATGAGAAAGCAGGTTTTTCTGAAAAAGACAATAATGCTGTAAAAGGTTGAAGGCGACAATAAAAGAGGAAGATAGAATACAGGATGGATGATTCCCTAAAGGAACCACAAACTTTAGTTTACGGTTGCTGAGCAGGGCTGTTGGAGATTGTTCATTCATAGGGTCACCATAATTTGGAGATGACTTGATAGGCATGTGACAATGACAACACCTCCTTGACATGTATAATGTTTTACATATTGTTATGTCTTCCCTTACCCCCCCCAAACTAAGGAGTCACAGGGCTGTTGCTCTAAGCCACTGTTATTTGAATTGTCCTGTTTAAACCTTTCTTTTTAACTTAGGATGCCCAAATTATACACAGTATTCAAAAGCTTTTTGTATGACAGAGGTGAGTGAAGGAATTACAAATTGGCAGCATTGCTATCCCTCCCCATTTTGTAACTATCGTATCCCTTTCATAAAACTTGCCATTTTCTAAGCTGCCACACACTACTAGGCCAATCTTTTCACTGAGCTGTCCAAGATAAACCAAAGATCCTTTCCTAGTCTGTCCCACCACGTTAAACCTCTTCAGTTGATATGCAAATTTAAGATCCTTCTCCGCTACCCCATTTTTCACTTTAACATTTGCTTGTATTGAATTACATTTACTGGTTGGGTCTCCCCCATGACCCAGTCTGGAGGGGTCATTCAGAAACTGGTTGCAGCCTCTTTTTTGTTCTCAAAGCCCTGAATCATTTGGTGTCGTCACATGCAGCTACTCTCTTAGCAACACACAACTTGGAACCACATGATTCATTATCGAGGAAATGCCAACCAAGAGAGTGTTCATAGGAATTTGTTATGAAGCGGTGCCAAAGCTTCGTAACCTTTGTTTCTTTTTAAACATTCAGCTAGTGATCTGTAGGAGTTGCCCAGATGCCCTAAGCACATCCAATCTCGCCTGATATCAGAAGCTAAGCAGGGTCAGGCCTGGCTAGTACTGTACTTGGATGGGAGACCACCAGGTGCTGTAGGCGCCTGGAGTAGGAACTGGCAAGCCACTCCAGTATTCCTGCCAAGAAAACGCCATGGACATGGGGTCACGAAGGGTCGGTCATGACTGTAACGACACAACACATACACATACGCACGGAGTGATCTGTAAGATTTTTTTAAAAAAATTCAGCTAGCGATCTGTTAAGATTACCTGATTAATCAGAGTATCTTATCATTCAGTTATGATTCATTAAACAACAGCTGCCAAAGGTATGCCCTGGATTTTGCAATCTCCGAATTTATGTGAGAGATTACATGATTAAATCATATCTATTGGGTGGTCCTCCTTATATGGAATAATATGTGACACAAAAAAACTTCCTGACAGGCACTGAACACGTTGAGGTGTTCAGTTGCCTTTTAACTACAAAACAATTCCCCGACCCCAAGATCTCTGGGATCTAGTGTTGACTGGTGCACTGCTTACAAAGAAGGACCCTGGCTGCCTGTGGAGCCTGATAGGTGGACTGGTTATCTGCGAGGAGGGGGGATGAGGCTTATAAACACCTGAGAAACAGTGCTTCGGACGAAACACGAAGCATATCTCTCTAATCCAAACCAAGAGAAGACCTACAACCACCACTGTACTTTGTAACTTAAAGGTGAAGTTGAAAGCTGCTGTCATTATAGAAGTATGTTCTGAGGTTAGGTGAAAGGTCTATATCCTACCATATTATAGTATTGTACACTATAGTCCTCAGATCATGACAAGCATGTATGAACCAGTGTCAACAATTGATGTGAGATCACCAAATAAGTTACTGAAATATTTTTGTCTGGGATCTGAGCCAACAGACAATCTTGTCAAGTCCTAAGACTCCTAAATAACGTTCCCTTATTTTTCATTTGCATTTTGGTAAAAGATGGCTCGGTGCTTGCACATCTGAAGTCACGATAACTGTTCCTGTATTAAGTCATTTCTGCTTGGCATTGTACTAAAGATATTGTCTTGCTTTCCTTGTTTAACAACGTTGAACTTTTGAAACTTGAGGACAGTTGCTCTTTAGGTTTTCAGTGATTTTCTAAGCTTGTTCCGTATTTGCCCTAGACTGCTGTTTTGTTATCTTGTCTCCTGCAAGGCATCTTCAACAACAGTTGTGTAAGCACTGCTGGAAGCTGTGAGGCTTTAGCTTCACAACACATCCACCAAAAAACCATGTACATAAAAATTGTGTGCCCTCCAGGCTAGTATATTCAGGCTTGTGTAGACAGAGAAGTTTCTAAAACATAATAATCTCTCTGTGTGTATTTTAAACCAATCCAGTGATGCAGCTAACCTCTGGCACTTTTAAAGGGCACCACGAAGATGACATGGTGGGGGCTGTGGAGGGAACTATTACGCTTACATGGGGGTTTGTTTGGTCATATAAATGCAAAACTATTAATGGAGGATGGAGAGTTTGTTGTTTAATTAATAAAATGTGCAGTAGTTTCACGTAAATGTTCATCATAATCTCTCAAGAAAATGGGTTAAAAGGTCATCAGTCTAAAAGTCTGTAGGCTACATCAGTAGCTAGTATGTGGATACCTGTAATACTGTACTAAGGACTGCAATAGCATCCACACACATATGCAGAAAACCTTCTCTAGTTCTGTGTTAGATGGTGCTTGCTCTGGTTTTGTTATTTCTCCATTCTGCTCAGGAAGAATGAGACTGGATGACGCACAAAGGGGGAGTGGGTACTTGACCTCAGTCCTTACATGGGGGCAAAATGGCCACATTTCTTTCTAGTTGCTTCTGTCCAGCAGCTTTTACCTTTGATAGTCTTGTGGATTATGTCTGCAAAGTAGAGATGGGCACGAAACAAACAATTTTTCATTTCCATTTTCATTTTTTCGTTTCGTAACGAAATGAAACGACAAACAAATTTTGTCTCTAAAATGAAACGAAATAAACAGAAACACCAGAAATTTTGTCGTCCATTTCGTTTTCATTACGGCAATACATTGAACTGCTTTAAATGCTAAAAAAAAGACAAAAATTGAAATAAATGGTAACAAAACGGTAATGAAACAAACAAAAACAAAAATGATTTTTTTTACAAAAATTCACAAAAAACGGAAACGAACCGAAATGGACCCCCTAAACGACAAACAAAATGCCATTTTTTTATTCATGCCCATCTCTACTGCAAAGTAAAGATGGTTCTAGAACAGTGCTTCCCAACCTTGAGTCCACAGATGTTCTGCAATTTCCAGAAATACTGGCCAGTACAACTAGTCGTGATGGCTTCTGGCAGTTTTAGAACTCATTGGGTGAGGCTATTCTCTTGGTGTGCTTGATGGGAACGTAGGAGAAAGCTTTCTCAATTGCTGCTCCCAGACTTTGGAACTCCTTGCCATGGGAAGCTAGGCTGGCCCTATCTTGGCTGTCCTTCTACAAGCAGGCAAAGACCTTTCTCTTCCAGCAGGCTTTTCTTTAATGACTAGTGGTTGGAGATGAGTTGTTGTGCTTTGTTGTTTGACATGTTGTATTAATTTTATTTATCATTTTAATATAACATTTGCTTTATTCTTGTTTTATACATGTATACTTACAGTTTTAGCTTTTCGGTTGCTGTGTCTCTTTTTTTCCCTTTTCTTTTTTCCTTTCCTTTCCTTTTCTGCTGCTATATGTTTCTGCTGCTATATGTCTGAAGAAGTGGACGTGTCCACGAAACATTACATTAAAATATGAAAAGTTAGTCTTTAAGGTGCCACGTGTTCTTTGTCTTTTGTTTTGTTTTGTTTTCCTTTGATTTTTGCCTGGAATGTTTTTAGCTTGTAAATATTGTATTTTATAATACTGCAAGCCTCCTTGGGTCCCTTTTAAGGAGGAAGAGGGGATAATATTTTTTTAGAAAGAAAGAAAGAAAGAAAGAAAGAAAGAAAGAAAGAAAGAAAGAAAGCATTGTTGGGAATAAAAAGGAATTTGTATAGAAGTCTTGGAGAAATAGGAATACAAGGGAAAGGGTTAAACAAGGGATCAGCTCATGCTTCCTTCTTCATTGTACACTGCAAAGGGGAAAGGGTCATCAATGCTCTGGCAATCAGTTCACATATATTTTGTATAATGTTTAGATTGTTCCTCATTTTAGACTTTTATGGGAACCAGTGTTTTAAGAGCCAGTATGTTCCTGAAGATTATGTGTTGCAGTTAAATACAGTACTGGTGTTTGATTTATGATTTTGCCACAGAATCACTATGTTCACTTGCCAATGTACGGTTCAATTCCTTTTAAAAAGTAGCTTATAAACAGAAGTCTTTGGCTTCATAAAACAGTAAGCATGCATAGCTTGATTATTTTTGACTATCTTTTGAAACATGTCTATCTCACTTAAAATTAAAATAAAATGTAATATATAAAAGATTAAGGTTAGAAACTCAAAATAATCCACTGAAGTACAAAAAGTATTGACACACTTAAGTCATACTAAAGTTTATTGCTCATGATACTGGCTGATGTCCTCAGGCAGTGTGATAGTGTGATTATGTATAGCGGTGTCCCCAAAAATGGAACATAAAACAGCAGCTAAACCTCACCCACATAAGTGATAAATTGACATTTTAGATTGTTGTTCAAGTGGATTATTTATTATTCAGCTTGCCCGTCATCAGAATTATTGGTTAAGGGAAGGAAGAACAGAAACAAAAACAAAAAAAAATCTTTCAGATGTTTTGTAATTTGGCACTACCGTTGCCATTTGACTAGAAAGTGGCATGCTTGCGATGGGAAATTTTCACATCAGCATTTAGATTAATTCTGTTTCTTTGCTGTTCACATCACTTAATTAAAACTGATCATACATTGTTACACATAGCATAATGTATGTGTAGGGTTACCCTGAGGAAAGTTGTATCACCTACCATTTCTGATTATCTAATGACATATACATATAATCTTTGGTGCTGGAGATCTATATGTTAATAGAGGACTTGGTGGTCCCAGCCCAGTAATAGGTACAGTGAAGTAAGGCCACCCACATACATGGTAGCATATTGTTTTATATTCAGATGGCTCTACAGCTGTGCTGAGAAAAATGAGTTTGCGATGTTTTTACAAAAAACAGACTATCTTCATGACTGTCTCTCTCTGTGTTGTAGGGACGAGGATTGCATTCCTCTGCCAGTTTAGTGTAGGCTGGAAATAATAAGATTACGTTGCAGCATGTGATCAGAATTTAATGCCTGTGACCCCTCTTAAGTTAAAAGAGCCCCAAGGGTAGTTAATAGGATCTGAAAGTTCTCCCATCCTAACTAGAGAGGGGCACAAAATGATTTTTTGTTTCATTTTTCATTTTGTTTCGGAACAAAATGAAAAATGAACTTATTTTAAAAGAAAAATGAAATGAAACGAACAGGAAATTTTTAGTTCATTCCACTTTGTTTTTTGTTTTGTTTTTCTTAAAACACTACACAGTCTCTCGCCACTGCTTGCTTTGGTGGATCAAAGGCAGTTTAAGAACTGTGTGCCTTTCCCCCTCAGTCTGGCATGTTGTGTGTGGGGGACGGTGCGGGGTTTTTAAACTCTCTGTGAACCACCAAAGCAAGCGGTGGCAAGAGACAGTGTAGTGCAGTGGTTCTCAGCCTTCCTAATGCCACAACCCTTTAATACAGTTCTTCATGTTATAATGATCCCTTGCCCTGCTTGGAAGATGCCACAAGCCCCCTTTGGCAGGCCACTGCCACAGGTGCCATAGAGAACCCCCCTCTACAGGCACCCTCAGCCAATCGCAGCCGCCGGTGCCATTGACTGACATCCCCTCCAACCTATCTAGCTGTAACTCATTCTTTCCCCCTTTCCCCCCTCCAGACCTAAGCTGTTTGTGCCTTTTTCTTCATTGGCTCATGGCAACCCCTGTGAAATGGTTGTTCAACCCCGCAAAGGGTCCTGACCCTCATGTTGGGAACCACTGTTGTAGTGTTTTAAGGAAAAATATGAAAAACAAAGTAGAATGACAAATGGAATGGTTTTTAAGTAAAAATTTGGTAAAAATGAAACAAAACAAAATGAAGAAATATGAACCGAAAAACGAAAAGAAGCACCATTTTTTCATTTCGTGCCCATCTCTAATCCTAACTACTGTGTGTGAATGAGTGAGTGAGTGAGAGAGAGAAAACAAGAAAGCTGTTCTGTAGATAAGGAGGGAGAACTCCTAGTGGAGAGTTGTTGGGCCTATTCCTAGTTTGTTTACCCCCTTTTACAGATCCTCTGTTACCACCCCAAGATGCTATTACTGAATGGGCTGCTTCTGCTAGTCATGGAGCTGAGTATCTCTGTGTGACCAGAAACTCGGTGAAACTATTAGCAGTATGCAGTTCCACGGTGCACAGGTACACCATGACACCCTCCTGCACCATCGACACTGACCATAATTTCATCAGTAGTTGTAACGATAAATGCAGTAGCTATTGAATTTGCAGTGGTTTGGGGCCTCCTAAGGCCAGGAATGGCATCCATTCTCTTGAGCTGGTTCAATCCTCACAGTTTTGGCCTTGTGAAACCCACAGTGTTAAACTAAGAACAAGAATCATGCCAGCATACTCACCCTTCCTTGGTTTCTTAGGACAAAATACTAGCTCATTTTCTTAACCTCAACTTCCTTTCTTTTATCTTTTTGATGGAACATGCTTTTGTTTTGCTACATTGATGGAGTTGTACACCATTACCTTCCATGGTCCACATCAAATATTTGATACAGTGAATTGTACTCGATATAACATTGCTATACCTGATATGACAGGAGCAACTGTGGCCTATTATTTGTGAAGAACTAAACTCTACGGTGAAGGAAACATCTGGGACTCACCTTCTAAATCCTCCACATGCCTATTTGTCTTGCCAATTAACATCTGAAAAATAATCATAATCCTGTTTCTGAGACAGAATCCTGTCTTTTCGGGGTTTCCAATCACATGGAGAGGTATAGAAAGTGGTGGGAGGAGTGGTGCTGGCATATGTGTCCTCAGCTCCCTTAATGTGCTTACAAATAACGATCAGGACTCTAGGCAGCTTTGCTTCATAGCATATTAAATCATATTTTTATGTAATAAAGACCACTCATTGCCTGAAAATCTAGTGTTTGTAATGTTTGTAATGTAGTGTTTGTAATGTAATGTAATGTAATGTAATGTAATGTAATGTAATGTAGTGTTTGTAATGTTTGTAATGTAGTGTTTGTAATGGTATGGGGCGGTATATAAGCAGAACACTTTGCTTAAAGAAGGCTTCCTACAAGAAATTGTGTGTGTTAAGTCCTTACATGGACGGCAAGGAGAATGTTCTACTTTAATGAGGAAAATATTCATATGTGCATGACACAAGAATTCAAGAATATTCACAAATAAACTAGTACTGGTTCTCTTCTTGCTCTCATCTAGTAGCAGTGAGATTTTATGTTTGGAAATGTCAGAGAACCTTGTCTTTCTTGAAATGCTGTGGCAACTGTCATGAGAAACAGTAGTTTTTTTTAGTTTCAAAACCCCAAAGAATCTGATGGCAACGGCTACCTTTTCTCCAAATGCCTATTCTGAAGGCGGTGCCATGTAGGTTTTGGATATGAAGAAGGGTGAGGCACTTAGAGATATTTGTGGTTGTCCTATTTTTTTAAATTGGTACTAAGGCCAAAAACTTACAAGGTAACAGTCGTAGGCAGATGAAACAACATCAAAGTTGGAAACCAGTGTGCCTTGAGGTAATGTGCGGCTAAATTCTTTAATGTATGCACTGGCATAACGAAATCAATCTTTCCGATCTTTACATCGTGCCACACACACTTCATTCTTCTCTCATGATATGAAACCTTAACATTAGCTGTCAGGCCCAGCTTGAAATTAATTTGCTTCCCTAAGCAAAAATTTAATTTTCTTCTTGCCAGTTTGTTGTTCACAGGTGGGCAAATGGACGTTATTCATTTCTCTTCCTCTGCCATCGTTCAGTTTCATTCATTGCTTGTACACTACAGTACTTATTTTATTTATTTATTTTCAAACTTATATACCACACCTATTTCCCCAAAGGGGACTCAGACTTCTCATTGCCTGGAAGAAGCCTTGACTTGACTTACATCCCTCCCCACAAGTATCTAATCAATCTATTAAGATAACAGAAGCTTTAAATATACAGTCAAGTTATTTAAACAAGCCTATCCTTGCTATGCCAAAAGTGTTCATCTGAAAAATTAGATCATAACCCAGAAGGAATATCTCACAATCAGAACATTTGGGCTAATCAAATTCCCGGGACAACAAATAAGTTTTTATGTAGCACCGAAAGGATGATGCAGTTAGTATCAGCTGAACTTTCCTTGTTTCTCCTCCTCTTAAAGCAGGGGTGGCCAAAGTTTTACAAGGAGGGCCAGATTTGGTGAGGTGAAAATGTGTGGGGGCCGACCATTCAGCCTAAAGGGGGGAGAAAGGGCGTGGTCCGTGCTCATCTGCAACAGAAACAAATGCTCCGGTTTCAAGGTGTCCAAGGGCCCAGCGGCTGTTATACGGCCTGGGAATCAGCCCAAGCACATCCAAGATGCACCACTGCTTGCCTATGCTGCCCTCCTCACAAGGAGGTAGGCAAGATGCTACAGCAACGGAGCCAGGAGCGGGTAGGCAGGGCAGGTGGCTGAGGGAATGGACGGAGGCAGGGAGGGCAGGCAAAACATAAAACTGCAAGCTGACTTCTCTAGCCAGCACAGGGAAGGGCTGGCCGGCGGGGATGAGTGACAGGCTGAGCTGGCAGGGAGAAGAGGCTGAAGGCCACTCAAAATTTTAAATCGGGCCCCATTTGGCCCCTGGGCCGGACTTTGGACATGCCTGTCTTAAAGGATGTTCCTGACTCTTTTCCTTTTTTTCCACCCTGTAAAGAATCAGGCAGAGACTTCTTATACTGAAGGATGGAACAGGAGCGATAGTGAGGGAAATAATGTATGCATCACGTGGACATCAACACTGACCAAGACGGAGCAGAAATACAGTCCTGTTCAGCCATTCTAGCCACACCCCCTGCTTGTTACCATTTCCAAAACCAGGAGGACAGTCTGAAGAAAAGAACCCCTCCATGCACCCAGGAACCCTGGCTCTTCAGGATGTGCAGTCACACAGAGAGACTTCATGTGTAGCAGAAATTTTCCATTTCCAGACAATCCATCTCCCAGTGTAGACAATGTCCAGGAGAGGCAGGCCTGCAGTGCTCTTCTCGATCATGCTTTTAAATTAACCTTTTCTTGAAAATCTCAATAGGATTGGCCTGTTATTCATTAAAGGTCTATTTGATAAACCTGGAGCGCTGGGAATTCTGCCAGCCCTAGCAGCGACCAGGACTGCCTGTTAGGTTGGAACTGCCTTGCCGGTTGCCTATGGGAGAGCAGGAGCAGTACAGACCTGATTTCTTTTAGATTTGCAGAAAGCTATGGCTACTGTTACGAAAGTGGTTTGTTCCCTTGTTTATCTCATATGGAGCATGTACTGTAATAGCTTGTCCGCTATGTGTACTGATGGAGATCAATAGCACAGTATTAGTATATACCTCAGATTTACCTTATGACCTAAAATGTGCAATGTGGTTTTTGAGTAGTTGACTTACTGTAAATCTCTTCACATCCCAGTATGTCAGTACTGTGACTAATGCTGTCTGGTGTATTAAAAAAAGAGATTCCCCCCCTTATACAATAATTGGGGGGGGGGAACAATGTGTGTGTGTGTGTGTGTGTGTGTGTGTGTGTGTGTGTGTGTGTGTGTGTGTGTGTGTGTGTGTGTGTGTGTGTGTGTGTGTTTTAGAAGCCACAGACTGAATTTAGTCATATCCATACTGAAAATTTCTCATGTTCCATTCCTTCTTTCACTTAAGTGACTTTGTGAATTATCAGCTTCTTCTCCCTGAGATGCTCTACCACAGTGATGGCGAACCTATGGCACGGGTGCCAAAGATGGCACTCGGAGCCCTTTCTGTGGGCACCCGACATTGCCCCTTCATAGCCACCTGTATACAGGTTCAATTACTGTATTGGCACTTTGCAAAAAAAATTATTGGGTTTTTAATTGCAGTTTGGGCACTCGGTCTCTAAAAGGTTTGCCATCACTGCTGTAGCATGTTATTAAAGTTTGTGCTTTCCAAATCACATTTGAAATATGTGCATTTCCAGTACAAAAGAAATGTAAAGAGTACGGCAGTGTATACTTCATGTAATGTAATAGGACATCCTACCCAATATCCAGTTGAAAGTAGTCTATAGAGGTGTTATAAAATCATTTTTAAATACATCAATGCAAGGATAAGTCACCAGATCTTCAGGAACAGATATGGTATAGCATTTGTTCTTACTGCTTTGTTTTGTGACTGCCTAAGTATATCCCAACATATCACATCAACCTTCCTGTTTCTGAAGTTTTTAAAAATTGTGGGTCCTGGTGGCAATTTTAGTGTTTTGTGTTTAAATGTTTTTATTGTTTTAATTGTCCATTGCCTTTTTAATGTTTTAACTGTTTTAACTGTTCATTTTAATTGTAAGCCGCCCAGAGAGCTTTGGGTAGTGGGTGGCATACAAGTTGTATAAATAAATAAATAAATAAATAAATAAATAAATAAATAAATAAATATGAAGACAGGACCTAAAAGACAGGTAAAACAAGTGTACCAAATGGCAGTCCTGTCATCTCCAGATAAAGGGTTCCAGAGAACAGGGGTTGAGAAAAACGAAAGTTCTCTGAGTCCTTTCCACCAGTAAGAGTCCATTTTGGGCTAGGTAGACCCTGCTTTTCTTTTTTGTAGCACCATACCTAGTAAAAAAAACCAAGGACTCTTGAAAGCTTGTACACAGCATTTCCCTTTTAAAAATGTATATCGGCATAATAAAAGTAACACCCTGATACAGATTATCAAGAGATGAGGGCTGTGAGGGCATTGGGGCTTAGTTTTCCCAATAGAGATATCTCATTGTGGAATTCTCAGCTGAAAAATACTTGCCAGGCCGTATTATCTCTCTTTTTTATATTAAAACACTTCCCTCACACAAAGTTTCATGATAAACCCTCCTTCCTTTATTTGATGGTACTTTTACATGTGCTTTCCTAGCATTGTTGTCTATACAGCTTTTATTACTTCATAGGTGGGACTCTGTTTTCCTGAACGGTGCGTTGCTTTGAGTATTTTTATTAGCTGTAAAATTGCTAATTCATATTTAAATGAGTTCATATCAACTTTGTCAGTGCTTGTGCTACCTCAGATGTTATAAAAATGAGGAGTACTTTGGTCTCACACTCGTTAAGGTTTTGAAATGATTACCACTTTATTCCAAATGCTTTCTCAAGTCATGGCTAGTTGGTTACATAAGACATGCATCGAGACTCGTAAATGCACAGGAAGAGGGAACAAGACGGAGCAGATAACAGTGAAGCTCCTAAGTTTAGACGATGCTTAGAGTTCAGACTGAGACATCTGTATTCGTCATTCAACTGGAAATTATTTCATTAAATATAAATTAGCTTATGTGGTATTCGCTGGGCATCCTCTGTATTTGTGAGGATATTTAAGGATTAGTGTTTTCCTTGTTCCTTCAGTATAAGCATTTAAAATGTAGTCATCAAAAGCGGCCCTTCTTGGGTAGAAAGCAAGGCCCCCGTGAATATGTCCTTTTGCAAGACAAGATCAGAAGTGGGGAAAGAGATTATTTCATATTCCTAGCTTCACAATGAAATGTCTTGAGAATAAGTAGGTTTGAATCCCATGAATTTTTGGAAAATATTTTTGTCTAGTGTTGACTATTACTAAACTAATTATTATCTTGATAAGCCTATAGTTCCTCTTGTTGCATTCAGAACCAACTTCAGGAAAAAGTTCCTTTGCCATAAAGTTTGGCGCAGGGAAAGCAAACCAAATGTGTTTGCAGGTATCTGTATCTCCGTGTTTCTTTCCTCTGCACCCTCACGGATGAATTAAGGAACCAGTTTTAATTTGCTAATAAAGGTTTAGATTGTTTTATCTCTTCAACAAGTCAATTAAAGCTTGGAGCCTTGCTTTTTATCCACTCAGGACTCAAAACAGAAGCCCAGTGTTGGTAGATGAGGAGTTGTTGAGCTTGTTTAAATCTCCATAGATATGATCATATAGAGATGTGAAGCTAAGCAAGAAGGGTAGTTCATTGAGTGTGTACATCTAGCCCTAAGATTCTCCTTCGCTGTGCAAATTTGTTTACATCCCCTAGTGATTTTTTCCTCCTGTGAGGAAGCTGGTATCAATAGGTCCTCATTCACTACAGTGAGCATAGGTCACAAATAATTTGGAACGATGGGTTGACTCTGCTTAAACCTGTGATGATTGGAATGAACAGCTCTGAATCATGCTACATTAGCCTTTCCCCTATTTTTTCTCATTACATTTTAATAATAAATTATGGCAATCTTAAATATATCTGCCATATTTTGTAGTTGAAAATCATTGTAGAAATACATCTTATGTTTAACGTTCATGCACAACTGCTTTTCCATCTGCAAAGTAGATACTAATAGCAATGAGATGGTCAAATTCCAGTTTCTTTTTATTCTGCTACTGGAGAACATTGGAGCTGAAAACATGCCAATGTCTTTCAGTCCAGTTCTATTCATGTTTTGCCTAGAAATAGATCCCATGGTGTTGAGATTCCCTGATGTTGGTTCACTCTGCTTCTTAAGAGTAAGCACCATTGCATTCAGTGGGTCCTATGAATAGGGAAAATAGGATCACAGTGCAAATCTAGACTAGCTCTTCAAACTTAATAAAAAAACATCATGTCTGTTTAATAATATTGAGTATTGAAAAATGAAGCAAAATGAGAAAGATTGTTAGTATTGATATAGTAAGGTATAGATTTATGAGGGAGACACTCCAGCTGTTTTAAGTGAGCCTCCTCACTGCCCTGTGTGCAGAGGGGATGGAAGGTGGGAACTGAAAGCACAAAGTGGAATGAGTCACACCTAGAGGGAAGGGATGGGGGCAGAAACACGATGGAGAATGTTGAGCTTAAAGGAGAAGGAGGAAGAGGACAACAAGGGGGAATAGCACATCTTAGTTGTCTGACATGAGATCAGAGGACTGAATAAAGGCTTGAAAAAGCCCCCTCCTATCTTCTACACCCTCAGTGAGGACCGAACCTTGCTGCTCCAGGACACATGGACTGGAAAACAGGTCGGGTTCATCCCCAACCGAGTATGCAGAGGTGGAGGGATGGTAGTTGCTCCACCCAGGCACCACACAATGGTGGCTCTGGTGTCAGGCCCAGAAGTCCCATGGCCACCTACAAAAGGCACTGGTACAGGAAGAGGCACAACTAGTGGCTGTGTTTTTTTAAACAAAAAAACATAAAAACTAATTTGCACATCTTTGACTAGGTTTGTTGCTCTTTCCCTTGTTGTTGAATCACTCTTAAAAATATTTGGGGCTAAAGCTTATTTTGGGGAGTTCTCCAGGCTATCATGCAAGACTAGTGGGAGCTAAAACACCATTCAAGCACAGAACTGGAACACAAAGCCACAGCATCTCTCTCTCTCTGTGTGTGTCTTTATGCTTAAGACTGCTGCCTCTCTGCTTTTTTTCTAGTAACCTGAAAGAGGTAGTCTCCTCTCTCTCTCTCTCTCTCTCTCTCTCTCTCTCTCTCTCTCTCTCTCTCTCTCTCTCTCTCTCTCTCTCTCTCTCTATCTATCTATCTATCTCTGATTTTTTTTTGAGACTCACCAATATTCTAGTCATTTTGACCCCTAATTAGGTTGTATCAGAGAGTAGCTGGATTCTCTTGTTTTCCTCTGGCAGAAAAAAATGTCTTGGGCATTCCATATGCATTGTTATGTATATGAAATACATCATTGACAGTCTCCTTGGGGCACTCTGACATGCAGGACTCCAGGCTGATTGTTGCTCTACTCACGACATTTTAAAGGTAATTAAATACAGATAGCATCATTATGAAGTGATGGGGAAAGAGTTGAAAGGATGGATTATTGTCTAGTCAAGTACAATGTTTTAAAAGTGTTGGTCCTAGAAAAACGTAGGTGGAGAGTCTTTGGACTCCCATCAGACACGAACATGCCCTATGCTAGTCTCATTTACTGGTATTCCTGATAAAAGTATATTCTAATTTGTAACCACTGAGTCCGAAACACAAATCAATAACAAAGCAAATCCAGCAAAACTCTTCTAGCTGATATGTCTGTGGGGGTTCTCAGCCAGCTTGAGAGTTTGAGCCTTAGAGCTGATGAGCTCTGCTCTGCAACTATTGGGCCCCAACAATAATACCAGACTAGAAGGGGTTCAACCTCCTGACTTTGCCCAGGACTATTGTTGCCAGTATTTCAGAAGGTCCTGGGTCTGTAGAGGTAGTGGCAGTCTTCTCTGTTGTCAGATTCGGGGTGCATAAAACATTCTTGCTGGAAGAATCCTCCTTGGCACTTAGACTCTCACTTGCTTTAGAATCCTTAACAGTATCATCTTTCAGTGTAAGGTGGTGGTTGGTTGTGGGTGTTTTTGTTTTGTTTAAAAAAACAAATTTCAGCTTGTTGATTCTTTTCAGAGGAGTTGCTTTGAATGGCAGTCTAAATTAGGATTCTGCACCTCTGGAAGCTGTTATGTTTATTAAGAATGGCCTGGATGTTGTTAACAGAGGCGAGAATCTTAGAAGCAAACACTACTTGAAACTTTCCTTTGAAATGTTTGAACGTGGAAAATATAATGTGTATAATCTACTTCTTGTGCAAGGAGAGCTGAAATTACATTTTTTTTTCATTTGGTAGGAGGAAAATATATTTTAGATGTGCCATTTTAATGTCTCAGCTGTAATATATAAGAACATGGGTAAGATTTTTAAAAAGATGTTTTGTTTCATAATTGCAATGATTTTTGCAACTGTGATATGTTAATAAATGTAGATTTAAAAGAAGATGGTTGGCATGCAGGTTTCTGGGACATTGAAATTAATTTTGCTGCTGTGTGTAATTTGTAGTAAAGAATTATTGTTGAAAGGAAAGGTTGATGGGATTTAAAGGAATAATTTAAGGTGGTGTTTTTAACACTCATTGAGTGAAATAGCAGCAGCCCTGTGCTGTAAGTAAAAGTAGGTTGTCATAAAGGATGCAACTTTGTCTTTTATATGATTGCTTGTTTATTTGTTTAATTTCTATCCCACCATTCTTCTTTGTGGTACTCAAGGTGTAAAAATTGTTTTCATTGAAGCAGCCATGTATTGTAGGCTCTTGCAGGAATATATGATTGTTAGACAGCCTAGATCCAGGTTGTATAAGGTTTTATGGGCCACAACCAATATGTTAAATTCTGCCAAGAGATAGGCTGAAAGCCAGTGACAATGTTTTTGGACAAAGAATGTCTTGGCTATCATCATCACCCTGGTCATAGCATTTTGGACCAACTGGGGATTCATAAAGGAGACCCACATAGAGCCTATTACAGTGTTCTAAAAAAGATGTAAGTACGACTTGTATCACCATGACATGATCAGACATCTCGAGCTGGCACACTAGTTTTAACAGTACAAACATATTTACTGGCAGCCGAGACCTAGTCATCCGGGCTCAGGGACGAATCAAGGAACACACAACACGGTGAGCCTAATTTTTTAGATTACCCCAGCCAGCAGGGTTGACTTGCTATGCCCTGATCTGTCCTGAACACAGGTGGAGTCCTGACCCACCGATGGTGGGAGATTTTAATAAACTGACTTACTACTGATGTTTCAATAACAAAGTGACCAGGAATCTATCTTGCTTGGATTAAGGTTCAAATTGTCCATCCAAACTAGTCAATTGCTGACTGCAGACATAGATATAAAAGCAATTCAGATTCAGCTGGAAAAGAGAAATAGACTTGGCTATCATCAACATAGTAGCACAGTAGCGGGTGGCTACAGTGATTAGTTGGGTAAGGCCGCGGTCACACCAGCGTTCTCTGCATATATAAATTTCATGCGTAATTTTTTTTCCGGGTGGCCACGTGGTTTTTAATGTGCAGTTAGCGTCCTCTCTTCTGCGTCGTATTTTCCTATTCTGGTTCCATCTCTACTTGTCTGCTTCACATTTCCCCTTCTTTCCGACTCTACTTTCCAAGCCTCCATGGTGTTTAAGCTGTCGAAAAAGGGGAACAACTGATTTTACTGTGTATTTTCTGTGTCCTGTCGTGGTTGCAGAAGCAAATAAGTAAGCATTTTCGAGCGAAGTTTCTAAATCCAGCCCCTGGCGGTGGTTATTGAAACTTCGCTGAAACTGCTGTTCAAGGGGCGTGGTTGGCCGGGACTGGAATTTACTTCTCTTAGCATTTAGGACGCAATCTTTTTATGCGCAGTTAGCCGAAGGGAAACTACGGAGAAAACGCAGGTATGACTGCGGCCCAAGAGGCAGAGGCAAAAGTGAATATCTTTTGCAATCAACCCTTTATACATACATATATACAACACAAGAAGGGCACAGAAGCAAAGCATTCACACATACGCACAGCAAAAGGGTCACCCAGATGAAGTCCTCACCCACCCCTGATGGGGAATGCTACTAAGCTACTTTGGGGTGGACTGAGCCTTCTTTCCGGAGGCACTGAGCTGCCAGACCATGTCTTCTAGCCTTTTAATGTACATGTTAAACAGTAGGATAGACAAAACACAACCCTCAGGGATTCCACGGACCAGCAACATTAGAAGGCGTCTCCTAGGTTTAATAACATTCTATTTTAATATTAAAATGGTAAACGATCCAGGACAGCATCATCTTCTAAGTATAGTTTCAATGTATACTTTTAGGATTATATCAATAATGAAAACAATAATGACTGTACTAATTTTATGCATCGGCATATGGCTTCAAAGATAGATCAAGACCAGTTTACAAATAAGACACATTCAAGATAAATGTAAGAGGATAAACACACGCAAACACACGCAAACTCCCCCCCCCCCAAGTCAGTGTTAAATTGTTCTTATTGTGGATTTGTTCATGGCTTGTAAAGAATCCAAAGGAATTTGCAATGGGCTGTGAACAATGGATTGCAGTAGGGGGTAAAAACAACAAAAGGAGATGGAAGGAAAATTGCCTAATTAGACCCAGCACTACTTCTGGAAACATTGAAAAAATGATCAAAAAAGATTTCAGGGAACAGAGAGGAGTGGAATAATCTGCTATTGTTCTTCTCCAAATACTCTAGTTGATTATTTTTTCCAAAAGAAGATTATAACTGGCTGTAGATTTATGGATGCAAACACCTCTAAACTACACTATACTGTACCTGTGTTATTCAAGTATGTGATAGTACCAAAAAAAACTTAGTTTTACTTCTAGTTCTCTCACTTTCAAGTTTCTCTGTCCAGCTAAATTTATTTTTCTAGTTGAAAGGAGTTCTTTTAATTTTTATGTAGCACCAGATTCTAGCAAAATCAGATTAATTTTAATAATAAATAAATATTTACTTATTATTTAATAATCAATTAATATTTATTTAATAATTATTTTAATAAATATTTATTTAAAATATTTGTTAAATCCCCATTCCATCCAATGCTTTTCAAAATGGCTTAACATAACAATTAATTCATTCAAGTCAGCATTGTAAGTAAAGCAGAGACAAAATCAGCACATCTGAGAAAGGTCAAGGAAAATGAAAAGAAGTTACTGGTAGTCTTTTGCCAGACCAATCTCCTGGGTAAGAAGGTGCAGAGCTGGGGCCACTAAAGAGAAGGGCCTCCCTCTGGTTGTTCTTGGCCTTTTCCGACATACAACAGTGCCTAAGAAGGCTGATATGGAAGAAGGCAATCTTTAAGGATTATATGGATATAATCCATATCTCCAGATAAAGTATAAAGTCACTTTTTCTAAAGTCTGATTGCTCTCTCTTTGTGCTTCCTCAATTATTCATCTACATATTTTTGATATTTCTTCTGAAAAAATATAGGGCACTACGTATGGACATTCTGCTGTCCCATTTTATACTCTCAACAGTTTTTAGGATGGTCGATACAGTCCCAGTGTATCTTTAGGAAATATCTTGCAAAGAGGTGCAATGTGCTTATTTTGAAATGAATGAATGAGTGATTAGATTTGTATCTCATCTTTCAGAAGCTGGGACCCAATATGGTTTATAGTATAGTTTTAAAAGAAGTACTATTAAAAAGCAAGAATGTTATAAATATTAAAGCATAATAAAATCAGTTTTTGGTTATTTATTTATTTATTTATTTATTTATTTATTTATTTATTTATTTATTTATTTAGCACACCTTTCTACTTGGAAAGGACCCAAGGTGGCTTACAGTAATGAGGGACAATATACAGTCCAGTACAATTAAGACATATTCAAGTTTGAGAACAGGCAATTGAGGGGTATCTTACAGCATTAGAAGGCAACATTAAAGCTAAAATAGAATTTGAGCAGTTAAAGAAAAGAGTATAAGTGCTATGTAATCATGTACGGTAGACCATCTAAAAGTTATGAGGGATGGAAACTAACACTGAAAACATAGTGTCAATGCAATCACACAAGGAGAGATGTAGACACAAAGTTATAAGTGGTTATAAACACAAGGTCTGTGTAGTCATGTATGGCAGATTGATATAAAAGACACAACAGGTAGTCAGTCTATCATTCAGAGAAAGCTTGCCTGAAAAGTCTTTGCCTGTTTCTGGAAAGACAGCAGGGATGGGGCAGTCCTGGCCTCTAGTGGGAGGGAGTTCCAGAGTCTGGGCAGAGCAGCCAAAAAGGTCATTTCATGGGTTCCCATGAGATGTACCTGTGAGTGTGGCGGGATGGAGAGAAAGGACTCTCCTGATGACCTTAACACCCAAGCTGGTTCATACTGCAAAATTTGATCTTTGAGGTCCCAGGTCGTACAGTGCTTTGTAAATTAAGGTCAAGACTTTGAATTGTGCCTGATAGCTGATTGTTAGTCAGTGGAGCTACTTTAATAGGAGTGTAATGTAATATCTGTAACCATCCCCCATCAGCAATCTGGCTGCTAAATTTTGGACCAGCTGAAGTTTCCTGAGACTTTTCATCCGTAGACCCACAGGATATAGTTTAAAACCTTTTAATAGCCAAAGGTCTGTTAAAATAATTACAAATTATAAATAGAAACATGTAGTGGTATGGACATGTATATTCTGCTCATGGTCTAGAGATGCAGTTGCCTTTCATCTTATTTTCTGAACAAGTTTGTTCATTAAATTCTCTTGAGTTTTTGTGCAAGGAAAAAGTGGCTAAAGCCTTCATCAGTGTTTTAGTTGTGTATTTTAATCACTGCTAATTGATTCAGTAATTTCTGCAGATACTTTGTAGAGGGGCATTAGAAGTTAATACTGACTATGTGTGATCTACCATTCTTCCTCTTCAAGTGCCTTGTCCTTGTAGAACATTGGCGATCAGTAGCACAATCTGTTTCTTAATGAAAGCTATTCTAAACAGAGAAACTGTGCTCACTGTGTCTTAAATTCTTAAGCCAGAATGTTCTTCTGCACCCTGGACAATGCTTCCCATCTATTTTTGACTTGAAGATCTACCATACAGTAAATCTTTAGCATGACTAGATTTACCACTGGATAACTAAAAGTGATGAAGGTACATTTGTGAATAAAATACTATGAATAAACCTTAATTGTGACATTTGGAGGTACAGTGGACCCTTGTACAACAAACAGCTTGTATAACATAAAATTTGTACAACATAAAAATTTTGGAGATAGGGGAAGTTTACTTAACATAATTGCCTATGGGGAGAATCCGTACAACATAAAAATGGGATCACTCCGTTTTCAATGCATTCCTATGGGAATTTGTATAAAGGAAATTTGCTTAACATAATTTCATTTGGAACGAATTAATTCCTTTATACAAGGTACCACTGTATTTGTTGAAGACATTGAGGAGATCAGTCCTGTCTTTCCAACCACAGCTAGTTGGAACTAAGATTGTACAGGCAGAGCAATCCAGTTCATAGGTCCTCAGAAGAACGTCCTGCAATGCTCAGTGAATGTATCTTATTCCTCAAAAAGTATATGAAATTGAAGCCTAAAATAAATGTTGCAATAATGTATTAGAAACTAAAAATAATATATAAAATTTAATGAAAATGTAGCCACTACCATTTTAAAAAAAGTATTTTTCACCTTTCTTCCAGTATGATCCAACTGATCAGATTAATGAAGTATAAGAAGCATAATATATTTCAGTTTTCAGAACACAATTGTATGAAATGTTGTGCTTAAAAAAAACATGACTGTAAAACCACATGCATTTATTCCTCAGTATTGAAGTGCATTGTATATAGAACAGATCTATTGGTCGGAGATTCGCTTTCAGGAAAATAATAATTTAAAAGCTTTCTGATACCCCACCCTCCATGACTGTTGGTAGAATTTTCAAAAAGCCTGTAGTGTCTAATTTTAAATTAAGGAGCAGATAACAGATATTTTGAATGGATGCTTTGATAGCCTCCAAATGGTGTCCCAAACAAAGCAGCAAGTTAAAGTATGCCTTCTTTTGAAATAAAATATAGCTTCTTAGTATATTTTTCAACATGCATTTGAGCTTTTTCTATTAAAACAAAGCAAAAGTACAGCAGCAGCTGCAGGCTGCGCAAGCTGGAGCGTTAAGTCTATGCAGCAATTTAACACCTGACTTTATGTTCCAAGTTATATACCATATATACTTAAGTATAAGCTGACCTGAATATAAGCCAAGGCACCTAATTTTACCATGAAAAAAACTGGGAAAACTTATTGACTCAAGTATAAGCCTAGGGTGGGAAATGTAACAGCTACTGGTAATTTTCAAAAATAAAAATAGATAGTGGCCACCGAGTTGTGGACTACACTTCGACAAGAGGAGAGGAGGAGGAGGAGGATATGGGGGGGGGCAATAATGGAGCACAGCAACTCCTGTGCAGCCCTTCTCAGTGGAGGGAAGGGATGAAGCCCACTGAGAAGGGAAGGCGCTGTCTCCTCCCTCCGCCCGCCTTGGATCAGCAACAAAGACTGAGGAACACACGGCGAGGAAGAAAGGTGAGAGAAGCAGGTGGAGCGCTTGCTCCCACTCACTGCATCCTCAGCCGCACCATGAGCGGGGACTGGCAGGGGTGCCTCCTCTTCAATTGCTGCCACTGCTGCTCACCCACCAGGGGCCCACCAGGCTGGAGAAGGGGGGGCTCAACCCAGCCCTCCCAACGTGCTCCTGGCTTCACTTTCTGCTCCTCATTGTCACCGCGGTGGCTGCTTTGGCTGCCTTGAGAGATGATGGGGGTGGCGGAACGGGCAGGACTTGCCCCCTGACGTCCTCCCCAAGCTGTCTGAGCACTCTGCTGCCTTCACTAGAATATAAGCCGAGGACTTTTTTCCCCAGCCAAAAATAAGGGCTTTATGTTCGAGTTTATACGGTACTATATAAAGTAATCATGAGATGCAGAAATACACATGTAGGGGTTAGGACAGAATCTGTAAATAATCTTTTTTTTTGGACATGTGCTGACACAATTATAATAGGAATTTTTCTTTTCTGATTTAACATAGAAAGAATAACAAAACATTGAACTAGGCAATTCTTAAAATGACGGGTGAGCTCTTGAAATCTGTTACACCAGCTGCTTCCTCTTCTGCATTTTTGCCCTCGGTCTATCTGTGTTTGGCCATAACTACATTTGCCTGTGTAAGAGCATAGATAGATAGATAGATAGATAGATAGATAGATAGATAGATAGATAGATAGATAGATAGATAGATAGATAGATAGATAGATAGATAGATAGATAGATGTTCAGGAAGAATTGTTAAGGTAGTGTATAGAAGTTCATAAATAACATAAGTATGCACTCACACACACACACACACACACACACACCCCACAGCACCACAGCCCCCCTCCACACACACACACCAAAAGCAAAATCCAAGCCAGGACTCTAGTTGTGATGACAATCTGTCAGTGCCTTAGAGCTTTCGTCTTTGCTGCCTCTCCCTGAATGTTTTATTTTTGTTATAATTACAGTATCTTGCCTGCACTTTGTCCCTCTGATCCTTTGTGAAAGCCCAGATCACTGTGCGCAGACTGTGCTTGTAGGTGTGATTTATTGAGTGACAAGTAGCTGTAGGGTAGACTACACGCCTCTGTACCTGAGTAAAGTATTAGACATCACAGAGCAGTGGGGCGTGGGGGCTGGGGAGGCGAGCAGGGAAGGCAAAGAGCAGTAACACAGCAGCAGCTCCTGGATACAGATCAGACAAGAGGTTCTGCCACAAATCACCTAGAAACATGTCAGACGCTGCATGTTTGTTGTTTTACACTGAGGGCACAGCCGTAGTCCAAAAGTATTGATTCTTTTCTTTGTTCGGAGACAGAAACTGTCAGCTCTTTCCAGGCTGACCTTGGTACAGCTCAGACAACTATTCCCCACACTGCCTACCCGATGAACCCCGCAGGAAAAGTCTAGGGAAGACATGCCAATGTCCGCTTTGCACAAAACAGAGAAAGAGAGAGTCCCAGGCTTCCCGAAGCAAATTTGGTTCCACCATCATCATCCCCCAGGCCTGAAAATTTCAGGAGAAATTCAAAAGAAATGATAATTCAGAAATCCAGGATTACTTCAACCACCAGAGAGAGAGAGAGAGAGAGAGAGAGAGAGAGAGAGAGAGAGAGAGAGAGAGAGAGAGAGAGAGGAGAATCTCAGTTTTAATGAAGCATAAATAGCATTTTCCTCTTTCTCTCTCCATGGCTCCATTTTAAGTAATTGGCAAGGGGAAATGGGAAACAGGTCCCCTCCAGTTAATCAGAATCAGAAATATTTCAATAGGATTGCAATTATTTGTGGTGATCTAATAAAATGTGCACATAAAAACATGACCACATTTCTGGGAATATTTGTGTTAAAGGTCTGAACTTTTGGTTCCCTTTTTATAGTACACTGTGGTGCATATGGGTTTTTGTGGTGTATAAGCTGGGCTCAATTCCCCTATTCTTTTTTATTTTATTTTATTTTATTTTATTTTATTTTATTTTATTTTATTTTATTAAATATATAGTGAAAAGATTATATAAGCAAGACCTAATGGTCCACCATCATTTGACCAAATTATAGCAAAATATTTCCCTGTAAAGGGGATGTGAAAAGAATACAAAAACATACCAGAACTGCTTAATCTTTTACCTTATTTAGCAGTTGCCAGTGTGTGTGTGTGTGTGTGTGTGTGTGTGTGTGTGTGTGTGTGTGTGTGTGTGTGTGTGTGTGTGTGTGTGTGTGAGAGAGAGAGAGAGAGAGAGAGAGAGAGAGAGAGAGAGAGAGAGAGAGTGAGTGAGTGAATGAGTGAGTGAGAGAGAGAGAGAGAGAGAGAGAGAGAGAGAGAGATCTTATTATCCATCTGTTCTCCAATAATGCAGGCTGCCATAACAGAACCCCAATATCATCGTTTAATAATTTGTCAATTAGTGATCCGTTTTTGCTAAGTCTTCTGTTGGAGGGATGTCACTCATTTTCTTACATCTTCCTGTTTAAAAAAATCAGTTTTTTTCCATATGTATGATTATTCAGCAAGTTGCTTCCTGTTTTAGAAATGAGAGAGCCCTGAGTTCTTGATATTTAAGTAAAAACTGACATAACCAAAGGATGAAAATGAGGTTTTCGACAGGGGCAAGATGTTACATATGTTAACAGTTCCTAATTTTCAGCTCAGCAAATAAAGCGAGGTCTGCAAGTTGTCTCCAGTTGTGAGCAAAGGAAAATGTTGCTTCAGTTGAGTAGAGCAGATTTGTTCCAAAAATATACTGTAATGTAATGTAATACTGACTTTTGGGACATTTGGGAGGGAAGCAAGTGGTTCTGAAGTTGTGTTTTATTATTTATATTTGATAACATTTTAATTGTATTGATATAATTTATTGAAAACACATAACAACTGTTAGTTCCCATAAGCCTGTACTCGCTGAAACCAAGAATCTTATTAATGTGGTCCCATTGATTCAGTCAGTTGTAATTCGAACTAACAATTGGATGAGCTCTTCTATTGCTCCTTTTTGTTTATCAAGCAATGCTCAAGGTGAATCATGTCAAAATGAAAGAGCGTCCATGGGTATTTCCTGAATCATCCAAATAGCTAGTTCTACCACCAGGGCAAGCCAATGTTGTGACCCTAAGGCCTGTTTTCTGCCCCTGGGAATGTCTACACAGACTTCCAAATTAGCTATTGAGAAAGAGAAGCAGCCAGAAGTAGAAACCACATTTCTAGTTTTGCAGGATGAATAGCTAGGGGTTTCAAATGCTGTGGACTCTACAGCCTATCCCTGCTTCTTTTCTCCCCCCTCCTTCTCTCCCCTCTTTTTTTTTTTGGGGGGGTCAGCCTCTTTTTAAGTGGGAGATGAGAACATAAGGGTTGTACTTTATCCACCTCTGTTCTAGCAGGCTGCAAGTGGGAAACTAGGCTGTATTTCTCCTTCCTCTATAGCCTTTTTTATTGTTACATTGTTTTGTTAATTTGTACTTCCATCGCCAGCTCCATGGCTTGGTATAGGGCCTTTTTACACGACCCCTAAGATCCGCTGGTCCCTTAAATTCGGACCAGAGATCTTGAGGGTTTGTTGCTGTTCCTCCGTCCCCACCCGCTCTGCACTTCTTTTTTCTGTCTGCGTGAGGGGAGGGAGAAAAAAAAGCCTTAGACAGGGACAAAAGAATGCATTCTTACCTCCGGTGCTGGTGGAGGTTGCTCCAACCTCCGTTTACTTCCTGGTTCCTCTTTAAGGGGCGGAGGCAAAAGAAAAACAACAGAAAGAAGCGAGGAGAGCTCAGGCACTCTCCGCATCAAATATTTTTCACCATCAAAAAGAGGTACAAGAAAACTGCGCTGGGTCGCGCTAAAGTGGCCGGGGTCGCACTTAATTGTCTGCAAACTCCGGAGCTGGTGGGTAAACATTTTTAAGATCCGGAGCTTGCAGCCATTTGCGGCGGAGCTTAGGGGTCGTGTATAAACGCCCATAGTTTACTCCTGTTCTGGGGCCATGCTAGGAGGACAAAAGGCCTAGGATCTCATGGGTCCACATCTTCTCCCACTGCTGCTGACAGACCTAGTTAATGCTAAAGGACCTAAACATTATAGCTGTTATGAGTTTTCTGGGCTGTTTGGACATGTTCTGGAAGTTTTTCTTCCCGACATTTTTCCAGACTCTGTGGCTGGCATCTTCAGAGGGCAAGGAGCTCAGGGAACTAGGAGTTCTCTAGAGTCCCCAGAGTACAGAGAGAACTCCTAGTTCCCTGAGCACCTTGCCCTCTACTTCCAGAACACGTCCAAACAGCCCGGAAAACTCACAACAGCTATAAGTTTTAGGTCCTTTAGCATTAACTAGGTCTGTCAACAAACTCACAACAGCTATCAGACCCTGGCCGTGAAAGTCTTAGAGAATACAGACTAAAAATTGTTTTAGAAATATATTTGGCTTGAAGCAAAGGAAACAAAGGTATAGGAAAATATGGCCAGGTGAAGATAAATCATCAGTTGCACTGAAAGAATAGTTGTCCTGGAAGCCCAGTGCTATTTTGGAAAAGCCGAGTGGCATATTCAGATGGCAGATATAAATAGGAGCTATAACTGAAGAAGAGCTGCCTAGATGCCCTAAGCACATCTGATCTCGCCTGATTTCGGAAGCTAAGCAGGGTCAGGCCTGGTTAGTACTTGGATGGGCGAGGCGACCACCAGGGAATACCAGGCGCTGTAGGCGCCTGGAGCAGGAACTGGCAAGCCACTCCAGTACTCCTGTTCTGCCTCCACCATGAATAAATGATTACCTTAAACGAACTTTATCTTATCTGTTTGTTGAGCTATAAGGAACCTCCTCAGCTTCAGCCGTGGCTGAGGTTGGATCCGGAAGAACTCCTGCCAAGAAAACTCCATGGACATGGAGTCACGAAGAGTCGGTCACGACTGTAACCACACGACACACACATAACTGAAGAACATTTTTACTAACACTCTTCTAGATTCGTCAATATATTTCTTTTATTTAATCTATTCGTTTTTTTGCACTACTGGTTTATCTAGACCAGTCAAAATTACGTTGTAGTTGTTGTATTTGTTGTAGTAGTTGTTGTTTATTCACACAGTTATTACTGGGGTTTATTATTCCCCTTTCCTGGCAAATGTACTTTTCTTGGACAAGCTACTTCATTCTAGATCCACCACTTGCCCAACCCACCACTGCCATGATGCCAGGTTTGGGACCAGTTAAGCCATGGGAATGCTGGTGTTCAGCCTACCTGCATACCATTAGGTTCTTAGTAACGGTGGCTGCCTTTTCAGCTTCTTGGATCTGTCTACAAAACCACAAAATTGGCATGTGGTAAATTGCCTTTTTTCTGAAAAAAAAGTAAAAGCAGACTTTAGCAGTGCATAGATGAGTGGTTAAATACAACCAATCCTTCAATATACAGTACTTCATTTATTTATGGACATGCTTAGGTATGAGGAGTAGTAGATGATTTTAAGTAACAACCTTGACTGATAGTGATGGGTGCTTATTGGCCTTCTCACGGATTCTCTTAAGGAGGCCTACTCAGGAGGAGATGTCCATATATATCACAGACATTGCCATCTTAAATGTGTTTCAGCATGTAACTACTGTATTAAATAAATTTAGCCACACTGAAAGTGAATAATTGCTGGGTCATCTTTATTTGAGTTGTAACCATGTATGTGCAAGAGTTGTGTATATACAGAAAGAAAGTTTTTATCTTGGTAGGGGAGGCAGATTATTTATTTATTTATTTATTTATTTATTTATTTATTTATTTATTTATTTAATTCAACTTATATGACGCCCACTACCCAAAGGTATCCTATGGATGTTTGTGTCCGTATAGTATTTTTTTATTCATCACACTCCCCAGTGAGAAGAGTATGGCAGAGGAGGCTTGTGGAAGACTTGGTAACAGTCAAGAATGATAATTCCTCTTTCCTTTGTTTAAATTGTGCAAATTTTGCATACTATTTACAGCATGATATTCTTTTTTTGAAATGTCACCCACTTTGTGCTTTGTTAGTCTCTCGTCTCTCGTCTGATTCTGTAGACAGGGTTATGAATCACTATCTAATACGTAGGCCTTTGCGAAATCATGCCCAAGGTTTATTGTCAGTAACAGGCTAGTGGCCTTATGTGGACTTTCTGTGAATAAAACAGATTGATGAACCATTTTATGGCATTGCAAGCTTGTATTATAAATACATCATCCTTTTCAGTAATTCCGTGTGAGGAACAATCTAATGAACTAGAAGGCATGATCTTCCATATAACTTGGAAATGCCATTTAGCTGACTGGTTCAGTACAATAAATTGTAAAATTTCTAGTGTTTTCTCTCTACTTTTAGTAATACTTCTGAAAACGAAAGTACCATGAATCAAAGCTGGAATAACAATAAAACTCAGTCAGGAGTATGAATCCTTTAGGCTTCAAAATTGAATAAACTGGTCTGATTTTTGGCTTTGAACATTAAAGAGCTTTGCACATTGTACAATTTATTTGAATAAAATGCAGTGTTCGATACTGACATAAAATAGTATCTTCTAGAAGGAAGCAGAATATAGGTAATGAACAAAACAATACAGTAACATTAAGCTTAAAACTCCATCATGCTGTGTGTTGTGTTGTTACAGTCGTGACCGACTCTTCATGACCCCATGTCCATGGAGTTTTCTTGGCAGGAATACTGGAGTGGTTTGCCTGCTCCTACTCCAGGCACCTAGAGCACCTGGTATTCCCTGGTGGTCTCCCATCCAAGTACAGTACTAGCCAGGCCTGACCCTGCTTAGCTTCCGAAATCGGATGTGCTTAGGGCATCTAGGCAGCTTCCATCATGCTAGTGCATAACAATAGACAATTTCTATTGTATCTCACTTCTACTAGACTTGTTTATGTGCCTATACTAAATGGGACATAAATAAATCAGTGTAGGCTGATCTGAAAACTTGTGTATATTTCTCTAGAGGTAAAGAATGGAACTTCCACAATAATCCTGATGAAATTTAGGAAGTTATTGTATACATTTGAACGGAATCACCTCCTAAATAAATCTGCTAAAGTTGGCAGCTATTCAGGTATATCCTGATGCTAGACATTTTTTTTTTATTCAGAACTATTTCCAACTGATTCCAAAAGGGTTTACTCCCAGGCTAGAAGCAAAGATCACAATTTTGATCTTTGGACGAGTCATTGTGATCATTCATAAAATAACAATACAGTGGTACCTTTTATAAAGGAATTAATTAGTTCCAAATGAAATTCTGTTAAGCAGATTTTCCTTTATACAAATTTTTCTCATAGGAATGCATTGAAAACATAATCCCTAACCACGACCATTTTTATGTTGCATGGATTTGCCCCATAGCAAATATCCCCTGTCTCCAGAATTTTTTATGGTGTACAGATTTTATGTTATACAAATCGTTTGTTATATGAGGGTCCACTGTATAAATAATTCATGCCATCAGAGTGCGTGCAGGAGCAAGCATTATGACAATTTTTGAAGGAAATGTTCAGGGTCTAATAATCTCTTGTCCACTGTACACGAATGTGCATCCTCTACATCTTACAGGGTTGAATCTCTCCATTAATTTTTCACCTGGACTATTTTTATTTGCTTCAATAAATGAAAATAAAAAGGCTAAGATCCAAGAAAGGATTGACTCTCTGTGGGACAAGAACTTGGATACAGCTTTACTTCCACATTTCTTTCCTGGATCCAAAATAATTTAAAAAATGACAAAACATGTGCCTTGTGGGACCCAGCAGCTGTACTGGTCCTCAGGGAAATTGAGGAAGTTAAGGTACATGCTTTTACATGCACATACATACATGCATACACACTCACACACAGAGTGCATGCACACTCTTATATGCACACACATGCACACATAAATACAGAGACCAGTGAGGATACAACTTTCCTGGTTACGGCTGTGATTGGTGCTGTGTAGGAGACTGATCCAGGCAATGGGTGATTGTAAGCTGGGTACTCATTTTACCAACCTTGGAAGGATAGAAGGCTGAGTCAAATTTAGAGAAGTCACAAGGGAAAATTATGTTAAAAACAAAATTATGAAAAACTGTATTTTTCCATGTATAAGACTACAATTTTGTCTAAATTTGTTAGACTACATTTACAGTAAATTTGTAGCCTGCATAATTAAATTGTAAACTGCCCATAGAGTACTTAAGGAGCAGTATATAAGCAGAACACTTTGCTTTTGCTTTGCTTTAAATTTTTTAGACTAAACGTTGAGGGTTGTCTTATATATGGAAATAAACTGAGGAGAGAACTATGCAGTTGCAAAACTAATTTTGGGTTGGAAAAGTGAGTGTTGTGAAAAACAGGGAATTGTTAAAGTACATGCAACACATTTCACTTTGAGAAGTTTGTTTTCTTTTATTTCTTATTCATTATGGTTTTGAAAGAGTAGACATAATGAAAATTCCAGTGAAGATACTTGGGTATTAAAAGGAAGCAGGGATTGTGATTATGGTTGCAGGGTTTCTATTAGAGCACTCTCCCAATTGCTTTATAGTGTCACAATGGATGGGAACCTCTATGGATCAAACTATACTTTAATAGATAGGCTGTCATGAAAGCTAAAATCACGTTGTTGCTCAAAAGATGTGACTGAGGTAAGTCTTTCAAATCTGAGAAATTAGACTCAACAAAGGCAGAAGGTTTCTTAAGGCCTGATGTCCAAGGTAACTTGCAAGCTACGGGAGCTGAGAAAAGGCTGCTGTGGCAATGACACATACTGAATTCTTAAAGAGTTATCTCTGCTAATGATGGGCTGTCTATAATGTATAGTTGAATCCTGCAACACCAAGATATGTGACGCTGGGGTCTGTGGAAGATGATGTGCCTGCAGTTTTCAAGTGCCCGGTCTACAAAAGGACAAATCTAGATCCAACCCTGTATAATAAGAATGATCCCCCCTCCCCCCAAATCTCCAATACAGGAGACATAAAGAATTATTATCCTTTCTTATTAAACAATCGCAAATTGGATGGATGGATGGATGGTTGGATGGATGGATGGTGTGGGACACATATTTTATATTACTGTTTATTTTATGTCTAGAATCCTCTAGAAGAAGAAAAATGCTTCCCTATGCTTATCACAGCATCCCTTTTAAGGAAGTCTCAATTTTGTTCCTTAGTTAACTCTGGCTGCGGTCTCACCTGGTTTTGATCCTGATGTTCTGAAGGTCCGGCTTTTCCTCTTCTTCCCGTCATGTGATTTATTATGTGGGACAGGAGTTCACATGCCCAAAGCTGGTTATTTCTATTTTAAAGCGCAGTTCAGCCCCCCTTGGCCAGCAGGTGGCGCTAGCATTTTTTAAAAAACGGGCCACTTTCTGGGGGAAATTAATGCTTAGAGGACCCATTGAATTTCCTGTTTCTCCGAAGTTGCTAGGGAATTTTAAAAAGCAGCGCCGATCAGCCGGTCGGTGCTCTGAGAAAAAAGAAAGAAAGAAAGAAAGCCAGATCATCTGCGTGGTCCCACGACGTCTGCCTCCTTAAAAGGTGGATTTTTAAGCGAGGCAGAAAATTCCCTACTTCTTCGGTAAGTCAAAGAAACCTCGCTTAAAGGGGCATTACCGGGTTGTTGTTTTTTTCCAAAAAGCCCGGTGGCCGTGGGGACAGCATTTTTGGGCATGATTTATTTAGGAATTTAAACCGCTTTTAAAGAGACGTGGGACCAGGGCCTTTTTCTTTTAAAATCCAACATTCTTCTGGAGCTCTCTGATCCCCAGCATAGTCATAACTTGGGCATAGAGTGGAAGCAAAGTGCCTCTATTCCCTTCCAGGCATTTGTGAGTTGCAATTCTTTTATGCCCACTAGAGATCTTGCCCGTGCTAATGTTTTGATCAAGAGGGGATGTTTCTGCATGGCAAGTCATCCAGTCGAGCCTTTTTGAAAGATCTCATGCCCACAGTGAGACCAAGACACCAAGGCCAGATACCTGTTTTAAAGGAATTGCACAAGTGGTTTTCACTCTCTAGGGAGGTCTCACATGCATGGCTGGGCATGTGCTTGTTGCAGAAATTCTCATGTGACTCATCACACGGGAGACACTCTGCTAAAGGGTTAAAAGAGCTTGCCCAATTACCATTTTTTGCTCTACTGCAAAAGTGGGAATAAATACATGTTTGTTTTCGTCCTCTCTGCTGTCCAATTTGTAGGTACAGTTGAGGATCGTTCTTTATGGGATCATTTCATCTTGTGCAGATATTTTGTTCAACTCTGAAGGCATGGTTTGGAGCATATAAGAATATTGTATTTTTGCCAATGAGACATTAAAAAAAAAATAGACTCGAAGGCACAGCTTGGTAAAAGGACCTTAATTAGTCTTTATAATGTTCATACCAGTAGATTGATTTTAAAGAGAATGTGCCAAGATTCCAGTGACAGCTTTCATCTGTGGGAACCTTGTTTTGCATAAACACTGTGCACCTCAGATTTTCATCTTAATTAACGGAGGCAATAAATGCCTCCTTTAAAAGAGCCCTATAAATGCCCGGTGTCCCTCTCTGTTTTTTTTTTTTAAAAGCTGTAGAACAAATTCCCACATTAGAATAAATCAAGAAAGAAGTGTTGCAGAGGATTTCAGAGACTACATGACACTGAATGGTACCATAAATTTTCTTTTCTTCTTCCACTGCGTATAAAGAAGTTGCAGGTAGATAGTCAAACCAGAAGGGGGGGATGGCTTTTCGGACTCGATATTGAATCCCAGTCACTGAAGTCCTTTATAAGCCCCTTCCTTCACCAAAATCTGCCTACATACTGCACTCCAAAGCATTACTTAGCCCACTGGAGTCTGAACTTCAGAATCTGCCCCAATGCTCTGGTATTAAATTATGTCAGTGATATAATACTCATTTATTTATCAGATGCATCATCTAAGTGGTTCAAATGCACTTTCTCACGGCCCTCTTCTTTCCCTGCAGAATCCATGCTTCATCCCATGAAGAAATGTCAGAAATGTCAGTGTGTGTGTAAATGATAGGGGGGGGGCATCGAGCTCAGAATTGGCACATTTTATTTTTTACTAGGGTTAGGGCTTCCGCACCATATTTATGTTCTTGGTATATAGCATTTAGACTATTGGGTATGCCTTTCTAAAACCAAGTGCCAATGCTGATTAAAACTGGTGAAAGTAATTCTTAACCCTCTAAATTGGGTAGTCTAGACACCAGCAGTAGTGTTTCAATACTTCCAAAATGGCCTGTGGGGTGGGGGGGGAGAGGACTTCAGCCCATTCACAGGCTGATGTGGTCACTGGGGGTGGGTGGGTATCACAGACAGCCTTGTTCTGTTGCTTGTAGATGTTGGTTAATTTCTTGCTTGGTCCGGACAAGTATTCCACCTCTGACAGATTTTAAAGTGAAGAGAGTCATTTCAAGGAGATTCAAGACTTGACTGAAGTGAAACAGATGTAATTTCAAAGCATCCTACATCAAAATGAGTTGATGACTAAACTTTGGATAGAGAGAGTTATTGAAACCCAGGCTATGCTTCAGTGCAAATAGATATAATTTTCTACTTTGCGTTCTTTCCACAAGGAAAATGTGACAGTATGTGGGAGAGGAGGGGTGTTGTTTTGTGACTGACCACTCTAATTTCTAAATAGAAATTAACTTGAGCTGGGCTCTCTTTTCAGTCACAGAGCTATTAGGAAGAATGTAAACGGAACTTATCAATTTTTGTCAGCCAGGTGGGAAACAAATAAAAGCTCCTAAGGGTTTTCATTTATCTGATATTTGTATTCCTCCTTCAACAGACTAACAATAAAGAGATGTAGATAAACTACAGATACATGCAGAAGAATTAACGCGTAACCACATCAATTAACAAAATGTCAGATGAAATAAACATTAAAAAATCATCAGTTAAAAATAAGGCATGGGAATAAAAAGCACCTACCAATGCTTCATTCATCATAACTCTCTAACATTATTCCTCTGAAATTCTACAGATTTCTTATACAGAAGCATTTCTAAGAAAAATTCTTCTGAAGTTGCAACTACATGGCCAAATACCATTTGATTTGCTCAACTTTTGAACACGTGAATTCAAAATATTTTTACTGACCCCATGACACAAATACTGATTTGAATCAGTCCAGCCCTTGCTGCACTCATGTGCATTTCCCCCCTCTGTGAGGGTTCTTATTTTTCAGGCCAGAACAATTTGAATTGGCTTTTTCCTGTGTGGTTGGTTCTGATACATTCTTGTAAATACTCGTGTGTATTTGTGTATAGGTGGTGTTTTGGTAAAGTAGACAGTTGAGGCATGATGTTCAGAACTAGGGGTAGGCGCCTCCACTTTCTTTTCTCTCTCTGAATTTTAAAAATTGTTTTCTTACAATAAAGGAGATTAGAGCTGGATCACCTTATCACTGGTTCATCATTATTATTTCCTGTATTTGCACACATAGACACCCCATCAGTTCCCTGTCAACTCAGGGGATGGAGGGAAGGAGGGAAAGCAGGCTGCAGGCTGGAATGCAGATTGCATCACATCCAGTATGAAGGGTGAACTCCCAAATCAATCTGCAGCCACTGTATGAGCACTGATGGCAATTTCAACTGTAATACAGATTTCTCCAATTTAGCTTTGTAGTGTAGTCATATTCTATGTTTAGGAATCTCATCCTCCAAACGTAAAGAATCCTCTTGCGCATAACAGTATGCACTTGTTCCAAAATTTGGCAAATTACCTCCATAGAATCGTTTTTTAATTTAAAAACTGGAGGAACATTCTTTGAGTGTAAGCACATGTGATCAAGGTGAAGATCATCCATAGTATGATATTCCCTATTTCTAGGTAGGGATTTGAAAACTGGTCAGAGAAGAAAGCTAACAGGAGATACAACCAACTCTTTTGAGATGCTGTTTTAGAGGAGAACCAAACCATGAACTGCTAGAAGACAAGCAAGCAGGTTTTAGATCAACTGAAGCCTTAATGCTCATGACAAATTAAAATGAATCGACTTTGGGCATATTACAAGAAGGTACGGCTCACTTTCAAAAGACAATAATGCTGAGGAAAATGAAAGAGAGCAGCAAAAGAGGAAGGCAGAACATGAAATGAATTGACAAAACCTTTTTAGTTTGCAGTGTCTAATAATAAGTCCAACCAGAGGTTATTGATTCATAGGATCGACATAAATCAAAAGCAGGTACCAATAGGATTGGAGACAAAATGGGGCCATTCAGAAACATGAGGGAATTCTCAGCAGTATCAGAATTTGTTCCTTTCCGGTCCCTCTAATAGTGCTGACACTACTACAAGAGGGAAGAACCTTATACATTTGATTCTGTGTGGTCATAGCATTGTATATTATTAAAGCAACATGGGAGGAAGCCATTGAGATGGGCATTAGAGGTGGGTGCTTCATGCCTAGGACCCCAGGGTGGTAGAGCCTCATAACCCACCTCCCGGGCTGGTCAGGGAACTTACCAGCCTTCATGTGCCTCCGGGGTCCATCTGTAGCAGCAGTACTTCAACAATCCATGCAGGAAGCAGGAGGGCACTCCCCAACATTCTCAGGCAGCTGACGACTCATCAACTGTGCGTGGAGACTCCCACTTCCTCACCAGAACCACAAGTTAGTTAGTTAGTTAGTTAGTTAGTTAGTTAGTTAGTTTGTTTGTTTGTTAGATTTATATACCATCCATCTTGCTGCAGGGCCACTCTTTCCATTCTACCCGATTTCCAGTATGGCCTCTGGATCTCCATTCTCTTTTGAAATTACTCTTGACCCACAGGCTTCTGGTATTAACATTTGTCCTTCAATTATTCACTATATGCTACTACACAGGTCAAAAACAATGGCTCATACATTACCACACTTCTTCCTATCTCCTTACCGGAGCAGGGAGGCACTAGTGTTTCAGGACTGGGGTGGGGTGGGGGGAGTGAATAATCTGATAATGTATAATAATTTTGTTGGCTTCACCCACTACTGGTTGCTGTGCCATTTATCCAACCCACCACAGGGGCTGACACATTCCACTCTTCAGAATGAACGTTGGTGTAAGGTAGTCCACATGTTTGTTTATTATTGATTAATTTATTTTAAAATGTTTCTATTCCCCCCTTTCTCCCCAAGGCAGCTGTTATGAGACTTCACCTTCCACTCGTCTTAACTTTCCTAACCGACGGTGAGCAGTTGCCCATTGATGTCCATATGATATGCTGCTCTTGCAAAGTAATGCCAATTTAGCACTTAATAGGACAACAGCAGCAGCAGACTTAGCATTTGTTCTTCTAGAACATCAAAAGGAGAATTCATTAGCACTTTTGTAGCATGAAAGGATTAGTATTACCTCGTGTGTTTTGTTAACAAATAAAGAGTGTGCAAAATGAGAACAAGTCAAAATCCAGGGCAATTAAAGCCTCAGATTTGGAATAAAGTTTGGGATAATTATCAGACTACTTCAGTTTGCACCAATACCAGTATTTTCATTTTAGGGTCATTAGCAGGTGGTGTTTTAATGGCTCAGCTGAGACTTTTTTCTAGAAATTGCTTAGGCAAGCTCTGTGAAATTTGCTTTGTAGAACCTCTTCTTTGTTTTAAGTCATGTCAAGTAGCCATGACAACCTCCAAATGACTATTTTGGAGGTATCTGAAAGCTTGCTTTTGCCCTATAGTAGCTTACACTTATTCCCACTGAATGCCATGGATACCTTGGCATTTTTCCTGTTTCAGCTGTTATTTATCATGAACATGGAAATGTGGAAATAAGTATATGAAAATAAGGGCTGCAACTTTATTAGCGCCTCATCTGCAATGGAAAAAAAACACTTCGCTCAGCGAAGTCCTACTCTTTAAGGTAACAGTTTAGAAACTAGAAACTCAAGGCCCACCAGATAGGATTTACAAGTCCGACCATTGTACATTTGGTCTGCGATTGATGGGAGCTGGAATCAGGGTTTCCTGTTCTTGCCTTTAAAAAAAAATCACTAGCCAAAATCAGTGAACAAGGAGCCTCTTTATCTATGCAGCTTCCGTGGTTCCTTCCGACCACTTGTGTCAGCCAAGGTTCCCTGTGTCAGGCTGCCAGATGAACAGGAGCAGTCATCTTGTGAAGTATTAATTATATTTATACCCCACCCATCTGGACTAAAAGGATTCATTGGTCACTTTGTACCTTGGGTTTTTCGTGTTTCTTAGCTCGGTTTACACCATAGGGTGTTGTGACAATGAACCAGGAAAGAAAAGAACAATTGGAATAAAGGTGGGATAAATGTAGCAAATAGATATGTTTTTGATAACAAATAATTCCACATGTGAATTAATTTGAAATTGCATGGGTTCTTTGAGGACAAAGTTATGTTATTGGTATACTCTTTAAAATGGTGCGTCGATAACAAAACTTCGTCATACATTTCTAGACTTTCTTCCCTTGAAATTGTTGTACAGTTACTGTATTGGTGGTGAAAATCGTTGCTGTGATGATCTTTCTGCAGGTAGAACATGTGCAGTCCTGCAGAGTTCTGGTGGCTTTCATGTTTTGGTGGTACTTGGCTCTTAGAGCATAAAAATGGTACCAGGTTTGTCAGAAAGTCAATTTCTGACCCTAGGGAAAAAATAGTATCCGTTTTCATTTCAAGTCGATGTGGTAGTTGTTGGTGATGGTTCTTCATATGGGAACACCTGTCATTAGGTACCTTACTGCAGAAAGAAGACAGGCTGAGTCACTCTTGTACTGTAGTTCCTAAATTAAAATATTGCACAAGTTGTAATTATAGAAGAAACTAAGGACTGGTTTAGCTTAGCAGCATTATGGATTCAATGGCATTCTCTTCAAATTACTTTTCCCCTAGTTTTTGAAGCAAATATAAGGGGAAAAGATGTAATAAAAAGCCTTCAGCGAAAGAGGTGCCCAGAAGCAGCTGCTTTGAAGGTATAAAAGTGCAAGATAGTCTTCATACGTCTTCAACATTCAACCACTATTCTTACAGATTTCTGAAAACCTATGTGAATTTAAAAAGCCAAATGCTCTGTAGACACATATGCAGATATTCTTATTTAGTCATTGGCCATTTTCTATTACTGTGTTTTTAAAAAGTTATTTATATATTATTATTCAGCACAAACCCACAGTTTTGAGCTCCCTTATTTTATCTTACAACATATGAGTGAAGAAGGTAAGGCTGACTTGTGTAAGGTCTCCCTCTCAGTCCTTAGCATAGAGAATATTGAAACTACACTACTGATATCTTACTCGTAGTGAACGGTTGGTTGACTGCTGTAAACTCCATCAGTATTAACCAAGTGTGGTAGAGTGAATAAAGTGATACACTGTCTGGGACTCAGGAGGGCTGGATTCGAATCTCTGCTCAGCCATGGAACCTCTCCGGACGAGTGGAACTGGTAAATCCACTCCTTCACAACCTTGAGAGCCCTATAAAAGTTGCCGCAAGTAGCTTCCAACTTGAGGAGATAGAACAGCAAACTACCAAGCTTCTCCCTCCCCTTTCATATCATTCCTTGGGTCAGTTCCTTTGAGATTTGCCTCCAAATGCTTTATGAGGTGATTGTTCTCAGATCTCAAAAATAAAAATAATAAATGAAATGAGCATGTTTCCAGGTGCTGAAAAAGAGTTAATTTGAGAGGACAAACAGGAAGACCATTCCAGTCCTGTCACTGTCTCCAGGGGGAGGTCTGTCTGAAGAGAAAAGCTTCTAGTGCACTTGGAGGTTCTGAACATGACTGGGGGAATCTTCCAGAAACAGGGTTTCTGGTTGTATGGAGAGGTTTCACTTTCCTCAGGTTGCCTCCTCTTCAGACTCTGTTTGGAAGCAGCAATTGGCAAGGGAGAGAACTAGAAACTTTCCCCTCCATGTCCTTCCAAAGGGACTCTTTCTTGAACACCTGAATAGGGCTTTATGTTTTCCTAGGTGTACTCTTTTGGAGCAGTGTGGTGGTTATATTTTTCATTGGTTTCCAAAAGTGGCTGGTGCTTGAACAAAGTTCCCATAGACAAGCGGCTCTCACACAAGACCAAGTTCCCACAGACAAGTGGCATACACATCAACACCAACCTTAGAGAGACTTCTGTCCTCCTGAGACTCTCTCCCTGCCCGATTAATAATTGTGTTCTTCAAGCATGGGGATGAGCTTGTTCAAGATATGAAAAACACACATATTGTAGCAAATCTGATAGAAGATTCTCTCATTAAACTTGGATATTTGAGTGCATATTCATGCACGATATGCAGAGAGAGAGAGAGAAGAAAAATGTGTGAAAAGACAAAAGTTACAATTTTTAAAGAAAGGAACAGCAGCAGGGTCTCAAAGGTACTTCTTTTTTTCCTTAAGGATATTTTTCACCAGTATATACAGTGCAGGAAGACATCATATAACTACTGTTGCTCTCAGTTCCACAATGTTTGTGCATATAGTATAATTAAAGTAACATTTGTAAATTGTTTTACAAAAAAAAAAAAACATGGAAAAGCTGCTGTCCTTGCAGGAACTTTGAAATAGAGCAGCACTGGATGGGTATCTTGCATCAGAGACAGAGATAGGCAGCCAAATAGACATAACTCCTTGAAGATGATTGTCTCTTTATTCACCTTGAAATTGTTAATGAATTCTGTATGTGCACATATGGAGACTAGAGATGGGGATGAATCAGAAAAATAGTAATTTGTTTTGAGTCATGACGCTTCAAAATCAACAAAGCACAAAAATAAATTTATGATTTTTTTTCTGATTTGACAAATTGATTTGTAAATTTATAGTTTAAACCCCTATAAAATGGACTCCAAGACAGCTAGAGACACCAAATTAGCAGGAAATGCCTATGGTTCTTCTCTACAATCCATCTAAATGTTGAATATTCACTTTCATATATCATCTGAGTTATGCCTCCCACCCCCCCAGAAAAGTGCCCTTCACCAATCTGCTTTAAGAAACCCATCTTGACCAAATTTGGTGGGAGTATAGAGTCAAAGGAAGCTTCTCTGTGAGTTTGGTGTCTATAGGTACATGGGAAGAACTTTCCTGGGGTGGGGGCATTTTTGGAGGTGCATAACTCAGAAACCAGAAATCAAATCTTCCCCAAACATGGCGTAACAGTACAGAAGAGTCAGGAGAAACTTCCCAAATTTGGTATCTCTAGGTCCCTTGTGGGTCATTTTATAGTCCATTGATTTGATGCATCAAAATTTCTAAAAATTCATCAATTTGTATTCTTTGGGAGTATGAATTCATAGGAATACAAATCAACAATTTTTAAATTTTTGAATGAATTTTGCAGTTTATTTGTTAATTCATGCCCATCTCTAATGGAGACACTAACTGCTCAAAGCCAGTGAAATGTTTTACTCTTTTTGACATTTATAATCAGCATCAGAGTACTGAAATTTAGATTATCCATGAAATATGAAGTTAGTAAACTGTTGCAGTAAGAGAGATAACGTCATCTGTAGAGTGTAAGCAGAGTAGCAGCAGATTTGTTTAGAGTCATACTGAGGAAACTTCCATATCTGAAAAAAGTTCAGATCAAAATAAATGCTTAGTAATGTATGACAAGATGAATGATCCATTTGTGTCTTTCAGGCTGATTGTGGTATTTTATGAGACAAATGCAAGGACCTTAATCATAATTCAGAGGAATCTAATTGCATGGATGAAAGAAGGTTACTACTATATGTATATAACAGGCCTGCACAACAGGTAGACTGCGGGCCATCAGTAGCCAGCCCGTGAAGTGTTCAATAGTAGCTCGCTGGCCAGTAATAAAAAAAGTGAGGGATAAGTTCTCCACCCCTCCCTCCCCCATCCCAAGAACCACCACTGCCCTAGCAAAGTTCTGGGTCTGTCAGCCCACTCTCTCAGCCGAGCGGGGCAGTTCAAGGGCCATGGTGCAGTTCCCTCCTCCCCACGCCAGCCACACATGCAGTCCTATAAGTAGACCCAGGGGTCCTTGGGGAGATCAAAGTAGACCGCAGGGCCGTTTTTGAGAAAAAAAGTAGACCGTAGGCTGATCAAAGTTGGATAGCCCTGATATATAAGAACATAAGAACAGCCTTGCTACAGCCCATCCAGTCCAGCATTCTGTCTCACACAGTGGCTCACCATTTGCCTCAGGGTATTCCCAAGCAGATGTCTTCACCTGCTTACGATTCCCTGCAAATGGCATTGAGAGAGATCCTGCCTATCTCTCCACCCCAGAGGTTGTCCTTAGGCATCCATCATGATAGCCATTGATACCCTTGTTCTCCATGAACTTGTCCAATCCCATTGTGCAGCAAAACTATCTTCACAGCTGGGCACCATCACTACCACCACCAAATAAAGTAGGCAGGGGCTGGGGCCCAGGGCAATTGGGAACTAGTGAATTAGTGAAAGGAAGCACCAATGAAATGCCCAGTTTGTGTGTGTATGTGAGAGTTGATTCGTGGTCCATCTTGTGCCCATCTCTACCAGCACTTAGGATATACATTTTCATTATTTGAAGGGCCTTGTAGATTCTGGTCTACCAGTCTTATAAATGAGTTTTATTAATTTATTGGATTTTTATACTTCCCATCTGACAGTGAGGTCACTCTGGGCAGTTAAGAGGATTCATCTCCTGGGTTTATACACAGGGGCGTGGTGGCTCAGTGGACTAAGGCTTCCGAAAACTGTCGGCTGCAAAGTCAGCAGCTTGGCGGTTCGAATCCCAGGTGCCACGCAGCGGAGCGAACTCCCGCTGATAACCCCAGCTCCTGCCAACCTAGCAGTTCGAAAACATGTAAATGCAAATAGATAAATTGATACCACCATAAAAAGCAGGAAGGTAAAAGCAGTGTTTCCTTGCAGCCATGCTGACCACATGGCCATGGCTTTGCACAACACTGGCTCTTTGCCTTGAATACAGAGATGAGCAGCACCCCTAGAGTCGGACACAACTAGCACACATTTGCGAGGAGAACCTTTACCTTTATCTTTTTTTACCTGGCCGATGACTTCTTTTGGGTGAATCAGGAGGTCCTGGCTTGTCGTGAGATGGATGCTGATGATTGCTCCATAAACCTCGGGCCCTGTCTCCAATCTGAAAATCTCACAGCTTGGCAGTCAAGGGTTCCATGGAAGCCCTAGCTTCCCATGAACAAGAGGTATGCTTGTGTGTGCTTTTATTCCCACTTGCAGAGGGAATGGCTAATCTGGACATAGAGTTTTGCTCCCTGTTTTCTGGGAGTTGCGAGACACAGACATTGGAGACTGCCTGTAATTAGAACTGAAAGCATCCTACTGTTGCAAAAGAACCTATTTCCATGTATGTGAAATCAGACTTCAAAGGAATCCCATGCTTGAAAACCAGTTACCAAATGAAGCAAGCTGATATGAATAATTCTGGAGGTAAGAGAAGTTCATACCGTGAGTGAATCTCAGAAACTCATGTTACATAAGGATTCCCCACACCCAGTCTCTAACGTCTTTCTGGTTTGACAATGGGCAGTTTCCTACCCCTGGATTATTATTTTTCCTCCCAACAAACAAGAGAAGGCAACAACCGAGAGAAGGGAAGCTCCCTGCTGCCAGACAACACAATAAACAAACCGCAGAGCGAAGCATCCAGCAGCATGTTGCTCGTGTATGAGAAGCCAGATTCCTAGAGAACCTGACTATACCATGTTGTGCAAACACATTCACTGTGGTACACAGTGGTAAGATTTTCTCTCTCTCTCTCTCTCTCTCTCTCTCTCTCTCTCTCTCTCTCTCTGTGTGTGTGTGTGTGTGTGTGTTTGGATTTATATGGAATGCTTCTTCCATAGCTGATCTAGTAAAGGGATTAAGTAGCAAACTGCAAACACAATCAGAAGTCCACAGAATATAGGAAAACTGAGAAAGTTTATCTTTGTACTGCTTGCATCTTCACTGAATATCCAGTCCTAGATACGTCACTGCATCCCATGATTCTTAGCATGTGCCATAAACCCGCCTGGCAGTATCAGGACTAGCTTATGAGAGGTGCAGATAGAAGCCATGCATGAAAACTAAATCAGTAGAGAGACAAGAAGCAATTGTGTACTACTAATAAAAGTAGTAGTAGATTCACCACCTTTCAGCCAGGAGCATTGTAATTTATTAAAGAGAAAAGGCCTTCTAATCTATTTGTTATGAGCTTTTACAAGCTTAATAAGAAACGGGATTTTGTTAGTTGTTGGGAATTTTTCAGGCTGTTTGGCCATGTTCTGGAATTTTTTTTTCCTGACGTTTCGCCAGACTCTGTGGCCGGCATCTTCACTTTGTCCATGCGGTCTGTGACTCCTTTTATGTTGTGTTTTTTCAAAGTGTTAAAATACACAACCTACAAACAGTATTTAGACCCACCACAAAAATACAACAGCTACTGTCAGCAGACAAAAGGAACCCACTCGCCACTGCAGGAGTATGCCAGATACCTTGCAGTTGTGGCCAGGTATATATTGAGACCACAAAGTGCAGCATCCAGACCGGAATCAAAGAACATGAAAGACACTGCAGGCTAAAACAACCTGAAAAACCAGCAGCTGAACACACCCTGAAAAAAAGTGGACATGAAATCCTCTTCCAGGACACAGAGGTACTGGACAACACTATCAATCACTATGTCAGACTGCACAGGGAAGCCATTGAAATCCACAAACATAAGCACAGTTCCAACAAGAAAGAAGAAAGTCAAAAAAATCAACACAGCCTGGCTTCCAGTACTAAAAGCTGCAGGGTGCAAAAAAGGTCAAATCTCAATGATTCCTCACCTAGCCACAAGGAAAAGTGATCAGTCCACACAATAGAATAGCTAACGGCACCCATCAAGGATCCTTGCTACCCCTGATTGCATTGAAACTTCTTAATTCCTTCATCACAATATAATGACTAACACTTATTTTCCTGCATAGTACAAGTTTCCTCAACTTTAAAAAACCCAATCTCACTCATTTTATAACCCAGAGCACAGAGAGAACTCCAAGTTCCCTGAGCTCCTTGCCCTCTGAAGATGATAGTCACAGAGTCTGGTGAAACGTCAGGAAGAAAACTTCCAGAACACGGCCAAACAGCCCGAGAAACATACAACAAATATCAGATCCCGGCCGTGAAAGCCTTCAAGAATACATTGAACAGGATTTTCTTAGTTTCCCAGCTATAAAATATCTCAATTCTAGGCTGGTTCATAGTTGAGCAAAGTAAACTCTTGTTGTTCCTTTCTCACCCTTCCTACTCAACCATCCTGGTGCTTTTGGGACTGAACTGCAAATCAGAGACTCTTCATTGTTTTCTTTTGTTAAGAAGTAATTAGCAAATAAGTGCTGCCTTGGGAGATGGCCCAGCCCTTTCTGCGTAGGATGACACTCGGTACAGTTTTCTTCTAAGATCCAATTTCGTACCTGCAGCAGTCTACGCTGGTTTTCACTCATACAAAGTCATCTCTAACTGCCTTTTCATTTTCTGTTACTACAATCCTGTGAACTGGAGCTCATCTTAGCCAGTTAGCATCATGGCTGACCACAGACCATATTTTCAAAATTCAAAATCAATGAACCCACTGGATGTGTTTTACAATAAGGATGTAGTAGACAGAGAGTAATAACGCTTGCACGTTAGTACTGTGCCTAAGAGAGAACCAACCAGTCCTTGGATTCCAATAGGAATGTTCAGAAATTTTGACATGAGTGTCCCTTTACAGGCATGCGGAGGGAAACAATAATTTATCTCTTGGTAAGATTTCAAGTTCCCTCCCTTCTCTGGGGCAATTTAACTGAAAAACAAAATACCACACCTGGCGTTCAAAGTATTGCGCCCTTGGGAATCTGATGCTTTGCAGGCTGTGATAGAACATTTCTGTTACCCAGATTTGTATCACTTTATATGCCTTGTGTTCATTTAAAAGAATCTAAACATAAGGGAATATCTTAAAGAAATGTAATTTTCCAGAACATGGAGCATTTATCGACTATACTGTAAGTATTATATATTTATAGTTTTGTTTGCTCCTGGTTTTTAAAAAGTCTTATTCACGTGCGTAGATGTTGAATATAGAGTTGCAGACAAACTTGACTGCTTTGTGACCTAGCACTGAGCTATAGGGTGAAATCCAGTGTTGCACAAATGGGCTTTTCCACAGAGGAACTTGGACAAGTACGCAGGAGATTTTTAAGGGCAAGAAGGGGTCACCTTCCTCCCTAAGCTGCAGATATAAGTCATTCCATTGCTAAGAGCAGCTGAGTGGATACAACCCACAGGTATGAATGAGCATTCCTTTTTCACTCTCCTCCGACCACACAAACCCAAGAAAGGAGAAAGGAAGAGAGAGGAGTGCAGGAGCCCTAAACCAAAATTTAGTATTAGACTCACATTAGATCAGTATAGGCAAAATGCTATACTACATCTCTTTTTCTTTTCTTTTCTTTTTTTTTTTTTTTGTGGAAGGGGGAACTGATTAATTTTACATGAAAGAAACCAGACTTTTGAATGTTACAGAAAATTAATTGAATTAATTATTCTAAAGTAATGCCCATGAGTCCTTCTTCTCAGTAAATAACTTATGCTTGGAATTATTTATAGATGAAAATGTTATCACTGGATATTTCAGCAAGTTCAGTGATGATTTTTCTAAAGCCACTTGGAATAGAATTTTAAGAAGCGAGCAGAATGTCAACAGAGGAGTTTTTAAGAGAGACGACAGTCTAAAGTAAAACCGGCCATTTCAACCACACTGCAGTATGCTGGCTAGGCATGGCAGTGAGGGGGGTATAATGCATAGCTTGGTTTTCACACTCTGAGCACAGTGGTTGAAGGGTATGGGGGTTGTAGGAGGATGAAAGTAAGGAAAAGACCGATTGCCCAATCAGGAGGAGGTTTATGTAGCTTTAAATGTTGCCCAAGAAGCAGCCTGTTTGGCAAAAAGTTTAGGAGCATAATGGGTATCTCTATGCAATACAGTAGGACTCCCATATCCACTTAATTCATTAACCACTGATTCAGTTATCCACAGTTGGCAGAGGAAAAATTAAATAAACAATTCAGCAGCCTCAAAGCACACTGCTGTCACAAACAGCAGCTGTAAAGCAAGCAACTGTTGCAAAACAGCAGTCGTAAAGCAAGCTGTTTTCACAAACAGCAAGCTACTGTCACAAAACAGCATTTTGAGGGGGATGTTAGCGTTCTCTCTTATCCACGGTTTTCATTATCCACGAGGAAGCCTGGAACCAATCCCCAGTGGTCCTAATATAATGAATTTTAATTTTATATGTGTTTGTTTGCTTGGATGGTTGTAGTGTATTATTTATTATGATTATGTATATATTTGAACAGCAGTGCCCTGGCACTAATAAGTGCTCTAAAAATTGAAATGATACATACATACATACATACATACATACATACATACATACATACATACATACATACATACATACATACATACATAGATTTTTTAAAGTTCTGATTTTTCAGGGGAGACAATGTGTTGTACTTCTTCCCTTCTAGCTCAGAAACTTTCTGAAACCCATCTCTTGTATCTGCTTCTAAAAGAGGCACGTTTTCAGCCTGTGCTTCATGAAATAGATATCCCATGTGATAGATGGTAATAGGCCATCACTGATAGGGTTCGTATGCTCTTTGTTAAAACTCCTTCAGTGGTTTTCCTTTTCACTAGCCTGTGAGAAGCCAAAATAATCTGGCCAGAGTTTATTATGGGCAACATGAACCATGGCTTAAAACAATACCAGAATCCTTGTTTTTGAAGATGGCTCCTGTGTCGAAAACTATGAAACATTTAGTAGCAAGATTGGCTCTGGGCTTTTAATTCATTCATGTGGAGAACCCCACAGCTGCCTTTTGGATAACAGACTCTCATGCAGCATCTAGTACAGAAGGTGCCATTTCAAATGATGAAAAAAGTAAGTGAACTAAGAAAATTCTCCTGTATGTAACCTGCTGTTTTAAAATATTGATTTAGTTCATTAATAACCTGCAGAATGATAGGACAAATAAAGCGCAGTTTGATATAGTCTGAGCTGACAGTTTGTATATGGGCTAATTTTAGCTTCCCTGCTAGAAAACTTTATTTTGTTAAGGTAGGCAAAGGCACTATTTAAAAAATTTAAAATAAAAATGAGGGAAATAAAAATGAAGTGGATGAACTATCTATTAAACTAGAATGCAAAGAGCTGCCTAAAATTAAAGTTATTGAAGAGAACACCAGATAACCAGTATGGTGTAGTGGTTAGAGTGCTGGGCTTGGACTCAGGAAACCTTAGTGCCAGCTCAGCCATGGAGTATCACTAGGATGGTGAAACCAATAAATCCATCCCTTAAATATCTTACTTACTTTGAAAGTCTTCTGAGGCTTACTCTAAGTTGGTTTTGGCTTGATTTACAGACTGACTGAAAATGATGGTGGTAAGCATATTAAGATAATCCGTCTATTGACTTGACTTGTATAAATTTGGATTGAGTCAGAACTCCCCTCCCCCATTTTTTTAACAAAGGGCTTTGAATTGATCCAGTTGGACTATTCCCCCATCTCTCTTCTTTTTAAGTCAGGTCAAACAACTGTGAATGTCCTTGCAAGCTACCTTTACTTATTTATACAATGTGCTTTTGCAGAGACATTAGAAGCTAGTGCATAATAAGAATTATTTTTTTCCTCCATGCCAACATGGGATGCATTTGCCTCAAATAAAAGGCAACAAAAAGCCAGTTTTCTGTGGGCCTGCAAGCCTTTTGTCCATAATGGGGGTCATTCCATGTCAAATCAACCCATGAAAAATCCATTTTGGGACTTGATGTCATGGACTGGTTCATTTTTGGTAACTTTGTGCCTTACCATGAGATGTTTAATGGTTTTTTTCCAGATTTTTTTGGTCCACCCGTTTCTGAGATATTGCATTTTCAAAATTACAAAAAGAAAAGATAAAATTCAATACCCACCACAACTTCAAATGTCATTTAATAGATACCTGTGATAGCTACAGACCAGGACAGGTGTCAATGTAAAGCTTATGAATAGGGCTTTCATTTGATATACAAAATGATCCAATTGTACATTTTTTTGAAAAAAAATTACACATTTAAATTTTAAAAAATTGAATTTTTTGAAAAATGGAATTTTTTTAAAACAAATTTGAAAATTCACACTGAAAGATACATATCTTATAGCCAATCTCTATGATACCATTGAGATACCATCCTGAAATTCAGAGTGATTGGTTCTACGTTCTTGCAGCTGGACTTTCATGACACTCCACCTGTCTCCAAACTTAGAGTCTCTATTTTGTAATTGCTATTTTGTAAAAATAAACTAAAATAAACTAAATAATAATGTTGCTGGTCCAATAAAGGTATTAGCCAGGTCTGTTTTTTTTAATTTTACTTATGACCACATAATAAAAGTCTTTTTTAATGTGATAAAAGCAAAGTAGTTGTTCCAGTGAAACATGTCTGTGAAGATTCTCAGTCATACAGGTGACTTTATCTGGAAGTTGAGTCATGGCAACTGGACTTCTTTTTCTTGAGAGATAGAAACCTTTCGCTGCTTCATCAGTCTGAATAAAGCTAGTTGCGAGTCTTATAGTCTGCTTTGACCTCTTGTCACCCTGGTCTGAAATAGGCTCATAAGATGAACAATGGCCTGAATAGGCTTGTTAGGGAGACAGCAGTCAATAGCCTTAAGTTGAACCATGGCCTAAGGTGCTGAAACCCTTAAACTATGGGTCATTAGCTATGGCCTTGGTGGTGAAGGCTTGTGTCCCATGGCACATGTATTGCTGCCAGTGAACTTTGCACAAAGTAGCATGCATTAGTTTGTGCCTGTCTCTATTAGGTAACAAAAGAGAAGAGTTAAAGTTGATCCCCAACCTTTTGATTTCATTAATAATTGTCTTGTAACTTAGAACTAGTAGAGAGGCATTATTATTTTGAAAAGGTGCAAATTAATGTGTGGGTCTGCTCTAAAATATTAGAAAAGATTTCTATCTCTCTTTCTTATTCTAATAGTACTTCTATAGGCTTATGCCTTATTCTGCATATACATAGTATAATAGCTGACTGGTCCTTAGAAGCCAGAGCAGAGAATTTTTGTGTTTTGCATCCTACACTGTTATTTAAAATGTCTCAGTCCGCATCCTTCTGGGTTTAGAAAAATAATCCATTATAAGAAAGTATGATACCTGCTCCGGAACTGTGCAGTGTAAAAACTACTGCTCTAAACATTGCTGAATTTTAATTTATTTATTTATTGTTGAACTCAGAAACAAAAGGCAAGCTGTGGTACAGGTGGAGATGAGGTGTCACATCCCACAATATTGTGGTGAAGCACCTGCCTATGGTGCTGTGTTTAATGTGTGCTTTTTCCTCTTATTACTGAGTACTTAGCTGTGGGGTTCCGTTAAAATAAGACAGGTGGATTTGCAGCTTTAGGCATCATGAATTAATTTTTAAAAGTTCTTACTCTTTAAAAAGAGAGAATTAAACCAGTGCCTTTGTAACACAAGTGCTATAGCAGCAGGAGTTAATTGCAGTGATGTACCCGGTACTATGAAGATTAGACCACTAATGGGTGCTAAAAACCAATACAAAAGGAATATTGTAATCAAGTCAAATTTGCCAAGGGCCGGTGCTAAGAGCTGAGTGAGTGAGATCATCCTAGGGCACAGTGCTGGGCAGTAGGGCTACCACAGGTCCCGGAAGGAGTTTGCAGTCATGTGGCACTGTCCTCAGTCACTCAGCTACCTTAGCTGGTGGTGGTACTTAGAATGGTTCTAAGGCAGCTGCTTAGAGCCATTCTTAGTACGTGAACCTTCATGGCTACTGGGTTCCCTGCAATACAACAAAGACTCTTGTGTATTAGAACCATTTATGTCACACTTTGAGTACTTAGTGGGATCCTCAGCCAGGATGGCTATTTATTATAAATAGGAGGATGCTGATTTGCATAACATTGCAGGGACTAATTTTATAAGCAGAAATGCAACATTAGAAATAGTAGTCTTTCAAGACATCTCGCTTGAGTAGAGAAGACTGCAACCAGCTGGCTTCTGTCGCTGCCGAGTCTGCTCTCAAGGTGGCTCCTGCAGATGACCAACCTGAGGGTCTCCCTGTTTATGTGTTTTAATGTTTCAGTCAGTTTTGGACTGAGCAGCGCTTGTACTGCAGGACATCCCAAAGGAAGGATTGTTTTATGATAGACCTTCAAATGGGGAACAGTCCTCATGGGTGCTTCCTCCTGGAGACTGTTTATGACCAGAAATTGACTTAAGAATCCTAGAAGTAACCAGAAGACCTATAAGTCTTATCAAGCAGATAGAAAAGCACAGATTGCTTTATACTTTGCTCAGACCCAACACACCTCTGAACGCTACAGCATTCTTTTTGTCCTGTCATCTAAAGACAGAGCGGAGAGCAGCTCCAGCTCTCAAAAAAGTAGTTTTCATAGCCTGGGCAGCCATGGTCCCATCCCGGTTCCTGTTAAATGTGCGTCATCATCATATGACAGGGGAAAACATAATGGTGCTGCTGCTTCAGTTCCCATGGACTATGTGATGGCTGTATAATTAATTGTACTTGTGTAGCATCAAGTCAGCTCCAACTTATGGTGACCCTTCACAGGGTTTTCTAGGTAGAAAGTGCACAGACGTGGTTTACCAGTCTCTTCTTTTGGAAACTGTACAGCTTGCCCAAGGCCATACAGGCTGGCCTTTTGGGGGAACTGAAATCCCAATGCAGACCACCAGAAAGCTGTCCTCCAGCAGCCTCTTTGGATTGTTCAACATTCCTAAAAACCATGACTCCTGATTTCATTGTTCTACCTTAAGAGTTACTAGGTCTTCAGGTGCTGGTTGAAGGGGGATCTCTGTGCTTCTTCTGTTAAAAAGGCAAAGAGAGCAATCATTGAGAAAGCAATGCTGGGAGAGGAAGTTTGATTGTGTGATATCCTTAAATCTTGGACATCCATTTGATTTAAATCGAACTGAGTTAAATCACAATTGAAATCATGATTTAAATCAAAGAATCAGATTTTTTTTTTCAGGATCTAAATTTAAAATTTCGATTTTTAAAAAAATTAAATCATGGTTTATGTTACTTTGATTTAAACAACAGCAACATTGATTCTTATCCACCCTGGAACCTTCAGGTGAGCCTTCCATGAATTCCAGCAGCATCATGCAGCAGTTACCATAGCTGCAACCATTCCACGTACAACTTATACCCTTTGCCACCATTCCTATAGTACCCATGACATCCAGGGAGTTTTTTCAAGAGTGTACTCTGTGCTTGATCATCAGCAGGCCATGGGGATTTATATATTCTCTACTCTGTATTGCAGGCTGCAAATGCTTCTGGAATAAGTCTAAGTGCCCTTCCATTCTCTGCCTTACTCCATTTGGCACAATGAACCAAAGTGTATAAGATCACTGAGTGTGTCCTCAGTCTCCTCTTGTCACTCCCAGTTTCTTAACAAACCAGGTGTTGAGCTGGTACAACACATGTACAGAACCGCCCGGCTGCTCCAGTGAGGCAGGCACAACCTAGGATCAGAGCAGATATGGGTGCCAAGGCTTTAAAACATAAAAAAAAACCAGACTTTCATCTGCAATGAAGATTTGGCTCCTTTCGGAGACACAGGGTAGCACAGCAATGCCCTCAGATTTCATCCTGTGCCCTGAAAACTCACAACCCCCTATTTTAGGAGTGTGGTACTGTAATTTGGACATTCTACTTCTTGATTGCTGACTGCTTCTATTATCAGTCTGCCTCCAACACACAGTTTCACTCTAGCACTTTCAGCTGTCTTAATTAAGACTTAAGAGGCCTGTCGGATCAGCCAAAGGTCTGTCGTGCATGTGTTTTGTCGGCACATTATACGATATTTTTAATAACGCCATCCAAAGGATAAATCTATTTGGAAGCAAGTCCTGTTTCTTTCAGTGGAAACCTGAGCGTGCCTGTGACTCAGTAACGTTATGCCAGAATCTAGTACAAATAGAGGATGTTGTTTCGTGCTCTTTCTCTATAGATTTCTCGATGTACGTATAAATTTGACAAAGAACTCCTTATCATTTAGCTGAGATCCAGTTCCCTGAATCAGCGGATTTCTCTCATTCCTCCCTTAGAAGCTTCTTAAAGCCCAGAGCCCTGTCAAAACAAAGATGGCTGGCCAATCCTAGGGACAGAGCAGGAAAAAAAAGACAGACAGAGACAAAGAAGCCCCTGAGAAGGCAGACAGACTTATATTGCTTGCGGTTTTTTAGTACAGCTGGTTTCAGATGTGTCGGCCTTGTACAGCACTGGTTCCATTGCCAAAGTAAGACTGTCACAGCTGGTAGTACTTACTGTACTTGCGGGAAAGTATGTGATTCATTAGTTGGAACCGTATGTTTTTCACCAGTTCTGGTCGTGTTTTTGTTAGGATGTGGTAAAAGCTTAAACCGGGGACGGAGGGGGGGTGAGGGGACAATGGAAATATGTGACTTGTTAAAGATTGGCCTCAACCAGTTGTTAGCTAAATTGTATCCCATAAAAAAATCCACAATACTTCGTAAGACAAATGACTTAATTCTTTATTTTTTTTCAGCAGAGGTCGTTTGCTTATAAATTATAAAGCTGATCAGCATAAAGCCACCCTTTTCTTATAACTTAACTATAAATGAATCCGGGGAGAAGTCAAACAAAGGGGGAAAGGGGGTGTCGTTTGACAAGCTAGCCAAATAATTTGGAAATAAGTCAACTAAAAATTCAAGACATTGGGGAAATTTGCTTAACACTATTGTCTATAGGGCAAATTCGTACAACATAAAATGGTCGTGATTAGGGATTACTCTTTTTTCAATGAATTCCTATGGGAATTTTGTATAAAGGAAAATTTGCTTAACATAATTTCATTTGGAACGAATTAACTCCTTTATACAAGGTACCACTGTATATGACTGATGAAATGCATTTTGCATAATACCTACAAGGAAGTTGTGCCATACATCATGAGAGAGGGAAGATAACAAAGGCTTTATTTTCTCCAACAATTTATTTTATTACTGGTATTAAGATATCTCTTTTCTGTCTTTCCATCCACTTACTGAATGATCAAGGCTGTTCTGAAGACAAACTAATGCTTTTAAAGAGCAATATATATTTTTGTAAAAAAATCTTTGTGTCATTCACATAATTCCTCTGTGGAAAAATTTCTGATATTACCTAACAGTAGGCGTCCAAATTACACAGAATAGTAAATATTAATGAGGTACCCTTAAGCCTCTTCCAGGAGGCTGGACATCCTTGGAGTTTGAACATTTAAGAACAAAAATCACTCAATATTTTAAAAATGATCACTACCTTATACATGCAGTTTCCCCACCTCAGAATTTCCCTGTGAAGGCCCATATAGCCACAGTAGATCACACCCAAAACTAAATATTTAGATCACGACCCAGAAAGAACACAATTGGTTTTTAAATTTGTCAACAATATTTTACTATTTGGTATTTATTTATAAGCATGTTTGATTTTAATGTTTTCAATAATTAAAATCCTTAAAATATTTAAGATTTGAAGGATTTTTTTTAAAAAAAGATTTCATTGTTGGGAACCAGAATTCAAATCACAATTCTTCTCTATAGTCTTTTGGTTAGCTTTGATTGAGCCACTGGCTATTTAATGCATTCAAAACACTTTGACCCTGCCTTTTTCCTTTAAATGACCCATTCTGGAGAACACATTCATTATGTCTTCCTGTGGCTATTTTGTCCATCTTTGCTTCTCCCCACAACCTCAGGTGCTAAACAAACCAAGGAGGCCTTTACTTAGCATCTCGAGACTGAACTGGAGATAAAGCTTCCTATTACCAAACAAGCCGCAAATATCAACCTCAAAAATCACACTCCCCACAACACACTAGCTAAACACTGCACAATCTGTTGTGCAGTTATGCAGTTATGCATATGGCATAACCTTTAGGTGTAAATTGCCTTAAGTTTTGAAATCTCCATAGCCATTTTTTGTTGCATGCCTCATTGCAACAAATAATGCCCACAGATTTCAGCCATGGTGTTTTAAAGCATTGCTGGGTTGTTGTAAAACTGAAAGATGAGAGAATATGTTAATGATGGACACTGTGGGCCAGAAACTTGTAATTTAAATGCTGATGGTCTTAACTTTTCAATAGGAAGTATAGGGAATTGATAGGAACCACGTGAAATAAGCATTGAATTAGCTAGGGGCAATGAACAATAATCCTTTGCAAATGTATCTCCAAATATCTTCAGCAGGGCAAACTCCGAGATGTGTCAGCATGAGACTCCAGCCTCACGTCTTGGAATCAGAACAGCAGAATATTTAAAAGCTGAAACAGTGAAAAGGTTGTGGATAGTTTTCATATTCAGTGGGTAACGTTTCATAATTAGTATTATCCTAACCAATCACATTCTTCCTGCTGAAGGAAACTGATTCTCTAAATAAAATGAAAGACCACACTCTGTCTCCTGTGTTTTAAGTAGTGTTGTGTGGAATCCCTGCAGTATCTATTAGGATGACCTGTGGCATTGGATACTTCAACACATGTGCCGGCTGGTCTGGTTGACCTTTGTCCGCCTGATAGCTGAAATTCCGCCTGATAGCTGAAAAGACAGTCACACCTAGAAATACGCTTGTTGTTTTCAAGTAGCAAACAAGAAACGTAGAATCGCAGGAAAGGGGTCTGCTGTGACTGTGAATATCCAGGGAACACCCGTGGTGTAATTTATTTCTTTTCTTTTTAAAAGGGATGCCTGATACAGAAATCCAGTCCATAAGCCCCATCTCTGTTGCGAGTTGACTTGAAATAATGAGGGAAGTCTGCATAATCAAAAGTTACTCCTAGCCTTCTGGTTTCCACGTAATACAAATCTGGACATCTCCCCAGCCTGCCCACCCCATTGTTTCTCAAATTCATACTAAATACACGTATTAACAATTAAACTCACCTCTTCCAGACAGAGCATTTGTCCACCAGTACCTGGTGATACTGTCTCCCCACCACCACCACATGAGACAAAGTTCATCTTAGTTCAAACAGTGGCTTTGTGATATTTTTTTCTCCTCGCCTGAAGGCATGGTTTATATTTCATTTTGTTTGTTCCAAAGGAGGGGGGAATAACACTATGGCAGGTAATCCCTCCCTCCCTCCCTCCCTTCCCCTTTTAGCCTTTTCATCCATACAGAGGAACCCAACATTAGATCGAGGGGGGCGGAGACACTTCTCCCAACTGCATTGTCCCAGTCCCAAATTGTGCATTCATGTTTCCGCTGACAATTATCCTCTACAGCAGTTTCTTAGGAAAATCCTTTGATTACCCACTATATATAATTTTTATGTACATATGTCCAGTTTTTTAGAGTCAACTGTTCAGGCAACTTTTTTTAAAAAAGAGTTTTCTAGCATTTCCATGCAAGCCAGAAAAACTTGTGGGATCTGTGGTTATATCACTACTGAGGGCCTAAAACAAAGCTTTATCTATTAGAAGATGATGTAATACCCATGAGACTGAGCCCACTCCCTCGACTGACAGCGATTTAATATGGCGGTAGCTGAAGGTAGAGGACCAATCAAGTATGATGCCTTCTCTGATGTACTTTGAAATGCTGACCGCTGGACATATTCCACCTCCTTATGAGGAGTGTTGCCCCTAAGAATCAGCTACACCTGCTTTCCAGACCCAACTCTGTTTTTCATAACTGTCTTTCACACTCATGTAGTTGAGAAGAAAGGAACACATTTCATGATGGCTGTGGTCAGTGAAAAACTAGGAGAGAGAAAAAGGCAGTGCTGTGGCAAGGGAGTGGAGGAGGGAAACAATGAAGAGTCTTGTGGAAGGTTTATTTAACCCATTTTTATTTCATTATACCAAGGAAGAAGTGATCATCTTTAATTTGGCCCAGGACTCTTTATTGGTTTTGCCAGAAAAGCACTGATTTAGAAATAATAAATACTTACCATGTCAGCTCATGCAAATCTGTTAGAATTATACCTTCCTTCCTTCCTTCCTTCCTTCCCTTCCTTCCTTCCTTCCTTCCTTCCTTCCTTCCCAATTTTGGTAGCTATTTTAGTCCATATTTCCGTCCATTTTTAGAATGACTGAAAGGTGAAGGAGAGGAGCAGCAAACCCAGAAACTGGAAAAAAGAAATACAAAGAGTGGAGGTTTTTGTTGGAAGAAATTATGGCTAATTATCATTGGCTCATATTCATATTCTGTGGGTGTACATGGAGAAGTAATCAATGCAGGTGGCCTTACCCAGCTGAGAGTTTCATTCCCTCCTGCAGAAAATGAGGAAAGGAAACAGCGGTTGAGTTACAAGCATGTCAGGGCTAAAGAGATCTTGTTTCCTTGGATCGGTTCTGGTCGAGTGACAGAAAGATAATGGTGGCTTTAGCCAAGTGAAAGCATAACTACGTGTATTTTGTTATGATTTAAAGGAATGAGTATAGAGGGGTTTTATGTTTAGCTAAGTTTTTAGTTCAGCCAGCTTGCAAAACTGAATAAAATGTATGTCTAATTAGTGTGTGCATTCATTGTGTATATATATATATATATAAAGTGCATTCAAAATTATTACTCTAAATAGGCTCAGACTTCATAGCAGCCTGCTATTAGGCATGAGATAGAGTATTTGAATCCGTACCATCTTTCACACTCATATAAGCAAGGAAGCAAAGGAAGCAATTTTCTTAAGGAGGTGCCGCTTTTCCTATTTCAGCCACACAGCAAAATGTGTATTTAAATCTCAGAAACTTGTTGAAAAGAAGTATTTTACATCTCTGTGTTTGGAGAGAACCAGTGTTGAAATAAGCCCTGATAAACTGGCTGGAAAACAGAACACTGATTTGGCAGGGTTGCTTGGTGTTTTATGCTTTTCTGGTGCTATTGGAATAACTAACCATAAGAAAGAGGTTCTGATTTAAGATAATGGAGGAGAAGCAATAATAAAACACAACCACAAGCTATAAAAAGTATTTACTAAGGTGGTAAGATAGTAGTTGATAGTTTGAATGGAAGTAAGCCTTCTAAGGAGTTTGTTTACACAGAGAGGATTAGAAGCTAATTGGTATGTTTTGTTTCTTGGCACACTAAATTGAGTCATAGTTAAAAGAAGGCTATTATTACTATTTCAGCACTTTGCCTGCTTCATTGTTGGCTGTGGTGTTAAAGCTGGAATTAAAAGGAAATACTTGTGTCCTACTTTTAGATGTCATGTGATATAAATGTCTTTAGTAGGTGAACAATATAGACTTCATTCCCTCTAAGTTCATGTTCCACCTCCCCAATTGGACTGCTAAAGAACAGGAGCTCCAGATTACTAAATGTTTCTTACTGATTAATCAAATCAATCATTTTGTATGTAACCAGAACCTCTCTTTCCATACATGTGTGCAGGACTTATGAAATTTTTGAGGAATGCAGGAGCTAAAAATTTAACAACAACAACAACAACAACAACAACTACTACTACTACTACTACTACTACTACTACTACTACTACTACTCTACTACTACTACTATTATTATTATTATTATTATTATTATTATTATTATTATTATTATTATTATTATTATTATTATTAGTCCGATTCTCTGGTAAAGTATATTTCTACCACTTCTGAGATTGTTCAGCTTCCAGTAACTCTACAGGCCCATGCCCTGGTTGCTCAGCAATGGGACCCATGACCTGTGGCCCATTTATCGACGGATGTCCAGGTTCATCAACACCCATCGTGGTCCTTGTTAACCCGGGCAACGACCGAGCCAATATAGACTTCTTTTGATTATATTTCACTATGATTCATGGGTTGCTGGGTGCACATAGTTCTGTTCCTCAGTCGAGACTTCTCTTGTATGGTTGGACCTACTGGAGCAATTAAGCCCCCCACCACGACAAGGCGGCATATCAGGATGATGTCAGTTTGTAAACTGTCTGTTTACAATTACCAGTGGTAATTGGCATGCAGGGTGTGGTGCCTAAAGGGCTAAGCAAGTATTTAGAAGAAATTAGAGTTGACAAAGTCACCATCAGTCAGCTGCAGAAAGCCGCCTTACTGAGATCTCGCGTAATTCGCCAATACATCACATGGTCCTAAACACTTGGGAAGCGTTCAACTAGTGATTTGTTTGTAATACAAAATCCAGCATAGTTATCTTGTCTGCTGTGTGATGATGATGATGATGATGATGATGATGATGATGATGATGATGATGATGATGATGATGATGATGATAATAATAATAATAATAATAATAATAATAATAATAATAATAATAATAATAATAATAATAATAATAATAATAATAGTAGCCCATATGAAGGCAGCCCTCTTTTAGTATTTTCCAGACATGATTCAGTTGTTGATCTTTGAATAACTCAAACAAATGCAATAGTGTTTTTGAGGGCACCAGTATGATTTTAGAGAATGACTGCAGTTTTATATTTCAGGAGGCACAGAGGCTTACAGCCATGATATATCTTCAGGTTTCTCTGCATCTTGATTAGAAATACTGTACACATCTTGGTTTGTTCTTGTGTACTAAATGTGCAAAAGAATTAGCTACAATTGCTGCTGTCTGTTCTGTGGCTTATGAATAAGGGCTCTATATGTATACAAATACATATAGACAGAGATAGGGATGATGTCAGTTTGTAAACTGTCATCCTCAATATGTTGAATGTTTATTATTAACCAGTAGACAAGAGGCTTCTATGTATATTATAGGCATCAATCGAGCATAACCCTAAAATGTCATGAGGTTATATTGTCAGGATGTGAAATTTCGTGTCTGTAGAGAGCTAAAATAATTAAGGGTGTGTAGTAAAATCAGTCCTGAGATTGTGCATTGCATTTTAAAAATGAGGTTTGAGCAGCAGTCTACTAAAAGTTACTACAAAACAATGAACTCTCCAGCCCAGTATACAATAACATTACCAACAGATGAATATGTTAATCAATGATAGCATAAACAAAAGACTGAAAGTATCATGACATTGAGGGCTTTTATTTAGTTTAATTTACTATGCTCCTTTATCTTGGATGCTTTCAATATTTGACATAGAGTATTTTGTGCTTGTGGAATATTGGAGCAATGTATATGAATAAAGTTTGTAGAATTAGAGAAGGTGATGTTGCTTGAAATTGTTAAAACAATGAAAAGATGTATACTGTACTTTGATACTCGGATGAATTTTGGTATGATTGGGAATAATTGTTTGATTGTTATTAAACCTTAATGGGGGTAAATGCTAGTTGTGATGAACACGGGCTTCTAATTATCCCCTAGAGAGCTATATAGTTCTGTAGGGCCCCTAGGGGGATATCCAGGCCTCGGAGTCTCTGACCTGACATGGACGTATTACTCCCATTTTCTTCTGATGCGACCGAGCAAGAGAGCAGAATTTTTTTTGTAGTACATACAAACTGTAAGGTTTGTGCAGATGTTTTCTCTCAGGTAATTGCAATGCCATATGGTGTTGGGAGGAGAACAGGGCTACACTTCAATTGTCACCCCCTCATATCTCTTCCACCCTGTTTCACACACAGGAGAGAGAGAGAGAGAGAGAGAGATCAAAAGAAGGGATGTCGAGTGCGCGAGTCCAGGGCTTATTCATGTAGGGCTAAACCTTTGTTTAACATTATGTTCCCCCCTCAAAAGCGTAGAAGTCTCCGTCTTATGTTTCATGATAGCCTAGACTTCTATCTTGCAAAGTTTAGTAACAATATGACTTGTATTTGCAGCTAAACAACAGTTGTGTTATTAATATATTGGGAATGATGTGTATTAATATGTTGGGAATGATCTGATTTTTAGAGTGATGTGAAAAAATAATGGGCCATGAGGTTAAGAAGACTCAGTTTTTAAGACAAATCCTTTAATGTGTTTACTGTTTATCATTTTATTGAATGGCTGTGATGAAAAATACTACATAGACACTAACAGTTTAAGAATCTAACCCACCGCTCTTTTCATTTCTGGATGAAATGTAAGCACACAAAACAGACTTTAATTTAAAGCAAAAAATCTTGGCCAATTTTCATTCTACATGGTACAATACTTGGATGCTTTTGGTGTTCATCATTGCTGCATGAGAGTGTAGCAATTGTCTTGTGTTGCCAGAAGAAATCAACATCCCGCAAGGCAATTGTAAAAATGGGGGCAGACCCAAAATTATAATGTTTAAGCATGGTTTCAGAACAGCACCACAGCTGTAGTGGGCAGTCTGATGTTGCTCTGTGCTAAATTTGGAGACGCTGGGGCAAAGGGTTATTAATTTATGATCTTGTAAAAGTAAACCTTTTCTTCTTCATTCAGAAATAGGTTGTACTAAATCTACCCATATGTAAAATAAATATTATAAATTGAAAATACCATTCTTGATTATCTTGAAAGAGAATGATTGTCTTCCCCACCCACTTTTTGTATGTGGAAAGAATCCATGATGCAGGTTTTTAAGCCTTCTTTTACTTGTGACCATTTGTACTTGCTGAAAAAGCATCCCTGACAGTTGCTTTGGGTTTGAATGAGAAGTGATTAACTGATGGAGAAAAGGAGTCAGTTTCTGGAATTTCCTCTGAGTGATGTCACTTTGTGAATGGCAGTGAGCAGAAAGGGGTATCCTGTCGACCACCTTGACTGCTGCCATTGCTGTTGTCAACATTCACACTGCTCTTGGCTATGTAAAGCTTGGCGTGAGCCTCATGGTGCAGGGATTAAACTGCTGTACTGCATCTATAACTGTGCTCACAACCTGGGCTGATCTGCTTATATAACTCCCCACAGCGCTTAAAGCACTCTCTGGGCAGTTTGCAATTTATTTATGCAGGCTACACATCAACCTCACCTTCCAGTGACTTGGGTACCGATTTTACTGATCTTGGAAGAATAGAAGGCTGAGTCAACCATGAGCTGGCTACCTGGGATTGAACCCCAGGTTGTGAGCATAGCTGTAGCTGCAGTACAGCTATTTAACCCCTGGGCCATGAGGCGCAGTGAAACAACAGATACTGATCCCAAGGATATAGCAGCCCTACTGTACTGAGAAGATGTGGCCATTGGAAAGGGAGACACATGCCTGAAAGTTTTGGGGACCATTGGCTTTGATGTGAAAGCCACGAAGTAATATAGTGTGGATATTCAGTGATGGGGATTATGAGTGTCAGTGTCTGGATTTCTTCCTTTGTTCTCATCATTGGATAAAGAAAATATAACAGTACTGTAAATATTCAGTATCATTCACATGTTACAAGCAGCAAATCCACTAGCAAAAAAATTCAATATCGAATAAACTTTCCACTCACCATGTTTATCTGTCTCATTGTGTTGGTAATAGGGATGGGCACCAAACAGAAAAACTGAGTTTCATTTTGTTACATTTCATCCCCCCGTGTTTCATTTCGTATTGTATGTAAATAATTTTTTCAGAAAAATGTTACTTACGGGAAAAAATGAAATGAGATGAATCCCCCATGGCACCAGTGCTCTAGCTGGTGCAGTGGGGATTCAAAAGCTGCCTCCCCACCACCTCCCAGCTGATTTTGACAGCTCGATCCCAGCTGGGAGGCATGGGGTAGGAGGAAAGGAGTAACCAGGCAGAAGTAAATTCCCTGCCTTCCTGCTCCTTTCTCCTCTGCCACCCCCTCCTCCCATGGGGGTGTTTTGGACAGGAAGTCCCGCCTGTCCAGAAAATCCCCCTGGAAGGAGGGGGAGCACGGGAGAAGGAAGGAATCAGAGGTAAATTCAAACAGAGCTTCACTTTACTGCTGCTTCCTTCCTTCTTCCTTACAATCTCCACCTACCAGCTGGGGATTTTTGACAGATTGGGGTTTGGAGAGGGGACACCACTCCCCCACATCCCAATGCGTCAAAAAGTCCCAGCTGGAAGGTTGGAGGAGGGACAAAAGGCTGAGCAGAGCAGTTTTCCCCCAATGCTCTGATTTGGCTTTTGCCCCTACCCTTGACTACCAGCTGGAGCTTTTTGACAGGTCAGGGTTTGGAGAGGGGGGTACCCCTCTCCCCACCCTGACCTGTCAAAAAGCCCCAGCTGGGAAGAGGGGAAGAGGCAAAATGCAGAAACGAGCAGCGAGGGGAAAAGCCCTGTTCCTTTCTGCCTTTCCCCCCTCTCCTACCTACCATCTGGGGCTTTTTGACAGGTTGGGATTTGGAGAGGGGGAAACCCTCCCCCCACACACCCTGACCTGTCAAAAAGCCCCATGTGGGAAACAGGGGGAGGGGAAAATGCAGAAAGTAGCAGTGAGGGGAAAACCCTGCTCCTTTCTGCCTTTCCCCATCCCCCCGCCTACCAGCTCGGGCTTTTTGACAGGTTGGGTTGTGGGGGGGAGGAGTGCCCCCTCTCTAAACCCCAATGTGTCAAAAGGCCCCAGCTGGGAGGCTGGGGTAGGGGAGAAATGCAGAAAGAACCAGGTCCCCCCCCGCTGCTCCTGTGCTGGGAGTATGGAGGCCGTTAGGGAGTTAGCATCATAGGGTAAATTCCCTGATTGCCTCCATGCTCCCAGCACACGTTGCCAATTTACTACCTCGTCCCCTTTAGAGATTCATAACTAAGTGCCCTTAACCCCAAATATTTCCAGATTTCAGGGGGTACCCTAAAATCGCTTCAGGAAAGTACACCTGCTACTTTGGAGCCCCAAGGTAAGTAAATTTTGATTGCATATTTTTCAAAATAATTTTGAGTGCTTATTTTTAAAAAATATGCACTCAAAACTTACTTACCTTGGGGCACTAAAGTAGCATGGGTACCTTCAGAAAGTGATTTTAGAGAACCCCCTGATATTTGGAAACATTTGGGGATAAGGGGTCCTAGTTATGAAGCTCCAAAGGGGGTCATCCATAGGAAAAAAACCTTCTTATTGGAATCATGGGTAGCGGCAGCACTATCGTTGGCCCAATCAGCTTCCGATTCCTATTAGAAGTTTTTTTCCTAGGGGCACCCCTTTTAGAGCTTCCTAACCCAACTCCCTGACCCCCAAATCTTTCCAAATTTAGGGGGCTTTCATGGAAGAGCTTGAGGAAGCTTCCCTGCCATTTCCTCTAGAACGAATCATTCTAACTGAGATTTCCTATGGATCGTTTCATTCTAGAGGGGAAAATGGTGTTTTGTTTCATTTGTAAAAAAATGCTGCTTCCCCATTTTGTTTTGTTTTGTTTCTTTAGCTAACGAAACGATGAAACAGCATGTCGTTTTTCGTATGGTGCCAAGCCGTAGTTGGTAACATTAAAGGGGAAAAGGGAGGGAGGAAGGGACAAGATATTGTGGGACATTACAGAGCAATAGATTACAGAGCAGTGTGAGCTTTTGGAATCAAAATCCACAGCTTCAGACACAGGGATGAGGTTCCCCCTTCATCCGTTTTATTTTATCAACTAACAAAGGGGGCAACCACAAAATAGTAACAACATTTGTATGCCTGAATATGCATTCTTGATTTTGTTTGGAAATCCTTTCTTGTTTGTGAATGATAGCAAAAGGTGAATGCATTTTACTCTAAATAATATTTGTCATATATTCAGATCACCGTAAGATCCAGTTGAATTGGCTCGAAAATTCTAATAAATACAGTATCTGCCATTCTGACTTTAAAAAACAACAACCCTGTGTATTTTGTCAACAGCAACAACAGCCACATCCACAAGTCAAAGTCATAACTTCTCCTTGGGTAGAAAAATAAAGGGATGGAAAGGAGCTTTTTCTCGATTTCTTAATCACCAACACATTTTGGAGGGTGTTTGTAGAGAGAACATCATTCTCATGCTCTCCTTCAGAGAGGGGAGGCAAAGGAGCCTGGTGTTTGGCTGTCCACCATCTGTGTAAGGAATTCACAATCCCAGACAAAAGAAATTGGCCAAGTCTTCTTTTTTGTCTGTTCTCCAGAGCCTCCCGATAGCCATAAAACACCTGGACAAAATCAGCAGGTGATGGCAAGGGAAAGAGAATGATCAGTCACAGGCATTGTTGAATCCTTTGAACATTACTTATAGCCTGGACACCGCTGTCACCAGGCGTGGTTTGATCTCTGGTGAGGTTTCTCTCTCTCTTGCTCCCTCCTGGAAGTGCTTTATTCACTGACCATGTGACCACAGAGGGAGCTAGATATAAATGCCAACAAGTAATGCAAACTCTAATTTTTTCCATGTTCTAATAATTATCCTGCATGGCACCTTCAGAGTTTCTTCCCCATGTTTGTAGGTAAACAATGGAGCAGGCTGCAAAAGCCTGATCAAATTCAAGCAAGTATGCCTCCTGCATTTCTTCTTCTTGTCAGGTTTTCTTTCTAAGGAGCTGTTTTATAATTCTCAGTGTAACACATTTCTTTTAGGGGGAAAAATTATAAGGAAGGCACTGAATGTTAGAGTTGGCCTCAAAAATAAAGCTGACGCTTGTGAACAACTAAAAACAGTTGAACTTTTCTACTCCTCCAGTCCCATATTTCCTAAGGTTATGTGTGTGCTTTTTTATTCATTTATTATTTCTTTGTTTATTGCATTTTTATACCACACCGATTTCCCAGGAGGGACTCTGGGCTGTTTACATAAATGCAAATAAAAAACAATGCAAATTAAATAGAACAGTGGAATAAGGAAGTAAAATAAGCAAATAAACACATAATACATACAAGAATCCGACAAGAGGCAAAAATAGAAAAAATTACTAAAAATACTAAAAGGGGGGGAGAAACAATAAACAGGAAAAACACAACACAACAAATTATCGATCGCTGTATGCCTCCTTAAAAAAGTGACTGGAATTTCTTGCTGATACCTGGTTCTGATTTTAAGATGATAAGCTAATACATTCAGGGTGATTTTCAGAGGCATCCCAGGCTTTTGTTATTTATTAAATTAGTTTATTTGCACAAAGATTTAAAACATGTTCACTTTTAAAACTGAAAAACAGACCAGCCTCAGGTCAAAATCCTATTGCTTTAGAGTAGAACACTGAATCAATGTGGATTTAGTGCATCAACTCGATTCCACTGGCTCAAACTGGCTCAAAGGGGCCTACCCTAATTAAGACCTACAATGCTAACGGAGATTTCCTATGGATCAGTAAGTTACAGCTAGAACAGGCCCATCTGAATCAATGGAAGCTATGGAGGATTTGACAAACCATTGATTCATTGGGCCTATTCTAAGGCAATTTAGAACACACTAAGCAACAGGGTCTTGGCCACTGAGTTATAGCAGAAACGTTTAGCTGTTTCAAAATGTACCATAAGATAAATATGAAATGTATTTCATTTCTAAAGTTAACCCTAAATACTGACAAAAACCTACTGGGTCCCTCCACATTTAAGCTGTTTGACAATATTCCCCCTCTTTCCTCCTTTCTATTTCCATCTTTCTTTCTGCTTTTTACCATGAGTAAACTCTGTTGTGCATAAATGGAATGAAGCTACACTGAACTTAACTTGGCTTTATTGTGTTGGGTGTAAGATATGGAAGATAGGGTGAAGATGGTTGTGTTTCATCACTCCTTCATGAAAGGAACAGCAAGGGTTTTGTTCTTATTGTGAACCTGATGTTTAGTATGGAAATCGGGATGTAAAACCTATGCTGCTTCCATTGCACCAAGATGAACATTTGATTTGGCTCTATAGACACATGCCTTAGTTACATTACATTTGAATTACTGTAAAATGCTTTACACAGGCTTGCCATGAAAATGGTTCAGAAAGTTCAGCTGGTTCAAACTGATGCAGGCAGACTGCTGGCTCAAGCCGGTTACAAGGGCCATATAACGCCCTTTCTTACAACTTCATTGGCTGCCGGTTCCTTTCTGGGGGGCAATTCAAAGTGCTGGTTATGACTTGTGACCTATACCTATATGGCTTGGGTCTAGGCTATCTGAAGAACCATTTATCCCCATACTCCTCCACCACCTGCCAGATCTCCAAGATCTTCAGAGGAGGGCCTTTTTCCCCCAGCCCTGCCGTCAGCACAGGCATGTTTGGTGAGGACTCAAGAGAAAGTATTTTCAGTGGCTGATCCCAGTCTATGGAATTCCCTCCCGCGAGGTTGCCTTCCTCTGCACTGTCCCTCATTGAGCAGGTGAAAACATTCCTGTTTACAACCTTTTGATTTGTCAATGCCACGGCAGGAGTTTTTAGTGAGGGATGCAACATACTCTATTTTGTCTAGTTTTACGTGTCTGTTTTAATTTGTTTTATACTGGTGATATTTTTAAAACATTGTGATCTTGGGGCAAAGTGTGTGAGGAAACTGAGTGTGGTGTGACAAAAATAAACCTTCTCTAATTATATGGCGGATAGAAACGATTGAGGCAGGGACCTACAGAGCAGATTGGTTTCAAATCTCTCTCAGTAGACCACCCCTTAGTGGTTAGTTTACCTCAACTGGCACTTATTGTTTCAGTCAATCATTAAGTGTGTGTGTGTGTGTGTGTGTGTGTGTGTGTGTGTGTGTGTGTGTGTGTGTTGTGTCATTACAGTCATGACCGACTCTTTGTGACTCCATGTCCATGGAGTTTTCTTGGCAGGAATACTGGAGTGGTTTGCCAGTTCCTACTCCAGGCGCCTACAGCACCTGGTATTCCCTGGTGGTGTCCCATCCAAGTACTAACCAGGCCTGACCCTGCTTAGCTTCTGAAATGAGGTGTGATCGGGTCTGCTTAAAAGGCATCTAGGCGGCTCAGAGTCTCTAGTAATGAAAACAAATAAAATGTTTCAGATCACTTAAATTTCTCCATAAATAAAAACAAAGATAATATTGTGTAAAATGTTAACTTATTCAATCGTGGAGCTGAACTGGTCAGCTTTCTGCATTACTAACAAAGGGACTGGTACATACTGTAGCTGACAGAACACATGCTCTGTCAATTTCTGACAGACTCCATTGCTAACACATACAGAACAGGAAAAATGTGACACAAAAACTCTGAGGTAGAAAGAGAGCAACTGACTGCTATTGAGGCAATCAAAACCCACCCCAGTGCAGAAAAGTCCCTCCCTGTATATTATACAGTTGATTTAATCTTGTTTTAATATTCATATATTTTTTGTTATTTTTAAAACAAGGACACTTTCAAAGTTGTTGTTCGTTTCCTTGAGCCCCTTCATTGGGAGAAAAGTGGGAAAGGTAGGTGGGTAAGTGAGTGGGTGGGTCAGTCGGTAGGTAAATGTGCCTCAAGTGTCCCACTAGAGCAGGGGTCCTCAAAGTTTTCCAACAGTGGGCCGTTCACCACGCCCCAGGCACCACTGGGGGCCGGACCACAGTGGGTGGGGGGTGCGGGGGACCTTGCCGTAGCCCTCCCACTCTGAATGCCCCACTAGCCAGCATGCTGATCATCTGGGTGGTAGTTCCTGGGCAGCTGCTGACCCGGGAAGCAGGGGTAGGTGGAGGGTTGCAATTGGTCCCGGGGGCTGGATTCGGGACCTTGGGGGGCCGCATCCGGCCCCAGGGCCTTAGGTTGAGGACCCCTGCACTAGAGCCTTAGTTCCTGGGCCTGCCCCCAAGGTCTCTGGCTTCATTCTGTGGCCGGGAGTCAGTTTGTCCGGGAGTCCATTTCTTCCTCCTGGTCTCCTCAGTACGGAAGTCTGTGAAGCCCTGGGTCTGGGTCTTCTTTGCCTTTGGGCCACTCCCACTGGGGAGGGTTGGTATGCCCTGCCGTGAGGCTGACGCAGGAAGAACTTCCTTGCAAGGAGCCTCGCGTATCCCAGTTCCCAGAGTCCCTTTCCCTGGCGTTCTCCCAGCGCTGCCGCTCTCCCTTTCTCTTCTTGCACCAGCATTGGCTCCATTGCAGACTTCCCTGGCAACCAGCTGGCGCACTTGGTTCCTGGCAGGGAAGCAGGACCACTAACTCTGAGCATGTGCTCTCTGTGTAGCCGATCACTCTGATAAACGAGGGGCTGGGAACAGGCTCAGAGGCAGTGGCCCAGCTTCACATTTAAGCTCTCTAAAATTTTAATTGCAGTGGTATATCCTTTACTATACAAACTTGTGCATTCAGAAATTAATATTGGGAAATTTTGGTTATTCCTTTTAGTTAGCAGAGTATGAGACAGAGAAAAACAGCATGCCAGAAAACATGAGGAGATCAGCCCAGTCTCCTTAACCTGCCTCCACTCCTTTGGTTTCTTTTAACTCACCAACTAGCACTTTGCATGCGATAAAATCACTGTAGAGTCATTTCAAGTAGGAAAAGGTATCTTGTAGTTACAGTCAAAAGGGGGGGGGGGAGTCTCTACCACATGGAGAGACCCACCATGCTGGACGCTTATCAACAACAAAGATAATCAAAGCAAGCAAGCAAACAAACAAAAAGAGATCAGGGTCTTGCCTCAGTTGTCAGAGGTGCGGATAACTTTACCAATCAAGTTAGTGGCAAAAGACCATTACTTTAAGCCATGAAGCCACACGTTGCTAGGGTCCTTCTGCCCTGGCAGCGTGCCAGTCTGGGCCGGAGCCTACCCGTCCCTTCCTCTACCTCCTCAAGCAGCTGACCACTCGTTGGCTGCTCTGGGAGTATCCCCATCGCACCTCCTCAATGGAGTCAAGCAACCCCATTCTCCACCCCATCCTGGTGTGCCCCCAGGGGCAAGGCAGGCAAAGGCCCATGCAGCAGCCATGGCACTGCGCTGACAGCTTTGTACAAACCTGTCAGGCGACACGAAGCACCAAACTTGAATCTGGCATACAATCAATTGTCTGCAATTAGCTGCAACAAGTTACGCAATCCTTACATGAATATCAGTATGATACAGTACTGGCCTTTATTTTGTAAATGTTTTGTTGTGGTGCCCCAACTGCACACTGGTCATCTTCAGAGGCCAAGAACGAATTTTCCCATACTTTCTAGATCACTGTCTAGGGGTGGCTATGGTTTTTTTACCTTCCCTGGGACACTCACCCTATAGTGATTGGGTGTGGCATACAATGTTATTGTCATGGGCATGGGGATGCACCTGTCCTGTCTCTTTCTGACCACTTGTGTGTGCTATTTGGCCGTTAGTAACCTCCAGCTCACAAGAGTATGTAATTGTGAGCATTCATTATCTTTCCTTGGGTGGTGTGGGACTGCATTCCCCATATGCAAATAGCTGACCCCCATGTTGGTATGCAGCCTAATTTGTATAGGAGAGGATCTCTGTTCTCCTCTTATCCAGATTCAGCTGTGTTTAACTTTGCATTTCCAGTAAACATTTACGTTTCCCAAATCTCCTGATTCTCCTGCATCTGCACCACACAACCTCTTGAAGACAAGTAAGCCTGTAAACAAATATCACGCTAGCAAACCTTTGCTCTGAGTCGAGTATCCTCTACAAAGAAAAAGGCAAGGTTGCTTTCTTTCCTGTCATGTAGATAGTATTATAGAACAGTTACTTAATTTCAGGAAACAGGCTAATGAATATGAACACTTTGAAAGTGGATTGCATATTCCATTAATTGTTTATATAGAAAAAGGGAAAAAATGAGCTGGGCAGAGATATTGTTTGGTTTCTGGCAATTGCTTCAACAAACTATCTCCAGATGTGGCAGGGAGGTGGTGGGGAATGAAGAAACAGGATCCACATTTTTATTATTACACTGAAATGTTTTGCAGCACATTCACATGGGATGCCAGTTGTGTTTTGTCTTATGTGCTTGGGAACTTGCATTTACGCCTTCCCCCTTCTCTACCTGTCAAGTGAAATACTGTATTGTAAACAGCTTTCAGCAACATCTTCCACTAACATCTGTGTAATCTTATTGTTAAAAAGTAACTGGATGGTGGTAGCACCATCTGTCATGAGAGATTAAAACCCTGCATTGCCCACTGTCCAAGGCTTTACCCTTTAACACATAAGGTCTGCTTACAAAACCAGATTTCACGTGTTTGGATATGTGGAAATCCTCCCAATTCCACTCTTAGTTTTGATCTTAACAACACCAAAATAGGTATCTCTTGCTGCTTCCTTTGCATCACATCTAAATGAGGTTCTGGAATTGTTCCACACCTGGAGTATTTTATAGAATTCTGGTCACCACATCTCAAAAAAGACATAGTGGAACTGGAAAAAGTGCAAAAGAGAGCAACTAAAATGATGACTGGGCTGGGGCACCTCCTGTATGAGGAAAGGCTACAGCATTTGGGGCTCTTTAGTCTGGAAGAAAGGCACCTGAGGGGGCATATGATTGAGACGTATAAAATAATCCCTCTCACAAAATACCAGAACTAAGGGATATCCACTCAAATTGAGGGTTGGGAGAGTGAGAACAGACAAAAGAAAATATTTTTTTTACCCAGCATGTTGTTAAGTCTGTGGAACTCCCTGCCACAGGATGTGGTGATGGCATCTGGCCTGGATGCCTTCAAAAGGGGACTGGACAGATTCCTGGAGGAATAGTCCATCAACGGTTACAAACCATGATGGAGATGTGTAATCTCCAGGTTTAAAACCAGGCTACTTCCAGGGCCAGATGCAGGGGAGTGATATCAGGAGACAGATATCTAGTCTCGTGTGCTCCCAGAGGCATTTGGTGAGATACAGGAAGCTGGACTAGATGGGCCTTTGGCCTGATGCAGCATGGCTCTTCTTATGTTCTTGTTAACCTGTTTGGGAATTCTCTTGTTTTAAATCGTTTCCGCAAATAATAGCATTCATAAAAGCAGTGGATAATTCTTTTCTCAGAGTCTGCACCGGCTCTTAATAAAATCTGTGGGTTTTAAATAATGAGTAAGAGCTGTTTTCGGACAGCCAGTTATTTTTCTAAGGATCGTGACTGCATGGCTGGTGAATCATATTATTCCTGACCCTACCCTGTCCAAACCAAGCCTTCTTAGAGCTCCTGGAGGATTCAGGTGTCCAAGCGAAAGCCACCTTTGATAAATGGAGATTAATTTGAGGCGCAGCTGGGCATGCCGGTTAGAATGGAAAGTGGACCTTCGTTCATTTCACATTTATGTGTAGCTTCTTTGAGGAACGGAGCATAATGTATATGGCTGGGAGGGGTTGGGGGGGACTGTCTACTCTCACAGGAAGAAGAAATCCAGTCCAAGAAGCCTCACCCTTCTTGTGAGGGTCATAGAGGAAACCTTGGCTAGACATTTTGGTGACTAATTTAAAATATCTGGCAAGAGGATTGATAGCGCCCTTCCTTTGTGTTGTGACAAATACATTTTGACTGCAGTTTATTAACATAATCCAACACAACCACAGACATATTGTAAGCATTATAGCATAGAATTAGAAACATTTTTTTGCACATCATGGTCTTTCTTCTTTCTCTCTCTCTCTTTTTCCTTGACAAGGACCTGGATAATTGCCTCAACAAATGAACCGCTGTGTTTGGTCTGTTTCTATAATTTCTTAAATTGTTTTTCATTGTGAAACTAAGCAAGCTTTTACTAAATATAAAAGAACCGCAGTATAATTACAGGAACAGTATATTATTAAAAAGTGTGACAGAAATGGCAGTTAAACTGACAGCTACTTTCTCTTTCTCGTCTATGCAACAAATTAAATATCTCCTTGAGAGCATTAGCTAGCAACAGTGTCTTTTTACATAGCAATCCAATCTGCCCAGTCTAATCTAGATTTATCTGTGCTTCCTTCCTCACAAGAATTAAAAGAATTTGGTCCTTTCGCCTTTAAGTCAAGAACAGGCCCCCAGCCACTCAGAATTAGCAGTACCAAATAGATGGAGATGCGGAATGCCCCTTTTCTGACCTGTGGTGGAGGTTGAATGAAAACACCCACTCAGGCTAAACAAACCTAAGCTGTTGATCCTTGGATTTTGTGACTTTTGGAATAAGCCACGCCTCTATGATCTCATGCATATCTGAACAGAAGACAGCATTAAAATGATACCCCTATACTGGGAGCTGGAAGGCTATTAAAATACTGTTAAATACAAGGAAATGTAAATTGAGGGGCACCTGGGGCTTATGCTAGTGATGACTACTCAGGGAAAGGAATTGGAGGGTCTCTCAGTCTTGGTTGGTTGCTCAGTGGATCTATTGATCACATTACACCCCTACTAAAGCAGCTTCACTGGATGCCCATCAGCTATTGGGCACAATTCAAGGTGTTGACTTTAACCTACAAAGCACAAAACGACCTGGGTCCAAGCTACCAAAAAAAAAAACCTGAATATCGTAGTTGAACCGGCTCAGGTGTTAAGGTCATCAAGAGAGGCCTTTCTCTCCATCCTGCCACCTTCACAGGTGCACCTCAGAAGAACACATGGAAGGGCCTTCTCTTGCTGCTCCTAGACATTGGAACTCCCTCCCATTGACTGTCTTCATAAGAACAGTAGTGTTTTCCATGTTGCTTTTTACCCCTCACAATGGATTTTTCTTTTCTTCTTGTGTGCTCTTTGTAGCCCTAATGTTACCTTTTAAAGTTCTAAGATGCCTCTTCAAACTCCCTTTTCTAAACTTGAATATGTCTTAAATGCTCTGGACTGTATATTGTCCCTCATTATTGTAAGTCACCTTGGGTCCTTTTCCAAGGAGAAAGGTGGGGTAAAAATATTCAAAATTAATTAAATAAATAAATATTGCTCCATTCCAGGAATCCTGTGAGAAGCGAAAATTTCTCATTGGGGGTGTTAATTGTAGTTAAAGCTGACAATGGCTAATGTTATTGAGAAGTCATTGCTGTCACCATGCTTAGAACATTATGTACAGTTCTGGTCACAACACCTCAGGAAAAAAGTAAAGAAGGTGCAAGAAGATGCAATCACAATAAGTAAGGGATGGGAGGAACTTAAGTTGTACTTGGGGCTGTTTGTTTGTTCATTGCCTTAATTTATATACTGGACCATTACTGCCCAAGTGCTGTTCTGGGCAGTTCACAACAGTTAAAACAAACTACAAGCAAATAGACAAGCCAACAAACACTAAAAATAACATAAAACTATGTATAATCTAAGAACGTCAACTCAGTGTTAGAATTCAAATATCAGGAAGAGACAAGACTGAAGGCAAGGTATTCATTCATACCTTAGCACAGAAGAAGCGGGGAGAAGGCCAAACAGAGCTGTGGCAATATTTCTGTCTGTCAGATAAAAAAAATTGAATTAATTTAAATCACAATTTAAATTCAGGAGGATTAGTAGGAAAAATTTAGTCCCCCGTGGCATGTGAGGGCAGTGACAAAGAACTGTTGTCCAATGCACCAGCCTGATTAAAAACACTATAACAGCAACCTGGACCTAATGGAATTATTGATAGGAGACTCCTAGGCTGGCAGGCCTCAGAGTTCCATGGATTCAACTGGCCCACTCTAGTTGTGAATTAATGGGTAAAGGAACTGGTTTTTAGTCAGTGAATGTAAACTGAGTGATTTTTCTCATCAAGAATGACTTCACACAGGATGTGATTTGCCCAACAAGGTGTAGTGATGGTTGCTTCACTGCTTCAAAGTTACATTAGGTCATTTCATAGGAGGTCAAAATTATTATTAGTCATGATAGTAATACACTTTTTCTATACTATCAAAGGAAATTATATATCCAGTACCAAAGTATTTTTGGTTGACTAAATACCATGCACAGAAGTTGCTCTTGTGCTTATGTTGTGATCATTCATGGATATCCACCTGGCTACTGTGGGAGAAAAATATACAGTATAGAACTTTGGTCTAATTCAACAGAGCTGATTTTATGTAGTTATGGCTTTAAATATAAGATTAGCTTTCAGCTGCAATCACGCTACTTTAAAGTCTTTAAAATTTCTCTCTCTCTGTTTTCCATAGGGGCAAAACAAAAAAACAAAGAAATCTTGAGTAATGGCATATGTCATGCAGATGAAGTTTTTGTCCATAGTAGTACTACATTTGTGCAGTTCTGCTATCCGTCTCACATTATTTTACATTCCAAAGAATGTAAAATGCGAACAAATGTGAAAGAATGTGATACTAGGGAGTTTAAAATGTTTAATGGCAAAATCACCCTAACTTAAATACTCATGCCAGTACATAGCATTACAGTAATACCTTGACTTACATCATTAATCCGTTCCGGAGGTCTAGACTTAAGTCAAACATGACTTAAGTCAAACAAACTTTTCCCATAGAAAGTAATGGGAAAGTGGATTAATCCGTTCCAGACTATGAAAAAGACACTCTGACCCTACAGGGAGTGGTGGCAGGAACAGTGGGGGCAATGTTGTTGGTGGGGGGGTCGGGAGCCACTGTGAGATACAGAAAGCTGGACTAGATGGCCTGATCCAGCAGGGCTCTTCTTAGGTTCTTATGTTATTTATTAAAATGTTTATTAAAAGAACCTTTATTGTGTCAGGAGCAGAAGCCACCTTGGACCCTTTTCCAAGGAGAAAAGATGGGTAAAAATGTTCACAATAAATAAATAAACTTCGCCTTTTGTGAAGACACAATAATTTTTCATTTTGCCCCCCTTTGGAACAATCATGACCGGAAAGGAAAAAAAAACTTCACGGGCGTGCTCCCGATGATTGCTGGGAGGGGGCACCCCTACCCCCGTGCGTTCCCGACATCAGGGGCGCCTGCGCCATCCCCACGCTCCCAACAAAAGCCTGAGTGCCTAAGTTTGCGCAGCCACAGTCAGGGAAACCACTGGCGGGACTGATTTGTCCGCTTTAAAAGGAGGGAAGGGGGAATCATCCCTCACTCACACCCCATACAGAGGGGTTAAAATAAAATAAGTGAGTGAGCCCCTTCCTTGCTCCCAACTCCCCGCCAATTAAGTCCTGCCGAGCTGATCCCAAACCTCCGGACTGGCACAGGTGGGGTGGAGGTGCGCCTGCACAGAAAGAAAGGAAAAGCCCACGGCCTCTGAGGTGGCGCGCCCGCGCGCGTGCATTCTGGAGCCCGACCTTTCCTCAGAGGCAGCCCAGGCAGGCATTCCCCCACCCCACCGGCACCTCACAACACACATACAAACCATAGATTCCCCTCAGCAGCAGCTCCGCCAAACCTGTGCCCGGGCATCGGATGGCAGCTGCTGAGGTAAGACAGACCCTCATTTCCCCCCTTCCGCAGGGGATGCATCCTCTCCTCATCCTCGTGTCCCGCATGCACGCACACGCCCACCCATTGGCTCGCCTTCTGGCCGGCCAGCCCACCGGCCAGCCTGCCTGTCTGCGGGGCCCTGCGAAACATCAGGACGTTACGGCAATAGCAGAGACACAGAGCACAATCCAGTGCTCAGCGCCCCTTCCCCTCCCTCCTTCCCCTCACGTCACCAGGCATGCAGGCAGGCGCGCGCCCCTTGCACTCTTTCTGCCCCCCCCACCCCATCCACCTCGCTCTTTCCCTCGCTACCTCCCCCCACCTCTCTCTCACCCAGAGAGCAGCTGCAGCAACGGCCGCCGCTTCTTCCGTGCACACCTGGCTTCCTGGCTGCCGCCCGATTCCGGGGCCTTGCGCCGGGGTTCCAAGACGTAAGTCGGAGCCCACGACGCAGGTCAAACAGACCCCTAGTGGACGCAAGTCAAAAATGACGCAAGTCAAGCGGGACGTAAGTCAAGGTTCCACTGTATTAGCAAAAAATAAAAAAGGGGAATTGGTGTCATAACACTTGCTGTTCCAGCAGGAACATATAGCTTATCAGCTGTTCAAAACGTAGCCAAATCACTTAAACACATTTTAAACAGGATTGACACAAGATAGCATGACATGTTTTTACTTCTTGAAATAGGGTCAGATAATAGGCATTGGTGTCTTTCTTTCTTTCTTTCTTTCTTTCTTTCTTTCTTTTCTTTCTTTCTTTCTTTCTTTCAATAAAAACCATGACAGGATCCTTTTATCAGTCTGTGTTTTCTTCATACCGGAATCAAATTGAGATTTAAGATCAACAAAAGCTGCAAGAAGCCTTCCTCTAGAAAGTGTAGAGTATTTCTCTGCCAAGTGAACTAAACATTATTTAATCACTGTCTACAGAGGCAAAGGTTTCTCTCTTCTAATTACAGTTTTTCTTATTTTGTACTATGACATTTATAAAATGTGGTGCTTTTACATATTCTCAAGTATTATTTTATCTTTAATGGATTAATGCTTTAGGATATCTCTTTGTATGAACTAGAATCTTGATAGTTACACCTCTTGGTGTAAAGCAGTCAGAGCAAATGTTATGGAAAATTCCCACAGGTTAAGTTGATGCAGGCATTTCCTGTTATATGCCTTGGTGTCTGACAGGACACGTCTACTCTCACTTCTTATTTTGCAATAATTTTCCCCTGAAAGTTATGTCACTGGAATTATGGCAGCTGAAAGGTACAATAGGATTTCAGCCATAGTTTGCAACTATTTCAAACCACTGTCTCCAGTCTAGGTAGGCCACAGTAATTGATACTAATCATTACTTGATTTAAATTAAAAATGTACAGAAGGATAGAAGGTTGAGTGAACCTTGAGCCTGCTACATGGAATTGAACCTTAGGTCGTGAGCACAGTTTTAGCTGCAGTACAACAATTTAAAGGGCAAATTATCTAATATACTACTAGTTAAAGGATGTAGTTCAATGGGTTGGATGAAACAGATGCAAAATAGAGGTAATATAAAGTACAATCTAGGATAAGAAATTTCTTGGTTAAATATTATACATTTGGAAAAACGAACCAAAGAATGGAAAACCAAAGTAAGAGAATGTAGAAAATTTACCATATTTGCAGAAATTATAGAAAAGAGAGGTGTAATAGAGAACAAAGAAAGTAGAAAAGAAATGTAAGCAATGTATATAAACTCTTAATGCAAGGTAATTGTAAATAAAACAGGTTAAAAGAGATATTGCAAGTAGATATTAATAAAGAAATTAAAAAAGGAAGAATGTAAGAAAATGTAAAATAAAAGAATAATAAAAATATATCAGTAACAGTAAAAGAAAATTATTATAAAACAAAGTGTTTTGCTTATATACCACCTCATAGGTGAATGGTTTATAATTCATTTAGGCAGGCTACAGATTGGCTCCCCAGGAAGCTGGGTATTCATTTTATCGACCTTGGGAGGATGGAAGGCTGAGTGAACCTGGAACCTGCTACCTGGAATTGAACCCCAAGTCGTGAGCACAGTATTAGCTGCAGTACAGCAGTTTAACCACTGCATCACAAGGCTTATATGTACAGTAACCCCACCATCTATCACTGGAGTTAGGGACCCAACCCGACTGCGATCATTGAAAATCCACGATATGCAGATGCAGGTCGGGTCGGATCTGGGTGTGTGTGCAATGTTTAAAATGTCCTTAAGAAACGAAGCCAGCTTGGCTCCGTTGCTTGAAGTCATTTTAAATGTTGTTCACTGCTCCCCCATGCTCCCGGGGTGGTGGAGAGAAGTGGTGCACAATGTTTAAAACGACTTTAAGCAACGGAGTCAAGCTAGGTCCTAGCTACCTCAAAGACCGAATCTCACAGTATGAACCTGCTCTAGTGTTAAGGTCATCAGGAGAGGATTTTCTCTCCGTCCCACCACCCTCATAGGTTCATCTCGTGGGGACTCATGAAAGGGCCTTGTCGGCTGCTGCGCCCAGACTTTTGGTACTCCCTCCCAGTGGTGGCCAGGACTGCCTCATATCTGCTATCTTTCTAGAAATAGGCAAAGAGCTTTCTCTTCAGGTAAGCTTTCCCTGAATGATGGTCTACCTACTGTACCTTTTTATTAATACATGGTTACACAGACTTTGTGTTTATATCCACTTAATAACTTTGTGTTTATATCTCTCCTTGTGCGATTGGATTGACACAATGTTGTCAATTCTTAGCTTTAATGTTGCCCTATAATGCTGTAAGATGCCCCCCCCCCCCACAATTCCCTGCTTCTCAAACTGATTGTGTCTTAATTGTAATGGACTGTATAGTCTCTCTTTACTGTAAGCTGCCTTGGGTCATTTTCCAAGGAGAAAGGCAGGGTAAAAATACTCAAAAATAAATTGAAGAAAAATAAAATAAGAAAGAGGGAATGGACACTGATTTTTAAGAAATTTAAGAAATAATAGGGGAAATGTTCCAATGTCCTCTGAAGTTGTATTGATGAATGTGGTTATAAATAAGCAATTGAAGAAAGAGGAAGTGGGGTTAATAATGATGATGACGACAGTGGCAAGGATACTTTTTTTTTCTAAAAATTGGAAGTCAAACAGCCAAATGGCATTAGAGGAATAGTATAGGGAATTATAGAATATGGCTACTAATTATAAACTTGAGTGTGAAATTAAAATTAGAAAGAGATTTCAAAAAAGTAATTATTTTTAGTTAGCATGGGATAAATTGTTGGTATAAGTATTTCAAAGAAGCTGAAGGGGCACACATTGGGGGAAGATTCAGTGTATTTCTGGAGAGAGATGGGAAGATTGATACTGTATAGGATTTTATTAATGGAATACATCCTGAGTGGGAGGTGGGTTGCATGGTGAAAAAAGGAAATTTGGCTTTTTTGATCTGTGCTTATGTTGTTTTCTTTTATAGTACATTTATGCTATTAAAAATAAAAGAAAATAAAACATCTTCATGCCCTTGTGTGTGTGTGTGTGTGTGTGTGTGTGTGTGTTGTGTTGTTACAGTCGTGACCGACCCTTCATGACTCCACGTCCATGGAGTTTTCTTGGCAGGAATACTGGAGTGGCTTGCCAGTTCCTACTCCAGGTGCCTACAGCATCTGGTATTCCCTGGTGGTCTCCCATCCAAGTACTAACCAGGGCCGACCCTGCTTAGCTTCCGAAATCAGGCCAGATTGGATGTACTTAGGGCATCTAGGCAGCTCTTCATGCCCTTAGGTACCATAAATACCAAATTTTTATAACTAAAGTTATGTAAGTGATGGGGCAATCACTTCTCTATCCAGTTGTGCAGAAAGTTTAATAATGATGCAAAAATCTGTGTGTAACATTACTGCCCTGCCCAGAAATGAAAATATATTCACCTATAAACACCTATAAACACCCCCTCCAACAAGTCCTATTAGGAATAACAATGGAATCCTGTGTTAAAAATGAATATGGAAAATCTAGCATTATTTTTAGTACCCAGTGAAGTCTTCAAGTACAAACTTTGACCTTGTCTACTCTAGATGAAAATTCCCTAACTATTATTTTGCCTTATTTGGGAGTTTGGGGAAAAAGCTTAAACCAGGCATGCCCAAAGTCAGGCCCAGGGGCCAAATGCGGCCCGTTTTCAAATTTCGAGTGGCCCACGGCCTCTTCTGCCCACTGGCCCATCCTGTCACTCATCCCTGCCAGCTGGCTCCTCCCCATACTGGATGGAGACATCAGCTTGCAGTTTTATGGTTTGCCTGCCCTCCCTGCCTCTGTCCATCCCCCCAGCCACTTGCCTAGCCTACTGTTGCTGCAGCATCCTCCCTGCCTCCTTGCATGTTATAGGGACTTGTCCAAAATCTGGCCTGGGGCCCAAATGTGGCTGAATGATCGGCCCCCACACATTTTCACCTCAACAAATCTGGCCCTCGTTGCAAAAAGTTTGGACACCGCTGGCTTAAACTATGGCCTTGTACACCAATTGTGAAAGTCAAGGCATAGTAAAATTATTATTATTTTCTTTCAAAAATATATGTGGATACCTCTGTTTCAGTTACATCTGAGGAATTCCTGTTATTGTAAAATTGATTTTGGGGGGGGGACACATAGTGAATGAGCTGCCTAGATGCCCTAAGCACATCCGACCTCGCCTGATTTTGGAAGCTAAGCAGGGTCAGCCCTGGTTAGACCTAGGATGGGCGACCACCAGGGAATACCAGGTGCTGTAGGTGCCTGGAGTAGGAACTGGCAAGCCACTCCAGTATTCCTGCCAAGAAAATTCCATGGACATGGGATCACGAAGAGTCGGTCACGACTGTAATGACACAACACACACACACACACACACACATAGTGAAGTGAAGGACTCGACTAGCATGTCTCAAGAAGAATTTGTAGACTGAGTTGCTTGCTTTGTTTGGAGAGCTAGGGTGTGAAACCCAAGCCTGTACTTTGAATAGAGTTTTAGCCTTATCCAAGAATGCCAGGCTTATTTTTTACTGATATTTTGCTGTCTCATTTGGCAACATTGGGGAAATCTGGACATTTAGTAGAGATGACAACATAGATGGCATTAAAAAAGAGACTAAATAAAATCATGTTTGAGAAGTTCACTGTTGATAAGCTCATACAGCAATGGTGGCAAACCTTTGGCATTCCAGATGTTTTGGACCACAACTTCCACAGTCCTTTGTCATTAGCAATACAGGCTTGGAATTCTGGGAGTTGTGGTCCAAAACATCTGAAATGCCAAAGGTTCGCCACCACTTCCATACAGTGTAGTCAGTGGATGGAGTAGCAGACTAGAACTCAGAAGCTACCAGCTTCACCATAGAAACTCCTTAGGGTGGTGATGATAATGGTCAACCATTCATTGACTATACTGAGTAATTTGTACACCCAGTTAGGGTCACCATAAATTGATGGCATCTTAAGGTTGACAATTCTGTCCCGGCCTCCTGCATGTGGTTTGGGACAATCTATAGGTTCAGCAGCAGTATGCTACAGAATACTTCTGCAAAAAGGCAACAGCAGGATACGATATTGTCTTCATTTCCTGCTTATAGGGCTCTTATAAGCATATGGTTGGCCACTGTGAGAAACAGGATGCTGAACTAGCTGTCTCTTTCATTTGCTCCAGCGTTTCATATTATTTTATGGAAGCGGTGAGTGAACTTAGAAGGGGAAGAGCTTCGTAAGGATGTTGTCCAGCAATTGCTTATTGTTGAACAACACCATCCAAGCCTTGAGAGGTCATAGGAGAAGAACTGTTAGAGCTGCTGTATCTCTTGCAGATGCCTAACCCATGCCTTTCAAGAAACCTTTCCAAAAACACACACCACCCAATGATTCCACAGTGTTGATGTACAGTTAGCCAATCATAACCCACATAAATTGCTGTTTGTGTGCTGCAGCACATGCAGGCAGGGTTGTAAAGTAAAGATATACTGGATTCAGAAATACTATTTCCCTTTTTTTTAATTGGAAAGGATTTGAATTTTTAAAAGACTTTTTATTTTTAAAAAAACAACTCTGAGTACAAATCATGTCATGCCGTTTTGCCAATATAAACTTGGCACCTCACATTTTCTCCCCTGTTTTTTTAAAGTGTTGGCATGTTCTGAATATTAATGGAGCACCACTTCCAATTGCTGGCATAATGTTTTCTTCCTAGAAACACTGGTGGCTGTTTTTAAACTACTAGAAACAAGCATGCAGTTCAGAGCTTTCAATTACTTTTGAGCAAAAAGTGATTTAAAGCAGCCAAAAAAAAAAAAAAAAATCCTGGCGGATTCTGGTGTCTTGTGAAATTGTAAATGGTTACTAAATTATGGCTAATCCCAGACAGCACTGATCACTTTCTCCTCCTCTTCCTAGTAAATCTGCTTTATTTAATTTGTTCATTATGTATCTTTTGCCACCAAATATACTGTGAATGATGAGTATACTTCTACTCAACAAGTTACAAGCATCCATCTAACACAGTATGGGGTTCAAAGCGGCTCATGGATGCCAAACCTCAAGACATATTTGAGATTTTAAAAAATTACAACTATTCGCATAAATTTTAATCAATGAATTATCAGCAAAGTGGAAGATGAGGAGACATGGCTCAGTGGCAGAACACATGTTCTGCATGAATGAACTCATAGGAGGAGGAGGCCAGGCTCAAGAAAACAGCATGTGAAACATTTTGATTACAATGCTAATTGGTATCCTTCTCTGAGCATCTATTGTGCTTATAAAATGTGGTACAGAATGTAGCTACAGTATACAAATAATTGCTGAGCTTTTTGTAACACCCAATGTATTGTCCAGTTCTTTCAGAATAAAAACAGTTCAACAACAATTGACTGGCTTGGGAACAACCGTAGTGTTTAAATATACTTATTTTCAAACAAAATTAATTTAATAATAGAATATGTGTTTTTTTAAAAGGTAGGCAGTATTGATTCTTGAAATTACAAGTGAAAATTATTTTTCCTTCTGTTTATCTCAACATATGTATTGTTTTCTTTTTGTATTTCTAACTGATGTCTTTATCATATTGTATTAATACAGTCATTAATTTTTGTGCTTATCATTGGTAAATTAGTTCTTGAATTATTAATAGTTCATGAGTTTTCTTATTCTACTGATACAAATACAGTGGTACCTTGTATAAAGGAATCAATTTGTTCCAAATGAAATTATGTTAAGCAAATTTTCCTTTATACAAATTTCCCATAGGAATGCATTGAAAACAGAGTAATCCATAATTGCGACTATTTTTATGTTGTACGGATTCGCCCATAGGCAATTCTGTTAAGCAAATTTCCCTTATCTCTGGATTTTTTTATGTACAGATTTTATGTTATACAAACTGTTTGTTATACAAGGGTCCACTGTACATAGTTTACCAAACTTTTTGAACTGGTTGCATTTTAGAATCTTGTATCCTGAATGATATTCTTTTAATCAAGTGATTTTAATGGAAAATATATACAGTAACTCTATTTTAAACATTCATCACAATGTGTAGCCTGCACAATTAAATTGTAAACTGGCCAGAGAGTGCTGTATGCACTATGGGGTGGTATATAAACAGAACACTTCAGTAAATAATCAAAACAATTAGAATAATGGGACTAAGCGTCAAAAGAGGTTTCAGAGCTAGTTTCCTTAAAGCAATGAGATGGGCCACTGAGTGCAACTCCTTGCTAGGGTTTTAACGATCTCTCAGTTTTGTCAAACTATTTCTTCCATAGATTCTGTCATTTTTGTAAATAAAAAAATAGCAAAAAAATTAAAAAACAAACAAAGCTTCTTTTCTGTTTGTTTGCTTATTAGATTTATATACTACTGATATAGCATGAGACACTATGGTTTACAAAATTAAAATAACCAATTATCCTGACCTAGTCCGTTTATACCTTGAAAATGGCAGGTAGAGATGGGCACGGAACAAACATTTTTTCGTTTCCATTACCGTTTGTCATTTCCGTTAAGCAAAGAAACGACAAACAAAAATTGTGATGAAAATGCAACGAAACGAACAGAACCGTGAAAATTGTGGTCGTTACGTTTCGTTTCCGTTCATGGCGACGCGCAATGAAATGAGCTGTTTTAAATGTTAAAAAATGCCCTGGACATCCATAAAAACGCAGCGATAATTATTTATATTGTCTGATAACCGACCAGGGGGGTTGGGGTCCTTAAAACGTTTGTTTTTGTCTTCTCCCATTGCGATGTATTTTTCTTTTCCCTTTAAAATGAATGTCGCCACCAGCCACAAAATGGAGGCAAGCCATGTGATGGGATCATGTTCAACCAATAGCATGCCCAGGTTGCAGACTGGGTGGGCAGGTCTGGCAGCTACAGAGGGCATAAAAAGCTCTGGCCGCCCCCGTCCTCCTTGCAGTCTCTGGTGGGAGTTAGGGTGGGATTGCTGTCTCTGCCACGCCTCTAGCTTCAGTCCTGCTGCCTCCCTGTGTGCGTGCATGCTGCGTACCTCTCGGTGAGTACCCTCCCTTGCCCCGCAGTGCAGTCACTCTGCGGCTGCCTTGCACCCTGGGCAACGCCCGCCGCTGCCTTTGCAGCCTCCCTGCGTACCTAGTCTATACTGTGTCTCTGCCAGCATCCATTTTTTTAGTGTTTTCCTTCTGGTCTGGGGCGTTGGGGGATGCCTGCGCACAGAAATGCTTCAAAAATCGCGCAAAAAGCGGGTAGAAACGACAAACGAAAAAACGAAAAACGGTAACAAAATTTTTCAAAAAATTCCCGACAAACGGAAATGAACCGAAACAGACCTCTCAACGACAAACGAAAAACCGAAATGCCATTTTTCTGTTTCGTGCCCATCTCTAATGGCAGGATGTGTTTTCCTATCAAAAGCTTGATCTTTTATTGTTTTATTGAGGTTTTTATTTGGAAGCTAAACCTGTTAAGTTTTTTGGATGACGTCAGTCTGTCTGACTGGAATTGGTCAACTTTTTTTTATTATGCTCCAAGATTTGTCTGTCCCTGCTTTTCACCCAAAATTCTTTCTTCCCTTCTGCTTTTTGCCTTTAATTTCCCATTGTTTTCACAGATCTGTAATAGTATAATAGGGTATTGCAGTGACGTGCTCTATGATTGAAGAGCTCTATGATTGAGTTCTCTGACTATGATCAGTCTACACTATGTCAGAGATTACAAACTCATTCAGCTAAGGTCCATAAACTATTGACGGATATGTTACATTGCCCTCATTGAAGGACACTTCCAATCAATGGAAGTATTATTTCATTTATAGAATATAGCATTGTTCTGTTCATCAGAGTATCAGCTCTGTATCTTCAGGCTCTGATTTCTGTGGTTCCTTTTGCTACATCAGTTTTTCTAACCTCCTTTTCCTCTACATGTTTTCACCTTCATTTTCATCTTCACTCACTTCACCAACTATGAAGAGATACTCAGTTTAGTGATGGGGGGAGAGACTGTACATGTTACAACATGTATTCAGCATCATAATGACATACGTAGGATCTGATCTGATGGGGATTGGCATTCTTTCTTTTATTGTTGCTATTACATACTTAAATTTGATTGGCCGTGTAAACCGGTGCTGTCATGTCTACGACAGGATTCCTGGTTGTTTGTAATCATGTGATGATGAAAACTAAGGCTTCAGTAGCAGTTGTGGACTGCTACTGAAAAAGTAACTGTGAACCTTCCCCCCCCCAAGGTAATGTTCTGGCTTCTCTAAAATTGGTAAATGTCCAGCACTGTCTTGCAATCCAGGTCTGGTTTTTTTTATTTCTAAACTACTACTGTTTCCCCCCTCTTACTATTTGTGTTTCCTTTCTTCTAATCATTGAAGTTTACACACAAATTGACTTATGAAATCTTATCCCTACTGATTCAATGTGCCTTCTCTACTACAAGAAAATACAGTATTAAGCAACAGGATTTCCGCTGTTGTATTCTCTTTGTACTTCAGTTTCTAATTTTGCTAGCCCTGCACATTTATACATTTATACATTTATACATCTTATATGCTACTCACCTTCCAAAGGTCTCTGCACAGTTCACAATTCAGCAATTAAAATAAAAGGTTAATAGTGATTTAAAAACATTAAAATATAACATTAAGACACACTACAATACAATACAATTAAAACACAATACACTAAAATTGCCATCAGGACCCACAATCTATGTTTGTTTGTTTGTTTATTTATTTATACAACTTATATGCTGCCCACTACCCAAAGGTCTCTGGGCGGCTTACAATTAAAATGAACAGTTAAAACAGTTAAAACGTTAAAAAGGCAATGGACAATTAAAACAATAAAAGCATTTAAGCACAAAACACTAAAATTGCCACTAAAATATAAAATGTTATATTAGTTAAAAAATTTCTGGAACAGGAAGGTTTTTACCTGGTGCCAAAATGTCATCAGCATCAGCACCAGAAGGATCTCACTCAGGAGACCATTCCATAGTCTGGGAGCAGCTGCCAAAAAGGCCCTTTACCTACAAGCCATCCCTCTCACCTCCTTGAGGGATGGCTTTTCAAAAGGGTCTCCTGGCTAGATCTCAATTGCTGGGTAGTTTCATATGGAAGGAAGCCATCCTTCACATATATATGGGGATGTGCACTTTGCCCACCCTGTGGTACAGCACCCAGATGCTATAAATGTTTGCTAAATAATACTTAAAAATAATGTTTAATTAAAAAGAGCCATAGCATAATATGTGACTCATTCCTTCGAAATTTCCTGGAGAAATATGTCTACTGAACAGCAGTAGCAATGTTCCTGCTTCCTGCCAGATCAACCTTTTTTCCTTTCTAATTAGACATGAGAATATGCTGGTGGTCGTTCTAAATCAAAGTGGGTGCTATCTGAGAGGCAATATCAAGGTCACTGGCATAAATTGCACAAGAGTATGATTGGGCTATTGTTTGAAACAACTATGGTCACAAGCGAAAGACTTAACTGATTTTAACGCTCTTTCCTCCATGTATCAATTTGGAGGGGTTATGATGACAAGAAATGTTCAGTTTGGTTGGCAGCGTTCCACCGCAAACATAAAGAAGGGTTTGTTTATAAGGAAGCTTGGGTGTTAAACTAAATGGAATCACTGCGTGCATTTAGTTGTGTTAAATTGAGTAAAATGTCTTACACTTATCTCTTAGATGTGAACTTGATGTAAAATAAGTAGTATATTTTCAAAAGTGGAGGAAGAGAGATCGTATAGAGCAGATTTTATAGTAGTAGTTGAGGTTAGATCAAAGCCAAATTCTGGCACACTTCATATTAAATTTCTTCTGTTTGGCTTGATCAGAATCAATTTGCATAAATCCTTTTCATAGTATCAAATGCTTTTCCATCATAAATCCCCCCCTTTTTAGTTGAGTCCTAAATTTGCTCACCTGAATCTATACATTCCAAAAGTAGTAGAAATCTACAAAGTGATCACGGGCCTTTCTGTATGCTTATGAATACAGTGGCATATCTTCATTGGAAAAGGGAAAGTATAGTGCAGTCAGTACTTGGTTGTGGTGAAAAATATTTTCTGAATGATGAAAGATGCCTTGTAAGATATATTGCTATATTGAATGTCATTCATCTTCTGTGGGATTTAGCATGCCTGTATGTTTTGTTAGCACAATCTTTCTGATTGTGGCAGCTGAATTCATTTGAAATTTTTGACAGACATCAGTAGGAGGTATTTTGAGTTTGTAGAGCAGTACTTGATTATTTAGTAAACTTATATATTGTTTGTCTGCAATTGCATTGCCATATGAAGTAGATGGTTGCTCTACCCTCTATATAGTCATGCTTGATGAGAAGTTTCCATGTTTGACCCCTAAAAAAGAAAGAAGGAAATTGATACCTTTCTTTTCCTCTTTTTTCCTTTCCTTCCTTTTCTTTAGCAATCTTTTTCTCATGACTTTTGTTTTTTTAACATACATACTTCCTCATACTGCAAGAGTATTCTGGTTTATAATATAATTATCCAAGGAACAACTGCTGCTGCTGCTGCTGCTGCTTTTGTATACAGTAAACCCCCGCCGATCGCGGGGGTTAGGGACCCACCCCACCCGCGATCCACGAAAATCCGCGATATGCAGGAAGCGGGGGCCTGGGGCGGGGGGCGATCGCGCCTGTCCCAAAAGCCTCGGAGGAGCGTGGGGGGTGCGGAGTGATCCGATCACCCCCGCCCCCGTGGCTCCGAGGCCTTTTGGAGCCGCCCGGGAGGACGCGGAGAGCAACCAGATCGCTCCCCCCCCTGCAGCTCTGAGACCTTTCGGAGCCACCCGGGGGGCTGCGGAGAGTGACCCGATCGCTCTGCGCCCCCCAGGCGCCTGCAAGGCCTTTCGGAGCTGCTGGGGGGCGCGGAGAGCTACCCGATTGCCCTGTGCGGCCCTCCCGGGCGCCTGTGAGGCCCTTCGGAGCCACCGGGGGCGCGGAGAGCAACCCGATCGCCCTGCATGGCCCTCCCAGGCGCCTGTGAGGCCTTTCGGAGCTGCCCCAGGGGGCCACAGACAGCGACCCGATCGCCCTGCGCGGCCCTCCCCAGTCGCCCCGAAACCTTTTGGAGCGCCCCAGGGGGCCACGGAGAGCAGCCCAATCAGCCTGCGCAGCCCTCCCTGGCTGCTCCGAAGCCTTTGGAGCCACCTGAGGGGCACGGAGAGCGAGCCGATCACCCTGCGCAGCCCTCTCCGGCCACTCCAAAGCCTTTCAGAGCCACCCAGGGGGGCATGGAGAGCAACCTGATCGCCCTGCGCAGCCCTCCCCGGCCACTCCAAAGCCTTTCGGAGGCACGCAGGGGGGCGACGGAGAGTGACGCCTTCGCTCCGCACAGCCCCCTGCAGCTTCTCGGAGGTGGGGGCGCGCGGAGCGCCAGATCGCCACCGGCGGTGCAGGTACTGCAATCCCGCAATGTAGCGGGACCCGGGACCTGAACCGCAAAATAAGGGGGGTTCACTGTAATCACTTGAGTCACTCACTAGTGGCAGACTAAATTAATTTGTCTGTAGTACCACCTTTACTCACTCAGTGGCAGGCTTCTCCAATCACAACATGGTATTTATTTAGGTTCTTAATGAATATAATAAGGAAAAAAAGTTAGCTTTCCAAAGAAAAAACAACTAGTTAAAACTGCAGTGAAAGCAACTGGGATTATAGACCAGTAGATAGAAGGGGGAAAACACTGGATCCAGAGCAGCTGAGAAAAGCAATTTGGACGACACAACATAGCCAAAATATTTGCAGTAGCTTTGGGCTACCTCTTGAGAGAAAAAGAAAACTGTATTCTCCTACAGACTGGCTTTGGATATAGCTAGGATCCATTAGTTATGTCGTCTTGCATCCACTGTCATGCAATCAGACGAGAAGAATAAATTTTCATCTCTGCAGAAACATAAATGACTTATTTCTTCTCACTTCCATTGTATGCAGGCTACTCCTAACAAAAGCAGTATCAGAAAGGCTGGTTGATAATACATTTATGAATGCCTGAAGATAAGGCAGAAAACATGGCATCCTGGCAGGAGCTTGGAAAAAGTACTTCATTCTTTTCTAGATGTCTGCCAGACTGCTTTGCCCATCTTGGTTTTACAGAAAGGGAGAACAGTCGTTGATCCCTTTACCCTACGATTGTAAGGAATACTTAATACTTCCATCATTTCCATTGATTAAACCTGTCTTGATTAAGCAAGACACCTTGATGTGGAATTTACAAGCTCCATAAAAGTACTGTACTCACTTCCAGATGAGAGTAAGACAAGGAGTGCAGGGGTGGTTTGGGGTCCCCCTCCCCTGGGAAGACTTCTGTAATTTGCACAAAACTTGTGCCCTTTGCTTTTGAGAGGGCACTTATCCCTCATGAGTGGAAGGACCAGCTGATTGATGACAATGATCTAAACAGTTTCTCTGAAGTTTCTGATCCTTAAAGCTCTATGCAAGAAAGCAGCAGAGGCTGGCATTTTGTGGAGTTTTTGTTATTTGCATTAAAGCAATATTTGAACAACTGTGAATTAAAATTGTTCTCTTGTCAATCATGTAGCAAAATACCTTGCCCTCTCATGGTGTGAGGGTAACAGACTTCTGGGTTGCCTTCCCCACATGTTGGGAGAGCAAAGAAAAAAATCTACATCTTGAGTAACTGCACTTCTGGAAAGTCAACATTAAACAAATATTTAGAAGCTGTTTAAATCACTATTTAGAAGCTGTTTAGATCACAGTAGGCTGTAGGCAATGCCTAATCTTGCATTTGTATTTGTATCTGCTGCCTGATTTTATTAACATTAAACAGTTATAGACCCTAATAAAGTATTAATTATATGAAATTATCATGCAAGAGGATACCCAGTGTGGTGTGGTGGATAGAACTCAGAAGATATGGGTTCAAATTCTCACTCATCTGTGGAAATGTACTGGGGGGGTTACAGGTATAGTTAAAAGCACTCTTTAAATATCTCACCTTGGAAGCCCTATCAGGGTCACTATAACTCAGTTCCTACTTGAAGGCACATAACAACACTATAATATAAGACAAGAGGAAGAATATCTGTGTCTTTGCAGCAGCACTTTCATCATATCTTTGGATTGCAAACAGTAGTTCTGAACCGATGCGGGAAATCTACTCTGAAAGCTCTTTAAAAAAGAAAAAGAAGAAAAAGAAAAAGAAATTGCTAGTAAAAAGAGCATGTTGAGAATATATGGGCTTCTGCAAGCAAATTTACTTTAAATATATCTTTGCATTCCTAAGCATAGTTAAAGGACATATTTCCAAGGAATAATATGTGCCTTTAGAAATGTTGTAGATTTTCATAATATTTTTCTTCCAGAAATATTTCTATTGTAACCTACATCAAATGTATGTTTTTGCCTGATGATACATAGGCAACATATATATAATTACCAGTTTGCATGGTGAATTCCTGCAGGATTTGTATTCTCCCCATTAGTAAAAGAGATAAGTTGAAATGTATTAAAATTTCACTGTACAACTGGGAGTTTTTGTTCACAGTAAATGTGTTAATGTTTCTTCATTGCTTGACTGTTTGTGTTTAAATTTAGGCAGCATGCCCAACAGGGACAAAATTATAGGATAAAGCTATGTATAAAAGAAAATCCTTCAGAGAGAACCAATAAGGGTTATTTTTAATAAGCAGTTACACATAATAACACTCTGCTCTGACCACAGAAGAAAGTTTTAACACCCTTTTCCAGAATTACTGGAACTGCTCTATCTTTGGGGCCAAAGATTGGGAGAAAGATGTAATGTTAATGCCTAATTTATCTTGATTTGCATATAATTTTATTTCCCACTTTCTGCCAAGATAATAAGCAGGCCCTCAGAACACTATGTCAATTATCAAAATGTAATGATTATAGGTCCAGTGATGCTGGGGTCAAAAATAAAGTATAAACTCATAAATTGAAGTAGATGGAGTTTTATGCTATATTAAATAAAGAATTAAGACACTTGGGAATTTCTTTATACTTTTTTCCTGAAGAGATATAGACATAAATGTTTCCATTCTCAGTGTTATCATTCCACCTTCTTAAGAAAAACTTTGCACGCACAATTACAGTAATACCTTGGTTAATGAGCATAATGGTTCCAGTTCTAGATACACTATCTCTGTTTCTCTGTTTAAAGTGGAGGCTGGGGAAGTCTTAACAAGGCCTCTTCCAGGGAATGCATGGCTGAGGCAAATGTGACTTGGTATGACAATGCTGGCCAATTACTGCCCCACATGTTATTCAATAATTGTATTTGACACAGTACTAGCATTTTACCCTCCATAAAATTCTGCACAAAGCCACATTCCCTAGTTCTGCACTCAGCATGGAAGAGAGGTTTCGGCCCACTTGGCCACACCAGCCTGTGTTCTTTTGGTATTGAGCTGCCCTGTCAAGCATCTCTGCAGCATCAGCTGAGCAGAGCAACCCACCTGATCTTTGAAATCGACACGCCTTTGATAAGTTCCTAAGAACAGAGAACCCTAGCCTTATGTTTCGTACTTTTTCTTCAAAAGAGGACAAAACACAGCCTTTCTGCCACTTCCATCATGGCCCCTGCTGAATCATTACATGAAACCTCCCTCAGAAGATTCCCTCAGAAAGAAGCATGCAGTTTCTTCTTTTTTAAGTGTCTATGTGACTACAGAGCTCTCCAGTCCATGTGCAGGACTGCAAGTGCCATTTTATCTTCCTCTTTGTTTTATTCCCCAGTGTCTTTTTTCATTCCCAGTTCCCCCCGAAGAACAGTTGTGAGTGGTTTTGTGAAACATTTCTGTGCAACTTGTTTTCTTAACTGAAGAACCGTGATCGCAATAGCAGTCTTACATCTTGTTAGTATTCCTGCCATCATATCATATTAGCATTGTTTTCTTGAATGCCACAGAGAAATATAACAATATTAACACCTTTCAAATTGTATTAGTGAAAATAAATACAAGTCAGAAACAGTACTAATATAATATGATATTAGAACTACTGAAACGATACTAAGAGGCACCGAACCTCTCTTACAGGCTGTATCTGGCTGATTTCTGGCATGTTCAAAGACTCAGGAGTATTTAGCAACATTGAAATGCAAAGTTAGGAATCACATTTACTTAAATCCTATTGCTTAATGTATTATGTCACAGGTTGAGTAGGCCTGTTGAATCAGTGGGGATTTGGTGAATTAAGTTCTTTATATAGTACATTGATATTCAACTAGGCCTACTGTAGTTGTGATGTGCCATGTTAAAGAACAGGGAGTGGCAACCAGCCATTGTATTGGAATAAGTTATCTAGCCACAAGGCTACTCTGGGCTGTTTACAGTATACGTCATAATACAAACATAAACAATATACAATAAAAAACTAAAACAGAAAACTCAACAATAATACCATAGAACCATATTTAGAGGAAAAGCCACCAAGATGGAATAGAACAGATTGAAAGTCAGCAAGTCAAGGAATAATTAATAACAGAGAAAGCAGGTCTTTAGTTGTTGTTTTGAGACCGACAGTGTGGGGTCCAAGCGAATCTCAGGTGGCAGTTGATATCCATAAACGAGGGCCCACAACTGGGGATGCCATGCAAGAAAGCTCAGTCATCTGGAATATCCTCAACGTCAGATGGCAGGATCAAGTCCCTGACACTGAAGTCTGGCAGTGAACATAGATGAAAAGCATTGCTTTCAGTCTTGCAACAATGAGAACTTCAGTGGGTTAGCCATGTTGTCAGGATGTTGAATGATGGTGTCCCATAATGTATCTTCTGCGGAGAGCTTGTTGCAGGTGCTTGACTGCATGGTGGTCCAAAGGAATAATTCAAGGATACACTGGACAACATTTTAATATTGACCATGTCAACTGGAAAGCTCTCCCTCAAAACCAAAATGCCTGGGGAAACGCTGGGAATCTAGAGACTAAAGAACTTGAAACCAAAAGACCCAAAGAAAAACAAAGGAAGAGAGACGCGAGAAAGCAAGGATAGACCTTTTTCGACAGCCCCGCAAGCCCAGGTTAGGCCCCCACTGTTTCCATAGCTCTTGGACTCGGCATGCCCATTGACATGCTACTTCTCAACATCAACCACCTCTCCTCTTTTCCCTGTAAATAGTAAATCTGATGGAGTTCCCTGATGGCAAACTCCATTTTTTTGTTTCCTTGTTCCCCAGCCAAATAGAAACTTGCAGTTTCAAAATAAGGGAAGGTATATGCGTAATGACTAGGCTTCTTTGCTTCAGGAGCTGGGAGTTACCTGACCTGTAGTCTGAAATCCACACTTCCAATGCAGCCTGTGCTTTTTCTTAACTTGCCTCTAAGAAACAAGCCATTTTCCATTAACTTTGAGGACTCTTACTTTTTCTGTGCTATCGACTAGACACGGGTGCATGTCTGAGGAAATGAACTTTGAATCACGAAAGCTAGCAGATTATTAGGTATCCAATAAACTTATCACCTACCCCTGTGTTGTATTGTGTTAGGGCCCCATTGCTCTCTTTGATTTTTTTCCCTGATGGAGTGGTAGTTTGTCCTTCAAAAGTGATGGACAAGCAGTGAACTTTTATATGCTATTCACTTTTGAAGGACGCACTACCACCACTCCATCAGCAAAAAAAAATCAAAGAGAGCAATGGAGCCCTAGCTTAATTCAAATTTACAATGTTTGTGTCCTTGGATGGAACAGCATATAAGTGAAAGGAAGGAAGGAAGGAAGGAAGGAAAGAACTAGCTAACTGACTAACTGACTAACTAACTAATCCACTGGTATGGTACTAGGACTTGGTTGTAAAATGACTGCCTTGGAACCATGATGATTCTGTCTAAATCTTAAAAAGCTGTTTGGTCTCAATTCTAAACTAATATTCAAAATTTATTTATTTGTTGTTTATTTATTGTATTTACATACTGTCATTTATTTATTTATTTATTTACTTATTTATTTATTCTATTTATATACTGCCCATCTAGCCCAGGGGGCACCCAGATGACCTCTCATGGTGCTTTCATGCACACCCGAGACGAAACCCTGAAAGAATTGTATACTCTGAAATTCTTTGATTATTCACATGCTAGAATTCTGTCTAAAGGACAGCAGGATGCTTCATCATGTGTGCTGTGTTAATCAAGTCCATGGTACTAATGATAGGAGCCATGCTTTGCATTCTTCTTGATCTGCTGATACAATCCTGTGTATGCTGGAAATAACATCTGAGCATACTGAGGATGACCTTACCAAATTTAGATGCAGAGCTGGCAACATTTTAGCTTAAAATTTCACTAAGAGAATTAAAGCAGTTTTCAAAGGTTTCAACAAGTAGAGATGTTGTATAGTTCAGGGCTGTATCTGTCATCAAGATATTGGTGTAGTCTGCCCTTGACCATTCATAGCTGTTGTTACTGATGAGAAACTCCATTCCTGGCTTACGAGATAGCTCATAGATATATGGCAGTGTGAATCCTTTCATAAACTGCAAATCCCGAGTGGCTCAATTTAGTTATTGAGTTGTTTGCAAATATAGCTTCATCTCCTTTTATAGGAACCCTTTCTTTGGTAGCGTGTTCTAGGGAAGGCTACAATGCTTGTGGGGAGATAGATGGGGCACAGATGAATGTGTGCTAATTCAGCACAGATTGAATGTTTTTTATTAACCAGACAAGCTTCTTTCATGTCTGTATAATGCTTCAGTATCTTTGTTTTTGCTAAGTCCCTTGCCAGCATCAGATAATCATTTAGAACCAGGAAAGCATCCTAGATTTAGATGAAAAGGTGAATAAAGTTGAGGGCTATCAACATGACGGTGACACTGAACCTTCAAGATCCAGATGACTTCTCATGGTTGTTTCATGTACATCCAAGATGAAACCCAGAGAGACAAATAGGTCAGTAGCAAGGGTATCAAAGAACAGCCCCTACAGATACTTTTAAAATCGGTCTCCAGATATAAACAGAACCACTACAAATCAGTCATATCCCTGACTTGCAACCAGAAGATATCATGATCAATGGTATCAAAGCAAAGTGTTCTGCTTATATACTGCCCCATACCACTCCAAGTTGGGCAGTTTACAGTTTTTAAATTACAGTAATGCAGGCTACACATCCCCCCCCCAGCAAACTGGGTACTTATTTTACCGACCTGGGAAGGATGGAAGGCTGAATCAACCTTGAGACTCCTACCTGGGATTGAACCCCAGGTCGTGAGCACAGTTTTGTCTCCAGTACAGGCATTTAACCACTGTGCCACGGGGCTCCTATATCAGAAACCATTGAGAGATGCAACACAACAAACAGTGACAAACTCTGTTTGACCAGTTCGTGGCAAGGTTACCAAAGCAGTCTCTATCACATTGCTAAGCTAGTTACAGTACTCTGCTTCATTCAGAAATTCTTAATGTGTCCAGTACAGAAATTTAAACCTTCCATTTTATCAGGGTTTGGATTTTTTTTTTTAGTTTAAGAATGTTTACAGCCTTATTGAGCCTTATTAGTAGTAGGATATGACGATGAGTGCATGAGAGAATAATGTTTTTCACCCAAGTAAGAGGCTTATTTCTGGACAGCAGTTATTCTGTAGCAACATATTCCATCTCCAGATTCAGTGCAGTTATCATGGGAAGCAGCTTTTGCCTCCATAAATATGCCTAAGCCTTCTAAAAACACCTACCTGGTGATCCTGTATAGCATTTATATTTTGATAAATTGCTGACTTGATTTTGCCTCCTGAAGAAAATTAAGTCAGCACTTTATTTTGAATTAGATGTTCTAAATCTAGGACCAATACCAGGACCAGGGCTCATCCACTCAAATTTAGAGTTGGGAGAGAGAGAGAAAACAGACAAAAGAAAATATTTTTTCACCCAGCGTGTTTATTTATTTATTTATTTATTGAGCTGATATACCGCCCGTCTTCCCGAAGGACCTCCGGGCGGTTTACAACAAACAAAGTGTTGTTAGTCTGTGGAACTCCTTGCCTAAGGATGTGGTGATGGCATCTGCCCTAGATGCCTTTAAAAGGTAAGCAGATTTGTGGATGGCAAGTCCATTGCAGGTTACATGCCATGATGGGGATAGTGTTATTGCCAGGGTTAAAAGGAGTGTACCAAGTGCCAGACGCAGGGGAGTGGTACCAGGAGACAGGTATCTGGTTGTCTCATTTGCTCCCAGAGGTATCTGGTAGGGTCACTCTGAGATACAGGAAGCTGGTTTAGAGGAGTAACAAGAGAAGCCTCTTGAACCTTCATCTATGCAAAATATCTTGTGTGCAGAAGTTATATATACAATAAAACTTTCCATTTTCAAGACAGCTGGGTCATGTTTTGAAGGTCTTAGTGTGTTCAATTATATGTTAACATGTTCTGCACCCAAGAAAGTAAAGCTAATGAAAAAAGCTTTCTATATATCCTGCACATTTCACAAACTTGCCTTTCACTTAATTTTGTCAAATTGCTTCTTCCTTGTCTTCTAGTATATTCCATATCCTCTATGGTTAAACAGGCCCCATTAATTTACCCTCTCTCAAGTCCAAATTTATCTGTGTCAGTATCCCTATTTCAGTATGCTTTAAGTTAGAAGTGAGGCTGGGCTTAAGTTAGGTTGGAATTGATGACCTCCAGTTGACCTCCAGTTATAGGGTTTCATTATTATCTATTGCTTTTAAAACAATTAATACCAAGCTCATCAATTTTTCCTCTCCTTCCCTTCTACAGTACAAACAAGAGTAATTTCGCCAACAGCAGTATCAGTTAATCAATTCTTTTCCCTGTCACCCCCAGCTTTTTGATCAATTAATACAGGATTGATTCATTTGTTCTCAGGCCACACACACACCCAGACCCTGATATTGAAAGGATATCATTACCACTAATGCTAACATATTGTAATATGATATCAGACAGCACTTTTATACCCTTGAATTATACCCAAAGCCAGAACTAAAGAGGAAGTAGCTAGCAAGCACTACTGAAAAGATTGGTGCTTGAAAAAGATCACATACAGTATTTATTTTTTCTTACCTTTAAACATGATTTTAGTGAAAAGAGGGTTTTAAAAGAAAAGTGAGCCTATCGTATAACTTGCATGAGGATGAATCTGAATGGAATTATGATCTCTGTATGGAGACCTTAGATACACTTATAAGCTCAGTAGAAATGCAAGATCTCTTGCATCAGGTCTGCATCCAGAAAATTTATTTGATATGCTGAATGTTTGCATATTATTTATATGGCAGGATACGGTGCCGCTCTGGAGCCTTGGCTTGTTTTATTTTCCAAATGGAATATCTCTGCACTTCCCTGGTGTTAATCTCTCATTGGGTGGTAGTTTCTGTCTTCAAATCTGATTCAACAAAGAGATTTTGCAGTTTGCTTTCAGTGAACTCCGTTGAGTTCTGAAGATGGAATCTATCTTTGTAGTAAATTTTACAACACTGTACCTAGCCAATGATCTCTAATAGTTTGTATATTTTGACAGTTTTCTTTCAATATTTTTCTAATAGCAATTTGACATATTTCAAGTTGCTTTCCAAGTCTAATAATGTGGGCAGTGATTCAAAGAGCTGTTTGAGATGTGTCCAAGGAGACTTTAAGATGTTACTCTTTTCTGGATAGCTTTGTTCTTTCACTTTTTCTTTGGATGGCTAAACCACCTTGCCATATCCCAACGTGATTGTGTGCTATGATGGGCATCAGGCTGACACCACACCCTACCCCAGTTGCAGGTTTAAATTGAATTGAGAAAAGGTTATTGTGTTTTTATAAACAAGAGGATATCCCTAGGAACTCAATCCTGTTCATTGGTTTCCTATTGACATGCCTCTTCCTTTTCCAGCCAGTATTAAACTCTACTTCAAAAGTAATTTTTAAAAAAATGCAAATAATTTATATAGAATAGAGTAAAACTACGGTTATGTTTTTCAACAAAATATGGACAAGGCAAGATGACAGCAGTGGTCTCACAAATAGGAAAAAAAACCATGCCCAATTGAATTAACCCCTTTATATTTTTACTTATTTATATATATATAATTTTCAACCTCTTTTTCTCCCAGCAGAGGGACCTAAGGTAGCTTAGAAAGATTTTTTAAGCACAAGTATTAAAACAATTAAAATTACAACCAATTACAACATTATAAACAATTACAGATGTCGACAGTTAAAAAGGAATATATAAAATCCATTTTAAACTATTTAAGAATCCATTTTAAAAGACAAAAATAAAAAGATACAACTTCCTAATTAAATCCTTTCCATAGCAGCAACTTAAAAGCTTATCCAAAAGAAAGTCCCTGCCTCCCTGTGAAAGCTTATCAGGGTCCAATTGCATGCCTCACAGAATGGGGTTCTATAACTTCAAAGTTGCCACCAAAATGGGAGACTGTACCAAGCGGGACAGGGAGAAAGCCCTCCTGCATAGATCTTAAAATATAGTAGTGAGACTCATGCAGGAGATATTCCCTCAAATAGCCTGGACCCCCAGTGATTCAGAAATTTATAGATCAAGACCATTATTTTGTGCCCAGAAAAAGGACTGGCAGACAGCCTTGTGGCACAGTGGTTAAATGCCTGTACTGCAGGTAAAACTGTGTTCATGACCTGGGGTTCGATCCCAGGTAGCAGACTCATGGTTGACTCAGCCTTCCAACCTTCCGAGGTGAGTAAAATGAGTACCCAGCTTGCTGGGTGTGTGTGTCTATGCAATGTGTAGCCTACATTACTGTAATTAAAACTGTAAACCGCCCAGAGACTACTTGTAGTGGTTTCGGGTGGTATATAAGCAAAACACTTTGCTTTTGCTCTTATAACAAGCAATTTCTGCTCTCCCTGTAATCAGCTTGGCTCAGGAGTCTGCCTGCAGCATCCTGGAGGTGCTAAAGTTTCTGAACGCATACCAACAGCAGATGTGTGTTATCATGGGCAAATTAAACCTCTCAAGGAATAAGTGTAGCTGGTGACCTGGTTTTAACCATGCAAATGTACCTCTGGTTGCTGCTGTGATTGGGACATCCAGGCTCATGGATAAATCCAAGAGGCAGTCTGTGCTGTGAACCTGCAGAGCTGGAGTGCTGACTTTATAAACCACCACAGTCCCTAAACTCAAACAAGATGGGCAAATGGCTCCCAGCTCCGGAGATTAAAAATGTTTACCCACCAGCTCCGGAGTTAACAGGAAATTGATCGTGCGACACCCTGCCCACTTTAGGCCCTTTTATCCCAGCGTCAGCTTTCAGGTACCTGCTTTTGGATGTGACAAATATTTGATCCGATTTGTGTAAGGATAGTGAGTGCTACTAGGAATCTAACACACTGGACTCTCCTGGCTTCTGTTTGTTGTTTTTCTGTCCCCCCCACCCCTTTCAGAGATCTGAATGCTGCTTCAGGGAACAGAACGGAGGAACATCAAGATTTGGATATTTTCACAGACAGTGCATTGTTATATTTTTCTTTCTTTTTCTCCCCAAATCGGAAGCCCCTCAGGCAGCCAGCAACCAGGAAGTGCGGAGGGGGTGGGGACAGAGGAAGCCAAACTGGACTACAAGAACAGGAACCCCTAAGATCTCTGGTCCAGCAATTTAAGATGGCCAGCGGATCTTAGGGTCGTTTTGAGGTGGAAGCACCAAAAAGGCCCTTAGTTTTCAGGTGAAGTGCAATATTGCCAGCAGAGCTTGAATCCTGTTGCCTGAGGTGCTTCTTAGTTGACCAGGATATCCTCTGCCTTGTCTTGTTTGGATTAAGTTCCCTTTCAATTTCTTCATCTACCTGTAGTTTATTACTGACACCAGAAACTAGTTCAGTTCAGGACCCACATAGTTCCCTTAGAAATGGGATGCAAAGGCAAGATATAGTTGGATATCATCTACAGATCTGAGTCTCTGGCTCTCTCTGAGTCTGCTCTTTCTCTCTCTCTCTCATCTCTCTTATCTCTAGTCTCTATAGGGATATCTGATCTATCAGAGAGAATATCTGAACACATTAAAAACTAGCTCATAATATTACAGGAAGAAGAAAACAGATCTTCAATCTATTCATCTGGGGATCTAGAAATCTATCTATCTATCTATCTATCTATCTATCTATCTATCTATCTATCTATCTATCTATCTATCTAGAGAGAAGAGAGAGATTGGTGGAACTGAACCTCTAAACCCAAGTCAACCTTTTCCATTGATTTCATGTAAAACAGCACAGGGAACAGAAGCATGAGGGGTCAGAATCCAGGGCATCAAACAAGAATGTGCTAGGACCACTTTTTAAGTTCATCCCTTTAGGAAAGACTGACTGTCAAGCCACGCATGCATGAGCCATTCCAGAGAGATGGCCCAGAAGAACACAGTGGTTGATGATATCAAAATCTAGTGTCAGGTCAACCAGAGCCCATTGGAACACATTATCCGGGCCTGGTTCTCTACATAGATTGTCCACCAAGAAAATCTATGCCATCTCTATCCTGTTATCCAAGGCTTGAAGCTAGAATGAAATGAGTCTGCACAATTGCTCTCCTCCAGAAACCAGTGATGCTGAAAAGCCACCACACATTCCAGAGTGTTGCTGAGAAATGAAATATTTGAGACTGGCCAATAATTAGCCATGGGGGGGAACAGGAAGGGCATTCCTGACAATAGGTCAGAAAACTTCCTCATTTAGGCAGGCTATATATAACACTACCTTGTTCTAAGGAAACAATTCACAATTCACAATCCTCACTAGTCACAATTCACTAATCCTCACTAAATCCTCACTAGTCAACATTTTTAAATTGCTAGTCATTCTTGTGACGAGCATTTATCTCAGTGTAAAAGAAATGCCTTAGTATATTTGATTGACAGTTTGTGACTCAGCTAATTTTCCAAATTACTGATTGATACGTAGTATCTTTCTACTCTGTTGGCAACATCTTCACAATTCCATAGCTTCTTTGACACTTCTTAAGAAGCAGGGTTGTATTTAGTATAAGTGAAATTTTGACTGCAATTTAGAATAAACTTTCCTGGTATTAATTCCCATTAAATATTTGAGTTTATTTCTGAAAATATATGCTTAGGATCACATTGTTAGTGAGTAGAGATGGGCACGACTTAGCGGTATTCCTGTTTCCGTTTCCGTTACTTGTATCTGTTACTCTACGGAAACGGTAACGGGAATTACTCCGCCAGAATTCGAGCTCAAACCGACGAATGAACAATTTGGTCTGATTTGTCGTGCTCGTTACTTGCATCGCGGCGATCGCGCAATGCCAAGCGGCACAGAAAAAAAGTTTGTAAAAGTTTTTAAAAAAACCGATTCCCGGCCCTAAAAGTAGGCGAAAACTGTCTGAGGGCATCTACCAGGCCAGAAGGGTGTTTTATTTGGGGGGGGTTTCCCCGCCCCCCTCTCCTTGGCTATTGCTACTGCTGCGCTGCTGGTACCAGGCTGGGAGGGCGCATCCATTTGCCATGCAGTGCGGGGGATCCAAAATGGCGACCGCAATTTTTTTTTTGAAATCGTTGCCCAAAACCCCAACAAAGCACCACAGAAACATGCGAAAATTAGCTATTTTAAATGCTTGAATTTTTAGCAGCAGTGGGTTTTTCTTGCAAAAAAAGTCTCTGTTGATTTTATTTTATTTTATTTTATTTTATTTTATTTTTTTACAGCATGATGGGCTCGCCCATGGGAGTGGACCATGCAAAGTTTTGGAGCCATTTTTCTTGCTGACTGTACCAGGCTGGGAAAATCCATTTGTCTCCATTGACCGCAATATTTTTTTGAAATCGTTGCCCAAAACCCCACCAAATCACCACAGAAACATGCGAAAATTTTATTTATTTTATTTTATTTTATTTTATTTTATTTTTTTTTTTTTTACACCTGCACATTTGCAATGATGGGCTCGCCCATGGGAGTGGACCATGCAAATTTTCCACCAATCGCATGGCCACTTGGCCAGGTTGACCACAGAGACTTCTGGGATGTGCCAATCGGGCATAAACAGCCCAGTAATCGTAGCCCAAACCCGAACCCTAAGCCTAAGCCTAACCCATACGCCAGTACACTGTCCTTCTAAGTGGGTCAGAGAGGCACCCAGAGGTGCACCCCAATACTCACCCTAACCTCACCCGTAACTAGCCTAACCCTAGCCCTTGCGCTAACCCGTCTTAACCCTAAGCCAGATCTACTTGCATTGCACTACATGCAAGTACGTGAGACACAGCGGGTGCAAAGAGTCTGCCAGTCCGTCACTTGTAGCTCTGGCTGACTCCTGCAGCTCCCTCCAGGAGCCCGCTACCCCCCCCAAACCAGTACTAATGACAACGAAAAAACAAACCAACTAATTTTTGCAAAATTTCGTGAAAAACAGAAACGAGCCGAAACGGACTGCCTCCGACACACGACAACTCGAAAACGTCATTTTCCCTAGTCGTGCCCATCTCTATTAGTGAGTAGTTTTCACCATATTCAAAGGATGATAAGATTATGCAGTGTATTGGACTTTATTTATAAGGGGCAATTATAGTTACAGGCCATTGTGCAAATCTAAGTCTATACATAATAAAACACATGCTTCTTTAGCATGCTTGTTCGAAAGTAGATAGGACTGAAATCATTATTTCCAATGCCTATATAAATATATCTCCACGAGGATACAAAAATATATGACTGACTTAACAACCATTTCATTCTTATGCTATGCAGTTCAACTTACATACATTTTATAATTACAGGTTGGTCTTCTTGGAACTTTATGTAGGATGATGCAGATGTTTAAATGACCTTTCCTGAAAAATGTGATTGCAAAGAAATAAATTAAAAATATGGGGTGAGGGGTTCCCTTTAAGTCATAATATTAAAACTTGCTAAATAGATCATTTTGAAATTGAGACAAAAAAATAAAATAAAATTGGACTGTATCATCTTTCTGTTGATTTTTTTATGCCAACATGGTGACCTTTTCTGGAAGAGGGAGGTGGCTATTTGTAAACGGCATCCATAGCCTCTAGTCAAAATAGTTGTGCACCCATATTTAGGGGATCCTGATTGTTTCATCCACTTACAAGGCAAACACCAGTGCATTGTGAATGGTATGGCGCAGACAAAACTTAAAAGAAAGTGTATGATAGCACAAGGGCTCTTCCTTTTTATTCCTTTTTTGCAGTGCAATTAATTACTGAGTTCATTAATTAATGAACATATTAGAGAAAGACACCATTACTGACTAGGAGAGACCTGATATATTACTGAGTCAATAAAGTATTGAACACAGAAAGAACCTTATGGTAGAAACCTCCCCCTCCCCACTTCATCTTGTAACCTACAATCACATATATTATTCTTGCCTAGTCAGCAATTTTCTGGCTGCTCTTACCTTTCATACTTCTAATTCCTTTAACCGGTGATAGGTACAACAGTGTTTTACAACCTTGCTAATGAGCAGCCGGTCAGTTGACATTGGTCGGAACACTTAAATGTCATGTGTAATACAGCAAGCCAGCTGCCCCCCACCCCACCCCACCCCTGCTGTATCCAACAGTGCTTTTTAGATTTGAATATAAAGCAGTGATGAAGAGGGAGCATGTAAAAAGACTGGAATCATGGGGGAAAGGCAGTCGGATTTTATTAGAGTCTAGGAAACAAGATAAATATTTATGTTAATAATCTTGGGGAAAGGCCAGTCTTCTACTTATTTGCTCTTCAAAATATTATACTTCAGGCATGTCCAAACTTCAGCCCTCCAGATGTTTTGGACCACAACTTCCACAGTCCTTTGCCATTGGAAATACAGGCTTGGAATTCTGGGAGTTGTGGTCCAAAACATCAGGAGGACCGACGTTTCGACATGCCTGTTATACTTCTTTGGACAGTTTACATTGCCTGCTAATGCAATAGGGTCAAAAAGTAGGGTGAAGGACCCTCTATATGCACAACAGGGTTTTTTCCCTACACTTTGCCTATTGCAGTCCACCACATTCTGAAAACTGTTCCCGAACTTTAAGGAATTCTATGGAACGCAATTCCATTCAGTGAGCTGGAGTTTGGAAAGCAACATTGGCAGTCCCTTCCTTTGTGAGCGGAGATCTTCCTACTCACACAACCGGCCTCTTTGGGCATTTATACACGACCCCTAAGCTGCCCTGCAAATGGCTCCCAGCTCTGGAGCTTAGAAATGTTTCCCCACCAGCTCCGGAGTTTGCAGACAATTAAGTGCGACCCCGCCCACTTTAGCGCGACCCAGCGCACTTTTCTTGTACCTTCTCTCTGGAGGTGAAAATTTTTTGATGCGGATAAGAGTGCCAGGCTCTCCTGGCTTGTCTGTTGTTTTTTTTGCCTCCCACCCCTTTAAGAGCCCCTAGAGAAGGAACCAGGAAGTAACGGGGCTCGTGGCAAGTTTGACCGGCACCGGCAGGTTAGTAAAGGCTTCTTTTGTCCTTTTTTTCCCTCCCCCTCACGCCGACAGGAGCAGGAAGTGCTGAGGGGTGGGGATGCAGGAACAGAAACGAACCCCCAAGATCTCTGGTCTGAATTTAAGGGACCAGCGGATCTTAGGGGTCGTGTGAAAAGGCCCTTTGATTCCAGGCCCTCCCCCTTCAGCTATAAATGAGCTAATTCCACACATGTTGATATAGAAGTCTATCTCTCCCCATTTCAATGGGATTTCTAAATAAATTTCTATAGGGCAGAAGCCAAAGTCCCCATTTTAAGATTGTTTCTGCAATATAAAGATTAATGGTTCTGTAAATCTGTTCGTACGGCAGGCAGGAAGCTCTGGCGTTCTTGCAATTACAGGTAGTAACCCCCCAATGTTTGACCCTCAAATAATCACTGGTTGCATCTAAATCTACAGAGTGATCATTTCCTGGCATTTCTAGTAGTTACAGTATGTTGTTAATGTGTGAATGATGAATATAATTCCCTCCATTTCAAAAACCTGTGTGCAAATTAAGTCTAAATGCATGCCATAAATTTACTAGTAGTCACTTAACGAGCACAGGTCATCTTTCGCACTATTTAAAAACTCAGGTCTTGGCCTAAAAAGAAAAAGGGTTGCTCATTATTTATGTATTTGCTTTATGGTTTTAAAGAAATTATATATCTTTTCCTTGTAATATTTCTATTTGTACCATATGTGTTCCAGACTTGTCTCCTTATATTGTAGTTTAAGAAGGTGGGTGGCATGATTTTGACTTCTCAAGAGGCAAACGCCTGTGTCTTGTCAAAGGAAAGAATCAATGGAAGTAAAGGAAAATAACCATACTTTTTGAGGATGGTCTGTTCTCTTCTGTTGGTATTTGGCAACGTACTGTGTATGTGTGTGTTTGTGGAGAGAGAGAGACAGTTCTGGATGGTGTTCAGAAGAAATTTTGGTCTATCCATATGTATATTTGACCATGGATTGTATTCTTTTTTATAGCTGCAATATGAGGACATAACTAGTATTAAAAATGCCTCCAGGCTTTTAGAAAGTTAAACCAGAAAATGTGTGCAACACATACATAATTTGATATGTTTAAAAACCAAATCTGGGCTTTAGTCTGCACTATTTAAGTACACTTTTCCAGTTTCATGGTATAAGGATACATCCTATAATCGAAAATCCTCCTTAACAGGGACAAATTTACTTCTTATGACAGTACTTGTTTTTTGGGAAGGGAGAGAGAAACAGCATTTTTAATGTGAAATTTTAAAACTCCAGCATATTCTGTGGAAATGAAATACAGAAGCTGTTTTGCAAAAACAAAACAACAAATTAAAAACAAACAGAAAAGCTCTCTCCATTTTTAGATTTTATGGCCAAGATCCAGGAAGCCATTCATGATATTTTGCCAATTCATTATTAGTTATTTGATTTCAATTTATTTGCATTCTTCCTTGCTCTCAGAAAATGGCATTGTAAGAGAACTTATTGCATAGTGTTTTTTAAGTGCAATTTAAAAAGACATTATAAATATCACCACATAATTAAGCCAGTGTTCATATTCAAAACAAAACATAGTCAGATAATCCATTTAAAATGCCACTGTTTTGTGTTGGGTTTATTTCTAATTCACTCTTCAGCTCCTTTTGCATTGCGTTCCTTTGTCCCTGAAAATCACGACCAGGGGACCTTCAAAGTCAGCATTCAATGGGGACACAAATAGTTGTAACTGCAAGGGAAGAAAGGTGGAGTCTAGCTTCTTGGCTGCATTGGGGTGTTTTGAATCTCATTCCGAGTATATGTGAGGCATCATGTGGTGGCTAAAATGATATGCCTGAAATTCCCCAATCCAGTGTTCACCCAAGTCTTGCATTTTTCACTTGGTCTTCACCATACCGCCATTTTGTTATGTGGCATCTAGCATCTGTAGCATTGGGATGCCAACAAGGGCTACCATATGGACTGTAAATGTGAGGAACTTGAACATCCCAGATTATTTAAATGTTTATAGATGCTGTTTTTTTCCCCTTTTCTTTTTGTAGGCCATACGCTGCACACTGGTAAATTGCACATGTGAATGCTTCCAGCCAGGGAAGATAAACCTGAGAACCTGTGATCAGTGTAAACATGGCTGGGTCGCCCATGGTAAGAACCAGCTTTGTTTTCTTTCCTGTTTGTCATCTCTTTGTCCTGCTATAACAAGAGTTTGCATGAACGAAGGATCTGCCATGCTGGGAACGCACATGTAGAATGAGAAAGTTACCTAAATATGTCCAGTGAGACTCCTTATGAAGAACCTTGGTGTAATTTGATTGTGCTTATTTTGTATTATCAGGAATGTATATGTTTAGTTTAATGCCAATGAAGGTCTTGATTGACTGGAAAAAAATTAAGTCCAGTATTTTCCCATGTGTAAGTCTTTATTTTTGTCTAAGATTGTTAGTCTAAAAACTGAGGGTCATCTTATACAGTAAGCCAAGGAGAGCATCACATGGTTGTAAAACTGTATTTTTGGGTTGGAAAAGTGGGGATCGTCTTATATGTGGGGTGTCTTATAGATGGGAAAATACAGGATGTTGATGCACAGTGAGAGTATGGAAGAGTGAGACCCTTGTCCTAAGCAACAGTGGAAACGGTGGCTACATAGCTATGCATAGTATTTTCAAATAATACATTCTAGCCTGTGTAAAGTAGTGTAGGTCTCCTAGCAGCTGGACAAAAGGTTTGTATTTCACCTTCACTCACCACATTTTAGTGCTACTGGCGTGCTACTGAGTGTGCAGTAGCATTTCTACAAATATGGTAGGATACAGAATTGATATGCTGCTCCAAAAGACGACCTCCCAAGGCATTATGGAGGCTGCTAAAATGTCATATGGAAACAGAGGTCACAATTACTTTTTAAGGGGACTGTTCCAGAGGAAACCTGGTTTGAACTCTGAAATTAGAAATGCCATTCTTATTTCCTTCCTGACAAAGATGCTTCACAGTATGGTAGCTAGGCATTCCCAAGTATATTTCAGGTCTGGATTTGGCAGCACAAGTGTCTTCCCTGCGGTGGAAAAGCAGTACTAGGACATAGACATCCCTTACATATGATTAAATGGATTCAGTCTTTTAAAAAAATGGAGGTCTTTAAAAAAAATCCTCACCATATACAGGATGAGAGTAGTTGCAACAGTTGTTGCTGCAGTCTGTAAAGGCATAACAAGATCTTTCATTTGTTACACATTGGACCCAAACTATTTAGTTGAACTTGGTTCCTATTGAAATAAAAATAATTTAAATTATGTTATGAACAAAGACAGAATTTATTTTATGATTCTATGTTTTTCTCATAATCAGTATTAAAGGGTGTTTTAATGAATTCAGACTAAAAAACAGATTGATCCCAATGCAAGATTTATTTGCTCTATATGAGTAAAAAGGTTGGGACTTTTTCTCACAGCAGCAGCATTAGCGAAAAGCCAATGTTTTTAATGTATTGTATTTATTGCATTTACATGTTTTATTGTTCTAATTTTATTGTATCTTGATGTTTTAATTGTTCATTCTGATTGTGAGCCGCCCAGAGACCTTTGGGTAGTGGGCAGCATACAAGCTATATAAATAAATAAATAAATAAATAAATAAATAAATAAATAAATAAATAAATAAATAAATAAAATTTTCTATAAAACTTTATTTTGCATTTAAAAACACTGACATTTCTACAAAATAGATTTTTTGTACAAAATGTTAAATTTTGTGGGCTTTTTTTTTACACAAAATTTGTTAAAAATGTGTTTAATTTTTCACAGCATTGCCAAAATGGGAAAGATGCATAAAGATTGTCAAAATTTCACATAGTGGGCTAACAAGTTTGCTATTTTTTAAAACCTTATCTGTGAAAATGGAATAAGAAAATGTTTGTATCCAACTTTTGGCTAACTAATTTTGCCTCCACAATTAAGGACTTGGTGATTATCAAATTAATGGGTTTCAGTCTCTTCTACCCCACAATCAGAAAAATCAAGTCATATTATTCGATAAATTGGCAAAAGCTTCCTCAGCTTAGTAACCCTCCAGATATTTTGGGCTGTTCCTTCCATCACACTGAGCTGATAAGAACTGTGGTGAAAGTACATCAAAATGGGAAAGACTAAGAAAATGATAAGAAGCAGGCTCTGGGCTGGGAGAGTGAGAAAATATTTTTTACCCAGTGTGTTGTTGGTCTGTGGAACTCCCTGCCACAGGATGTGATGGTGACATCTGGCCTGGATGCCTTCCAAAGGGGATTGGACAGATTCCTGGAGGAAAAGTCCATCACAGGTTACAAACCATGATGGAGATATGTAATCTCCAGGCTTAAAACCAGGGTACTTCAAGGACCAGACACAGGGGAGTGGTATCAGGAGACAGATATCTAATCTCGTGCACTCCCAGAGGCATCTGGTGGGGCCACTGTGAGATACAGGAAGCTGGACTAGATGGGCCGTTGGTTTGATCCAGCATGATGGCTCTTCTTATGTTCTTATGGACTCCTATTTTTCTGTTTCCCTCTTGTGTTTCATGGAGACCTTGAAAACCATTTGTTTCAGTTAACCACAGAATTTCCAGGAATCAGGGGGTTCCAGGCCTTCCAACCTCCCAGAGGGCACAAACCACTTACATAGTCCCTTCAAACAACCTTTCCTTTTAAAATCACATTTTCTACAGAGTAGCTGATGCTATGAGAACCTGAAAAGTACTAGCTAACAAAGCAAAGAGACTCTGATGTTTCTGAAGGCTTCTGATAACTAAGTCTACCAGTTGTGGGAACCCTTGTTCCAAAGAAAGCAAATTCCCCATATCCTGCTACTTTTCTTCTGTACAACAGTGTAAGGAACATTCACTGACTATTGAGATATGATGCAAAAACAGCTCAAAGTACACCCCAGCAGCCTCTGTACAAAATGAGTATATAGTGGACCCTTGTATAACAAGCAGTTTGTTTAACAGAAAATCCACTTAAAAGGGGGGAAAAATCCAGATATGGGAGAAATCACTTAACAGAATCACCTATGTGGCGAATCCGTACAACAGAAAAATTGTCACAATTAGGGATTAATGTGTTTTCAATGCATTCCTGTGGGAAATTTGTACAAATTCTTAACAGAATTTCATTTCGAACAAATGAATTCCTTTATACAAGGTACCACTGTATATTGATTTACATGAACGTTCCCCCAACATCTCTCTTCTCAACTGGGAAAGAAGCCCAGCCTATAGCCTGAAGCCCACCTGATAGGTACATGTAAATTAACCTAATTAAATAAAGGAAAGCAAAACAGACAGTGAATAAAATTACTAATGCACCTGTTTAAGTAAAGCCTTAATATTCCATCCATAATATTTATTTAATCTTTCATCCTGCTCTTATTTAGTTCATGCCTGAACATGTAGAGGGAGGCAAGCAAGCAAGCTTGCTATTCATAATTTTTCTATAGAAGTGAATCACAGTGACGCCCCGCCATTTCGCGGTTCAGGTATTGCGGTCCCACTACATCATGGGACCGCAGTACCTGCACTGTGGGGGGCGGCGGCTGGGGGGGGCAGCCGGGTTGCTCCGCGCCACGCCATGCACCTCCGAGAAGCCTCCGGGATGCGGGGGCGGGTGGCGGTAGGACATCCGATCCTCCCCGCGGCCCTCCCATGCACCCCCGAGAAGCCTCTGGGGTGCATGGGCGGGCGGCGGCGGGTGATCCAGTTGCTCCACGAGGCCCTCCCACGCACCCCCGAGAAGCCTCCGGGGTGCGTGGGTGGTGGCGGGAGGTAAGATCCCCCTCTGCCGCTGGCGCACCGCACGATCGCCCCCCACCCCACCCCACCCCACCTGCTTCCGCATATCGCGGATTTTCGTGCATCGCGGGTGGGGTGGGTCCCTAACCCCTGCGATCGGCGGGGGGTCACTGTACTCACACCTATCCTCCAGCCAATCAATTACAGTATTATTATTTTTTGCTTTTATAATTTATTTGGACCCTAACCCTCAAAATCCTGGTTCTCTCTCTTAATTCTGTTTTTCCTTCTGCTCACCAGAAGACAGACACCATCAGGCAGTCGTGGGGAATTTAAAACTAGCCATGTGTTTTCCCTTTCTCCCATCATCTTTCAGGAGGGCTCAGCCTCTCCACTTCCCCCACCTCTCACCTGGCTCTTGTGAAACCATGAGACAGGCAGATTGCTCCACCAACAAACAAGGAATCAAATGTTCCATCATTTTCTCCTTTAAAAATCAGATATTTAAAAGATTTAAACAATTATTAACAATTTTAAAAAAATTAACCTTAGAACTTTATTAAAATATTGACCTATATCCAATAATAGACCAATTAAATAACCAGGAGCTTGATCTCTATACCTCTAATACAAAGTTTTATCCTTCGTCACCTGTTGCGCCATGGAAGCTCGGGTGAGTGAGGTGAGTCTAGCTTGGCATTTTTTTAAAACCCTCAAAATAATAGATCTTGGGAGGGCGGTGGCTGATGGTCCTTCCCAGGTGTCAGGTTCTTTTAATGCTGTAAGTTGTCCCACAATTCCCTGTTCTAAATACTTGAACATGTATATTGTACTAGACTGTATATTGTCCCTCATTACCGTAAGCCGCTTTGGGTGCTTTTCCAAGGAGAAAGGCAGGGTAAAAATACTCTAAAATAAATAAATTAATTAAAGTGCTAAGCTTCTTTAAGAGAAGGATGTGGAGAATACTATTTATATTGCCTTTCCACCTATCAAGGCTCCCAAAAAGAATAATCACAAACATATTCCTTCACAGTGAATAGGAGTTCACACAACCAGAACATGACAAGTAGCATCTTTGCAGCTCGCTTTCTGTAATCTGGGCAAAATGTGTAAATACAATAATTCTTTCAAGTTCTCAAAAACAGTTTCGCTATTTTTGAGAGATAAGTGAAGAGAAAGTTCTGTGGTTTCTTTTTTCCCATTTGAAAACAAAACTAGTGAGGAATTGCAGCCCTGCTATAAGAGTAACTAACACCTTGGGTGTTGTAGAATATTATGGGTAAGCTCTGTCCTCTTACCCTTCTATTAATATTTCTGGGTAAGATTACTATACTGTAGTAGTGCAAACGGTAGGGTTAAAAGTACACATTGATGAAACGGCCAGCACAAACTGAAACTGGACAAGAAATGGGTGGTACGTTGTTAATTTGGATAACCAGCAATTCCTCCAAGTAGTATAATGAGTACTACTCACTTAACTGTAAGCACAGTGGTGAAGAGGAATATAATTTTGCAAAAATGTGATAAATGCAGAAAACTCTAAGAGAGAAATTCACTACTATCAGCATGTTGCTTGCTGAAATTCTCAATAAGAAACAAAACCTTACCTGTCAAGTTCATCCCAGCGCCTGCCAGGATGGGAGGAGAGAGGTGTAATGTGTGTGTGCACGCAAACACAAACACAGAAACCCCACCAGCTACATGCACACACACCACTTATTTCCCCCCTCCCATCCCACCAAGCCCCAGACGCACCACCTTGTTCCCCCTCTAGTGCTGACAACCGTTGCCCCCCCCCAGCGACATTTCCAGGAAAATAAATGTTCTGCGGTGGCGGTGGGACAAAGCATGAAAACCGGCTAAAATGGGACACTTTATAGCTCTGAACAAAACCCTGTTCATGAGAGCAGTGGAATATTAATAAATTAGCTCAGGCAGATAATCCTCAGCTGCTTTATTTGCTTTATGTCACATTGGCTGCCTTGGTTGTCTGTGGAAAACCCACAATACAGTCTTCAGAAGTAATCAGTGTATATATTGGTAAATAAAATCATGAATTGCTATCCCCCCCCATTTTGGTAAAAGTAAAGGAGAGACAAAGATAAATGCAAATATTGGTTCACTTTTAAAATATTAACAAATTTACTTTAGTATGAGCTTTCATGGATCAAAATCCACTTCTTCAGACAGAAGGAATACATATGGGTTTTTTGTACTTATACATATCCCCACAATGCAGAGAGTCCTGGGCATTAAAAACACCTTTTTAAAAAAATCAAAAAGAGGAAGATTCATCTTGATGTAATCTGTGGACACAATGTGACACAAAAGAAGAAGGAAACTGATAAAGTACCATTATGCAGCACAGTCACTTTTCCCTAGTCAAGAAATAAAGAAACAAGACACAAGGGTTGAAAAATCTCTCCTATCATTTCAGGTGACTCCAAGCCACAAGAACTTTTTGTATCTTAGCTAAAAATTTGAGAGTCTTTCCTGTGCCATTTTCGAACCCAGTTGACAAGCCCCAGAAATATTATGACCCTAGTCATCCCCCAGTGGTGTCCTTCACCTGTTCTTACATCTGGAAATCATAATCCTTAGCCCCAAATATGTTTGTTGAGAGTTTTTGTTTGTTTGTTTGTTTTAAACAACATTGAGAAGATGACAGCAAATAACCCCTGGGGATTGAAGAGTTCCTCTGGTCTAGGCAAAGAATTATTCCCCTATCTACTGTATACAGTCACCCCCTGCCATTTCGCGGTCCAGGCACTGCGGTCCCACTATATAGCGGGATCGCAGTACCTGCGGGGGGGGGGAGGGGAGTGATTGCATCGCTCCCCACCGCCCACCGCCCCCTCTGGGAGGCTTCAGAGCTGCACAGGCTGGTGGTGGCGGGGAGCAAGCCGATCGCTCTCTACAGCCCCCCAGGCACCTCTGGGAGGCCTCAGAACTGCGTGGGGGGTGGCGGGGAGCGATCCGATCGCTCTCTGCCGCCCCCGCCCCTTCTCGGAGGCTGCAGAGCTGCGTGGGGGGGGGAGTGATCCGATCACTCCCCACCGCCACCGCCCCTCTGATTGCCCCCACCCGCCCCGCTTCAGCATATCACGGATTTTCACATATCGCGGGTCGGGTGGGTCCCTACCCCCCATGATAGGTGAGGGGTTACTGTACAGTATTTAGTTTCCATGGACAAAGTTTCTATTTGTCAATCACCCAGTGGTCATTTTGTTAAAACCTTACTTCATTAAGTGTGAGATGATGCTTTATTTTACAAATAAGTTTTCTCAAGGCATGTGATAGAGTTTATATAGTGGGTGATGGAGTCCGGGACTTTGAAGGGTTATGATGTCCTTCTCCCACATTTTGGTGGTGGTTGTTTTTCTTTTATTCTCATAACAAATGTTACTAGTATGTTTCTTAGTTTCAGTATTTAAAATTCCTATTCAGGAGATGGGCATATTCGTATATGGTAAACAAAAATTTACATTTGAGAACTGCATCATGCCAACATGTGTAAATTTCTTGGTCCTCTTTGAATAAATCCAATCACAGTGTTTACATTTTGTGGCAAAGCAGGGCCAGTGATATATACAGATCTATTTTACTCAGACACATTCCAAGCATATGTGTATAAATTAGTACCTTAAGACTGTAGCAACCTCACTTGAGTTATTTAGCTCAGCCATCGCTCCCCAAATGTTTAGAGCGGTGTTACTTGAAGACTAATTAATGTTTTGCATTAAACAATTGGGCTTTGAAATTGCATGGTAATAAGGGGCTGAGGAGAATTTTGTTCAGTTCATAGCCAACTTCACACTTCCCAAATCTATACCCAAATTGAGAACAATTCATGTGTTGCTATTCACAGTTCTGATAATGTCATACTCTATATTTCTGTGGGGAAAATGCATATTTGTACTATTTAGGCATAACAATATATATAATTAGAAGAACAAACACACACAATATGTATATTAGTAAAAATGCCCTAAACAGCATTCTCCTAAGAAAACTATTTGTGAAAAGCTGTGTGCTTGGGTAGGCATGCATATAAAATACATATTAAGAAAACATACACAAAAATGTATACACACACTTAGAGATTTACACATTTATAGATTCATCCATCATTACAGAGCACAGCAAGCTGCTGTCTCAAAATCTTTAAAATTTGCTTCTTTGCACACAAATAATACTTATTATTGAAGTATGGACTGCATACCCCATTCTTTCTGGTTGTTTATTATTAATAGTGGATGGGCCTGGAGCTGCTTGGGAGATCCATATACACTGGACAATTTGGGTAAAATTCATTTGAAACCAGCCATAGTTGTAAGAGCAGCTCCACCACATTTTCTCACCCCGCCACTTGTGTGCTGTCCTTCACTTGTTCAGTTCTGCACCTGTATTCACAGACTGCACATGACAGGTACAAGCAAGAGTCTACCAAAGAGCAAGGAACCCCTTGTGCAGTTGCCATGTTATGGTCACAAAAGAGAGTAGTATTCTGAAAGACGCTTCCATAAAACACACACTTGTCCTTTATATTTCAGAGACTAGGACAGTGATGGCAAACTTTTTAGAGACCAAGTGCCCAAACTGTGATTCAAAACCCACTAATTTTTCACAAAGTGCCAATATAGCAAATTTAACCCAAATACAGGTGGCTGTGAAGGGGAGATGTTGGGTGCCCACAGAAAGGGCTCCAAGTGCCACATTTGGCACCCGTGCCATCGGTTCACTAACACTGGACTAGGACCTTACTGACAAGAAATTTATGAATTTAAAATTTTCTGTAATTGCATCACAAACACTCCCATTATGAATGACAATTTTTCTGCTTCTGCATTTCTTGTATTTGCATTTAGTGTTAGATTTATGACAGGACCAGATCCTATCAGTTAGTAACTTAGACCAGCATAAATGCACGAGTGTGAATTGCAGTAGTGAATTGCTGCTAGTTTACGTATTGCGCTTGTATCCCTTGCTGCACACCAACACAGGTGATTGGCACACAACAAGGGTTACAAACTGCAATGTGTTAATTGGTGGGAATTCCCCATTGCAGTTTACACCATTACCATTGTGTCCCTGGCCCTATTAAAGACAGAGAGAAAGCAGCTTGCTCTTTCATTTTATTTCATTCATGTAATATTATTAGATTACAATCATAATTTCAAAATACAGTCTTTACAAGCCATTAAAAAGCTGTGAAAGATGGACCCATCTGAACACCATTAAGCCAAGAGAATAGCTTACATTCTTGGGTGCAATTACACAAATGGTGCATCTTTTGGAAGCAACTGTCAGAAGTTAAGAAATCTCCCTAGACTAGACCTTATCTGTTGCATATTGAGTCAGCAGCTTGGCATGCAGTCGATAATGTCTACAAGAAATGTTTTAACTTCCAGCAAAATTTGCCTCTAAAATGCGTGCTGTTTGCATCATGATGCAACATGATTTCAGGAACTGTGTAGGGGTGGTATGACTAGTGAGAAGACCCTTATTATTGTCATAAAAAACTTGAGGGGACGAATATAGAAAGCCGATTCCTCGTTACCTTGTACTGTATAGACAGATTAGTATCCCAGACCAAAGCATGTCTTTTAAAAGAGAAGAACCAGAGTTTTGAGTTGTATCCAAAAATAAAAAAATAAAATAAAATAAAATTGGCAACCAGTATAAGCATTACAGGATAGATGTAATATGACCCTATGGATGAATGCCAGTTGACATACAGTATTGCTGTGTTCTGTTTTAACTGAAGCTTCTTGAGTCTCTTAAAGATAGCCCCATGCCTAGCCCATTCCAGTAACGCATTCTAGAGGTAACAAAGGCATGTGGCAATACCACAGAAAATAAAATAACTTGTTCCATTCTCATTTCTCTTGAAAAATACCAGTTCTGTATCTCCTGAGATTGGCACTGGGTTGCAGTACGTTTCCAACAAATGTGATGGGGCTTTGGCAAAGAAAAATGCACTGAAATCTATGTATACCTTTGGAAACTGCACACAATTTTACACACACACACACACACACACACACACACACACACACACACACACACACACACACTGTGTATATTTATATCTATATACAGTGGTACCTTGTATAAAGGAATTAATTCATTCCAAATGAAATTATGTTAAGCAAATTTTCCTTTATACAAATTCCCATAGGAATGCATTGAAGTCGGAGTGATCCCATTTTTATGTTGTATGGATTATCCTCATAGGCGATTATGTTAAGCAAATTTTCCCTATCTCTGGAACTTTTTATGTTGTACCAATTTTATGTTATACAAGCTGTTTGTTATACAAGGGTCCACTGTATCTATCTATCTATCTATCTATCTATCTATCTATCTATCTATCTATCTATCTATCTATCTATCTATCTATCTATCTATCTATCTATCTATCTATCTATCTATCTATAATGGGCTTAAAATAAAAATGTGGGAAGGAGGGAAGGACTAAAGGACTCACAGCACTCACAGGGTTCCTAGACTGGTGGCAGGTGTGCGTCGGTTCGACCACATCACCCCAGTTCTGGCTCGCCTGCATTGGTTGCCCGTTGCGTCCCGAATCAGATTCAAGGTCTTGGTTTTGATTTATAAAACCCTCCATGGCCTAGGACCTGACTACCTGGCAGAGCGGATCGACCAGCGGTCAACATCGGCCCGACTGACTAGGTTGTCGCGGGTCACACATGCTGTGGGTGGCCACGCCCAGGGAGGCTTGGAGAACATCCACCTGTATCCGAGCCTTCTCTGTGGCTGGCCCCACCATGTGGAACCATCTCCTCATAGAAGTGCGCCTAGCAGAGTCCCTGCCAGCCTTCCAGAAGTCATTAAAAACTCTCCTTTTTCAGGAGGCGTTTGGTGACTAAGGGCATTTATACATGACCCCTAAGCTCCGCCGCAAATGGCTGCAAGGTCCGGACCTTAAAAATGTTTACCCACCAGCTCTGGATTTTGCAGACAATTAAGTGCGACCCCGCCCACTTTAGCGCGACCCAGCACAGTTTTCTTGTACCTGCTTTTTGGATGTGACAAATATTTGATCCGGTGTAAGGATAGTGAGTGTCGGGGCTCTCCTGGCTTCTGTTTGTTCTTTTTTTGCACCCCGCCCCTTTAAGAGATCTGAATGCTGCCGGGAACAAAACGGAGGTAAACCGGCATGCTTTTCTTTCTCTTTTTCCCCCTCCCTCAGGCAGCCAGCAACCAGGAAGTGTGGAGGGGGGTGGGGACAGAGGAAGAGCGAGGAACCCCTAAGATCTCTGGTCCAAATTTAAGTGGCCAGCGGATCTTAGGGGTCGTGTAAAAAGGTCCTAAAAGTGCTTTCCCCCCTGCCATCTGCTATTTTCAGTTTTTTAGTTTTGTTACCTGTTTAATTGTTTTATTTAATTGTTGCTATTGTTATACTCTTTGTTGTAAACCGCCCAGAGTTCCTTCAGGAAGACAGGTGGTATATAAGCCCAATAAAGAGCCTCGTGGCGCAGTGGTTAAATGCCTGTACTGCAAGTAAAACTGTGCTCACGACCTGGGTTCAATCCCCGGTAGCAGGCTCAAGGTTCACTCAGCCTTCCATCCTTCCGAGGTCGGTAAAATGAGTACCCAGCTTGCTGGGGGGGGGCAATGTGTAGCCTGCACTCTGTAATTAAAATTGTAAACCGCCCAGAGACTACTTGTAGTAGTATGGGGCGGTATATAAGCAGAACACTTTTAAATAAATAAATAAATAAATAAATAAATAAAACTCCACAGTTGGAGAAATATGGGCCTGTTATGGACAACTAAGGGATCTGTGTCTAGTAGAGGCCTCACAAATCTGATGGGAGTTACCTGTAGAAATGGCCACGTTCTCACTTGCGTTTCCTTGGGCAAATCTCCTTCAGAGCTACTTGAAGAGGGAGGGGGAGATCTATAATATTAGGGCTTCCTGCCACCACCATTCTTCAAAGGTGGGAAATGTAGCATGTCAGGATTTTTTTTAAAAAAAAACAGATCCATCAAAGGCTTCTTTTTGAGGCAAGATAAGTGTTTCTGTTGGCATAAATTCAGTTTATTGAGTTTCGACCCTGCACCCTTGCACTAGAGTGGTAATCCTATCGTCAGTGTTTTTTTTAATGCTCAAGCCAACAATTGCGTAGTTTACAGTGGCCTATGCTTACCGCTGCCGCTCTTAAAAAAGAATTTGTTGTTTCTTGTGTGAATCTCTGGTGTTTAAAGGATTTAAAGAACTAGACTGTTTTAATTTGCTTCCAGCAGAAACTTGGCATATGTTTTTTCAGCTTGGAGGGAGATTTATTTATTTTTAAAATGGTTTAAATTGGCTAAACCATTTCCTAGGTCTGGAGTTGTCAAGTAGACAAGATTTTTTGAAAAGAGAGATTTTTGAGACATGTTATGGGATAAAACTCTTTTTTTACAGTTAGCGCTGGCATTTTATAAGCATTTTGATTTAATGCAGATCTGTGCTACTGACTATGGAAAAAGAAATTAAACCAAAAAAGTAACAACAGAAAATTCTTTCTCAACAGTCATAACGGCCACTTTTGGGACACAAGCGAAAAAAATTACCAGCAGAATCCAGGCCTAATTTATGGAAAACAAAATTATCTTTATTTTCACTGGGAAGATAAGCATACTCTTTAATTTCTTCCAATGAAAGAATTGGGTTTTAAAATTCTTCACTTTGGCTAGTGTCTTTTGTTCGTTCATGTGGCATAGCTAACTCAATTTTCTAATGCCATTTCCTACCATCTGTCAGAATAAGAATAGAAAACAAACATTCTTATTCTTGCTCTCTTCTGATTTATATTTAATCAGTATGCCACTAGCCTTATTTTGCAAGTCTACCCCTTCCCCAATATTCATAATTTATATCTCCTTAATGTTGATAATTTGTGCTGTTTGCTATTATATGTTTCTTTGTTTTGTGTCTGAAGGATTTTAATGGAATGGCGAGTTATTCAAATAATCTTCCTCTTCTTGTTGCGTCCCTGAGCTTTATTTCTTTTTCTTTCTCTTTGTTCTGCATTTATATAAGCACAACCTGAAGTTCCTTTTGCTTCCTTATAACACATCATTACACAAAAATGTTGCTGTATCATTTTTTTTTTTTTTTGGTTAACTTTCTGTGAGCTCACAAAATGCACCAGTTGCTCAAGGAAAACATATATGGGACGAATGATAATAGTGTATTAAAATTCTTATATTTTCTGTATTTCTGCTACTTTCCCAAGATATGCTAGGGCTTTTAAAAAAAAAATTGTTGACTGTACAGGTAGGGTTCAGCTGCTAGAAACTGTGATGGTAAAGATGAATGTGTGGATCTCTGTGTTGTGTCCACCAGAGCTCAAAGCTTTTGAAATCTAATACTTCCAAGCTGTCACAGATGTCAAAGAACGCACATCTTGGGGACATATTGTTTTAAAACTGAAGAGTTTTAGTTAACTAAAACCTGGCTGTAGGCTATATTACATCTTCATACCCTTGGGGGTTCATTTTATATGCCACCTTTCTCCCACAATGGGGACGCAAGGCAGCTCACAAAACTAGGTTTAAAACAGAAGAAAGCTAAAATATAATAAAATTGTGAAATTAAAAGAGAGCTAAATTAATTATGTGAATATGTAAATGTGTCATATTTATCTCACATAGAGATTTTTAAAAGAATAGGTTATCCTCTAAGGAAAGGGGATGAAAATGAATGCATCGAAAGACAGCACCTGCTTAGGCGAAGAGAAACGCTAGCAATGTGGTACCAGGTTAAGACAGCATCCTTCAAGCGTTCCATATCCTTGTCAGATCTAATAATTAATTAGTGGCAAATTCTAGTATTTTAAGGTACTACAAGCATTAGTAAGAGACTTGAAAATCTTTTGAAGGTTGGGCAGTTCAAATTGTCATGTCTCTTAAATATTATCTATATGCATGTCAATGTATGATTAAAGTTTTATGTCTGTGGCTTGGGTGGTTTCCTCAGCTTTATGTACGTGGAAACTGAACATTCACAATTATTAGATTCCCCCACACACACACACACACACATTGAAAATGAGAAGTAAGTTTTTGTCAGAATTGTTTTATTTTTCACTTACACTATAAGTAAACTGGTGTGTCATAATTGTCTTTTAAGCAGCCTGGTAGATTTTTTAATTACTGTTGAGTCTTGCCTTTTAAGTTTGATCATTGAACACATTTACTGATATAACTGCATGCTTTCATTGGATAACCTATTAGTATAGTTTGTAACTTGGTGGCTTTGAAAAATACAGTTTCAAAGCTAAATGCTGCAGTTGGATGGGGATGTTATGGTTTTAATCACCCTTGATCAAGTTCTGAGTCTTTGTGTGTGTGTGTGTGTGTGTGTGTGTGTGTGTGTGTGTGTGTGTGTGTGTGTGTGTGTGTGTGTGTGTGTGTGTGTGTGTGCTGCGTTATTACAGTCGTGACTCCATGTCCATGGAGTTTTCTTGGCAGGAATACTGGAGTGGTTTGTCAGTTCCTACTCCAGGCGCCTACAGCACCTGGTATTCCCTGGTGGTCTCCCATCCAAGGCTCTTATGGTTTTAATCACCCTTGATCAAGTTCTGAGTCTTTAGGCACAAGGAATAATACTGTGAGCTTCCTGTGTATCTCCACTGCTTTTTACATTTTTTCACCCTATCTTCCTAATTCTCTTGATGAGTCAATGAGAGTGAATCTACACAGAGTTGAGGCCTAGCCTTGTCCAATTCATACAGTCTTTTCTTCAGAATGTGAAATAATGCCTTGACTGTCAGCTCACAGGCAAGTTGTGACAAATGGATAATGAGCTTTGAAAGCCTTCAGATTTTATACAAAGGCAACACCCTGTTTGCCTTTAAGAACACCTTATGCTTCTGCATGAAGTGCTGTGACTTTATCATTTTATTGCATTTTATTACATCATAAAGTTTTATATCTCGCTAATGATCCTACAGGAGGCTTAATTGTTTATAGGAATATCTTAATTAAGCAAAGTTCACTAGGTTAAACAGAATATAAATTGAAAGTGTTGGAAGTGAAACAAACTCGCTACCACTATATTGAAGTGCAGCATCATTAAATTAAAACAGAAGTGTTTGATGACAAGAATAAATGTGTCATTATCTCTTTAGATTCTATATTGGATTAGGTAACTTTGCCTGTTATCTCTTCCAATACTGTGTATCTAAAAGTTCCACGATGGGAGAAAAAAGCACATTCTCTTTATGCTAAGAAATGTTATTTGGCTGTATCTCTATTATTTTTAGTGCGGAATGTACCCCATATTAATTCCATAGACCCCCCCTAAGGTTTGTTAATTATTCTATTCCCATCTGGATTTCAGGAATAGGAAGTATATTCTGGATTGTACCCTTAACAATGCTAAAAATTTCTCTAATTACAGTCTAATTGACTGCAGTCAAATTTGCTGGAGTATATTTAATCTGGTGCTAAAGTGGGAAACGGTCACAGTAGATGAACTTTATGACAACCGCACACAAGTGTCCTGTTTCGTTGCTGGGCACAAAGGAAGGGTGATTTAAAAGGATAATCATGATGACATGAGGATCGTCATATCTTATGGGCCTTATAACAGCGTGGCCAGTGTCAGTTATGAGGGGTTGCTTGTAAAACTACTTTAATTAACTTATATTCCCCTAATTAAAATGCTTGAAATCACTATTGATTTATCCAGCAGCACACACATGGAATAGATCAAGCTGCAAGTACATGAGATATTCAAACAAAAGAAATCAACACTAGTTACTTCTATAGGAGTGCATCGGGGCAGATTACTTCTCTACCACTTAGGCATGCTTTTCTCTGTGGATGAATGTTCCTTAAAGCAGTGGTCCCCTGGGTGTTCTTGTACTACAGTTCCCATAAGCATCCACCACCAGCTGTACTGGCCAAGATTCCTGCAAATTGTAGTCCAAGAACATCTAAGCTACCCAAGGTTGGACAGTATTAAAGATATTAGAGGAGATTCCAGTGTACTTCTCTGTTGACTTTCTTTTAATTTGGGACATATATGTGTCATGTTTTCCGCACTAAGTTCAGGGTGTCATACATGGCCCTACTTCATCCCATATGGTTCTCATAGCTCTACTTGAAATTAGGTTAGACTGAAAGGCAGTGACTATTTTAATGCAATAAAATAGAACATTGATTTGGTGGGCTGTAGAATCATGGGCGGAAGACTCCTACAAAGAATTGAAATGCTTTGCTAATATATTCCCATGAGCAAATGGATTGGGGGGGGGATATTTGAAAGTGGCCTATAAAGAGGATCAAATATAATCGGACTGTGCATGCACCAAACTGAGCAGATAGAGAGCTCCGTGATTTGGGTTGAGCCTTGCCCATTATTGTTGCCTGTAGGAGCGCCAGTGCTGCCAGTGGTGATGAGGAGAGCCTGTCCTGTGGTGCTAATGCAATGTCTTTCACAGTAGCCAGTGTGCATGGCTTAAGGGTCAGGGACCTTTTAAGTCATGCTGTCACAGTCTGTCCCTTTCCAGGTTTCTAGCCTGAGTACCCATTGTACCCAAGTACAGTGGTACCTTGTATAAAGAAATTAATTCATTCCAAATGAAAATATATTAAGCAAATTTTCCTTTATACAAATTCCCATAGGAATGCATTGAAAATGGAGTAATCCCATTTTTATGTTGTACGGATTCTCCCCATAGGCGATTATGTTAAGCAAATTTCCCCTATCTCCAGAATGTTGTACAGATTTTATGTTGTACAAAATGTTTGTTATACAAGGGTCCACTGTAATGTGAGGGACTGTAGAAAACCTCTCTATCTAACCTCTCCGAGGTGATGCCTTGAGAGGCTTGTACATTAATTAAAGAAATCTTCACCCTGAGAATTTAACAGTGTAGGGAAAAAACCTAGAAGAAAGGGTTCTAAACACAATTCATTGGGAATAAAAATATTCTGCTTCATGTACATCAGGACATGGAACGAAATAGAAACATATAGAAACTAGACATCTTGAAATGGAGAGTATGGAAAATACTGGGATGAAGATGTTTGCTGTGCAGACAACTCAGTTTTGTATAGTATTTATATTATAGGAATTGGTATGTGTGTGTGTTATCCTCACTTTTCCTTGTTGCTATTGTTCAGTCATTCAGTCGTATCTGACTCTTCGTGATCCCATGGACCAGAGCTCACCAGGTCTTCCTATCTTCCACTGCCTCCTGGAGTTTGGTCAAATCCATATTTGTTGCATCGATGACACCGTCCAACCATCTCATTCTCTGACGTCCTCTTTTCCTTTTGCCTTCAGTCTTTCCCAACATCAGGGACTTTTCCAAGGGCTCCTCTCTCCTCATGAGGTGGCCAAAGTTATATTCACTTAACTTTGGTCTAATCTTAATTTCAATTGCATAGAACCCAAAATACTTCTGTCTAAATCTGTATAATCAGCCTGTGCTGGCAAGATATCCCTGATATCTTAGCAGTATAAATAGGCAGCCTGCAAAACTGACAATGGAATCCGATAAGTGTCTGCCAAGAAAGTCTCCTTGGGAAGATGGGCAATAAATAAATAAATAAATAAATAAATAAATAAATAAATAAATAAATAAATAAACGAGCCCAACTAGATTCAGGACAGTTTAGCCCAGGACTAAGAGCATTGAGATCCTCACTTGTCTCAAGAAGTTTTTGCATTTCTCAGGATGGCTTCCACTGTAACCATTGCAAATGCCTGGTTTGTTTAAAAGGTGGAGGGTGGGAAAGGAAGCAATCAAAGTAATTTTGTGTTTTGCAAGCATAATTTAGGACAAAGTATTTTTTCTACCACTATTTAGAAAGGGGACAGGGACATAAAAGAAAACACCTGTTTAGCTGGGAGGAATTAGTGAAGAAGGCTGTTTCCGACAGACCAAAGCGCACATCTCAGGGCAGGGCCTTTTAAAAAACAACAGGGTTCTTCTCTCTCTCTCTCTCTCTCTCTCTCTCTCTCTCTCTCTCTCTCTCTCTCTCTCTCTCTCTCTCTCCCTTTTTATTTTTTTATTTCATGCAAGCATTGGCAGAAACTCTGACAAGCAGTTGTTCATATTTTATTATGTTCCTGTCTGGCAGAATCTCTGTCAGGCAAAAACCTTGTCAGCGGAAAACCTGTCGTAGGATCAGAGGAGACAAAAACAGGTGTCACACAGGCAGTCAAAACTGAGAAGGAAAAAAAGATTAGGCTAAAGAGAAAGAGGCAGACAATTACATTAATGCCATTGCTTTTATCTTATAGATGTGTGTTATTATCTCGGGGTGCTGAGTGCGCAATTGCCTCAAAGAAAAGTAGACAGGAGACAAGGGGAAACTTGATAGTTATTAACTGAAGAGGCAGTGTGTCAGAGCTGGATGAGGTTCAAAGTTTTGCAGAGGGATGAAAAAAAATTGCAGACAGCAGGCATCGTATGTGAACAAACTGGGGTTCCGCTTTGGCTACATAAACCCAGTAGCCATCTAAATTTTTCTTCTTGGAATCAGATCACAGAGACATAAATTAATGAATATTTTGTTGACTGTTGTAAAATAACCATTTTATTTCATGGAAATTTAGTGGAGTTAAAAGCTGGGCTCTTTTTAACATGCCATGATAACTTGCTGTCATTTTCGCTGTGCCCTAAATACATGGTAAATGCAAGGCTTCTCATTCCAAAAAGTGATTAAAATGCTTAATACTTGAGTGTGAGCATCTGTATTTTCACTCAGCAAATTAGAGAATCACACGTATCCCTCTTTCATGCAAAAAATGTATCTTTCATGTACCTGTAGAATCCAAGCAAACGAAAGCTGGAGGAATGTCCTGTGCTAAGCCTTCCTTTCTGTACATATTTAATAACTAGAACGAGAACTGTTCTCCACTGGATACAGATTTTACATTCTTAGAGGGGACATTGAGGAAACTCAAGATGGGGTTTCATACAGTATTTGCCAGCTGCTGTGACTCTTTCATAATAACCATCAGCCGTTCTCAACAGGGGCCATAGGGTTCCCTGATGGCCCCAGGCCCTTTTGAAGGGGGCCACAGACTGGAAACAATTATTCACACACACCACCTTATAAAGTTCTTTATGGAAATTGCACAATCCTGATTTGGTCTGTGTTACTTTCATATTGTGTTTATGGCCATGGCCAAAAAAGGAAAAGGTTGAGAATAGTTTCGATTTTAAAGCATTTGAATTCACTCTTATTTTTTCCTGAATATAATAGTAGTAGACATGGGCACGACTTGGCGAAATTGTCGTTTCCGTTTTCGGATATCGTTTCCGTTACGTAACGGAAACGGTAACGACAATTAAGCTGTCAGAACTCGAACTCGAACCGAAAAAAGAAAAAATTGGGTCTGATTTGTCGTTGTTGTTCCTGGCATCGCGCGGCGATCGCGCGATGCCAAGCGGCACAGAAAAAAAGTTTTAAAAATAAAAAAACCCCGATTCCCGGCCAAAAAAGCAGGCGAAAATATGCCTGTCTGAGGGCACCTACCAGAGGGGTGGTTTCTGGGGGGGGTCCCCAGCCTTCCCCCCATCCTGTCCTGCGCTGCTGGTACCAGGCTGGGAGGGGGCATCCTCGGCGTCTCCATTTGCCATGCGGTGCGGGGGGATCCAAAATGGCGTCCGCAATATTTTTTTTTGAAATCGTGGTCCAAAAAACCACCAAAGCACCACAGAAACATGTGAAAATTAGCTATTTTAAATGCTTGAATTTTTACAGTAGCAGCGGTGGGTTTTTTATAGCAGTAAAAGGTCGCACTGATTTTATTTTATTTTATTTTTATTTTTATTTTTTTACACCTGCGCAATGATGGGCTGGCCATGGGATGGGACCATGCAAATATTTGGACCCATTCTACCAATCGCATGGCCAGGTTTTGACTGACACTTCTGGATGTGCAAGAGGGCATAAAAAGGCAAGGCACTACCAGAAGAGTCGCAGTCTGGGCTTGGATATGGGTGGGAGAGAGCTGTGTGTTGCTGGCTGCTGTGCTGACTAGTTTCGATTTCGCGGAGCCTTTAGATTTCAGTTAGGCAGGCAGGGAGGGAATTGATTCAATTGAATTTTTAGGAAATAATAATAATTCCTTTCATTCTCTGTCTGCTGTGGGGAATAGCAACGCAGTTTATTCTTTTTTATTCTCCTGCAGTTTGTTAGGATTTCTTTTCTGATAGTGCTTCAAAGGGGGGGGAGGTTTGAGTGGGAGGGGAGGTGTGGATTTATTTTAAAAATTTCATTTGCTTGGTGGCAAGCCAAGGTCCTTTCATACCCTGCCTGCAGCTCTGCTGTGGGTGCACTGCCCACTTTGTTTGCAATAAAAATTGCAATTGCTTTATTCGATGCAGTCTTGTGCAGCAAGTCAGTTTAAAGTGTTTTCCGCCTGCTCTGGGTCATTGCGGGACCTGCGCCCGCCGCCCGCGCGCCCGCCGCTCACACGCCTGCCCCTCCCCCCTGCCGCTGCCTGCCCATGCCCCCTGCCACCCCGCCCGCCGCCTAGGGCGCAAAAACACCTAGCACCGACGGGACGCCACTCACTGGGACGTCAAATCGCGTGAAATCACGGTGGTAATGACAAACGACAAACGACACAACGAAACGACAAAATTTTTAAAAATTTCACGAAAAACGGAAACGAGCCGAAACGGACCCGTCCCGAAAAACAACAACTCGAAAAAAATTTTTCTGGTCGTGCCCATCTCTAAATAGTAGTATTTGTAAGATAGGAAAACACATTCACTTGCCTTGACTCTAGTTGCAGTAGTATGAATTTGGCCCAGAAGGTGAGACCAGATGAATTGATGGTGACAGCCAAGAGAAGGTTGACACCAGCCCCCAGAGAGGACATGTGTTCCAAAGATCTCAGAAAACCTGGCATTTACTGGCTTCCTTTCCTCCACAAGCAGGATGTCATCAAACAGCATCAGCTTCTAGGCTCAGATCTGTACTGAAGCAAAGACATTATTAGCTAAAGCCATTCATCTGTTTATAATACTACATACTTCAAAAGTAAAATGAACTACCTGGCAGCTCCCTGACATTATCCATCTCTTATCGAATAATGAAAAGAAATACTGCTAACTGTTTTGGCACAGATGATTCTTATCTTCATTTCTGACTAACCTAAAACACATCAGAATCATAAGACACAATTTAATTTAATTCAATTCAATTATTTACCCAAGACTAATTGCAGACAAGATCTGTTTTCATCTGTTATCTGTAATTGTATTGGGCAGTTAGTAAGGCTGTTGAGTTTGACCTGCAACCACGAGCTTGTTGTGTGTTTTCTCCATTACTAAGTCTTCTTATGTGACATCATCAAACAGCATCAGCTTCTAGCACCAGGTTTGTCTTACAGGCTAGGAGACCATGTGTGTGCCGTAACTTAACAAATGTTCAGGTGAGGTAGAACCTTTGTAACAGCTTGAACTCCTGCAGTGCCCATGGCTATGGCAGTAGTCTTGGGTCAGCAAGAGTTCTTGCATTAGCTACATCTGAGCTTAACTGGCTTTAAAAAAATTAAAAGAAATAAGAATCTCGCATTGCACTTTCTGGCACTTGATAAATGAAACAAGCCACTTGCTCTTATTTTAATGCACAGTTTGGATTTAATTTCCTTTGAATTGTACAGGGTCTCAAAGCCTCAATAAAATATAAATCAAAAACCCTCCTTCCCCTTTCAATTGAAAATAAATAAATAAATGCAGTGTTGACATTGGTAGCTGTAGCATAGCTTAGTAGCCCAAATCTGCCAAATTCACTTTGCGTGTTGAACACATGTTACAAGGCTAATCTGTTAGGTTGAATTTGATTCCAAAGGTCTTCTTTACATTATGACTCATCATACGCGGTTTCTTTACAATCTTTTGGAGTGTGTTCATTATGTTTATCAATTTTACTTGGCAGAACTATAGGCAGCTTACTTTTCCAAGAAGGCATTAAAATACCATTCCCATTTGTGCCATCATGCTTTAGACAAGAATTCTATAAACCATGGCCTGTGGGCTCTCTCAGTATTTTAATCGTTAACTACAAAGGCAAAATTTACTTGACACTTTTAAAGTTTCTACTGTTAGCCCCCTATGACTGTGACTTCCCTCAGATCGTGACAATTCTTTGACTTTTGGTAGCAGTAAAGAGTATGTCATGCTTCGGCAATCTTGTGTCCAGTCTGTGTGTCTTTCATATGAATCTATAGGATCACATAGACTTTGTGTTGATAAGCACTTATAACCTGGTGTGATTACATTGACACGATGTTTCCAATATTAGTTTCCATCACTCATATCTTTACATGGAATTTCACTCTCCTTTTAACTGCTCACGGTCTATTGTAGCTTTAATGTAATGTTGCCTTTTAATGCTGTAAGATATTCCTCAATTCCCTGTTCTCAATACTTGAACATGTCTTAATTGTACCAAACTGTATATAATCCCTCATTACTGTAAGGTGTCTTGGGTCCATTTCAAAGGAGAAAGGCAGGGTAAAAATACTCTAAAATAAAATAAATAAAATAAATAAATTTGTTTGGTAGCATCTGCTGCCTTGAAGGTATTTGGATACAGTGTTCCTGAAATGTGATACACACAGGTCCATGTACTAGAAATGTTACTTGGTGGTGCACAGGATTAAAATGCAATACCTCATGATCTCGCCTGATTTTGGAAGCTAAGCAGGGTTGGCCCTGGTTAGTACTTGGATGGGAGACCACCAGGGAATACCAGGTGCTGTAGGCGCCTGGAGTAGGAACTGGCAAGCCATTCCAATATTCCTGCCAAGAAAAACTCCATGGACATGGGGTCATGAAGAGTCAGTCACAAATGCAATGATGCAAACACACACACACACACACACACACACACACACACACACACACACACACACACACACACACACACACCCTCATCTATGGATAAAACTCCCTGCCTCTTGTGTTCTTGCAATTCCTCAGATATGAGGAATTGCAAACTTACTGTCCTGCTGCTTCCTAACATCGACTTACTTGGAACAGAAGCAGTGGATGGCTATTTTGCATCTTTTTTCGCTGTCAGACGGTTTTGTGCTCAATGTATGTGTCTGCTTGCCTTTTAGAAGGACAGGCAATTTTACAGGAATCATGATGAGGAAGAACAGGACTTGGGTTTTTTTGTTTTTGTTTTTTAGTTCTTGCATGCAGGAGAAAAAAAACCCTCAAAAGGGCTTGCAGATTCCTCAGTGAAGTGTCTCAATGAGAATGAGGAACTTCATGGATCTTTTTAAAATCCCTATCGGTTTCATAAAGCTAATTCCTTTAGAAGAACAGTGCTAGAGGAAGCCTGAAGTTTAAACAAGCCCTCTCTCTCTCTTTTTAATTCTGTGCAACCATCCACCTGCATCTGGCCCATAATCTCACTAAGTCTCCTCTTGTTTATTTGGGCTATCATGACAGTGAGGTTATCAAATAGATCACCCTGCTTTTGTGGGCAAAGGGAAATACTGTTTCCATCGTACCGTTAATATTGTAATTTCAAGTGTTGTTTTTTTAATATACACTGGGGAAACAGGGATTGGTATGAGTTAAATTGTCTCACTAAAAATAATTAAGCCACATACATGTACCCAGAGACCTTTGGGTAGTGGGCGGCATACAAGCTAAATAAATAAAATAAATAAATAAATAAATAAATAAAATATATGTACTGGGCTCAAAAGTTAAATACTGTTCTATCAGACTGTGAAAATTCTCCACTCAAAATTGGAGAATAAACAATACTGATATATAGGCCTGTATTTCCTTCCAGCTTGTTTAGTATTTTATTATGTCAATGAACAACTTTTAAGTAAATCCAGTGAAAAAACACATTGGATTGACTTCTAAGGAAAGAACATCTGGTTATAAATTTAAAATCATTCAGAACTTGCTGACAGTCTGGCAAGGAATGCTGAGGAAAAGTATGGGTGAAGTAGGAATAAATGTATGTAGTTAGCAATAGAAAGAGGGTGAAAAAAAGAAAGTCAGAAAGAAATTCCATTGGGCAAAACTACAGTAAATAAGAAAATCGTGCTCAGGAGCATCGTGAACTAAGCAAGTATACCACTTTACCTATGGAAGCAGTGACTTCATGCACTACATGCAATGGCTGCATATCCTGTATGAAACATAATCTGTTGCATATACCAGCCTCTAAAGCACTCAAGCAGTCTCAGAAATATTTTCAAAAGAAAATATGACACCATTTTTGGCTTTGTCCTACAAAAATAGAAATCTGAAATAAACTGCATTCATGTGCCTGCTTCAAAACCCAACTTTCCTAACTGAAAAGTTAAAGAGTACTGGACAACTCTTGTACCTTGTAGAGTAGCCACTGTTCTCCCAAGTCCCATCACATTGACGGATTTATCTGGACAATAAATGCCTTCACCAAGCATTACTTGATAGCCCACCTTGGTAATACAAACCCCTTATGAATGTAAGCATTTTATTCCACTTATTTCAAATGGAGCCTGCTAATTATGCTAGTTTGGTTTTTTTTTTTTTTGCTTAAACTGGCTCAAATGTATCCACATTTGCATTCATATTTCCTTATTTTGCATTTATTGAAGTTGCCAACATTTGCAGTTCATTAATCAATATGAGCCTTAGCACCTTGTAGCACTTGCCTTCACTAGGGGGTGAGCATTAGGGCACTGGGTTATGCTGTCAGTCAGGCTGCCCAACTGATCATGTACCTATTCACATACCTGGCTCTGATAACTACTCAAAGGAAGAAGAAAGTGGTGCATCTCTGTATTTCCTCCTTCCCCACCCACCACTCAGCACCCTGTCCAGGATGGGTGTGAACGAATGTGTTCGGCAGAAATGGCAAGGGCTAGAGTTCCTGGATTGAAGCTACACTAGCATTCTGAGTGTCATGAAGTGACTGCTCACCACTGAGTTAGGAAGGAAGACCTCCCACCTCTATCTCCACCTATCACAAGTAGTCGTTACCACATGAGTGGGTTGGGAGTCTAATGGGAAGTGGAGGAATTTAGAATTGTTGGGTGTTTGAGGAGAAGGGACTAATCAAATCTGGAGACTGTGAGACAACAAGAAATGAGCTGGTAGGACATATCACTTCAAAAATTCAGGGCAACTTGCCTAGATCATTACCTGCCTATGCTGGTGGTGTTTTGAGGTATCCCTTTTTTTTAGAGAACCAATAATGTCACATATGGAAGGACAGACAGGCAGTGTTTTAGCTCCCCTTTGACTGAGATATTCATGAGCAAGGCACATGGAGAGGCCTAAGAAAGGAGTTTTAGAAGTCGTGTGAAAGGACAAGGGCCTAGATCAGGGGTGGACGCTCCCCCCAAATTTGAGAGGCCTGCGCATCTCTTGATCTTTGAAGGCTGTTCCCCTGGGATTCCAACCACAAATTTTCTTTTTCTTCAGCGTTCTTGGATTCTAACCCCCAATGCATTGTACTATGGCCAATTAAGAAAAGATACCTAGGATCATTTTGTGGAGATCACTAGGGGTTTGGGAGCTCCTCAAAACAAGGCAGAATTGCTCCCCACAACCCCGGAAAGCACAATGGGACATTAAAAGTAGATTATAAGAGGGAAACAGAAAGGTCAGTGCTAAGAAGAAAGGGAAGTTGACCTTCATGTGCTGTTACTATGAAATAAGTGAGCAAATTTACATATGTAACAGTGCACAGCTCCAGTATTTATTATTTGTCTGCAGTAGGATAGAACAAAGGGATTGTACTCCAGAGGAAGAATTGCAGGTAACAGGGAGATTTTCCCATGCCAACATTCAGCAGCACTTACAGGGAACATTGGTTCAAGTCAAAATAATAGACCTGGAATGTTCTAGAGAAACGTTAATCGGTGGTCACCAAAAGCAACACTTCATTGTAAAATTTTGGTAGACCAGCATTAATTCAGTGAAGTACTTATGACTTCAATGGCATTATAATGAGCACTCCTGGCCGTCATTTTTCAAAGTAAAAAACAGCAATTTGTGATTATCACTTTATAGTTGCTAGATGTACATACATAATCCATCCACAACTATCTCCACTTCTCTCTCTCCTCTCTCTCGCTCCTCTCTCTCTCTCTCTCTCTCTCTCTCTCTCTCTCTCTCTCTCTCTCTCTCTCTCTCTCTCTCTCTCTGTGTGTGTGTGTGTGTGTGTGTGTGTGTGTGTGTGTGTGTGTGTGTGTGAGAGAGAGAGAGAGAGAGAGAGAGAGAGAGAGCACATGCACACACAAACACACACACCAAAGTAGCAACTATTTAAGATTTATACTTTTTTTGCTCATCACATAACAAGCTACCCATTAAACAAAACACTGAGTAATCAAAAGATATAAAACTTAAAAAATGTTTTCTCAGTTAAAGCCCAGACCTCTAACACATCTTCACTTTCCATATTTCACACCTGAGGTTTACAGTTTGACAAAACAACTTTTGATATTAAGAGTATGGTATAAGACAAGAATGGAAAACAGACATGTTTTCAAAGAATGTATCCAGCAGCCAACAATTCATGGAACCGAACCTTCTTCCTGCCTGGTGAAGATGGAATGTCCTTGGGAAGAGATTAGGAGAATACTGCAGGCGTTCCCAACCCGTCCCTCTCCCTGTTGTATGAATGTCTACTTCCTGCCATGATTTGACTTAATGGCAGTGTGGCTTTCCATTGGCATTATGCAGAATCCTAATGCTGGCTAGGATTTCACAGCTACTCAGGTTTTGTATCTGTGATTTGAAGTGGATTTGCCAGTGCTGTTTTCTTAAGGAAATCTGATCAGTTTCCAAAGAAGTATCCATGTCAGTTAGGATCTACAGTATATAGGTAGATATACATATATTGATCCTACCCAAATTGTTGTGGCACCTTTAACAGATTTATTTCTCCCATGAAATTTTAGGGGATTATAAAAAAACTGGTTTGGCCAGTGTATGGATTAGAATCGACAAAACGCAAGGAATTCAAAAGAAATCCATGCAACATTGACTGGGCTTAGTGTGGAAACGTAATTCTATAGCGTGTTTAAAGCAAATTGTACAAGGAAGAGGAAACTGGCTGAAGATGATGCACAAGAGCCCACCACACATATACCTAGTATCCTAAACAAAGCTAAAAGACTTTCAATTGTACGTCTGTTAAAAAAATCATAGTGAAGACTATTACATGGATAGACCTATACAGTGGACCCTTGTATAACAAACAGCTTGTATAACATAAAATTTGTACAACATAAAAATCCGGAGATAGGGGAAATTTGCTTAATATAATCGCCTATGGGGAAAATCCGTACAACATAAAAATGGGATTACTGCATTTTCAATGCATTCCTATGGGAATTTGTATAAAGGAAAATTTGCTTAACATAATTTTATTTGGAATGAATTAATTCCTTTATACAAGGTACCATTGTATATGGTAACAAAATTATGAGTTCTCTCCTTACTAGAAATATGGTGCTCTGTCTGGCTCTTTGCAAAGGCATTATTCAAAGAAATAAAATAATTAATTGTGAATGTTTTTGGCATAATGTTGCCTTTCGTATTTCTGCAGTGCGAATGTCTGTAGCAAGGCAGAGGACTTCAATCCCCAGGCTTGCCAATCCCTTATCTTTTGTGAACTTTAAATTAATTTTTAAAAACCTATTTATTCAAGGTTGACTAAACTGCTAGAATAGGTGGTGGGGTGGGGGGAATCCGACAAATCAGTAGCAAGAAATGAAGTATGAGGAAACCGGAATTCTTTGACAAAGTATCCTCAGGGGCAGCTGTGCTGAATGAAGCCAGCAGGGAAATGATAAGGGCATTTACACTGTGGATATAAGAAAGCAATTTATCAAGAGTACATGAACTCTCCAGTGACCACGGGGAAAGGAGATACAAAAGTACATGGGGAGAAAGAGGTCTCCCTACAACATTATTTTAAAGGCTGACAAAAATCCATTAAAATATCTATAGTGCCAGAGAGCAAGTTCATTGCATTAAAGGTGATGATGCATTAGGGATTCTTGTTTCTTATGAAATAAAGTTTATTTACTAAAGTTCTGAAGGAACAATGTCCCTGTTATGTGACAGGAGCAGCATGTTCCCGTGTGATGGGTTTCCCTATGATCCTTTTTAACCTTGATCATGGGTGTCGGTGGGGTGAGGCATGATGACCCCCCACAGAATCTTGTGTAGCTTCTTTTAATGTACACAGATTGATGCACTCTCCGTGTTGTAGTGCTGCATACTCTTTGTATGAACTAGAATAAAATCCCATTTTGACATTCCTCTGCTTCCCCATAGACACACTTGCCCCTTATCCCTGGTTTTTCCTTCTCAGTAGATCCTGAATAATTTGATTGTGACAGGTAGTTAAGAGTCCATTCCCCATTATGTGACAGTTCCTTGATAGTCACAATGTAATATGTATACCAAAGTGCATGAATCTCATGAGCTGGTTGTTGGTGTGATGAGTATGCCTACATTTATTTTGTGTACCTTACACGTACCATATAACATCACATGACAGGAAGTCCTTAGGGACTCCCCACTGTGTCACTGTGTGACAAAAAAGGTATCATTTATTGAAAAAAAAACTGGCTGAAATCCTCTTGCTTAGTGTAGTCATTTGCACTAGAGTAGTCCCACTAAATCATTGGGAATTTGGTGCATTAACTGCCCATTCATTCCTACCGTAGTTGTGACCTACTGTGCTAATCAACTGACTGACAGCTGTAGGTGTTCCATAGATTCCCATGTGTCAGATCCATAGCTATTTGTTACTTTGGTCCCGAGATGTTACACTCCCAGATATGTATTTTATATACAGGGTACTCGCAACTACAGTATTTTGTTTTTTAAATTATAACTCACACAGAGTCATATGCATAGAAACCTCTATTATGCTTCTGCATGTGAAACCAAACTTGATATGTTTTTCTCCTCTCTCGATTCTCTTCATTTCTGTTTCTGTAGCTTTGGACAAGCTTAGCACTCAGCATCTGTACCATCCAACACAAGTGGAGATTGTACAGTCCAATGTGGTGTTTGACATCAGCAGCCTAATGCTCTATGGTACGCAGGCAGTGCCGGTGAGACTGAAGATCTTGCTAGACCGTCTCTTCAGTGTCTTGAAGCAGGAAGAAGTGCTTCACATCCTGCACGGTTTGGGCTGGACGCTTCGGGACTATGTTCGAGGCTACATCCTTCAGGTAGGACCGCCTAGCTGGTTGATAACTCATAAGAAGGTTAAATGTCATGCTGGATCAGACCGAAGGGTTATCTAATCTGTCTGGCTAGTTGCCGGTGGAAACTCTTGACCTTGAGTCTAAAAGATCATGGCCTTACAACACTGTTTATTTCTTGAAATGTAGGACGGAATAGATGCAGATAACTACCAGTGGTGAAAATTGTGAAGTGGTTCTACTGAGGGGATGATATACTACTTCACCATCCTAATTACTTTGGAAAAGCACACAACAACATCCGCTTGTATATGTTTACAGCATGGGGATATGATGAGGATCAAATGGGTTGCAATGACTAGCGAGGTCCAATGATCTTAGAATCTCCATATTAAATAAGTAGGCTCAAACACGGCTAATCTCCCAGTCTTGAGTTCAGAGACATATTAATACAGAATTAGAAAAACTAAAGGTACCAATTAAAAAAAAAAGTTTCACATGTGTTACTCTAGTTGTGACTTACTTTTAACAGTGATATTTGAATCCCTGAATGCCTTCTCAGAGTTAAGATACTATTTAATGTTTACTTGCTTTTAATTGTTCAATTGTATTTTAATTAGCATACAGTTTAATTTTTTTAAATTTTTAACTTATGTTTTTGATTTTGCTCCTTTTATATTGTGACCTGCCTTATTGGGATAAAGGCAGTATAAAACAAACAAACAAACAAATTTACTGTCCATTTTGTGAGATTTCTCTCCCTTTGAGTGTATATGTTTGAAGAAAAGAATTCTGGACTGCAAAACTATTGGGTTTTTTTAAACAGCTGTAGTTTGGCAACATTAACATTAATATAAATAATACCTGAATTATATTAATTGTGTTACACTGGATTTTTCATATTCCATCTGCTCCTCTGGATCAAGATCTAATTTTAGTGTGTCACATGTGATCAGAGCTCATCAACCTTTCTGAAAAAAGGATGTGTGTTACTTATTTACCATTAAATTTAATGAATAATGTGTTACTACTTCCATTATTGCTGCATTACGGAAGTGATTTTTGAAATTACTAAAATATGTCTGAAAATGACCAATTTTCCAATAACTTATTTTTGCAAAAAATGTAATTTTATGTGTAAATGAATGTGCATTGTATGTGTTTGAAACAAGAAAACAGGGACATTCTTTTATATCCGCAGTAATCCTACTTTAGTTCCAAAGAGCACTGGTTCTGAAATCATTCCTCCAGGCATTGCTTTACTCTGAGTTCTTCTTACTGCTGCATTCTGGGTTCTGTAATACAAGCTGTTATTCAAGGCTAATAGATACTTTTCATTTGTACTAAGTAGACCCAGATCTGTTATGCTGTACAACTTGCTTTTTGGTGAGTGGGTTTTTTTTTTTTTGAGGAAAACTTTTACAGTCAGTATATAGTTAAGCGGACAGTTAAGGCAGAAACGAAGAAGCAGTGGGGTGGCATGCCTTTGTTCCCATACATCTCTACACCTATTTGTATGCTAGAGTTACAACACCTGGTCTCTGGCCAGCAGGGGCAAGGAAGATGCCTGTACTACAAGTAAAACTGTGCTCACGACCCGGGATTCAGTAGCAGGCTCATGGTTGACTCAGCCTTCCATCCTTCCAAGGTTGGAAAAATGAGTACCCAGCTTGCTGGGGGTGGGGGGTGGGGAATGTGTAGCCTGCATTACTGTAATTAAAAACTATAAACCGCCCAGAGACTACTTGAAGTGGTATGGGGCAGTATATAAGCAGAACACTTTGCTTTAGTGCATATGTATGTTCACCAACACTGTTCTTTAAAGGCATATTTTTTTAAAAAATAATAACATTAAATAGGGACAGTAGTGACTAGGAACACAGAGAAGAATAACTGAGATTGACTTTTTCCTACTACACTATGATCCGTTAGACTTCACAGAACCTGCCATCTTTCATTTTCGATTTATACCATAGTTGGTATAGTTGAGGGGCGTCGTGGCTCAGCGGGCTAAAGCACTGAATCTGTCAGCAGCTCGGCGTTTCGAAACTGTCAGCAACTTGATGGGTGCTACGCAGCGGAGTGAGCTCCCATTGTTAACCCCAGCTCCTGCCAACCTAACCCAGCTCCTGCCAATCTAGCCAAAAGCATGTAAATGCAATTAGATAAATAGGTACCGCCATAAAAAGCGGGAAGGTAAACAGTGTTCCATACGTAGAAATGCATTTGGCTATGCTGGCCACATGGCAACAACAGAGGATCTTTGGTTTAGAAACGAGATGAGCGCCACCCTAGAGTCGGACACAACTAGCACGCATGTGCGGAGGAGACCTTTACCTTTACCTTGGCATGACTTGTTTGATTTTTGAAACATTTCACTACGACATATGTTAAAGCTGCTGCGTTAACTGTAAGTTCCATTGGAACCAATGGAAGGGGATGCTAAGGATGAGGATGCTGGTGTGGCAAAAAAAAAAAAAAATTAAATTTGTTTTGTTGTAATAATAATTTGTCTCTCCTTCCTCCTCTCCCAGTTTTTCAAACACAGCATTTGGATAAGCTGGAGCCACTTAATAAACCGTTATGAATGTATTTGGGAGAGCGAAGAAAAGTTTGCTGGAATTTTATTAATTCATTTTTAAAGGTATAAAGAATTGCAGGTGTCCACATGTAAATTTTTAAACCAGAGCAAAGATTATCACTGGTTCCCCCCCTCCAACCCCACCCCTTCTCCGAAAACATGGATATGTGCCTTCACATATGCTTTAGATTCAGGCAAATGCCTTGCACTCACAGATGTACCTTTCTCTCTTAAACGATGCCATGTGTACTTATGCATTAAAGTGTAAATTCCTAGGGTCTGAATAATGTTGTTTAAAAGGTGAGTTAAAAAAAGGCTAGCGTCCTGTTAAGTAGACTGGATTCCTACCTTGGGCTTAAAAATGCATTTGTTTTTGAAGCGTACAGCAAAAAAAAATCAAAAGAAGAAAAGGGGAGGGAAATCAAAGTCTAAGAATGGATTCTATAACTCCTTCGTAGGAATAGGAAGCCTGTTGTAGGAAGCAAGAGTTGAAGAAACAGGCTAATGTCTGCTTTTTAAATTATCTGTTGGAATGATCGCACACTATCAGGAATGATTTGCAACAGAGTTTATTCCAGCCAAGGAGCCATATTAGCTCATTGCGTCCAAAGCAACAAAAAAAATATTCCTGAATCCATTTGTCCAGCAATCACTGTTATTTTCAAAGCATGTGCGGGCAGGCCTACCACGAGGAACTAGACTGTGCAGAATGGACAATTAGAACTGACAGTCTAATAGCAGGGACCCAAGCCATTTGCCCAGCCCATGGTGTTGACAAGACTCAAACACTTACAGCTGCACCGGAGAGGGGTGACTCTTCACATAAGCATCCCTCTTCACACTGCTATAATGTCCAAAACTTCTATTATATAAACGAGAATGATAAGCAGTTGCACCATGAGCCCTACCTAGACCAATAAAAGCCACCCTAGTACGCCACACTAATACCAAAGCCTTCAAGACGTCTTTATGATTTGTTGTCCTGGGCAAGAGCACTGAATATTTGCACAGTGTAAGGAGAGTAATTATCAAACCAAACATCTTACCACATATTGACTCGGTCAGGAATTAGCTGTAGTTTGTGTGTTGCTGGGCGAATGAAAGGATATGGTAAGTGACCCAGGCAAGTACTGTATGTCTATAATTTGTGTTCCCTAATTGTATTTAGAATAGAATAGAATAGACTTTTATTGTCATTATGCATATGCAAAATATGCACAACGAAATTAGAGTGCTGTTGCACTACACACTCTAAGCATACAAACACATAAAACATATAAAACACCATACAAAATATTAAAAACTCTTAAAATTGCTTACAAAATTTAAAACACTACTTAAAACTGATTAAGATAGTGCTAAAAGTGTCGCATTTAGCTTGGATACCGCTCTGTGATAAAAACTGTTCTTTAGTCTATTTGTCCTTGACCTAAGAGTCCTGTATCTCCTGCCAGACGGCAACAGTTCAAAAAATTGGTAGCCAGGATGCGAAGGGTCTCTCAAAATTCTAGATGTCTTCCTTGAGCATCTGGAGTTGTATAATTCTTCCAAAGGAGGAAGAGGACAGCCCACTATCCTCTCAGCAGTGTTTATGACCCTCTGGAGTATGTAACTTGGGATGCCCAGTGTTACTGGGTGAGGTGTGTCAATATGCAAGGCATATTAACTATACAGTGAACTTTGCAAGAGTAAAGAAAACCTTGTTCTAGCTAACTTCTATCTTCATTTGTTTCTTTGTAAAACTGCAGTGTATGTTTTATAAGAAAAAATATAATCACATCATTGCACAAGGTTTGGCAGCACTGTGAAGATGTATCTATAATAAAAGCCGACTTGGGCTCTTAGCTGAACTTTTTCATCTCCATCATCTTCATCTCTTGGTAACATATTGCAAATGTGTGGTTTTGAACTATAATTCCCACAATTTCCCAAACAATACAGTACTCTGGGCAATTTGGGGAGTTGTCATGCAAATCCTCAGAATTTCCGAACTCGGTATACCTCGGTAAATTATAAATTCCTTGGAAATGTGTATCAGTTTCAGATAAGGATGTGAGAGGGGTTTTGGTCATCTGGTACAGTATCTGGTTTCTAATCTGAACAAGCCAGATACTTCATGGGAGGCAACAGGTAAGATATAGAGGCATCCTTTTGTTTAACCATCTGTGCATTTTCTTATGCACATGAATATTCCATATTGTCATAGTTTGTAGCTTTGATGTATATCTGCTACGTATGATCAAGTTTCATCAAACGTAATAAAGCTTAATAAAGCTTCCAAGGTAAGTGAGCTATCAGTATACTTGGTTTATCCTTGGATTTGTCTAACCCATCTTAAAAACCCCAGTAAATAGCTACCATCCCATTTTGTGCCAATGATGTCATACATTATGTGAAGAAATATTTCATGTCCTACTTCTGCACTTGCTCATCACTTCTACTAATGACTGTGTCCTAAAATTTTAAAAGAGAGCTTGTGTTTAGTTAATGATGCTTTGCTTAATAAACCAAGATCTGAACACCAATTTGGGTTGTAACACGGGCACTTTTGTCTGCTTTTCTTTTTGCGGACAAAAGTGAACTTTTAAAAAAAGTCCTTGTCTGAGTGACAAAAAAGTTAATGGTGTCCAAACAAACCATGGCTTAATATTTGGGCTTAATATATTTACTCTTAACTTTAATTTCCCATAAGGTGTGACAAAATGCAAAGGTACAGTAAGTAGGAAGGCATCACAGTTTGTGTGGCTAAGGCACCCATTTGTATTTGTATTTATATTAAGGAAAGCCCAAGAAAAATAATAAACATTAAAAAGACAAAGACATTGTGGTACCATAAAGAATACCTGTTATATTTTAATGTGAGCTTTCATGGACATGTCCACTTCTTCAGGCATATGAGGTAAAATATAGAGTTCACACACTAAAACCTTTATTTAGTAAACTGAGAGATGTTCATCCAGTCTTACGGAGACAGAAACATTTTTCCCCACCATCCTTTATCCAAATACATATGTTTATGAACTCCTTTCAACTAAGAATGTAACAAAGGCTCATTTTTCCTTGTCCTCAATAACAGAGCGTGATTTTGAGATACCTTTCAGGGAAAAACAACTGTCAACCACGGTGATAGTTTTCACTGTTGCATGCTTTCTTCTGCAGCAGCAACATTTTATATTCTGCACAAAACTGTTGTCTTTGGACCTTTATATTCTGCACAAAACTGTTGTCTTTGGACCAAAATTGGTGTATCTATTTTGGAGGTGTGGGGAAGCCTTGAATTTTATGCCGTGTTCAATGCTTATTGCACAAGATACAAAAGTTTTGATACAAAGCGGCCAGTTCTCCGAAACCTCGTCATCCACTTACATGTGAAATTGCAAGTGTAGTGAGAGACATTTGAATCTAACAAGGCACATCTAGTAAGCTGTAATTTGAGTTTGAATTCACTTTTTCACTTCTGCTGCTTTCCTCAGCCACATTCTTCATATATGCTGGTTAACAAGGATTTTCATGGAACTGTTACAGTCTATGATATCTGCATAATAGACAGGATGCCACCTCCCTGGGTGTTCTGCAGCACCCAGTTGATTATGCTATAGGAAACTGTTATCTGGACATGCTCTAAGGAAATCTGACTCCTTCATTTATTGCCTAGACTCTGCTAGGAGATAAACCTAAATCCAAAACAAACTGCCTTGTATTTGGCATATGAAACTAATTATATCCATCTAACTGAAAAGTAATTTTGCAGTCCATTCAGTTTACAGACAAGGGTACTCAGTTGGTCTGCTTTTTCAAGTGAAACAACCTAATTCTCCCTTGCTAGACTAACATACAGATTGGAACATAGGTACACTTTTTTTCTCTGTGTGACATACTTTGGGGCACAGTTTATTTTTATTTTATTTTAGAGTACTTTGCCTTTTTCCTTGGAAAAGGACCCAAGGCGGCTTACAGTAATAAGGACCTCATTAATTCCTTTAATGAGGGATAATATACAGGCCAGTACAATTAAGGGCGTTTATACACGACCCCTAAGCTCCGCCGCAAATGGCTGCAAGGTCCGGACCTTAAAAATGTTTACCCACCAGCTCCGGACTTTGCAGACAATTAAGTGCGACCCCGCCCACTTTAGCGCGACCAAACAGCAGTTTTCTTGTACCTGGTCTTTGATGGTGACAAATATTTGATCCGGTGTAAGGATAGTGAGTGCGGGGCTCTCCTGGCTTCCGTTTGTTCTCTTTTTGAGCCCCGCCCCTTTAAAAGATCTGAATGCTGCCGGGAACAAAACGGAGGTAAACCGGCAGTCTTTTCTTTCTTTTTTCTCCCTCCCTCAGGCAGCCAGCAACCAGGAAGTGCGGAGAGGGGTGGGGACAGAGGAAGAGCGACGAACCCCTAAGATCTCTGGTCCGAATTTAAGTGGCCAGCGGATCTTAGGGGTTGTGTAAAAAGGCCCTAAGACATGTACAAGTATTGAGAAGAGGGAACTGAGGGACATCTTACTGCATTAATAGACAACATTACATTAAAGCTACAAGACAATGTGAGCAGTTTAAAAGAGAGTAAAATTCCATGTAAAAGTTATGAGTGATGGAAACTAACATTGAAAACATAGTGTAAATGCAATCAAACAAAGTTATAAGTGGTTATAAACACAAAGTCTATGTGATCATATAGATTCATACGAAAGACACATAATAGGCAGTCCCTTATTCAAGGAAAGCTTGCCTGAAGAAAGGGTGGCTCTGATCCCCACTTGTTGGGGGAAGGGCGCGTTTGCCCTGCCGCCCTGGGGATTTGGCGTGATGACTTCGCGCCCATCCGGGTCTTTCTACCCGGGGACAGGAGCCTATAAGAGGGCTCCCATCCTCCCTCTCTCATTGTCGGCCTGATCTTATTCAAGGAAAGCTTGCCTGAAGAGAAAGGTCTTTGCCTGTTTCTGGAAAGACATCAGAGATGGGGCAGTCCTGGCCTTTAGTGGGAGGGAGTACCAGAGTCTGGGTGCAGCAATTGTCAGCTCAAAACGTTGCACATGAAAATCAGTGTATTAAGGGGAAAACACATACAATGACATGCATTTTGGGGAACATTGCTTTAAAAACAAAATGCATTTTGTGAAATTTTAAAGAAATCATAAACATGCACATGGAAAGCATAGTGAAAATTAGTGTATTAGGGACTGCTTTAAAAATAAAATTCATTTTGTGACATTTAAAATAAACATTATAGAATGGAAATCAGATGTAAATAAATTATAAATGAATATGTTCAGAACAGGAAACAGAATAATTCATCTGTCTCTCATTCCATTCCATTCCATTTCTGAATTTTTTAATTTGTACATATGGGACTGTGATCTTTTCAGGCTTCTGGATTTGGTGTTTTCTCTGACTTAGGTCATGTTTATAGGAATTCTTGGAATTATGGTTTGTTTGTTCTTAAATTTCAGCAATCTTTGAAACCTACGACCACAGAGACTTTGAAAAGAGTGGAAGGGCCCCAAAGAATGAAACTTGCCATCTGTCTAGCATCTATTGATTTAATGTTTTTCGTGCCATGTAAGGGATCTCTGGGTAGGGGCAATTTCCCTTGCAGCACTGATCTTTCAATGAGATGGTAGTGCCTGTCCCATGCAATAACAGGGAACAACAGTGAAGTATGAATGACTCTTATTAGAAGGGGTAAATGTCATTAACACTTATCCTTGCCTTGAAGGCAGGCAGAAGTACAATGCTGAGGATAGCAAGAAATGGAATACTGGCTTTTACTGCTGAATGTGTTAAAAACTGGATTTTTTTTTCAAAAGAATATATTACAAAGCATAGTTATAAAAACATTTTAAGTTTTTGAAATACAGTGGTACCTTGTATAAAGGAATTAATTCGCTCCAAATGAAATTATGTTAAGCAAATTTTCCTTTATACCAGTTTCTCATAGGAATGCATTGAAAACTGAGTAATCCCTAATCGCGACCATTTTTATGTTGTACAAATTCGCCCCATAGGCGATTCTGTTAAGCAAATTTCCCCTATCTCTGGGATTTTTTACGTTGTACAGAATTTATGTTATATAAACCGTTTGTTATACGAGGGTCCTCTATACTTAAGAAATTTGTTTTTTTTTTTAAATTTCCCTTTTATAAAAAGCGTCTTCCCCTTTCAATGAAGTCTGCAACTTTGTCTCGAAATGTGTTCATGGCACGGATCATCTGGTTACGTATCTCACCAACTTCCTTCAACTGTATTATGCCCAGCAAAAGAGGTAGCATTAGAAGGACAAGGTTACCCATGTTTCAAGTAGGATGGGTTTTAAAGCTGCACATTGTTTTTAATTGGAAAAATTCTGAACGACAACGACTACACTGGATGACACTGTAGGAAATAATAACTTATATTACTATTATAATTAATAGTTTATACCAGTGGTTTAGTTTATACCAGAGGCTGGGAGTTCAATTCTCTCCTATGCCTCCTATGAGCAGAGCCAGCCTGGGTGGTCCTGAGCAGGCTGCACAGCCCCAGGGGGTTCCCCTCCAAGAAGGCAGGAATGGCAAACCCCTTCTGTGCATTCTCTCCCTAGAAAACTCTGGAAAGAATCTCCATGAATCAGAAACGACTTGACAGCACATGATTATTCTTCCAAAGCTACCCAAGATTGTTTCCCATTTTAGAGAAGATGCATATGCCGTAAGACTCCAGTCCTTTTTCTGAAGGAAAGGCATGTCTATGGGATGATGGCTATCTGTTTCCTGAGCTCAATGACATTTGGCTTTCCTGGTAGCTTGGTCTTTTTTGTTTTTTTGGTCTGAATTTGGCAAGTAAAACATTAAAGCAGCAAACATGCAGACTCAGTGGGGTCATCATGAGACATATCACTCAGAAATTATATAGACCACGCATGTCCAAACTTCAGCCCTCCTGATGTTTTGGACCACAACTCCCAGAATTCTAAGCTTAGATTGCCAATGGCAAAGGATTGTGGGAGTTGTGGTCCAAAACATCTGGAGGGCCAAAGTTTGGACATGCCTGATATCGACCATCCTGTTTCTCAATAAAAACCTCCTAGCATCTGCCTAGGGTTGCCATATTGTTAAGTGGGGTGAAAAAAGCCATTTTTCACAAGCATGCATTGCTTCTTCTGAATGCAAGCATCTTTGAAACAGGCTGTTGTGGCTGAATGCAAACTCCCGCTATATCTCAGGTGAGATGGTGGAAAGAAAGTTCATTTTCAAAATACAAAAAAGGTGATCATTTTCAAAGTTTTCACTCTTTGTGAATGTAATGTTTATTTCAGGTTTATGTTAATGGAAAAGTAGACTTTGTTGATATTCGCGCTCTCTCCCTTCTTTTTTTGTGTTTTAATATTTTTGCTGTTTCTTGATGTTTTTTATTTTGTTCATGTGTATTTTATTAATTTAGTGTGCAGCCATTAATTCATTTAATTTTTAATAATTTATTTGTTACATTTATATCGGGGCATTCTACATGGCCCTCATCCTCACCAATTAATCTTCACAATAACCCTATAAAGATAGAATGCTTAGCAAACTGAATTTTCAGCATGTTCAGTTACAGGGTTCAACGTGCTTTCAACGTCTTTCTGTGTACACAGTGTACCTATTTTTTTCCTTTAACATTCACCTTTTCTCACTTTTGCTACAGGGGTGCCCATAGTAAATAGATAAAGCTTACTCTTGGTAGTAGAACATCCATGCTGGGACAAAGGTGCCATGTCAGGAAATACTAGGGAATAGTTGTTTTGGCTGATGTATATTTTTGACCCCAGCAGCGTCTATATCCTCTGTTTAAATACTGTCAGTGGAGGAGAATCCGTTACTTCCAAGGAGATCGTTCTATTGTCAGACAGCTTTTGCTGATATGACCTTCTTTTAATGTTTAGTAGAAATCTCTGTTCTCATTTTAGTCCATTGGTTGTGGCCCCACCCTCTGGCACAGCAGAAAACCAGCTTCATCCTATGAAGCCGTTCACTTGATCCTGGACAAAGGAACACATGCATCTCATAGCACTCTTCTCTACCACTTGACCACTTTCTTTCCCATCTCTTCCCTGACCTTCCTTTCATCCCCTTAACAAAGACTGAGACTATATGGGATACATCACAGTAAAGCCAAGCCAAGTGTTCTGCTTATATACTGCCCCATACCACTTCAAGTAGTCTCTGGGCGGTTTACAGTTTTAATTACAGTATGCAGGCTACACTTTGCCCCCCTCCCAAGCAAGCTGGACACTCATTTAACGACCTCGGAAGGATGGAAGGCTGAGTCAACCTTGCACCGGCTACCCCGGTCGTGAGCACAGTTTTACCTGCAATACATGCATTTAACCACTGCGCCACAGGGGCCCTGATCTGATAAGTGCATTTGTTTAAAAAAAAAAAGAAAGAAAGTTCAGAGCATTGATAACAAAAGAGAAAGGTGTACCTGTAGACAGCCAGTGATCCCAAGTTGTACACAGTCTAGAAGTAGAGATGCCCAGACTGGGGGAAAGGGGGGAAACAATTTGAGTCGTTAAGAAGCACCCCCAGAACAGTTCCACATGGCCATTATATCTAAAAGAGTGACCTGTACACTGCCATGATACAGCCTACTGACTGTCACCCTAAGACACATCCACAATTGCTGCATTGCAATGAGAAAGAAAAGAAATATCTGCTGCTGAACCAAGGAGGTCTGTAGAATAAGGCTGGAGTGGTTCCTGATTAGCTGTACATGCTGTCACTGCCAGAACATGCATAAGATTTAGCCATGCCAACAGTGGTCCAATCCATGGGATAAATCAGATCACACTCTAACTCCCAAGTATTTGAGTGAGCTTCCTTCCATATTCTAGGTGTATTAGGAAATCCTTCTGCATTTTCTTGTAAAGGTGCTTTATGCAACATCGGGTATCAAATGCAATAAAGTCTTTATTAGGAAAACAAGTTGATGTTTTCCCCCAGCTATATATTTTTTTCTCATGGTTGGAGCAGAGAAAGGGGGAGTGCCAAGGAACGGGGGTGCCAAAGACAGTCCGTTACACCCTAGCCTATCATGCACATCCTCTCTGGAATCTAGGCACTGCCCCACACAGTACTTGATATATGTCTATCCAAAGTATTGAGCCAATTTAATAACAAACTCCAAAACCGAGTTTCTGCTCTCTTCCAAGTGTCTCTGGAACTATCTTACTATAATAATAACCTCTGTGAGCAACAAAAGGGAAAGAGATTTGCCCAAAGCTCTTCTCAAGCTGTAGCGATACATGAGTAAGCAGGCTAATGCGAACAACACAAGACCAGCTAAGAATCACATACAGGCAAAGGAAGCCTTTTAAAATGTTATGTTTCCACCCAATCTTGCCATGGTTTTAAGAAACAGACTTCCTCATAGTGTCATGGCTTTATTGCTGTTGGATCTGTCTAGAGTTTGTCACTCAGCCTTTGTATTGCATGCATTCAAAAGGCGCTGTGTTTTGTTTATAGAAATCTCCACTTAGGATAATTTATTTACATGGTTTGACAACATAGCTCTGTGTGTGTGTGGTATGAGGGAAAGAGGAGGGGGGAAAGGGCCTGGCCATATTTTGTGCATAATCCTTTGAGAATTAATTCTTACCAGATTACACTGTAAATAAAGTTAACTGTCATAAAATAAACACGGCCATGGTGCATGCCATATGTTTTATAATTATTTTGTGGCTTCTTTTTTGTTTGTTTGTTTATTCGTACCAAATGGAAACATTCTGTGATAGTTCTGTGATTACGTTTATCCTTAAATTACAGCTAGCTAGACATGTGAATAGACTTAAGTCTCTTTTTCTTTCTTCCTTCCTTCCTTCCTTCCTTCCTTCCTTCCTTCCTTCCCTCCCTCCCTCCCTCCCTCCTTCTTTCTTTCTTTCTTTCTTTCTTTCTTTCTTTCTTTCTTTCTTTCTTTCTTTCTTTCTTTCATTCTTTCTTTCTTTCTTTCTTCCTTCCTTCCTTCCTTCCTTCCTTCTTTCCTTCCCTCCTTCTTTCCTTCCCTCCCTCTTTCTTTCTTTCTTTCTTTCTTTCTTTCTTTCTTTCTTTCTTTCTTTCTTTAACATGTATAAAAGCCAACATCTTATTTTTAGAAAGTGTGGGGGTTATTTTGGATTTACAGTCACTACTGTTGAAAATGCCGGACCCTTTGATAAAATAACATTCCTTCACTTCCAGAATCAGCTCGCGCTTACTGAAAGCGGAGAGTTTCACAATCATTTTCAATCTGTAGCAGCAAATAAAGTCTACTTTTACATGAAAGAATGCTTTTATTAACGGAACTTCCATTTCCCCCTACACAATAGCCTCCAGCGCTGTGTGTAGGAAAACCCAGTTTTAAAACAGAGAAGTGCATGTTTAAATAACTTCAGCCGATCTGGAGGGAATTACCATAGGAGAAGAATAAAACTAGGGCATGTGTGGAGCTGAAAGTGAATTTGCTTTTGGGTGTTGCTAGAATATAGCAGACTATGACCAGCATAAGGTCATGTCATTTGACTCAAGTCAAAATACAGGCATTCAGGTATGAATGGCAAGCTAGAATCCTGACCCCCCCCCACTTTTCCCAACAGAGTACATGAGAGCAGCAGTTGGGAAAATTATAGCTCTTTGCTTCTGTGCGTTTTCCTCCCTTACGTAGTTTTGCAGCACTTTAAATGTGTGTGCACCACATGGTCATGACACTTTTATTTATTATTAGAAGTGGCCCAGGAAAAAAAGAACCCATAATGTTTGTTTAAAAAAGAGAGACCAGTATTTTACCAGGAGAGTGTTTTACTCAAGGCCAGCGCAGTGAATGTTCTTTTATGATTAACTCTGTTTCCTCTGTTGCTCTGGCTTCAACCGTTGCTGATCATTCAAGCACCATGCTGGTCAATTTGAATTCAATTTAGCTCCATTTGTTTCTTCTCCTAGATGTTCCTCTGCCCTTCTGCCTTTTCCAGATGCATTCAACTTGAGCCATTATTACTGCATCTCTTCACTTTCCTCTTTCCTCTGTTTTCTCTGTGCCCTTCTCTCACGGCAAAATGTTCTCATCCATGTTCCTATCAAGTGTGACTGGTTCTTCCAACTGGTTGTGGAAGATCGGGAAATTTGGAACTCGACGTAATACATGAACACCTGCTTGAGGATGGGGGTGAAACCTGACTGGTCGACTCAGCCGTTTAATAATTGATACACCCTGCCAAAGTAGGCAGAATCCTTTTGGTGCTACGCTCAGGATTTCCAGTCTGTTTAATAGGAACCAGATGTGGAAGTGAGAAGCTGAAATACATGAGAACTGAATGTACAGCGCTCAGTTTAAATGCAGAATTACTAGTTAAATGTAGACAGAGTCACCTGTGTAAGGCAAGTGCATTGGACAGACCGCTCACAAACTATATGAACATGTTTCCTTTTCAGTATAATTCATTGGATGAAATTCTGTAACGCAGCGCCATCTGCTCAATGCAAAGCTGTTGCAGTATTAATGAAAAGCACAGCAGGGCAGAAGTGCTGTTCACAAAGTGCCATATAACGGGTAAAATTGGAGCCACGTGATAGATTGCACCATCCAGCCACTCAACGCTGGTTGCTTGGGTGTCGCTCCTGGCATCTCTCTGCCCGTTGAACTTTACATTATGCCGCAATGTACAGAATTTCAGCCAGCATTTTCAGCTGTAAACCTAAAGCTGCACTTTTGATGACTGAAATTTTTCTAAAGCTCAACTTGGATGGTACAGTTGAGTGTGTTGTTACAAGTGGAACCTCCATGTAAGAGGTGTCTCTTTATCTGAGCATGAATCTTCCTGAGCTTTACATGTTGCAGGTTGTTATTCTTTTGTAACTGATCAGCAGTAGATCAGCAAGGGGGTCATCTCAAAGTCTGATTATACGCCTGTCTTATTGTGAAAGCATTTCATGCCTTCAGGGAAGACATAGTTAATGGCTTTCCCTATAACATGTGATTCACAACTAGAGATTATTCATTCTGGGGACCCATTGACTACATATTGCACACACAAAATGCCAGAACTCACAAAAATGTTAGCTAGAAGTCCACGTCCACACCATGGCTTATGCACCTGTCTGCAAAATCTTCTCTGCTTCAGACTAAGAACTGGATTTTACTCTGTGTTTTTAATGTGATAATAATAAAATGCCATTTGTAGCCATAGGCACAGTTGACAAGCTGCCTCATGACAAGAAATGTTTTGAAAAATAAGAAAGGATGTTGAAAACAAATTAAATAAAAATATAAATATAAAGAAAACTAAAACCCTAACCGGCACTCACCTTTGTAAAGCTTCGTCGCTGGTGCAAGGGAGTCCCCCCTTTCTCTCTCCTCCCTCTGCTTTGGAGGTGAACATTCCAGATGGTCACCCACAATCCAGCAGTGGGAAGGAGAGGGAGAGGGAGGAAGGGAAGGAGAGCCCCAGTGTGCCCATGTGACCTGCTCCAGTGCTTGTATTGCACTACATTGCTTGGTAATCAAGGCAAAATGTAGAATAAATGTTTGCTTGTTTTGCAAAATGCTCTTAAACCAAGGTCCATTTAAACCAAGGTATTACTATTATTAAATCTCTGGTAATTATCTAGATAGAATCTGAGGGCCGCTGAGAGGAAAAAGTCCAGCCACAGAATGGCTTACCTGTCTTCATCTTTTCCCTCCTGTTTTACATTTAAAGAAAACCACAGTTGTGTTTAAAGGCCATTTATGGAGGTTTTACAGTATGGTCAGTGCAGTGCAGTGCAGTGCAGGAGCTCAGAATAAAAAAATATCAGTGGTGAGGAAAGCAGTATGCTGGTCATGATTTACATGTGTATGCAAATGAGGCTCCACCCCCTAGTCAAAGGGCCCAACTGCCAGCGCCCCACCTCCCTGCACTCCCAGTGGCCGTGCTTCTCTCCTCCCATCTTGGGTGGCTGTGGGGAACACTTGACAGCTGTGCCAGGAGCTTGTCAGAAGATTATGGCAGCTGGAGCTGCACATGCATGGAAAATATAGAATATGAAATTAGCTGATGTTATTTGTATATTGTATTTTTGCTTCCTTCCCCTCTCTTTTTAGAAGGGTGCTATATAACTAAATAACATGGGCCATGGTCTTTGTAGACAGCCTGGTAGTTTGTTCTTGCTCAAGACGGGATCACATTCACACAACTTATGTTGCAAGATTATTAAATTGAGCCAATACAGTTGATGTGGCCATAGGTGTGCCTTGGAATAGCAGCTCCATCTCAGATATTTGCAATCATTAGGGTTTTTGTTTTGTTTTTAAATTCCAAATTAATATTCTTATTTTTAATCAATTCCATAAACCAGCCATCACACTGCAAAAAAAGGAGACAAAAAAACCTTCCTCCACAGAAGTTTATGATTCCTTCTAATGAAAGAATGTGTTTGTGGGAATTATTTATTTTTATTTTTATTTTATTATTTTAATTTGGGGGCTTTATTGTGATTTTTCTCCTCATTTATTCCTGTCAGCACTGGATCCATTCAGCATCTGTTCTCCGATGAGAAGCCCTCAGGAAAAAATTAAAAGGCTGTTTGTGCCAACTGAAGAGAGTTATTAGGGAGAGTTATAATTCACCTCCAAGTTATCGCGCCCCTTTCTTGGTTCTTACCTCAGCCTCCACGATGACATTGCCTTCCTGACCGAGCCTTGTCTCATCTCTCCCACCTTAATTTGTAGCGATGCACTGTAAATTGGGTGACAGGCAGTTGTTCGTGCTTGAATAACCCGCGATTTGAATTCTACAGTTTGTGGCATCCATGTAATGCTTAGCAGTAGGTACAGCTGTTAACTATTCACTTATAAATAATCTTTCCCCCCTCTCAACCTGTCTCCCAGGTAGTGTACCTGTCACCATTAATAACTCATTGGTCGCTCCCCTGCGATTTGGCCCATCACTTGTCATTCACACTAGACTAGTGCTGTGGCCTGCGACTGAAGCTCACATCAGCTCCCAACAGCTTTTCGCTTAGCAAGGCAGCGGTATGGTTTTTGCATTTCTGACTTACAAGATGATATTGATGGCTTTCACAGCCAGGTACCAGGCTTGTACCAGGCTCCTCTCCTTGCACATGAACACAAACAAAAGCAGATCTTATTCTGAATGTTCTTCTTTGATGTTAAAGAAATGGCACCATCAGCCCTAAGTGTGAACCAGGCACGGCATAGAGTTCTTTCTAGCACAAGCCCTCTTGATTTCAGTGATGTATTGCCCGTAATATACAGTGGTACCTTGTATAAAGGAATTAATTAGTTCCAAACAAAATTATGTTAAGCAAATTTTCCTTTATACAAATTTCCCATAGGAATGCATTGAAAACAGAGTAATCCCTAATCGCGACCATTTTTATGTTGTATGGATTTACTCCATAGGTGATTCTGTTAAGCAAATTTCCCCATCTCCAGAATTTTTATGTTATACAGATTTTATGTTATATAAACTGTTTGTTATCCACTGTAATATAATAATATAGTTAAGTTTATGTAATACTATTTGATAGGCCACATTGATTGTGATGCACTGCTGATTGATTGCCCACTGAGGACAGAAAAGCAACGTTTGTCTCAACATCTAAAAAGCTTTCATATTGGCATTTGTCATTACCTGGCTTTTTAAGGAAAGGGGAAGCTATTACTCTAAGTGTAAATTGTAGGGGTTGTGAGTCTTAATAAGAGCAATGTGCTATAGATATTGAAAAAGGATTGTAGGGTGGTGCAATATTTTGAACAGCTGCTTTGTTGGTCATTAGGATTCAGTTTAAGTTAACTTGTAGATAGATATGCAAAACTGTCTTTTAAAATTATCACTTGTTTTGCAGTCTGTTTATATACCTCGAATACACTCTGGGTGCATGTGTATTAGACCATAGCATGGAAGCATTACCTTGTTGACTACAATACCCAGAATCCCCACTGACTATGCTGGCTCGTGAAGTCTTGTGGTACAGTGGTTAAAAATGTGCTCATAACCTGTGGTTCAATCCCAGGTAGCTGGCTCGTGGTTGACTCAGTCTTCTATTCTTCCGAGGTCAGAAAAATGAATACCTAGCTCACTGGAGAGACAGTATGTAGCCAGTATAATTAAACTGTCAATTCTTTATGCACTATGGGGTTGTATATAAGCAGCACACTTTCCTTCCCCCCCCACATTTGGCTGGAGAATACTGAGTGTTTAAAAAAAGAACTTATTTAATTTTGATGAGTGCTTGTACTGATGCCTTTATTAGATTCAGATCTCTCCTTCATAGAATAAGATGAAAAAACTGATATTAATTAGAATATTTCCGCTCCACCTTTCTAGTAGAAATGGAATTCACAGCAATCAAACAATATTTGTTAAACAATGCAATAGAAATGCGAAATTTGTCTTAAATGTGAAGGCAGAAAATCATTTGGCTTGACAGATAATAGCAAACAAGTTTGCAATGGTGTGGAACTCCTTACAGTGCTCTGTTGTGGTGTGATTGCAGAATACAGGAACAGTATACATGTTTCGGAAGTACGTAAAAAGAAAAAGGTAAAGTTGACAACCCATTTTATTTCACTGGGTGAAGGGACAGGGGCTACTAGGAGTTAAAAAGGCAAAATCAAAGAAAAACAAAACAAAACAAAAGACACAAAACATGTGGCACCTTAAAGACTAACTTTCATATTTTAATGTAACGTTTCGTGGACTACGCATCAACTTCTTTATGTCTGAAGAAGTGGACGTTTAGTCCACAAAACATTATATTAAAATATGAAAGTTAGTATTTAAGGAGCCACATGTTTTGTGTCTTTTGTTTTGTTTTGTTTTTCTTTGATTTTTCCTGAGATAAATAGGATGCCCAGCTGGAGTTGGCAGCTTTCCTTGTCCATCAAAAGAAGAGAAGGGGAGAGGAGAGGAGCGTTCCAAAGAGGAGGAATTCCTCATTGTTAAAGAGCCCTGAGCAGCGATAATGCATATATTACAGCACTGTCTACTTAACACTGGATTTCATCCAAATGCCATGTGGTTTCAACCTCACCCAGTTGGTGAAACATTCTTATTATCCCAAATCATCATTATTATTATTATTTTAAATTATGGGGGTGACAATAACCCCACCTTTTTTCGCAAGGCAAATTCAAGGCAGCTTGAAAAACACAGCCTTATAAAGCTCACCACATTACAAATATGCCCTTAAAGTGCAACCCATGGTGGGAACATTATTTGTTTGTATGTGTACGGTTCATAAACTACCTTCTAGGGTAAACATTCACAAGATCACATAGAATTAGATTTAAAACCACAGACATAAATAACAATAAATTAAAATTAGGAACCATGACTTTGTTCAGCCAGATGCTTTCTAAAACAGCCACATTTTAACCAGTGAATAAGGGGCTGTAGTATCAGGCCTGGACAATCTCATCTGGAAGAGCATTCCACAAGGTTTGAACCACTACAACCGAGGTTAGGGGGAAGTCATGCTCCTAGTCAGATCTCATATGTCCTAAGTTTCCACAACAAGACTTCAGATGTTGTGAGAAGCATGAATGAAAGAATATATAAAAGATGGTGGCTGTTAGTGAACCTAAGCCATGCAGAGCTTCAAAAGGGAAAATTGAAGCTACGAACAAGCCAGTGGAATATTAAACAAGCAGGCATAATATGTAATTGACACTAGCTCAGTTTTTGAGATACATGTAATTGAAATGTCTAATTCTGATTCCATTTTGAAAGACAAAATATATTACTGCTAACAATCACATCTTCGAATTTAGTAGATGGCTCTAGTAACTGTAAATAAGGGAATTCCCCCATTATGGCTTTATAAATGTCCTTGCTAAGTCTATTTGTTTCCATCATCCACTTACAACAGACATGGGAAACTTTTGGTGGTTCCACTGCAACACCCAGAAACCCAAAGCCATTTGGGCTAGAGGTCTCTTGCATCTATGAGTGGTTCTTATATAGGGCTTTGCATCATGCTATTTCACTGTGTTGCTAAGAATAGAGATGGGCAGAAATCGTTTCATGCTGCGTCATCAAAAGTGGTTGAGGCACACCCCCCCCAGGTGCCACATGTTCCCTCTCCCCACTGGCTCCCCCACTCACTAGCCAGGCGTGCACTGCCCAGCCCCTCTTCGCGTGACTGTCCACACAAGGAGACAGAACACAGACGAGAAAAACAGGCACTCCTGCCAGCACTGGACCAGTTGCATGGAAAGGAGGATCCGAGCAGTGCACACCCACTGACTTGGGGGGGAGCAAAAACCAACAACTTTTGTCAACTCAGCACAAAGCAATTCCTGCCTGTCTCTAGCGAAGAATCCAGGCTCATTTGTTTAGAGCAGACTTAATATTTTATTTTAAAACATACAGTATAGACCTGTCACAAAAGACCGGTCAATGCACATAGCTTTATAGGATCTGTAAGCAGGATTTCCCCCTACTTGTGAAATATTTGTGGAAGCTCTAAAATAATGCATCCTTCAGAAAGTATTCTTCTGGGGGTAGGGGGGGTGAGGAACATAATTTAGAACTAGCCCTTACCATCCAAGCTGTAAAATGCTCAGTGCTGCATAGGTTTCATGTATCTGCTCCATACAGGATGGCCTGTATGCTTATGAGAGTACGCACAAATGCACACATGCATGCACACACACACACACAGAGAGAGAGAGAGAGAGAGAGAGAGAGAGCAGACACACACACATTCCTCACAAACATTTCTGGAAATTATTAAGTCAGCCCACATGCCATTATCTCTGTGACTGAACACAAGGATGATGGGAAACTCATGGTGCCATTTTCTTGTTTGTTAAATAAAAGCTTCTTTTACTCTGATCAATAATTAAGCATTTTAAGGCTCTATTATAAATTTATGCATTCTCTGGAGCAACACTCACTCACTGTCTTTTCTCACTATTTCTCTTACGCTTGCATGTATATGTGTGTTATAATGTCATTTTGATTGCTGTTCACCCGCTTCGCTTCCCCTTGTCAGTTTGTGTCCCTTTCTCTGAAACAAGATGACATTTTACGGCAAAAAGGAGTCCCACTGGCTCTACGCCATGGGTTGGGGAGGAGGGGGAGCATGCAGAGAAACAGAAGTTCCTTTTTTATTAAATATGTAACAGTTTGGAGTTGTTGCTGCTGTTGCTTCTTACATGAAATTACAACATATTTATAAATCTACAGTAGTTCTTGGGAATTTCCCGCATGCTGCAATTATGTCTTCTTCTCGTTTCTGTAATCATAGGCTTTGAGCCGCTCATAATGCATGAAGCTGGTGGCAGGAGAAGGGGGTGGAGGCTAATCAGAGGTTGCTGGTGATGTGTGTGTGTGTGTGGATTCTGGGAGTTGTAGTTTTCAAACTTACTTTTCCAAGCTCACAGCCTAATACACAGAGCTGTTCTCTCATACATTTGTATTGTTTACAGTGAAGAACGCTGCTGACTAGAAATGGGCACGAAATGGGAAAACTGTTTCATTTTTTCCATTTTGTCCACCCCATGCGTTTTGTTTCGTACTGTAATGAAATTTTTCAAAATAATTTGTTACTTATTAAACAAAATGAAATGAAATGAATCCCCCATGGCACCAGCACTCTAAAAAATATGCAATCAAAATTACTTACCTTGGGGCACCAAAGTAGCAGGGGGTACCTTCAGAAAGAGATTTTAGTGAACCCCCTGAAATTTGGAATCATTGGGGGGTAAAGGGGTTGAGTTATGAAGCTCCAAAGGGGGTGCCCCTAGGAAAAAGCCTTCTAATTGGAATCATATGGGAGGCAGCAGCAGCGCTATCGCTGGCCCGATCAGCTTCCTATTCCAATTAGAAGTTTTTCCCCCTAGGGGCATCCCCCCCCCACAAATTTTCCAAATTTCAGGGGCTTTCAGGGGAAAGCTTGAGGAAGCTCCTCTGCCATTTCCTGTAGAACAGATCATTTTGTTCTAGGGAGAAAAATGGTGTTTTGTTTATAATGCAATGCTGCTTCCCCGTTTTATTTTGTTTCGTTCTGTTCTGTTTTGTTAGCTAATGAAACGATGAAACTGTGTGTCATTTTTCATATGGTGTCCATCCCTACTGCTGACTATGTTACCTTCATACTATTACTACCACCATTCAGGATTTGTAAAGGGTAGGAGTCCAAAAGAAGGCATGAAAATTAGCTTCCCTATTCGTTGACACGTTGGGACACCCATCCTCTGCGTATCTAGCTCAGCAAGCTAACATCTCGCCAGACACGTCAGGGTTAATAGAAAGCTCGCCTGGTCTGGTCTTTTGGCATTTCCCAGCTGCTCTTCAAGAGTATATAAAGTGCTTTGGGAACAGATCCAAACCAGTGGATGTGTGAGTGGTGTGTGTGCGTGTGTGTGGAGAGGGAAGTAGGCAACGAGGCACATTCTTGTGCGGCTTGTGCTTACTCAGAGGTAACTCCCATGGAATCAAATGGGACTTCCTCCTCGTAGGGCATTTCTAGCAGGCTAGAGTCCTTGTTACACCTTTTGCAGCGATCCTAAAGGAATGGTGTTGCTGTTCGGTTTGAAACAGGCACACACTCACACACCCTCACTCACTCACTCACTCCCAGCACACAAACTTTCAAAAGACCAAATGACCTCCAGGCCTGTTGGCTCCTCAAGTGCAGTTTATCAAGTTTCCTCCGCCTTCTTTCCCCAGTAAAAATCCAGAGTGAAGTGTGAAAAGCCTCAGAAAGTCTCTCTTGTGCCAGGGCAGCCTTTTAGTCGCTTGCCAGCACCTTCATCTCTTCATATGTTTCTAGCTAAGGTCTAACATGGAACAAAAAACCCGACAGCAATAGAGACCAGATGCTGGTGTTTCTTCTCTGTCACTTGGCGGCGGAGCAGATGGAATTTATATCAGCCGGGCATGCTTGGAGGAAGAGGCCATGGCAGCCAACATGTGGAACCGGGGCTGAGTGACATTTTTGCTAATGTTTTGTCCTTGTAGAACATTATGCTTCCTCTCTGCTTATGAGCTGTGGTTTTCCTGACTCAAGGAAGGTTCCAAGCCCAGCTGGAATGGCTGTCATCTCCCCCTCCCTTCCTCAAGGAGTGCTGGGAGCTACGGAGGAGTCGAGGGGCCCTGAACAATGGAGCTCTTTATTAAAATACCTGACATCTGCATGCAATGCACCCAAATCATTTTAACCAAGCATTAGGAATTCACTGGGCATTACCAGTCACTTTCTATCCATTTCTGTATATAATGAACAAATGCCTTGGGCCAAAAACTATATTTGATTCTGTCTGTCTGTTTGTCTGTCTTCTGTCTGTTGTTGTTGTTGTTGTTGTTGCACAGGAACTTATTTTCTAAGAGGTATCGTCACAATTTTTCTCAGAGATGAAAAATAAAGAAACAGAATGGGGCGTGTTGGAGGTGTCTGTGAGAGAAACAAGATCCGTTCACCCCTTTCTTCTTCCATCACCTTTTTAAATAGGCAAAAGAAGAATATTCTGCTTTTTAAAATTCCACTATCTTGCAAAGAGTTTTAGAATTGAGCTTTTTTAAAAAAAAATACACTGGGACTAGAAATTCTTTTTGTGTTTGGCATGAATACCTTGTGGAATTCTAAAGCTGGTGCCTAATCAGTGCCTCTTCTAAAAAGATAAATTTGATTTGAGCAAACTATTTTAAAATATAAAGTAAAAGGTGGCTTTACTAAAGGTTGGGAGTGACTTCAAACAACAATTATGCTACATGTATAGTTCTTTGCCCCTTGTGACCCTATGTGATGCATCTTGAATACTAGGACAAGATATCCCAGCTTTCTTCCAAAAAGCTCAAGCTCACATAGCCAGAACTCCCCTATTGTTTCTCCTCACAATGGTCCTATGAGGTAGGCTGAGGGATAATAACAGCCTCAAGAACTGCCATGTCTTCAAACCTTGATCCTAGTCCAGTCCTCTTTAATCACTGGACAGGACTGGTAGTCACAGTTCATGACACAATTACCTGCAATCCCCTCGACAAGTCTTAGGTGTCTCCTCCTTCACTAACAACTGCTGAATATTTGTGAGAAAATATATAACTGGACAACTCCATCCAGAAGGAACACTGAAACAGGCAAGGCTTAGAAATGTTGGTGGTTTGAAGTTACTTAAAAGCTGGGCACATTTTAAAAAAGCAAAGCTGATCTCCTTGTTCTGATAAAGAACAGACAAACTCAGGCTTTTAGGACCCATTTCTCTGTATTCCCATATAAAGTGAAGATATTAAAATTGTGATTCAGTAATAAAATGTTTCACAGTTTGCCCAATTTCCCATTATTTCCGTTTATAGGTATATATAGTGTTTTGTGGACAAAGTAACCTTGCAAAAATATAGTGCAAATCTAAAAACGGAGCTCTCTTAGGTATGGTTAACATAACATCACCAGCCCAGAAGTCCCACGTATTTCCTTCTCCTTCTAGACAGAATCCTCTTTCCCTACCTTAACATAGTGACAGAACATTCAACAAGAGGTAACATGAATACAGGTTAAGACTAGCCATTTTTTTTCTCCTAGTAGGACATGGATCCTGCTTTATATTTTAGTTTGACTTCTCTGTCCCCACATCCATCCATACACAGAAAGGAAGAGAGTAATTGTTGATGCAACTTGAACACTTAACCCCAGTTAAGGAGGAAGGAAAATGGCAAACTAATTAGGGCACAAAACGGAAAAATTGTTTTTCATTTCATTTTGTTTCATTCCCCCATGATTCATTTCATTTCATTAGAAACAATTTTTCTTTTAAAAAAATCATACAAAATGAAACAGTAACAAACCGATTCCTTGCCCTAGGACCCAGGGGAGCCTTTTTACAGCGAAATGAATCAGTTCGTTTTAAATGAAAAAAACTGCTGCTTTGTTTCTTTACTTACAAAATGCTGCTTCCCCGGTTGGTTTCATTTCGTTTCATTTCGTAATGTAATGAACCAACACAAGAGCATTTCATTTTTCGTTTGGTGCCTATCCCTAATTAGGACTACTATGCACAAACTGAGACCTGCTCCTGGCCCTTCAGTTGTGGCTAGTAGGCCCCTTTTCAGTAGAGCCACACCGTCCCATTGTAAGAAGACTGAGTGTAGACTTTGTCCGAGGGCAGTGGTGGTGAACCTTCGGCACGCTGGATGTTTTGGAACACAACTCCCAGAATTCCGAGCCTGCATTGCCAATGACAAAGGACTGTGGGAATTGGGGTGTAAAACATCTGGAGTGCCAAAGGTTCACCACTGCTGTCCGAGGGAGTGGATCAGGTTGCTTGAGATCCTCCGTTTTTGATATTACTGGATCCTGAATTGCTTTATATTTTCTTGGTATGAAAGATATCACTATAAATGGTCTTTTCTACAAGTTCTGTATTTTCCAGTAATATATTTTATACTGTTTTATCATATTATATTTTTATTGTATTACAATTTTTGTATTATGTGTGATTTGGTTAACAACCATAAATAAACATTCATTCATTCATGGTAAGAGTCTGCATAACCATGTCCCACATAATGCTGTTTTAGTAAAACAACAACAACATGCTTAGATGGCCATTTTGTAGCAAATCAGCAGACCAGATCTCTATTTGTCTATGTACTGGTAAGAACTAGTGTGAGGATACTGTTAACTAGGCAGAAGAGAGAAATGGGCCAATTTTACAGCACTGTGGCATAACCTATGCTTTATTCCTCATACCCATTCCTTCCCTGCTTTGCCTCTACCTCCTAGGAGCTAGTGACTCTAAAGTGATTTCAAACAAACCCCTACCTCCCCTCGTCAATGCATAGGGAGAATGGAAGAGTGCCTTATCCAATGTGATACTCACCCTACCTAACACTGTTTGGGTTAGCATTCCCTATGGTATGGACGTTTCCTGTATACTGAACTCTCATGTAAGTATTGGCGAGGTTCCCATTGGCAATTTACACTTGCGTAACTGAAAATGCATAACCTATGCTGAATTAACCAGATGGCGATTGTATTTTGATGGCACACCCAGTCACCCGATGTGCACACCACCAAGAGTGCAACTGATCCCTTGTGTAGTAGCAACAATTTGTTACCGTGACTTACGGGTTTTTTTTACGTATGCACATGAGAAATAGGAGGAGACTCCGCAAAGAGTGGGAAAACAGTGGGAGTACACCCAGGAGTCCCCTGGGGAAACAGAAAGCAGCTGGCAGATCCTTCAGTTCCAGAGGTATTGCACTGGAACAGCACCAAACCCACCCACTCTATGGAAGCTATGGTTTTGAATCAGGCAGTGCTCTGAAATGAATCAGGAAAGCCATATATGTGAGTAAATCAAAGGTAGCTTTCAGTCCATTATCGTAAAACATTTGCGGAAAACATTCCATCCGTCGTTGGTAACATTCAGGTCCTGCTGGCTTGCTAGGCTGACTTGGGGCTGTGCTAAACTTTGCAGTAGCAAACTCTCCCCCCCCACTCCTTTTTGCCACTGAATCATGCACTTGTGCTAATAATAGCAAGCTAATGTATAGCCATTTGACCGCAGTCAGATTACATGCGCCAAGCATTACGCATGATCATACAGCGTGATACCTGCAAGTCCTGATATGTCCTGCCACTTACCGTATGCCCTCCACTTCTGCTGATGTTAGTTGATTCTGAAAGGACTGAGGGGCAAACTAAATGTTACATGCAAATCCCCTGCTAGATTGTGTGTGTGTTTTTTTAATGGAAAGAAGCCCCAGGCAACTGCAAGTTAGAGTGGTGAATAGCAGCAGAGGCACCACGTGGGCATGGTAATTCTTCCTTTGCCAGCTGTCCTTCTGTTTAGTATCCTCAAACCCATTCCCTTTCTTCAACACGGTTATACATATATGTTTATAAAGATAAATGTGAATCTAGGGTCATAGGATGGGAGGGCAGGGGCGGGCTTTGAATAGAAAAAAAATTGGGAGGTATAAGATTATTAACCCTTCTTGCCTACACATAGTTCCACTCAAAATTGTTGATTTCCCCCTACTCAGTTGTCCAGGCATCATTATGCACATTTATGAGTAAATTTGAGTTCATCTCCCATTCTAAGTGCATCTTCTCTTCCAAAGGACCAGACTGTAAAAGGTGTGAGCGGGTTGAGCATCCGACATCAAATAGTCCACCTCTTTAATCTTCTTACGAAACAGTTGCCTCCCCTTCCACGGTCTGGATTCGACAATGTGGTGGCAGCTGGTTTACCCCTTGTTCTCTCACCATCCTCACCAGGTGATTTCCTCCTTGACATTTCTAGTAGATTAGAGGAATGGCAGGGGTAGAAAGAATTAGGCTTTGGCAGGATTTGGCTCTCGAAAAAGGATGCACTGTAGCTATACTACAAGAATCTAGCCTTCTTGTTTGTTAAGGCAACTTAGAAAATATGCTGGCAGTTCCTTTTTTTTAAGGTACCGGAAAAAAAGGAATATATTCGCTCAGGGCAAGCAGAACTATTTTTCCTGCTCTGATTTTCTATGAATCTCAATGCTTCTTTATCTGGCATCTGACAGAGTTTATGAGGCAGACCATTCGCACTTTAAAAACAAAGCAAAATAAAAATACTGTCTTCCAGAAACTTTGCAACTATGAAACTGTCTACCGTGTGAGTAGAGATGTTTTTGAAAAGTTGTCACGTTTCTATAATTTCTGGTTCTGTGATTTGATATCATTGCAGGGTTTCAGTTTCTGAATGTCAAGCTGAGAATATTTTGGTGCAAAATTCAGAATCATTTCTTTTGCTTGGCCTGATATTGTAGCCAAGCCTGTACATTTCAATAATCACAACAGCTTGTTGACACAAGCCATGTTGACTTTGTTGAAGTGTGCGGGCTGGGTTTATCATGTTTCTTTCTAGGAGAAAAGAGGATATGTTTCTTTTTAGGTGGTAGGGTAACAAGAATGATTTTTCTGTTTGCTCTTTGCCTAGTGTTTCCTGCCATCCCCTCTCCAAAGAAACCACACTCTAATTGCTTCCTTAAAATACAAATTTCAAGCAAGTGTTTCAGAGAACATGAGTCTGACTGAAAGCAAAATTCTAGTTAATAGCCCTGGCCCACCTTTCCTTCAATTAAGAGGTGGGCGGGTGACACTTCCTTTGGGAGAAATGTTTATCATTAGGTGTGACTTCTAATAGGATTCGGCAAGTGGTGAACAGCGGGGATTCTGCCTCCCCCAGGGAGTTGGGTGCATTTTAAAACCATTCTTCTTGTCTGCAGATGTAAATAATTAGTAACGTCCTTTTCCTGCTATTTGAACCTACCTTGCAAAAGGCTCAGGTAAGCCGATTTCTCTAGAATACTTCATAATTACAGTAGGACCCTGGTATCTGCTGGGGATTGGTTCCAGGCCTTCCCGTGGATAATGAAAACATGGATAAGAGAGAACGCCTGCCTGCCCACCCCAAAAACTGCTGTTTCCTGACAGTAGCTTGCTTGATGACTGCTGTTTTGAGACAGTAGCTTGGTTTATGGCCGCTGTTTGTGACAGTAGCTTGCTTTTTACAGATGCTATTTGTGACAATAGCTTGCTTTACAGCTTGCTTTGTGGCTGCTGAATTATTTAACTTTTTCCTGTGCCAACCGTGGATGAGGGAATCAGTGGTACAGGGGTCCTACTGTAATCTACTGTTCATTTGCTTAAGAATTTTGGAAAATTAGTATAGAATATGGAGTGCCTGGCTGTGGAGCCGGGGGCTGGGGGTTCAAATTGCTCCTATGCCCCCCACCAGCAGAAAGGTCAGCTGACATTGCCCAGTATATAGGTAGCTGATGGGATTCTGTTCCATGGCACCTATGTAGCCTTTAGAAAGTGGCACAGTCCCAAAACTTCTCCAGAAGGAGGGACTTGTAGATCGTTTCTGTATACAGTAGTACCTCAAGATTCGGGCACCTTGTGACACAAAAAACTCATGATACGAAAGGGAAGTCCATCTAGGGCGCAATGTACCTTGGGAATGAAAGTCTTCTGCAAAAACTCAAGATATGAAAATTTCCTATGGAATGCCTCGAGATATGAAAATTTTGCAGAATACTTAATTTCCCAGTGGGCGTTGCACTTCGTTCAGATCCATGGTACAAAAAATTCACAATATGAAGAAGTCCAGTTGCCATGACTCCACTTCCAGATAAACTCACCTGGATGACTGAGAATCTTCACAGACACAATCTGAAGCACCCTGAAGAACAGATTAATTTCGTATCTCGAGGCACCATAGGAGAGTGACCATAACTTGGAATCAACTTGATGGCACAAAGTTATTATCTAGAAAACACACATTGACACATATGTATGGCTGCATGATGAGAGCAAATAAGTTTTCTGTATTTATGGACCCATTCTTATTTGCTTTAATCTTTTAAAGACATTCTGCCACGTTCTACATAGCTACTTCTGAAGGAATTGCAGATGTCTATACTAGTTGATTATGTTGCAGTAAAACATGCAGTAAGGCATGACTTGCAAATCTAGGGAGGAATTTGGCAGATGAGGATGCCAAAGGAGGAACAACTGTTTTAATTGTGACTTTGATTCTTTGTCAAGCTGCATTTTCCCCCTCTCTCCTTAAACTGTGCCCTGCACATATTATTCAACATTTGTTCAATGAACATTCTGTGGACGGGCAGCTGAGCTTCACTGTCTTGATGGCAGTTGGAAGTGTTGACAAGGAGAGTTTAAAGGATGTCCGATTTAAGGGAGCATGCTCAACCTGTCCCCTTTTCCTCTAGACCAGGCCTGCCTAAAGTCTGGCTCGGGGGCCAAATCCGGCAGTGGGGTGATAGGGTCAGGGAGCAACTGGCTCCTGACACATTCTCAGCAACCAAATCTGGCCCTCCTTACAAAATGTTTGGGCACCCCTGCTCTAGATTGCTGCTTTGTACTTGAGGCAAACTGCAACTGAAGGAAGTTGGTCTAGTACAGTGGTTCTCAAACTTTTTTCGCCGTGGCAACCTTGTCAGGCTAAAAAAATTTCACGGCACAGCTGCCCTTAAAACAGTTTGAATATTTAGAAGAAGAAAAAACAGTGCAAATTTAATGCTCAGTTGTCTTTAACACGACAAATGAAACTGTTTGGATGAATTTTTCATTATTTCTTTTATGTTTATGATACGTTTAGTTAATTTTACCCTCAAATCACTTGATCCAGAATGTTTTTATCAGGAAATTAAATATCATTGCCACATCAACCCCTGGCATACTCTCGCAGCACCCAGTTTGAGAACCGCTGGTCTAGTATACCTCCCCTCTCCCAGAGTCTGGTGTATTGATTTTAATCCTTTGTGAGAACATTCCAATAGAATTCTGGTTAGCTAGAGAACCGACACGAGGCTCACTGACCTCACAGGGGTATGAGCAAAACATCTACAATATGATAATTGGACAAATATCGACTCTCGGTCACCCTTCCAAGTTTTGCCCTGTCAAGGTTTTTCTCCCCAAATGCTAAATTAGACACTATACACTTTTAAAGCCTATAAGAGCTCTTCCTATTTGTAAGGGCCAAGTTCTGCCATGAGCGCCTTCTCTCACTGATAGTTCCTGAAACAGCAGTCCTGATCTTTTCAGGGAGCAGGAACAGGGTAGATAGAACTCTACTGGGGAAGGGGGGGAAGAATCATGCTGCTATCCACCTAGCTGCCATGTTTTACGGGGGGGGAGCGGGGGGAATGAATAAGGGAGCAAGGTAGATACTGTAACATTCAGAGTTGGTTATTCAATTATCTGGCAATTCAATCAAACAGAAAAAATTGCCATATAGGGCTATGGAGACTCTTTGCTTCACCGCCCTGCACCGTCCGCCTCCCCCAGCCTTAGTGACATACATGTGTACTGTCTTCTTAGTCCAAGTGTGCATAAACTTAATAAATCTGAACCTTATCTGTATCTGCAGCCTTCAGTGGGATCTCAGGGAACGCTTGTCTGTCCAAATAGCCTGCAAAATCTCAGATAGGTTTGGAGCAGCGTCTCCCAAATTTTCCAGCCATGACAAGGTGGCGTGATTTACTCTCCCTTGCGCTGTTTGCTGTTTGTCTCATTTGCCGAGTGTCACTTCTCCTTTGCTTCAGTTGTGTCAAGATGACACTGACCAATTTGAAGCAAGGTAACCCAATCTTGTGCACATTAATACCGCGTCTAATCAAAACACACACTGCAACATGTGTCTATTTGAAACGGCTGCCTTCCAGCTGCTTAAAGCCGTTTCGGGTCTGCTTTAAACTCAAAGCTAACTTGAATATTTTTCCCTTTTTCAAAATTCAAGACTTAAGATGTTGTCTATCTCCAGACTACCGTGCAGGGGGCCTGTCATCATATACTAACTAGAAAGTAGGCTCTCTTCAGATTGTACAGCTTTTAGGGGAAAATGTCCACCTTTCTTTTCATGACTAAGCTAAGGCCAGAGAGTATTGCACCATTTTGCATTCCTTCGGATGAAGTTTCTAAATGCATGCTAAAATTAATAACACTGAAGGTGTATCAAGCAACGTGCCTGGAAAAGATCAGACACAATAATGGCAAAAAGGAAACTCTGGCACGCGGATGTGCATTAAATGTTCTTTAGGGCCCTGCTGACATGAATGCAATGTAATCTGAAAGAAGGCAGTGTTTAGAGATAGGGTCCATAGAGGGAATGACCTTGGAGCCTAATTCATGCTTTTAAAGCTAGAAATAAGAAGCCCTACTCAATTCCAGTTTCTCCGTGATCTTGTGTGTTTCGACATGGGTGAGACACTTAGATGACAAATGTTCAAATCCCATGGCATTTCTTGCTAATGAGAGCAGGAGAAGGTTTTCCACTATATGCAGATTATCTCCGTAGCAGTCTGTGCAAGATGTCGAAACCATGTTCATATGCCAGTGCCCACTCTGAGTTTACCTCTTGATTACTGATGTGCAGCAATTCTGAAAATATTGCTCAGTGACAACCAAATGCCAGGCTGCTCTTCTACAACTTTCTCTTCTAATAACATACTGCTTGTAATATATATATCTTGACTCCTGTATGTGAAACCTAGGAGAATTTCCCAGGTTATCATAGACTCTTTGGGTTCTGCAACTGTTGAGCTCTTGTTTTTTAATCAGTCTGGTAAATTGAGCCTATTGCTGTTGAGGAGGTATTTCTGTGGCAAGAGAGATGACAGGCAGTTTAGACTCTTGTAACAATTTCTGTCCTTTCCCACTAACTGTGGGTTCTGCCTTTGCATCTCTGAGGAGTCACACCTTGGCTGAGAATAACTGTACAGTTCTGTGAAAGAGGCTTAAGGACTGTCCGGCTTTTTAATTCCAGGAAGCCAAACTTTTCTGCTTCTAGAAAACAGTCCAAATAGTCATATCTTGCAGCACTATCACTGCATAAAAATGATGCAAGGGCAAAAGGCAGAGAATGAATACCTTGATGTGCATGGAATTCTCCGATTCCAAAAAACTGTCTGTCTCCCCCAAGATCTGTGTGACCCAATGGCCACACATAGATATATGCGACCATGTAATCCCTTTTTTCCTCCTGGGGTAATTTTCCTTAGAACTAGAGCAGACTTGATCAAAAATGTGTAGTTTGGTCTGAACAATCTCCCCACTCCCATTAACTTACATGGAACTATGGAAAGTTATTGCGTGTTGGGAAAACGGAGGGAAGTTCTCAGGGTGGGGTCTCCTTTCTCTGACCCATTTGTTGTCTCTTGCAAAGCTACCAATGCTAAATAAAGTTAGTGGCAGAGCAGAAGGAAAAGAAGTGCCACTCGCATATTCCTTTGCAGAAATCCAGTTCGTACCTATTTAGGTAAACAGCAATGGACTGAATTTTAAAAAAAAACCCTCTGTTATTTGCCAGAGTTCCCTGAAAAAGGCTAGAGGGTAGGATGAACCTCTGAACCTGTGTGCTATGTTGCATTTGGGGTGGGAGTGGGGAGCGGGTCCCTTCCTCCCCCTTCTGTGGAATCAGTCCCCTTCTCTTACTTAAGGTCACTGCCGTAAGCAATCTTTGGCAGGATGCCTCTTCCATTTTTGGTAGTGGCAGAGCGATTTCTTTTCTTTCTTTCTTTCTTTCTTTCTTTTTTTGGACATATTGAATCTGCCATTATCTCCCAAACCTGTTTCATGTTATCATTGTCAGATTCTTCTCCTCTCCCATTTCTCAGAGCAAAACATTTAAAAGAAACACAAGAAGAAAGGGCCAGCCGTAGAAGTCAGAGTCATATGGTTATGATTTGAGGATGTCAAGGCTGGAATTATTATTTTTTTCATTCTGTATGTGTGTGTTTCTTTCTTTTCTCTCTTTCTGTCTTTTTTTTTTTAAAAGAACACTGTACCTTTTACCTTGGGCGGCCAAGTAACTGCGCAGACATCAAAGGGGCTGTTCTCTGGATCAAGGTGATTTCTTCCCCCAACCCCACCATATTCTTGCCAGCTGCGGTGTTTATGATTAGAGGCAGACGTTCCAGACACCTCCCGAGTCCTCCGTAAGCATCAGATCTTTAACAGGATTCATCCCACATGAGTGACACTAAACAGACAGCCAGAGGGGAGATGGTGGGATGATAGAGAAGGTGTGCGGGCGGGTGTGGGTCCCCCGGCGCTCTGTAGGTTCAGAAGTCGGGTTATTCTAACAAACTTCTGCTAATGCCAGTTTATAGGTTGCCCAGAGGCCCTGTCACGTGGCTTTGAGGATGGCTTTCATTAGCACAGGGGATGCCTGCAGCCCGGCAAAACGCTGTCATTGATCCACTGGCAAAAGGAGCGCCTGGTGTGTGTACAGCATGCCGGGCCACTTTGAAGCAGGTCTGCTTCGGTCCGCCATCCGGTTCTGGCTGCCAGCTTCCCAAGGTCCCGGACCGTTCCATTCCCCAGTCTTGAAAGCTTTGCTCTCTGGAACAAACTAGGTTGCATTCCCCCCATTGGCTGATCCCAGTGGCAGAAATATTAATGCTTCTTTGCCGATCTAGTTGACCTAAGAATTATGCAGATGGAAAAATAATGCCGATGAGCAGGCTCCATTACAAAATACTCCCTCTCCTTCCTCCCCATAAACTCACTCTCTACCCTGCTGGGATTATTTGACTAGAAGAGTCCTTGACAGACAAAAGGAAGAAAATCAAAATTAGACGTTATGATTGGGGTGCTGCTTACTGCAGTGTATTTGTGTGTGTACTTTTCTGAGGTGGAGGGGGTTCCTCTCTGTTGTCTGTTCTCAAAAGACTTTTCAGGTTTCCAGAGTGCTACATAATCTTGGAGAGCAGAGACAATACAGTGGGACTTGTTTGTGTCACTAAGCACCAACACCTATGACATGAAACCTCCTGTTCCCAAGGAATTGGCTGACCCATCTCTTAAAACTAGAGGATTAAATGTGCGCCACCTCACAATGTATGCATTGAAAAAGGAAGAATTACAATATTTCACCTGCTTAAGTGTGAGACATTTGCTAATATCCGTGGGGAAGCTTGTATCTGAAATAGCAGCTGCATCATTTTCACTTGAATGTTTGAGTGGAGTGAGAATAATGTTTCTCAATATAGGAACTACATCAGCCAGACTCCATAAAAAGCATGTCACTTCACAATTTAGATCCAAACCAAATTACAGTGGAACCTTTAGATTCGAGTTTAATCCATTCCGAATGCATGTCCATAAGTCAAACAACTGGTAAGTAGAGCAGCCGTATCTTAAAAAAAAATTAAAAATAAATAAAATATCGGAAAAAATAAATTTAAAATTTTTTAAGTAGAGCGGACCATATGTAAAATGTGTAAGGCAGCAGTTAAAATGCCAATGGTTTTCCTCTCTTAAATCGAATTGCTCGTAAGTAGAGCCACTCGTAAGTAGAGGTACCACCGTACTTGGAAGTAAGTTTCACTGAACTCAATGTGATTTACGTCCAGCTTAATTCATTCTCTTTGTTTGGGTTCTTTTTTTTAAAGATCACTATTCAATGGTGTGTTGCAATGTTTGTTTCGACATCTAATGAGCTGGAATCTTGTAATATATAGTTTGCCCAATCATCCCCCTTAGCAATTAGGAACAGGCAAAGGGGCAGAAAACACAAACTTAAGAGAATTTCTGCTACCTTTCATACCCCTTCCACCTTTCCAGTAGCCAAACATTTCTGTAAGAAAGTTGGTTTAGAATTTTGAGAGGCAGTAGCAAGATAAAAGTGCCTGGTCTGTGAGGTTCACTTGTATTTAGGTATTGTTTTTAATTGTTTTAAATAGGGATATGAATGTTTGCTTGTCTCATCCTTACAAGCAAGGAGAAGAAATGGGATTCCTGCCTCCCAACAACAACCCTTAACGTAGACGTGGACAAAATATTGTTTGACACTATGAAATGGATGCTCTTCTAAAAATTGTGTAATGTTGCGTAACCTGCTCCAGTTGTTCACAATTATGATCAGTGTATGTTTTTTTTTTAAGGGTTATCTGCTTTGTTTTAAACAACAAGCACAGCTGTGCTTTGCATCTTGCAGGGAAACAATACTGCAACAGTCGGTTTATGGGATTAACATGGCAAGCCTTCCAAGCAAGCAAGGTGCCACACTTGTGGGTGGAATGTGTAATTTTGACCTTAAAACAGCAGCTGTGTTCCGAGCCCAACTTCTGGACTAATGCTGGAATAAGTGGCTCATCCCCCAACATTCACTGTTGGCTGATTCCCCATACTTCTGGGCAGAAGAAGAAGAATTCGGGGCAAACGGCAATCCGAATTCTCTTCTATTTCTTCAGCCTGCATTTGTATTATAGGGACACTGTTACTACAAAAGTCAATGTGCTGTAGTAGATAGTACAGGATATTGCATTGGACTAGAGTATGGGACAATGTCGAATGCTGCAATGCTATTGTCTACTACTGGACTAGAAGCTATATTGTGCCATAATAGACTATAGGAAAAAAAGGTGCCCCCAACTGCTGGGTTATACTTTCTACCAAAGTGCATGCACCTTAAGGCAAAATATGGGGTGCTTGAGGTTTGAAGACCTTATCATCCAGATGTGATTCATACTTTCTCACATGGGAGAGCTGTTCCTAACAGGTTTCTACCCAAGTCCTTGTAGGACTTCAATTCATTTTGCATCAGACAGGGGATCTTATATTTATCTGATCCATTGACGGCTGGGCAACCTTGCACATAGCATCTGCATCAAAGTGCATGGAACATTTTTCCACTGCAAGCGTGTCAGTAAATTGTAACTCACAATAGGACGGTGCTGTTATCCAATGTTGAAGCCACCTGTGATGGCAAGGACATTTTTTAAAGATCATGTGTGGTGTATGAGACTATGCTTGTGTTTTCTCCGCTGTGGCCTCTTGCAGTAATTCACTGGGAATGCAAATCTACAGTGAATCATACGACTGTTTTCTTATTCCATTGCAGAAGGAGGCAGTGTGTTACACCTCCACTGTCCTTAAGGCTGCAGCAAGTTCACAAAAGTTCATCACATGAAGGAATATCCTCCCCCCCTTTTTTCCACTTTACCTGAACTGCATATCACATAGTATATTTATTCTGTGTGTGGTCCTTTTGAGCTTCTTTTCTTTTTTCTTCCTGGAAGGTGTACAAACGACTGTGCAAGGTGTTATCGAGATCCAAATGTTTGGAAAAACAGTGATGGGTTACCCCCCCTCCACATCTGATAAGTCACCTAAAGTTCTCTCTCTCTCTCTCTCTCTCTCTCTCTCTCTCTCTCTCTCTCTCTCTCTCTCTCTCTCTCTCTCTCTCTCTCTCTCTCTCTCTCTCTCTGTATGTATGTATGTTTGTATTTATATCTGTATGTGTGTGGTTTTCTTAGTTTTCTGGAACAGGATTTCTTAGCAACTTGGCAAAGTCTGTATCTGTTTCATTAATCTTTCCTATATGAGGGAACTGGATGCCTTTGAAGGTTCTGAAGAAGGTTCTCTACCTAAATTTGGAGTCTTCTGCTATGAACTTTTGAACCTTTCCCTTGTTTTGAAGGGAACGATTGGTGGTGTCTCAAATCTATAGTAGTAATGACTATTTGAAATAGCAACTTTTCTGTGCCTGTGAATCGTGTCTCTCATTTCTGTATCTTTTTCTTCTTTCAAACATTTTTTTTAAAAAAAAAATCTATTTGTGTTCCTATATTCACCCTCTTTCAAAAACGGATGTAATTTTGGGATATGAAGAATCAAAGTGAGACCAACCTTTGTAAAGCGAACAAACACAAAGCCCGAGCAAGAGCAAAATGCTTAAGTAGGAAGACTTGGCTCACTGGGTGGATCCCTCTTTCTTAGTCTAAATGTCAGTTTGGGTCGTAGCACTTTAAGCTTTTGAAGTATGTTGTGCATTCAAAACTGCTGCAGACTCAGATTAACAAGTAGCATTCACTGACATCTGAAGGACCCCCTAGTGTCCACTTCTGTGACAAAACAATGGTTCCAGTCATGGTTAAAGGATCAATGATGGTGCTGAATGTGGACTGCCCCTTTTCTTGACCACATAACCCTTGTTCTTTACAATAGCACTGGCATTAGCCATTGTGAATCAAAATTAGCTGGATTTGAAATCTTGCTTTTAAAACTGGCTTTGGTGATAACGACCATCAACCACCAAACCCGCAGAATGGTGGCACTGCAGAATGTCGTTGGACTGCTTAACTGTAGCCGGAGAGGCTCCATTTCCCCCAGCTTAAAATGCAGTGCAGCGCAGATAAAATATTATGAAAACATTTACTGGAAGGCACATTTTTATGTGATAGTGCGTTAGTCTCTGGTTGTCTTAGGCTGAACTTTGGTTCAGGTTAGGGACATGAAAAACGTACGGCTTCCTCTCACGAGCATGCTAAATAGTTAATTTAAAATCTTAATTATTTGCAGAAGCAGCTTTGAAATTGGTTTTTCAGACTTAAGTGAGGACATCTGGTAAGACATGTTGCCAGCTTTATCAGGTATATCTGTAAACAGCTTGTAGATGGTAGGTTGGAACATTTCCTTCAAGATGGCCTGGCATTTGGTTATCTGGCCAACCAAATGGTCAGCTTGGTCTTCTATGTGTCTTTTTCTTGAGTTAATGGTATAATTAACACTGAAAGCAACTATTTATGTTCTGGTTCGTTACAGATGGGTTACATATTGCCACAAGATAAACACATTTCTGCTGGGTAGGTTTATGTCACGCTGAACACTAAATGGTGCTTATTTGTAATTTTCCTCAGACGCTCCATCACTACTTGTGGGTTCATAAACACAGAACATGGTGAATTCACTTAGGGTAGAAGAGTTGGTTGGAGGTGTTTTAATATTAAATATTTTTAAAGTATCCCCCCCTCCCTTCTCTTCTTCCTGTGTCCCACTTCACAAGAGCTTTGTATCTTTTGGAATGTGGTGATTCGAGAAGTAAAAGACAAGCAGCCTTCTATAAATTAGAAGGCAGCTTCACTTATCCAGGGTCCTGGTCTTTCTAACTCAGCCATGGCCTGGTTCTGTTTCTCAGTGCCAGGCCCTTCTTTATCAGTTAATCATCAGTATGACATCCTGGAATGTACTTTCAGCCTAAACAGAGTTCAAATAAAATCGCCATTAACCACAGTTTCAAAAATTACTAAAATGGGCACTAGACAATCTTGGGGGGGAATGCATTTTGGTAGTGCCTCTCGACATGGACAGCTCTGAAATTAAGGAGCACAGAATGTAGCGATATGGGAGGGAAGGGCTGCTTCCCCAGCTCCTTTTGTTGTTTTGCTATTGTATATAATCTCTAAAGCTTTTGCTTATTGCATTGGAAGGGAGGGAACTACATAATAATGCACAAGATTCATGGGTTGTGTTACCAAAATTCATTTTAAAGGTATCTCAGTCCTTTTGGAAGGTGTTGGGGCGGAGAAGATTTTCATTTGCCTCCATTAAATATGTGTCAGGGCTTTTTCTGTTAAAGTTAATTGAGATGATACTTGGGTAGAATATTAATATTCACTTGGGGAGTTAATAGCAGACTTCTGTCTAGAACAAGCATGTTGAGTGTGTTTAATTTCTTTTTAAAGAATAACAATACTGTATTTTGTATGGATCATCATCATGATCAACAACAGCAGTGACAACAATAGCGACATGACAGAAATTGCATGGCTATGATGGCATCTGGTACCAGTGGTTCTCAATGTGTAGGTCCCCAGATGTTCCTGGACTGCAACTCCCAGAAATCCCTTCCAGCATAGCAAGTGGCAGAGGCTTCTGGGAGTTGCAGTCCAGGAACATCTGGGGGCCCACAGGTTAAGAACCACTGTGGTAGACCATACAAAAGCCCACTAGTTGTAGAGATGCTCATGGACACAAACCCAATTAATCTTCAGTAGATGCCACTCTTTTGCTTCCATCTTCTTAATCTACTCTACACCACGCAGATTAAATGGGCATACAATTGGCCAATAAATGAGGAGAGCATCAATTAAACTTCAGTTTGTGAAACCAGGATATTCTTCTCCTCTGAACACAGAGGAATGTAGGAAACAGTGCTGGAGACCTATCACTTAATATAAGGGCTGGTTTTTCTTCTCCCCCTGCCCCAGATTGATAATTAACATATCATATTTTATTATATTTCTTGAGGATTGCTGTTGAGAGTTGGGAGAAATGATATTACTGGAGCAAGTCAAAACTAAGTGTGTTATGTGAGTTATTAAATAATAGTACTTAAGCTATTTACAAAGGCATTGTTGACTAGATTTGTGTGTACAGTATATATTTATAATATACTTGCAGTGAAAAGCAGTAATCAACCATTTTAAAAAAATGTCATCAGGAACAAGGCGACAATATGATAATCTGCTGCCCAGGGAAACATCAGCATTATTTTTTTTATTTATTTATTTATTGAATGCTACTTGCTGTTCAAAATGAAAAGGCAGGCATGTTGGCAAGAGCAACTGCTTTAAAACAGATCAGGAGTACTAGGCAAGAATGTAGAGATGTCATACAGATGTTACGAAATACCACTGGATGCAATGGAATGCTGCTGCCATAATAGTGAAGATACTTAACAGTGATATTTAACAGAAGAGGCATATAATTTCAAAGTCATGCTTGCTGGGGCATCAGGGGATCTTTTAAATACATGTGTGCATAGAGAAGTAGGGGGTGGGGAAGACACCCTTCTACATCAATAGCTTTGAAACATTTTTAGATTACCAGTGGCCACCGTCCAGCATGGAGTTAAGTGCATTTCATTCTATGCTGGATTGTATCCAGCCTTTTCCTGTCTTCTGAGAGGCCTCCTTCAGACAGGAATCCATTCAGACCTCTGGTGAGACACTAAAATCCCATAATAGGAGTCACTTGGGAATGGCCCTGAAAACAACTTCTCCATGGCAAACATTTCCAAACTAGGACCTGTAATGATTTCAGACTGTCTCCATATGGGGGCTTTGACCAGGCTTGTCCTGGGAGGGGCTTCTTTGTCCACTCACCCGACAGAGACACGTTGGCCAGCTGCCAGGCTGGCCAATCGGGCATGGCCAGCACAGCTGGTGAGATTGGCCAGCGGCTGAGCACTGTGTCAGTTGACTACCAAGAACAGTCCCTAGGAAAGGGGCTAGCAGCCCATCAGAGGTATCTAAATACCCCCAGTGTCACTTGCTCCATTCATGTTCCCCTGTTAAAGACTCAACAGTAGGATAAATAGTACAATAAAATATTAATAACGTGTGGCCCATTATTAATCCCAAAAGTGTCTCGTCTCTTTATTTCGGGCTGGGTGGACAAGGCTGAGCCCCATCATAAGGCATGTGTCAGGCCCTCCCTCGTGGTAACAGGAGGTCAGGAGGCCCAACACACAGTGGAGAAAAATCACCCGGAGACTATGATCAAACATTACCAATGTCACAGTGGATTGCATACTGTGGGGTACCATTTTTTTTGTTAGCATCTTCAAACTGTTTTTCAAACCATTAGTAACCTTGTTTTTACACTTGTAGAAAATATACACAAGATCCATCAGTTTCTGGGACTTCAAGGTCACATTTACCCTTGTCCATGCAGTCCCTCTTCAGCCTGACAAAAGCAGGAGACTGATATACAATTAGCATTGTCTTGTTGTTCATGAAAAGGCTAAAAGAAAAACTAGTCTTCTTCAAAAATAATAGTAAAAATAATTCAACAGTGTTAGTTAGTTATTAAGCTGCCTAGATACCTCCATGGTTTATGTACTTGGCTGCGGAACAAACTTTCCACAATGTTTGTACTGTATTTGCAAATACAATGTTGGATTAGAGATCTAATTTTTTTCTTTGGGAATAATAATGAGGACAATTCACACCATCTCTAATTGGGACATGTAAGACAGGCCCAGGCAACAAAAGTTGGACTTAAGGGGTCTTGAGCATAGGCAGCATAGCTAAAGTAAAATTAATTAGACATAATACATGGATACCCAGTCTGGCGTAGTGCAGCAGTCACCTTTGGGCCACCAGGGCAATATACTTGTCTATATATTATAGGCTCGTCATTCTCCACTTGGAAGTAAATACATTTTTGGTCAAAGCAAGTGCAGTTTCTGCTTTGTGTGAGAGGCCGGTGTATATGTAAAGGGCTCCTTCCCACAATTCCTGTACCTGTGGGCCTGATGTGAGAAAAAAAAATAGCAGTGAATTATAGAAGAGCTGTGCTTGAGAAGGCAGAGACAACAAGGTGGCTTGAGCCATAGCCTACTGTATGCTTCTTTTAAAAAACATGTTTAATTTATATTCTACACTAAGTTACATAAAACAACTATATTGCTTGTCTTCTGTCATGTTACCGCTTCAATCACAGTTTTCCCAACATTGGAGCCCAATATAGTTCATATTTCCATTTCCAGCTTAAATGAGCATACTTTCATACTTAGCTTCTTTACTATCTCATCCCTCTTCTAGTTTTGGTTAACTATATATATTCTATATATCATCCACAATATATTTACCCATTCTTTCAAAGAATGCCTAATTTCAGCAATCATCACTAATTCAAATTAATACTTTAAGGGCTATTATAAGAGAGCTGCCTCCTGGTCTATATGTTTCACTTAAGTTTGTCTTCACATTTCCATTTTACATTTTCCATATCATACCAATTAACTATTGGCCTTAGGCAATCAGAACACAGAAAACAATTTTATGTAATAATTTCACTAAGCCAGAAATTCTTTTTTTTCAGTTTTCCTTTTTCCTGTCAAGTTCCTTATCTTCACAGGTTGTTTCCCCCTTGTCAAATCCCTTCACTTCATGAGTTGATGTATCATATTGATAGAAATCTTGATAGCCACTCTGCTACTGAAAAAGTCCCACATTTTCATCTTTTTTGCACCTATATTAAGTAAGACAGATGCGCTTATCATATTCTGTGGACTTGGCACTCTATGTGTTTAGCCTGCACCATTCTTGTCATATTTGTCTTTGTGCTGAGATCTGTGCTTTGTTCGGGTTTGATCTCTTGATTTGAGCTGATTTCAGTAGATGTGTTTATCATATTTTGTGAATTTGGCATATCCAAAGATTTATCCTGCATCAATCTTGTTGCATTTGTAGATTAAGATCAGCTGTTTGTTTTAGCTCAATCTCCTGATCAGAACTTTCAGATTTTTCTAGAGACCCAGTGTTATCAACCACTCCACCTTGAGTTATCTGTTTTGCCTCTGTGACTTTATCAGAATGGAAAATCTACTTTATGCATCTGTTCAGATAGCATGGGGACTGTGGGTTGTTTGGGTTTCCTTGTCAGCACTGACTCCTCAATCTAATATGGTTTGGTTCATACCACAGCCCCCCTTCTTTTGATCCCTCCCTCTACAAATCAAGTCTCCCTTTGAAGTTGATTGTAAAGGCAGAGGACTATCTAAAGGGTTACACAAATACCCGTACTGCTCTTTTTCACAGCACTAGGGAAAAAGAGCAGTACAGGTATTTCATATTTCTCCATAATGTACTATGTATGCCAATAGATAGATAGATAGATAGATAGATAGATAGATAGATAGATAGATAGATAGATAGATAGATAGATAGATAGATAGATAGATAGATAGATAGATAGATAGATAGGGTTCCATTTGTGTTCCATATCAATATTTTGTTTGTCATTGCAAAGATCAGGCATGTCCAAACTTCAGCCCTACTGATGTTTTGGACCACAACTCCCAGAATTCCTAGCCTGATTTGCCAATGACAAAGTACTGTACGTGTTGTGGTCCAAAACATCTGGGGGGGGGGGTGAAGTTTGGACATGCCTGGCAAAGATGATCTACTACTAAGCTCAGTATTTTGTTCAATAAAATACAATACTGGGTTTACAAGCATAATCCATTCTGGAAATAGGTTCATAAACCAAAATAGAAAATAATGGAAACTTACATGATTCATTCTGGGGCGAAGTTTCCATTATTTTCTATGTAGGAATAAGAGGCTGCAGTGGCCCAGAGTCAGCAGCGGCAGAAGAGGGGGTGCTGCGCCAGTGCTCATTTTGCAAGATGAGCTCATTAATTGAAACAAAAAATGTTCTGAAATGCTCATAGACTGAGGAACTCATAAACTGAGGTATTATTGTACAGCTAAGCAGAAAGATTCTGGAATTGGGGATACTTTATGTCCAAATGACCCAGCTTACTATGTCACCAGAATACCTCCCACAGTCACACATCCCATTATTTGGGAGGGCAAAACTACTAATCATCGGGCAGAAAGCAGATTCAATTCACTCTGACTTCAAAAGAAGTAAAGGTCCCAAGCAGCAACAGAAGAAAAAGCAACTCTGCATCAGGACCAGAGTGACTCAAAGTGACTTTTCATTGTGTGTTCACAGTAACTATGGCAAAGGCAATTCATCTGTTTTACACCTGCAGCAACTCCTGCAGTATTTGATCCTGTAGTCACAGCCTTATTGATTATTCAGATACATTTTAAAAGCCTGGCTTCCAAAATGCCAGAAGATCATTTGTGGTTCTGCTGTAACAGATTCATATGTGCACCATGTCAGAAAACTGTGATGGCTCTAACGAAATTTCATCATTGCACTATAGACACGGGACTTCATTTTTGGGGATAAGCATAGAGCATCTTTTGTCATATTTCTGCTGCTTCCCCATGCAAGCATAACTGTAGCAATTAGTCTCCAAAAATCTTTGTGCCATGGCAAAGTTTGCAGCTAGAACTGGTGAATCCATGGGCAATACCTAAATATCTTACAAGCAATAACTCAGCAATTGTGCTCTTAAAAAAACAAATGACAAAAACCCCAATAAACTGTTAACTACAGCAGATAAATGACAGCAGATGCGGCTTACAGCTATGGAAAGCTGTGAAAAGTGTCTCCTGCTTGCTCCACTCAGCTGGAGACACTCCCTCTTGGTCGGAGTCTTGTGAACTAACTCACTTAATCAGATGCTGCCTTTTATTTTCTGGAAATCAACGCTCTAGTTATGAAGATGGCAGACTGAGCAATTAATTTGTTGATGGAATTGCAGTTCTGTGAGATGGATCACTAAGTTTAGGGAGTTGTTCTTTAACCACTAAGCAACATTGCCCTGTTGATCCCAGAATGGGTGAGCCTGGGAGAGGCAAATGTAGTCATTGACTACTGGACAAGGTAGTAAAACTACCTGGTTCAGAAAACATCCTGCACTTTAGTCTGTCTACTAAAAAGTGCTCCCAGGGAGTTAAAAAAATACACAAGCTTAAGTACTCAAGACTGTTATACCAACCTTACAAGGTAGAAATGTCACCCCACGCACAAAAAATACAAATTCTCAATAGCTGGTAAAGGGAAGACCTGTTTTTAAGAAGCACTAACCCTCTGTGCCAGAAACCCAGACAATTGGATGGAGAAGTTTTGTATTTTTTAAAGATGGTGGAAGGGACAAGAGGTAAAAGTTTCAAAAGGTTTCAAAAAGGTATCAAGAGCATTTGGAGGAAATAATCAGAACAATCAGAGTCTTAAGGCTGAAGCAATACAGAGAAACATGCAGAAAGAAAAATAAAGGTAGCTAGCCAAGCTACCTAATACAGTGTTACCTTGTATAAAGGAATTAATTCATTCCAAATGAAATTCTGTTAAGCAAATTTTCCTTGAATGCATTGGGGAGATACTTTTTCTGTGTTATTGTGTTATTTTTCTTTTGTATATGTATTACATTTTATTTATTTATTTATTTGCTTGGGATACTTTACATGTATTTCATTTTGTTTTATTTTAAAAGAACAAGCACCAAGTATGCCATCTTAAAGTTCAGCTTGTCTTTATGTGCCATCAGCAAGAATATCCCTGGGCCAACCATTAACATGCTTTGAAGTTGACAAAAAAAAAGTCAGACCATTTGCATCTTCTATTTTTCTATAACTAGAGGCCCTTAAATTTGGAAAGGTAACATTTCAATCTTAAATAGTTATTGGACTCTAACAATCTCCTAGGCAGCTGTATCCTTTCCTTCTTACTGTGTTTAAATTACTCCGTAAATTCTGAGGATTTTCTTTAAGACCTTCACATGATTTTGTGCTTTGTAGAATCCCAGTTCTCTGTGTGAAGGTGAAGTACTATTTAGAAATACATTAACTTTCCATTATTTTCAGACTATCATACCCAGGGGTCCTCAAAGTTTTCAACCAGCGGGCCGGTCCACCACCACCCAGACACCACTGGGGGCCAGATTACAGTCCAAAAGCAGCTGTGGAGGCTGGCTTTTTCACAAAACAGGGGGTAGGTGGGGGTTGTGGTCCCACGGATTCAGGACCTTGGGGGATATTTTGTTAAAGCTGCATGCTAGTAGTGTAACACTTAAACGATATTTTGTTAAAGCTGCATAACTTTAAACGCTATGAGGCAGTATATAGGCAGCCTACTTTGCTTTCTGTTTTAAAAGATCTAGCTACACATTTTTAAATGGTTCATCTGCAGCACTGTTTTTATAGATATATATTAAAACCAAGTACCGGGGGCATGGTTGCTCAGTGGAGTAAGGCTCCAAAAACTGTTGGCTGCAAAGTCAGCAGCTCGGCAGTTCGAATCCCTGGTGCCATGCAGCAGAGCGAGCTCCTGCTGGTAACTCCAGCTCCTGCCACCCTAGCAGTTCAAAAGCATGAAAAATGTGAGTAGATAAATAGGTACCACCGTAAAAAGCAGGAAGGTAAAACAGTGTTTCCTTGCAGCCATGCCAGCCACGTGGTCATGGACTTGCACAATACTGGCTCTTCAGCTTGAATACGGAGATGAGCACCGCCCCTAGAGTTGGACACGACTAGCACGCATGTGCAGGGGGAATCTTTACCTTTACCTTACCTGCAATCTGGATTGGGACCCCAGTGTAACCGGGTTTTTTCTTTCTCTCTCTCTCTCATTAAACTACAGTGGGGATTAAGCCTTGTGGCATGCCAGTCCAAATTGGCCTTTGCTATATTTTTACCTGGAAATCATGTCCGTATCTCTCAGAACTTAAAAGCAATGGCAGCCGCTACTCCTTATCACTCAGAAGTAAAATTGCATGGAATCTAATTGCTTGGCTCTCGGGAAGGACTGCTGCCTTAAAGGATGGCTGACCTCTGAAACTTGCAGTATGAAAGATGATAGTCAAAATGCCCTGGAAAGCCTTGTTTTCAATTAAATGCTAATTATCTGAGGGTAACAATCCCAAGATGATTATGTAAACATGAAGTAATGGAGGTTACCCAAACATTATGCTTGTTAACCTATTTTACTGTAATTAGTCCAATAAATCTCAAGCAAAGTCAAGAGATCTGAAGTAAAAGTGACAGTTATCTTTAGAATATTGAGAAAAATGTGACACTGTCCTACTGGCTTTGACTTAGGCCAGAGATGAAGATCAGTTTCCTTGGTCTTCAGATAAATACAAACTTTTTCAAAGACAGACACTTGTCAGTTTCTTAATCAATGAGGTTCACACTGTCCAGAATCTTGCAGATTTTATGGAAGATTTCTGTACCTGGCTGTGGCTATTTGCAGCTAATTGACAAGTTGCTTGTTCCTCCTCCTGATTTACCACCTGTTTTTGTTTTTAACAATGCACCTGAGAAATGGCAGAGTCCTAACTGCAACAAGCCCCAAACCTGGCAAAATGTATTACTTAACAGTAATTTTGAGAGGAACTATGACGCTTTCAGCCATTGGACATGGCAAGATTCTTCCACCTTCTTGGTTGCTTCTGTCTGATTAGATTATTGATACAATTCTGAGTTGTGCTCTTGATTTTATCTACTAATACTGATCTTTCAGACTGTATTGTGGGAGAAGACGCTCAACACAGTCATAACAGACAACAGACCCAGAAAAAGTAGTGTGTGCAATGTAACAGGATTATTCTACTTGCTTCCATGGTGTGCATGACTTTCCCCACTTTCTTCTAGCCCTCATTTATAAGCACTATACGCCTTGTTTCCCTTAGAGGCAACTATGTTTGCTTCAGCAAATTCTCTCCAAACTGCTGTTCAGAAGAAGAGAGCATATGCCAGCGAGCGATGTTTTGGAAGGCATGATTATTTTATTGGGGTATACATTAATTAATCCTGAAACTAGATCCTATGTGACACTCAGAGTTGTGTTGAGTAGCACAGAGTTTAAATATTTTAGCTTTACAACTCTGTTATGCTGGCAGCAAACAATAGTGTCTCAGTGAAGTCAGCATATGAGCTCTTGTGATGACATCTGGAAGGCTTGTTTTATCTATAAGCCCAGTTGTAGACAAATGAAAGCAGACAGATGTAAGGCTGGTGTGGCATCTTTGCCTCAAGCACTCCCTGGCTGTACATTTTCCAGTGTGTCAAGAACAGGGAGTTGTTGGTTGTTGGGTGATTTTTTTTTGGTTGAATATAACATTCTGTCACATCTGTACACCAACTACTGTGCTGCCTTCCCAGTGCTCTGAAGTACTGTATGAAATGGCAGATGTTGCTCAGAATTTTGGCATGAGGACAGATTTAAAAGTACTGAGCATTTACCAAGTTGTCTTCATGACCCCTGATATGGGAGGCATCTAAAAGGAACATAAGAACATAAAAACAGCCTTGCTGGAACAGGCCACAGCCCATCCAGTCCAGCATTCTGTCTCACACAGCGACTCACCATTTGCTTCAGAGTATTCTCAAGCGGAGCACGCCTAGATGTCCTGAGCACATCCGATCTCGCCTGATTTAAAAAACCAAGCGGGGGTCGGGCCTGGCTAGTACTTGGATGGGTGGCCACCAGGGAATAGCAGCTGCTGTAGGCATCTGGAGTAGGAACTGGCAAGCCACTCAGTATTCCTGCCAAGGAAACTCCATGGTCATGGGGTCACGAAGAGTCGGTCATGACTGTAACGACACAACAATAACAATTCCCAAGCAGATATCTTCACCTGCTTATGAGTCCCTGCAAATGGCATTGAGAGATATCCAGCCTATCTCTCCAACCCAGAGGTTGTCCTTAGGCATCCATACTGATAGTCATTGATACCCTTGTTCTCCATGAACATGTCTAATCCTTTCTTAAAGCTGTCAAGGCTGACACCTGTCACCACTTCTCCTGGCAGGGAATTCCACAGATCGATGATCCTCTGGGTGAAAAAGTACTTTCTTTTATTTGTTTGGGTGTCATGGAGTGCCCCCTAGTTCTATTGTTGTACAATAGGGAAAACAGTTTTTCCTTATCTACCTTGTCCACACCATGTATGATTTTATAAACTTCAATAAAGTCACCTCTTAGGCGCTGTCATTTAAACACCAGATTAAAGGATGCTCTTCCTGCATATAAGCATCTTTTTTTAAAAAAATGCTGTTGTCAATCTTTGCATGTCATTAGGCATCCTAGATATCCCATTCTTTGATACATATTTGCATAAACCTTCATTTCAGAATTGCTTTGTCAAGATGGTGAGGGTAGCTGCCATCTTGAATTTCAAAATAAAGAGCTTCGGATAAAAATATATGTAGCTGGCATATTATAGACTCATTGTATTCACTAAACAAAAGCACAATTTACTTTTATCCATTTTGTCCATTATTTTAAAATATCAAAACACCAAATGAATTTTGGAATAGAACTTTAAAGGTGGGTTATAGCAGAGCGAAGGGACAAATGCATCGGTTGATGGTCAGTTCCTTAGACCCGCATTCCCAAGATAATAAAGAGTTACAGATACTTCAAAACTCTTCTAGTCTTTAATCTCCTGCTAGGTAGGAGTGTGGTATAGTGGACAGAGCGACGGACAAGAACTCTGGAGAACAGGGCGTGAATCCCCACTTGGCCATGAAAAGTCACTGGGCATGTTTTTATCCTACCTTCTCTATCATGACATCCCATCTGTCTCTCATCCAGGCAGACAGTGACAAAGCCCAGGCACATTCGGTCCAAAGAAGCAGCAGCAATGTGTACTTTTATTTTCCTGTGATATTCTTCTTTCCAATACCAGTTAGAGACAGGATGGCTGATCTCCGTGATCTTACACAGGCAATGATGCTGACAATGATCAGGAGTCAGAACACTTGGGGGGGGGGAGTGCCTTTTTTTGTACAGCTGACCTCTCACAACAGGGATGGGGAAATTGCAGCCCTTCAAGATGTGGGACTGCAGCTCCCACCCACATTCCTCACCATTGGCTGGACAAAGGTCCAGCAACACCCAGAGGCTACACTTTGCTAACCTTTGCCTTACAAGTTTTACCGTCCGTGTTCTGCTGGTGCCTTCCGGGAGTGAGGGATTTGCATTTACAGAGCACTTTCAGTTAGAAGCAGTGGAGGTATTACCCAGAGATAGAATGCTTTAGGACCCAGATGTCATTCATCTTTTCTAACTGGATTGCAAGTTAAACGTTTTGAGTAGAATTGGAAGAATGGTGCAACGCTTTTTCTTCCAGCTGCAGAAAACAATGATGGAAGGCAGCTTTGGGCAGGGGGTCGGGGAGGAAGAGAGAGTACAGAAGCAAAGGACAGTAGATGTGATGCTAACTGAGGAGGAAAATTGTGTTGTAAAATTCAGACCCAGCCTTTGATGCTGATTTATTATAGCTGATTTCCCTCTATGAACAGGGGCAGGCTGTTGTCCTGCGTTGCTTTCACCTGCTTTGGAAGCATCAGTAGAGGAGCTCGTGAAAGTTGTCGAGGTTTTTAGTAACAGAGAATCATTATGCTATTAACCTGGGAAATGTGCCGTTGCCCATTTCCTGTTGTGTCCCTGCTGCCCTCCCATCAATCCATATAGAGTGCTTGGTCTTCAGAACCCAGGGGCCCAGATAAGTGCCTTTGTGTATATAAAATGGCACTTTTTTGTTTTACATGCTGTTATCATGGACCAGAGGAAGGGAGTGTGTAATCGCATCTGTACAGCAAATAACCATTTGTACCTGCAAGGAGCAAATGGGCCCACTCAAACGGATGGATCAGGCTTTAATAGCACTTCAGTGAGTTGAGAGACAGACAGAGATGTACCTGTTACACCAGAGAGCTGAGGCCCTGGTACCTTTTGCATGACTTTTCACTTAAAAACTACTCTTTGTGGTTCAGTGACTCCATTGCTCTATTTGTGCTCCTTTGCTTGGGAGACCTCTGCCAGCTCCTTGGAGTTTCAGTGTCTAAAAATTTAATGCTGTAATGTTGACCCCCTTAGTAATGTGCCTGTATTGGAAAGCACATTATCCTTAACTTGAAAGATGTAGTTTAACAGCCAACAGTAAATATTTTACCTCGTTCTTTCTGAGTTAGCATTTTCTGGCATTTAAAAAAAAAGTGCTGAAACCAGACCTGAGGTAGCAAATCTCATAAATTGTCTCTAGGACAAACAGCGCTGTTTGCAACCACTCCCCTAATTTGTGTCTTCTTTATATTTGCTCACTTTTAACCAATAAAACAGGAGGAACACTGAATGTAGCCTCCAAATCGGCTAGGAGATAATTTTCACAGCATCTTGCTACATCCCACACAAAGCCCAAATGAGCCATTTTGGCACCTAGGGAAAGCAGAAAAAAACGTACCCTCAAATCAGCTTTGTAACAAATAATACAAAAAGTAACTAAGACAAAATATAGATTTGTCAGTTGCATATTTAATTCCCTTTTGCAAGTGCACATTACATTCAATGAATAAAAATGCACAGACAACAACAGAGTTGTAACTCATTCAGAGTGAAGCAGACAGATTAATCCACAGTGATAAACAGGGTTAAGTACAGTGGACCCAAGTATAACAAACAGTTTGTATAACAAAAAATCTGCACAACATAATAAATTCTGGAGATAGGGGAAATTTGCTTAACAGAATCGTCTATGGCAGGCCTGCCCAACAGGTAGACCGGGGGGCTACCAGTAGCCCATGAAGGGTTCAAAAGTAGCCTGCGGGCCATCAATAAAAAAGTGAGGGGATCATTTCTTCACCCCTCTCTCCCCCACCCCAAAGACCACCACTGCTCCCCCAAAGTTCTGGGTCTGCCAGCCCACTGTCTCAGCCGAGTGGGGCAGTTCAAGGGCCTTGGCATGGTCCCCTGCTCCCCCTGCCAGCCAGATGATCAGCATGCCAATGCCTTGTGACCAGCAGAGTCCCTGGTGTGGAGCAGAGGGAGGGGAGGGGAGGAGACAGCGAGAGGCGGAGTCGCAGGTGTGTCCACCTCCTTTGCGTGGCGATGTCTCCCGTCTTCTTCCCCCTGGAGAATTCCTTACTCCCACCCTTCCCTCCTCCTCCTCGTCCCACCCCCACGGCTGCCTCGCAGAGACCTTGGCCTGCCACCACCGCCGCTCCTCCTGCTCCCCTTCTGAACCATTCCCTGCATTAAATATTTTTGTAGCGGACAAAAGCATCTCTTTGGTCACTGGTATGGTCCTTATGATTCTTCATTGTTCGGTGTAAGAAATTAGTAGGAAAGAATACTCATTGGTTTCTTTCTCATCAGACACTAACATGCATGGAGCTTGAATCATATGCTAGCGCTGTCTGCAGCCCTTCAATATACTTAATTTATACCTTTTGCTTCCTTGTTAATGTGTATGCACATAAAATGATCTCTGCTTACTATACTGAGCATTCTTTTAACCTCATAATATGTATAAAGATGTACTTAGGTGGAAGAATCTGTGGGGAAGGAATTTCCTTTGAAAAATAAAGCCAGCCGTTAAATAATTTGCCCATTAAGAGGAGGACTAAAATGTAACATTGCTGTCTTGTAGATGGACACCAGTCTTCTTATACAGCAATAATTAGTATATTTTCTTTATGTAATACACAAACTGACTGGGCAGGCAATGACTTTTGTTACTGTAAACAACAATGGTGGACCTCAAGCGTGCCACCCCCAATTTTTCAGTGTGTAAAATTCTAGAGGTGTGTGTAGGAATGTGCCTCAAGTGTTACAAGACAGTTCTGTGTAGAAATTTGCAAGGACCAGGCATGCAGTTTTCCCCTATGATCATTACACTTGAGCTTTTTGTTTTATTTCTTAAATTTGTGTTGGTTTTGCTGCACAGAACGTTTATGGCAAACCAAGCATAAAGCATACATGGTACACGCGTAACAGTTAGATGTTCTTCTTGCATTTCTCTTAAGGTGCTTGTTTCTTTGAAAGAACCACAGAATGGAGATTGTTGGAGTTCATGAAAATGGGCTTAGTTGGGTACTGTCCTTCCCATGTGCTTTTGGATTGCAAAGTAAATGATCACCATTGGTTTTGCTCTCTAGGCTGCACAGGAGTGGGAAAGTGAAGAAGATCGAAGAGCAGGTTTTTGAATTTTCTGCGACCACACCATTGAGAAAGCCATGCGGGAGGGGCAGCGGCTTGTGGGTTCCTTCGTAGCCCTAGTTTACTTTCCAGACATGCCGCTTTTGGGATGCCCAGAGCGGCGTGGCTGGAGAGTAAACGGGGGCTACACAGGAGCCCAAAAGCCACTGCCTCCCCTTCTCCTGTCTCTGTTCACGGAGCACAGTGGTGTGCTCTGGCACAGAGGGGGAAGTGCCATGGCTGTGAGAAGGCGATGTCATGTGTCCACAGAAGGGGCTCCATATGCCACCTTTGGCACCCGTGCCATAGATTCACCAACACTGTTCTATCCACTATGACAAAAATATTTTTAGTTGATAATAATTTAGCTCCAGTCTGTTGGTGTGTGACGTGACTATCTGACTGTTTCTATCTTTGCTATCAGCGAGGTAGTTAGCATTTCACATAATCTGACACACTCTTCAGAGCAGTTTTCCACGTGGATGGATGGGTATTAAGGCAGGGAAGCAGCCAAATCAACCCTCTGGTGTAACTGCTCCTTTTAGAAATACGTTATCAGATGGTCAGGAATATAGAATAGGAGCTGTTAACAAAAACTAATGTTGGATAGGTTTGTAAATTAAGCAGTCTTTTTAATATACTGTACTGACCATAGTAAAGCATTTGCTCCAGTTTAGTTTCTTTAGTGGTTCACTTTTTCTGGATGTTTGCCATTCTACCAGCCAAGATAAATAAATCTTCAGCAACCTCCCCGTCTCTGTATAAACACTTCCGTGTGCTGGATATGGTGACACAAGGCCTACCTCTTCATTTGTGGAGGGTCACAGAACAGGTCTTATTTTGTACAGATTCCTCTGAAACTCTGGATGACCCAGGCTGAAAATCCAAAATGCTGCTTCCAGGCTGATCACAGGTGCCAGCAGATGTGAATACATATTCCCATTGGCACACCTTCATTGTCTCCCTATTAGTTTCCATGCCCAATTCAAGGTCATGACCTATAAACTCTGAACATGTTATGACTCTGATACTTTTTGGAACATCTCTCCCACAAAACAGGTACACGTCCCACCTGCTCCTTGCTGTCTGTAATGCTAAAAATGGTGACATCTAAGGAGGTCAAAAGAGTTAATGTCAGCTTACTCGGTTGTGGCTCTTCCCTCTGGAACAAGCTTCCAACAGAAACTTTTAGAAAATTAGTAAAAATAGAATCATTTTAAGCTGCCTATTACTGGTGCTTTCAACTGCTGGTCCAAGATGTCCAAAGTTGTTTTAAATTATTTCTAATTAAGTGTTGGGTTTTTTTTATCTAGGGACAGTGTTTAATTTAGTTTATTCTGTTCATTATATTTTGTACCATTGATTTTAATGTGATTTGATGAGTTGTGGACTGCTTAGAAAGTGTTCACACTATTGGACAGTATACAAAATGAAATAATCAATAATCAGTCAATCTGTCCACCAGTATGTAAATCTGTTTGGAAAACAGTATAGTTTTGGTGGCATTTCATAAAGATATTTTACAGCTAGAAAATGCAGAGAGGGCAATACAAACACTAAAGGAATTCAATAATATCCTATACAGGAAACAGCTAAAGTGTTAAACATAGTATATGAAGAGATTTAAAATTAAGTTATTTAGGGAGAAGAGAAAGTGAATTGAAAGAAATTTCTCCTGTCCTCATCAAACTAGAATTGATGGTCACCAGAGTAAATTGACAGTGGAGTCAGGTTCTTCTTTCTATAAGACATAAACTGAATAATAGGATTTTATTCATTTAAAATGATAGAAATGATCTTAACTTTTCTCCTAGGACTTCAAATTGGCCAAGAGCAAAACCTATAAGATAAAAATGTTTTAAAAAATCTCTTTACTGCTTAAATGTCTAATTTTAAATTTAAATCACATAATTTGCGAAAACAGAAACAAAGAAAAAATGCAGCATTAGTTAAAATATTCCAAACCAAATGCCTTCCTTAAAGGTAAAGTGAGTTTCCATATCCACGTTCTTGATGTATTTTGTTTCTAAAATGCATTAGTTACTAATCGCTTAATGTTCTCCAAGTGTCATACAGGAGTCAGTATCCTGTTCAGAGTTTGCTATGCCAAACTTGAACTATGGAAGCTGCCACGTGGGAAATGGGCACAGCCAGGTTGTATGGTTAGATGTGTGATCATGCGTGACCAGCTCCTTGTCAGACAGTCTCCAAGTTAGAACACATATGTACTGTATAGGGTCCAGGCCAGTAATGTTTATTAATGAGAGAACATTATAACCCTCTGTGCAGCCCTTGGGGAGTTATTATTTCCTCTCAAATTAGTACAGTTCTGAGACTTCCAAATATGCCAATTGGTGAACAAGTTGTACAGGAGAAAGTGGCCCTTTAGGTATCCTGGTCTTAAGCCATTTGGGGTTTTAACCAGCTCTCCATTGGAAGTTCACATCCCAGGTGTGAAGGCTTACCCCTGCCCTGCAAGGGAAGACACAGCTGCCATCCAACAGAGACAGGTGAATATACATCATATATAATCTGGTTGATCAGATAAAAGTCTGTCAAGTCCTTTTCAGCCAGTTTTAGTCAAGTACATCAGGTGGAGGTCAATTGGTAAATGGATGGCTTACTCTTGTGTAATTCAGAAGAGCTATAGTCAGGATGGTGGCTGACTCCTGTGGGATATGTTGTCTTGGCAATTCCAGAAGATGCAACATCTTTCAAACAATAAACAGGTGTTTCTAAAGGTAAACTGTGTTCCTAAGAGAAGAATCTATTCATTCAATCTTTGATCAATTTCTGGGTCAAATTTATTCACCCAAAACACTTGAGTCTTATCTGGATTCACTTTCAATGCGTGCTACTTACATTCCATTACTACCTCCAGCTAACAGTCTAGTTCCTTAGAGCTTCCCAGGAATGAGGCAGAAATGACAAGTATAGTGGATGTCATTGGCACATTGGTGGCAATAAAGACCCAGACAAGCTCCTCCAGCAGTTTCATAGAGATAGTCAACAGTAAGAGAGATAAGATAGAGCCCCACTGTAGATCAGTGCCCTAGATGCTGAACAGATGCCTTCAAAGAATATATTTCTGAAGACAGTTCTCCAAGAACAAGCAGAGCCACATGGTATTACCCACCCAACTTTCATGCCTGTGCATTGGCCTAGGTATCGCTGGAAGCTTGTGAGATATTCATCTGAACTTCCTGCCTGGTTTCAAGCATATAGGTCACCTGTCCATCCTCCTGCATTCCCAAAACATGGTCTAAGGGTAGACTGAAATGGATCAAAATAATCAGTTACATCCAGAATTTGCCACTAGCATATCTGATAATGGTCACTAAGTTATGTGATTTTGAATAGGACAACAGTGGGTGATACCATGGTGGGCAGGGCGGAGTGACAGACAACCAGAGGGACATTCTAATTCACACTGCCAGGGGTGAACAATGAAAACTACCCTTCTGAGCTCCTCTGAGACCCTCAGTTTGAAACTTGCTTTAGACTGGTAAACTGGCCCATGCATTTGGCCACGTTCTGACTCTCATACATTTTTATTTGTGTTCTCTCTTGTGTTACGTATATTTGGGTTGCACAACAAACATTCCCAGTATTTCACCTGACATACACAAAATAGCCCATATTAAAGAACTGTCTTTGATTTATTAATTTCTAAAGGATTAGATCTACAAATGCTTGCCGTGTTTTTAATTTGGGAAGGAGAGAGAGTAACAGCAGCTTTTAATTACACATTTCGCAAGCACGCCACTCTGAATAGGATGGAAGAAAATTAAAATTCTGGATCAAATGGTAAATCTGAACAGAGGCTGGAGTGAGCTGTAGCGTAATGCTAATGGCTCTGCGTCTTCCTGGCATAATATCAATAATGGCTGTAATCACATTAAGTAGAGAGGCCATTAGCTTATTCTCTTCAGTGCCATGCTCCATAGCAACATATTGTTCATCTTGAAATAACTGTTGTCATGCATTTATTTCATTTTCTTTTTCAGAAGAATTTCCACATTTGACCTAAGGAGAAGGCCAAAAGTGTGGCATTCAAAACTAGGTTGGGTAAAGCCCTGATCCTATGCTTACCACGTTTTGGCTTTTGACAGCTTTGATCATCTACTACATGCAGGCTACTCTGCCAACATAATTGCACAGGCCTCCTTGATAATGTCGGCCCTGGTTTTGAAATGTCCTCCTTGAGTTAGTCCTTGTTCTTTGATGCAATTTGTAAGGGCTCTTTTTTCCCCAAATATATTTTAAGAAGCTTACATAATAACAGCATCAAAATTATCTTGGTGGATCAGGTCAAATTCCCCTTCAACTTTTGGTGAGCCAAATATGTCTGGGAGGGTCACATTCCCTGGTTGCCCCAAAGTCTAGTCATTAGAGGGATACTTCCTCTGAAATAAGTGCTGAGGTTAAGCTCTTAAGACAACGGATAGGGGAGTGATCTGCCATGAATTATTTCTTCTCTTTTAAAATGTGTGTGTGCGCTATATAAGAATCATGTGCGGTGGTGATGGGGTCACTTTGCATTATATGGAGAAATCCTTCCTTCTCCAACCTGAACCTGATTCCAGTCTGTTTCACTGGATGAGCCCTATTTCATGTTACTATACTCAGCTGATGCTTACTGTTTCCCACCGAGTACCTTAAAACAACAACAATGATGATGACCAGGGAAGGTCATCCAAAGTCACACTTCAAGACATGGGGCATTGATCCCATCCTAAGAGACTTGGCTCGCTGAGAAGCCACCCTTGCAGAAACAATGTGGGATGGCTCTCGGACTCAGCCTACTCTTGCCGGTCACCACTGTGGACTAGCTGGGGAATGGTGCTGGCTGAGCTCTCCAGTGCTTATTTTCTAGTAGAACGGAGGGCACTTAGGCAGCATCTGGAACTTGATACAAAACGGTCTGCTAATTTTTCAGCTGTATCTCTGCAAACTATTTGTGCACCCAAGAGCAGCTTACTCAAGAGCCGTGTAAGACTTATTCTTGTATTTGTAAAGATTTCATCATCCAGGTGGCTGTTTCCATTTACCTTTGCAACAACAAGAACAAATATCTGATGCCTCTGCAGCCATATATTAGTCAGATGTGAAGAAGTCTGAAGCTCGACCTTTGAAACAGGAATAATCAGGGTGGCGTAGTGCTGGAGGCAAGCCACACCTGGTACATAGTTTCCAGGGAGTCTCATTAGTCGGTTTTGCTCCTGGGAAGCAAGCGGGCTTGTTTAGCCATGTGCATTGAAATTTACATTAAGGGGTAGATTCCCTTAGGTGTGCAGGCCTTGGAGTAAGCACATGGGTCACCCACTCCATAGATTACTACTGGGCCATGACCCTGTATATATCACACAGAGACCAGACTCCTTTGATTATATGGAATTAATCGGAGAGAATTTTGCACATGTGTTTGCAACTGTGTAAGCTTTTGCAGGAGAAATCATGCCAGGGCTCTTTTAAAAGCTTGTTTATAGAGTGTGGAAATAAGGCTGTATTTAAAAAGAAAGAGAAAGAGATGCAAAAGTTCATATGTGCCCCTATAGCTCAGTTTACCCCCATATCACCTCCCTATGCCAAGGTGGATGTTATACTCAAGATTAATTCATTTATTTTGTGTATGTTTTCAAATAAAGGCAAAATTCTTGGCAAGAAAAGAAATTTAACACTAGTTCAGCTTGACCACAAGAAGTTATTAAAGGAGGGGAAGCAATGTTATTATTTCATAAAAATAGCCAGGTATTTATTTTTGAGCTCTCATAAATACAAAGTACCTTAATGTTACTGAAAGCAGTAAGCTATTAAAAATTCCCTTCTAAACACATCATGTGCAAATGAGGTGCAAATGTTGTCATCCCTAGGACTTAGGCTGCCATGATCCTGCAGAAACTTAGTGGGAATGTGTTTCCAATATTATGTTTATATGCATGCCACGATCCAAAGAACTGCATAAATAATGCCACACTTCCAATAAGTATTTGGAATTGAATTTCTGAAGCACTCAAGTATAGAGAGGTCCAGAAATTGATTTGTTAGGATATGAGGACTGACTTTTCTGAGTGGGGGATATCCCAAATGCATTGGGCAATGGGCATGTGTCTTTGGACACACATATTTTATATATCTATATACAGTGGTACCTCGTATAAAGGAATTACTTCGTTCCAAATGAAATTATGTTAAGCAAATTTTCCATTTATACAAATGTCCCATAGGAATGCATTGAAAATGGGGTAATCCCTAATTGCGACCATTTTTATGTTGTACAGATTTGCCCCACAGGCGTTTCTGTTAAGCAAATTTCCCCTATCCCCAGAATTTTTTATGTTGTACAGATTTTATGTTATACAAACCATTTGTTATACAAGGGTACACTGTATATAATACACACACACACACACACACACACACACACACACACACACACAGGTAGATAGATAGATAGATAGATAGATAGATAGATAGATAGATAGATAGATAGATAGATAGATAGATAGATAGATAGATAGATACTTTATTGTCATTGTACATAGTACCTGTACAACGAAATTGAATACTATACCTGGTACAATTAAAAAGATAAAAAAGCATTTAAAAGGTAAAGAGAATTAAAAGCACTCATACATATCCATCACAACCATCACAACTCCCCGAGATCACACTATGACATGGACATATCATTTCATAGGAAATGGACATCTAAGAATCCTGGGCTGTTTCTTGATGAGCAATTAATATCGGTCTGTCGCTTTGTTGCATGTAGTCTTGGGATGTGAGAAGGAGGTTTAAGAGAATATGGCAACACAGAGATAAAGAGCAGCAGGGGGGAAATCTAGAATAAATTTTCCTTTGGTTTTATAATATCATGTTGAAGACTAGCAATCATACACCATGTAGATTCACGGGAGATGAGCATTTTTTTTTCCTAGCTTTGTGGCAGGCAGAAGACATTGTTATACAGGCTGAATAAATTCCCTGGGAGGCCAAGAACCACTGACATGGTAGGTATGTTAAACCATGTAACTGACATCAAGGGCTGTTGCACTTCTGTAGGCTTATTGAATCAGTGGAGCGCTCCGTCCCAAGTGAGGGGAAATGTCACCAGCATCTGCATGCCTGACAAGAGGTTGATACCTTGAGATTAAGGGGACATACTTACATCCTCCTGCTTAGCCCTATGTCAATGAAGCTTTAACAGGGATTTTGAAAAGTATATTTTCATAGCTGCGAAACAGGGACACGTGCATTGGCAAACACCTACCTAGACTGGCATTATGAGTTTTGAGTGTAACAACTCTGGAGACAAGAAGCTGTCATTCGTGTATTTCTAATCAGAACCTACCATAAATTGCTGGTGCTTAATAAAGTACAGCAAAACCGTGAGGGGGTCAAAATGACCAGTGAAAAAGCGAGAGATGCTGTGAAAAAAAGAAGCCACATTTTACACATTTATCCAACAAACTTGATCTGGCTTCATACATGAGTTTGAAATAAATGGTTGCCTGGCACCTGCTGCCTCCTATGTTAATTAGCAGAGATTTTTGTTAGCTGTTGATGAGCTACTGAGAATGCCTGAATTTGGTTTGTGTAAATTCACAAGTTCACATAATGCAGCACAAATGTATATATGTGTACAGGACGGCAGTAACTACATTCTTGTGTTGTTTTATAGTGGGAAGGTTTCTGGTTTATCTCAATGGATCAACATGAATAGACGTCTTCATGCCTACGTTGGTGTACTCTGTGCTTGCCAACATGTACTAGTGAAAACTAGATGTGAGGCACAACAACAAGAACATAAGAGCAGCCTTGCTGGAACAGGGTACAGCTGATCCAGTTCAGCATTCTGTCTCACACAGCGGCTCACCATTTGCTTCAGGGTATCCCCAAGCAGATGTTTTCACCTGCTTATGATTCCCTGCAAATGGCATTGAGAGAGATCCTGCCTATCTCTCCAACCCGGAGGTTGTCCTTAGGCATCCATAATGATAGCCTAGCCATTGATACCCTTGTTCGCCATGAACTTGTCTAATCCTTTATTAAAGCTGTGAAGAGCACCAAATGCTCTTGATGTTCCCCACAACTGGGTTATCTAACATACTGTAGGACCCCAGTATCCACTGGGAATTGGTTCCAGGCCTTCCCATGGATAATGAAAACTGTGGATAAGAGAGAACGCCTGCCCACCCACCCCCAAACTGCTGTTTCCTGACAGTAGCTTGCTTTATGCTGCTTTTGAGACAATAGCTTACGTTATGGCCACTGTTTGTGACAGAAGCTTGCTTTACAGATGATATTTGTGACAACAGATTGTTTTACAGCTTGCTTTATGGCTGCTGAATTATTTATTTTTTTCCTCTGCCAAGCGTGGATAACTGAATCAGTGGATGCGGGGTCCTACTGTATTTATTAATTGCTTTCTGGTGCTTCTGACATAAAAAAGCGGGGGGGGAGTTGGTCACTTTTCACATTCATTGATCAAATGCTTGCTGCATAATCAGTGTTTCCAGGAATTTTCTGCTCTGTTCAAAGATGAAATAAGAACATTGGGGTGGAGGGGAGAACATTGGGGTGTATGCCTGGAGAAAGAGAATGGAATGTGTATGCAGGTCGACATAGTGCAGTGATGGCGAACCTTTTAGAGACTGAGTGCCCAGATTGCGATTAAAAACCCACTAATTTTTCGCAAAGTGTCAATACAGCAATTTAACCTGAGTACAGGTGTCTGTGAAGGGGTGATGTTGAGTGCCCACAGAAAGGGCTCCAAGTGCCACCTTTGGCACCCATGCCATAGGTTCGCCAACACTGACGTAGTGTAATAAGCCTATGGTAGCCCAGTCCCCTCTCCCTACCCCAAGCATCAGATTAGAATACAACGTTTAAAAGATGTCATAAGTAGAAAGAAAAGAGAAGGTAGTTCAGTTTAACCTGTATTCCTTTATCTCCCCATCACTACAACGAATGAGTGGGAACTGTTGTCTATCAGTCATTGTCTGAATTTTGTGTCATAGTTCTCCGATAAATATCCACATATTTATTTTGGAAAAGCACATACAAACGTGTGAACACTACTAAAGTAACAGACAAAATACATTGGTTCTGCAAACTTACTCTCAGATTGGACATGTAAAGCCATATTGGCTTACAAAGGGCTTACAGTTGAAGAAATGCACAAAGAAATGTCTTTGGATTTTTGTGGGGTTTTTTTAAGAATTGCAAACTGATACAGAAACTGGCCAAAGAAACATTCGGAAGACAACAGAGGGCAACCAAAGTTTTGCAGATTCTTCAATTTCTTGTCATAAGTATTTTCTTTAACAATGACAAACCTTCTCAGAGGCCCTGGGAGATGCTTGTGGAATTCTAGGTTTTCACAAAAGCCTTACTGATAAAACACTTGTCTCTGGCTTGTTTTAGTATGTCCCCTTTGTTCTAAGAGGAGCAAGTTGTGCCATCTTTAGCAAGCAAATGGGATGTTCCAAAACTGCATCCATAGAAGCCTTCTGCTCAGGTGACCTCATGAACCAAATTATAAGAAGTTTGATCTGTATGTCTCTTGTACATCATTCCTTTTCTGTTTCTTAAATGGCATGTAAACTTTGATTTCCTAAAAAAGAAATGCAAACTTAACTTGAGATTCTTTTTCTATGTCCTGGGATTTTATTCTCCATCTTCTCATACAGCCTTCCATTAAACAGAAAGATGGCCTAACATGGGAAGGGGCAACAGCTCGTGACCAGAATCAACAGTACACCTCCATTTGAAGGACAAAGGGCACTCATTCAAAGATGAGGATGTACACATATTAGACAGAGAGGATAGGTGGTTTGAGAGAGGGGTCAGGGAAGCCATTCATGTGAGCATTGAAAACCCCTCTCTCATCAGAGGTGGGGGACTCAGGCACAGTCTATCTGCCATTTATCAGACAGTGATTTCAACAATAGCCAGACAAATCAAAAATACTTCACGCCTCCACCACCAAGGCCATAGCTAACAACCCATCCTTTATGGGTTTCAGCACCTTAGGCCATTGTTCACCTAAAGGCCTATTGAGACTATTGTCTTCCTAACAAGCCTATTCAGGTCATTGTTCATCTTATGAGCCTGTTTCAGGCCAGAGTGACATGAGGTCAAAATGAACTATAAAATGGAGGACTTGCAACTAGCCTTCCTCAGGCTGACGAAGCTGTTTGGACGAGCAGCGAAATGTTTCAATCTCTCAAGATAATAAGTCCAGTTGCCACGACTCAACTTTCAGTTAAAGTCACCTGGGTGACTGAGAATCTTCACAGACATATAGCCGAACTGGTGGTTTGTGCCTATTTCTGCTATCACCCCAATCCAGATGCTGCATGTCAATGGATCAGTTTGTTTCAAAGTTACCACAAAACGATTTGTTGCTTTGCTGCAACGCATCTATGCCTCTACTCTAGTGGAAGTTATTTTGTCCAAGTGATCCCCTTTGGGGGTATGAATACCTTTGGCAGTACCTCATTCTAAAATTTAAATGATTAAACAATCATTTTAAGGTGATGGCTTTTCAATCTCTCCTGTACTGAGAAAAGAAATGCGGCAAATTAAAGAGTGGGAGCACATGATTGCACGTGACATTCCAAAGATTGCACCAATTTTGTTAAACCAGCAGCACACTTTCATATGATACCTGCCTTGTGTCTTCTTGAGATGCACTGAACTTGATTTCACAAAAGTATAGCTTGCAATAAGTGGCGTCAGCCATTCAAGGTAGTATTATATTGAGGTTGCTGTGCCTTCCATTGATGGGGCTAATTCGTCACTTTGGGGTTACAGCGTTAGACTTGCATGGTTTAATGGCAGAATCAGAATTGTGAAATGAAAACACAACATTATCAAAATCAGCTCTCCTTGCCCTCTTGCTGACATAAAGTGCCTTAATATCAATGGTGTTCTTTACTGTTTTGGTATTTTATTTTATTTTTGCACCACAACTAGCAAAGCTAAGTGAGGGAACAGAACACTCTTATTCCCTTGCCAAATATAAGGCTGAAAGCAAATCTAAAAGACCTTAGGAGCTCTACTGACCATCTTCACAGAGACCCAATGATAGTTAATAGGTCACATTTCATTGCTGTTATTGCCCTTAGAGTAGGTTCTACTCTATTAGTTGTCCACAAATTCAGTAGCCCTACCTCTCCACTCAAAAATAGCCCTACCTCCCCACTCATGAAAAGACAGCGTGTTCTGGGAAATGGTAGAACAGGTGGTCCCATGGTAAAGATTTGAACCTCAAGAGATAAGGATCTTGTTTGTTCCAGTCCAGATACTTGCATTTTCTAGACTATGGCAGAGGCAAATTCCTTATGTTCTAGCCCACCCTTAGCTTCAGGCCACACCTTTGCCACCCTTGTATCAGTTGCATTTTGGGGAGAGAGGGAGTAAGAAATGATTGGAGGATCTCTTTGTCAAGCAAGAATGCCCAAAGTTCTTTAACTATGGGTCTTAACGTTAACTTTTTTTCTTATATATTTTTGCCATACTAGGCACTCCTGGCACAGTGTATATATCAAAAATTAGATTTAAGACCTATAAAGAAACTCACCTTGTTCCCTGCCTCCAACTCATATACTGTATCTATTTACATTAGAAAAGGCATTATTTAACTGGAGTTGCTCAGAGCTTCCATTTGCTTGCTAGAAATTAGGAGAATCTTTTGATGAATAAGTGGATCATAGCATAAGGATTTATGGTCTACAGCACATGTTGTTAGATGTACGCTGCTATCCAGAGTTTCAGATACACTTGCATAGAATAAAAGTGAAGTAAACTTTTTTACAAAATTAACCTTCCTTTCCTCCACCCCAGCCCTACCCCCAGGAAAACAGAATAAAATATTTCTGTTGCCTGCACCAGTATAAATAAGGAATAAAAGCAAAAAGGCTAAATCCAATTGTTATTCTCAACTAGAATAAGATAACTGAATCTATGGGGATTACATATAAGTTTTTACATAAAAGTATTTACTTACCAAAATTCCATTGGTTCAGTGACCAAAATCCTGAAGCATAAATTATGTCCATGTAAGGACAATGAAAACACCTGCACGGATAGGCTACTAGTAGTTAAAGAGTTTCTTCTCTGATTTTGGAACTTATATGTAATAACTCTGCAAGAGTTGGGTGAACCCTAGGATCAAAGCAGGAACTTTTAAATTACCATCAGTTTCCCCCTGACAGCTATTACCATCACCAGTTGTTGTTGTTTTTAAATAAACAAATAAATAAATAAATAAATAAATAAATAAATAAATAAATACATCATCACTAGTCAAACACTTTCCAAGCGTTTAGCATTATGTGGATGTATCCGTGAATTATGCCAGCTTTCTGCAGCTGATTGATGGTGACTTTGTCAACTCCAATTTCTTGTAAATACTTGCTTAACTCTTTAGGAACTGCACCCATTGTTGTTGTTGTTGTTGTTGTTGTTGTTGTTATCATCTTCATCTTCTTCTTCATCATCTTCTTCTTCTTCTTCATCATCATCATCATCATCAGTTATTAAAGAGCACCTGCTTCAGTCTCAAGGCTTGTCCTAATTGCCTGCAATGAGACGGATTGTGGCCGGGTCACATGAGTTGCACACTTAAAGGAGAAATTTTAAGAGAGATTGAAAGAGATCAGGAGTGCAGCTGTGGTTCCTTCCCATAGAAAGGATCTCCTTTTCTTACCTTGGTCTACCAAAATCTTCTCTTTGTGCTGTTTATAATAGTATGTGATTTCCCCCTGTTTTCAATAAATGGGCAGCTTTTACTAAAATATATGTTGATTGACTATTGTTTGTGGTATAATCTTTTGGTATAACAATGTAAGTTGAGAGTTTTCAAATAAGCATCAATAGGAAAAATATCATTTTGCTAAACTAGGGCTGTCACTGTTGCCTCTTAAATTAAGCCGTTTGCTCTCCTATGTGATTATTTTAGTACACACAGGCTTCCTTTGATCTTCATATACCATAATTTGTTTTGATTAATTGAATTTTCTAAGGTGTGGTCTTGCATCTTTATCCTGAGTTGATTAAGACTACAAAATGCCAGGTCATCTTGACTATATAATTTCATCAACTTGAATTAATTACTGTGTAGTAAGTGGTAAACAAACCCAGCCACCAGTTCCATAGCAGTGTTAACGTTGCTGTTTTAACATGACTTGGCAATGTATGCAAATCATTGGTGATTTGTTTTCTTTTCCCTAAAGAATCCAAATGTATAATGCAAAAATTGTTATTGTAAAATCTTGAGTTCATGTAAAGAGAAATAAAAGAAGTACATAAACAATGTTTTTTAAAATAATCTGTTGCTATATAGATATGGTTTTTCTTTTGTCTGTACCAAGATATGTGGATGGCATATTTAGCAATATTCATTCATATACTATCTTTAAAAACTCTATATACTATTGCCAAGGAGGATTCTGTCCTTCCATGTACTGGGTAAGGAATATTGCATATTCTGCACAGCAACGGAGACCAGGTTCATTAACATTTTTTGTTTTTTTCCTGAAAAGAATTATGAAATCAAAAGCCCTTTGTCTATGCCATGATTACAATAGCTGTAGCAGATGCCAGGACAGAATAGATTATAAAACCAAAATCAGAATACAGTGGTACCTCGACTTACGAATTTAATCCGTTCCAAATGCATGCTCTTAAGTCGAACTACTCTTAAATTAGGGTGTGTGTGTTGTGTCGTTACAGTTGTGACCGACTCTTCGTGACCCCATATCCATGGAGTTTTCTTGGCAGGAATACTGGAGTGGCTTGCCAGTTCCTACTCCAGACGCCTATAGCACCTGGTATTCCCTGGTGGACTCCCATCCAAGTACTAACCAGAGCTGACCCTGCTTAGCTTCCTAAATCAGGCGAGATAGGGTGTGCTTAGGGCATCTAGCAGGGTTAAGTCAGGGTAGCTATCTGAAAAACTGAAAAAAATAAGTTTAAAAAATAAAAAAGGAAAAATATTTGTAAGTCGAGCAGACCATATCTAAAATTTGTAAGGTAGCAGTTTAAAATGGCAACAGTTTTCCGCTCTTAAGTCGAGCTGCTATTAAGTCAGGGTACCACTGTAAAACATATTTTCTTAAGCTTGGAATTGCTGTGACTGAATACTACTCTTTAGAGCTGCAGTGCTACTAGACGCACTTACCTTGAATTAGTTACCATTTAATCCTGCTGGCCAGAATCCTTTTAGGGCTGCAGACCATGAAAAGACAACTGGGCAAGAAGTATGTACTAATTTATGGGCTGTCTGTTACACACCCAGTCCTGCCCTGATTGTACAACTAACTGGTTGCCCAACCAGTTAGCTTCCTCCATTGTCCTTGTGTGCATGGTGGACTTCAGTATGATTTGGGCACAGATTATATAGCTCTTGATAGGCAGACACTACCCCTATTTTTTAGAAGACCACATTGTGATCTGAGCCATAGCTCCAGGTATCTTGTAAAGAGTTGTGTTTGCCCTTATTTATATCTTAGTCTGTTTTTTGCCTTTCCAGAATTGCACTTGCATCAGCCAGTCGCATGGACTATTACCGTTCTTGTTACATCAGACGGAATGATGATCAAGTGAAACATGATTTAACTCAGCAGCAATGCTGTCTAGCTGGCTTTGGTTAAATCACCGTCCTACCTTACAAGGTCAATGTGAAGGAAAATTAGTCTGCGACCATGGCAAGGATAGGGTAAAAATGTGACCAAATATAATAAGAGCCAATTGACTGTCATCCTAACGGATGAGGGCTATAATGTTTGTGATAATATATCTTGCAAATATCCTAAGGATACTGTGACACAGTTTTATACCCAAGGGCACTTTCGAAATTTATTCTCTCTGTGGTAGAGGGGCTGCTGTAGACGACAAAGGAATAAACTACCATGATGCTCAACCACACTAAAATGGAATTAAATCTATTCCTTGTGCCTGGTAACTCCAGCCGCTGAGAAATAAGCCGATTCTGGTCGGCATGGACCCACCTCTTTGTTTGCAAGATCAATTCCAGATTCTGTTCCTTGGTAGTGCTGGACTGATGTCAGGAAGGAGGGTGAGAAAAAGCCCTTTATAAGTGTTACACATAATAGAGTAGACTGAACCCATAGTGAGTACAGTAGAGTGGTATGCTTTAGCCCTGCCACTCTCTCCACTGTTATTTCCGTCACCCTCCTAACCATGAGACACTGGAATGGGGATTTGTAAAGATCTGTTCTCAATTCAGCCCTCAGTGGTAAAGGAACAGATTTTGGAAATAATGTGTTAAGATTAATGCATTAATATAACAACTATTGCTGTACCTTTTGGACCAACACCAGGGAAAAAAGTTCTTTTAAAATATAACATGGGGGTGGGATAACATCAGAAAAGTAATATTCACAGGACATTTCATCATTAGCAGCATTAGTTTAGGTACATCTTCTCTACATAGTGCACTCGCCTAGCTGTTTCCTCAAAGATGAAATCATCCTATACATTCTTTTTGGTCTCCTCATCAAGTCTTTTTGAAGATTTTTTTTTTTTTGCAGAAACTAAGAAACCAAGATGGTAAAACCCTTGCATCCTAAAGAGACAATTATCCGTTCAGTCATATTTCTTTATCACACCGTTTCAAAAGTTTGGATTGAAAAAAATATATATATGGAAATATTTTGTAAAAATAAAAATGATATGCAGCCTTGCTTTGCCATGACTTCAGTCACAGTGACTAATGTCATGAGGGTCACAAAAACTTCTCCAGGCAAAAGGGAGCCCTATGGAGCCTTGGAACCTGAAAAAGGGAGATGGAAAACTTTTTCATTAGTTCAGATTAAGTGTGTTTGGTGCCTTATCCAGGCTCTGCGGTCATGAATTGGTGTCCTCTAGATTTTGCCTAATATAAGACAAAGGCAAGGTAATTTGGGGGAGGGGGTGCAGTTGCTTTTCCAATCTGATTGTAGGCTTCCAGAATCTTCTAGAAGGTCAATGTAAGAATGGGAAATGCTGGATTGGGAGTTTCAAACATGTACTGAACAATTTAGAATCAAGCTGCCATCAGTTGCATGTGCCGTCTCCTCTGAAACCTGTGTTGCAGGTCATTGTGGAAGGCGTGCCATTACTGTATTCTGCTAAGTATCAGAGAATTCACTTGGACATAGGTCACTGACCGTTCAAACCTAATTGCCAGTGTATTCAATGGACTTTGTTCCTAGGCAATAGCTTTCAGAGAACAGATTCATCCTTAAACATGTTTTCCAAGTCCTTTCAGAAATGTCCATCGATGAGGCAAATAAATAAAAAGAAATAACTACCAGCATTACTTACTTACTTACTTACTTACTTACTTACTTACTTACTTTCTTACTTACTTACTTTTTTGAGTATTTTTATCCCACATTTCTCCTTGGTAAAGGACCCAAGGCAGCTTACAGTAAGGAGGGACAATATACAGTCCAGTACAATTAAGACATACTCAGTTTGAGAACAGGGAATTGTTGCATTAGAAGGCAACATTAAAACTAACAGTTGATAACAATGCAATGATACAAGGAGAGATATAAACACAAAGTTATAAGTGGTTATCAACACAAAGTTTTTGTAGTCATGTATGGTAGATTCATATAAAAGTCACATAATAGGTAGTCCATCATTGAGAGAAAGCTTGCCTGAAGAGAAAGGTCTTTGCCTGTTTCTGGAACAACAGCAGAGATGGGGCAGCTGAGATGGGGCAGCGGGAGGGAGTTTCAGAGTCTGGGCACAGCAGTCGAGAAGACCCTTTCATGTGTTCCCATGAGACATATTTTTGAGGGTGGCAGGATGGAGAGTAAGACCTCTCCTGATGACCTTAGCACCCAAGCCAGTTCACACTGTGATATTCCATCTTTGAGGTAGCTTGGACCCAGGCCATTTTGTACTTTGTCATTTAAGGTCAGTACTTTGAATTGTGCCCGATAGCTGATTAGTAGCCAGTGGAGCTACTTTAATAGGGGTGTAATGTGGTCTCGGTGTCCTGCCCCTATGAGCAATCTGGCTGCTGCATTTTGAACCCGTTGAGGTTTCCTGAGACTTTTCACTGGAAGTCCCACATAGAGCTCATTACAGTAGTCCAGCCGGGATGTAACTAGGGCATGTGTCACTGTGGTCAGAGCAGGTTTCCCCAGGAAAAGGAGTAACTGTCGTGTTTGCTTTAATTGTGCAAATTGTCAAATTTTGTCATAATATTGTCAAATTAGTCTTTTCACCATTGCTATATGGAAATATCTATAGCTATGTCTATATCAATACCTATATAAATTCCTATGTGTCTTCCTCTCTTTGTGTGTCCTTCTCTGGTTAATAACTGGGTTTGAAATTCTTTTTAGGTGTAAATCTTTCACTTGACATGACAAAGTCCAATGATTATTTCCAATGGTTTGCTTTCTGTTATTCACCAAGTCCAAAGAAATGCCCATCTGGAGGGGATAACATGTTGTCCAAGTTATTGGAATTTACCTCTTGGAGGTTTTAATGTGTTTTTATCTACCTACTTGAAGGTAGATTTTGGTGTCTTTTGTTTTAATTTATGTAGGGAACAAAGATAGCAGCTGATTACCTTTCCCTTGAATTTTCTGTGCTAAGTGTGCATTAATAGTGAACAAATACATTTGATTCATCTACCAGAATGACGGGTCTTCAGACGTTGTTTGCTTTAAAATATGCAAGATTTTAAGATTTTGCTGTCAGTGTGAACTTTTAACTGTTTCCCCCTATTTTGCTTCAGCTCATTCTTTCCATCTGTCCTGAATCCATGATGAGAGGTATTGTATTATATGCATGCATCCCAGTTTGGATTGCTATTTGTGAACCTCTGAAGTTACAACTTCTCTTTAAAATGGCATATTGTATAACCCTGAAGAAAAGTGTATGCCACTATAATGTAGGCTAAAACGTTTCTGATGTGCAGTTCCATTACTTACACTAACCTTCCATTTCTGAAAGAAACTTCACTTCACAGAATGATGCTGTTTAGAATACTTTCTAAGGAGCTATCTTATTTCACACTTCTTAATTTATTTTCTAATATCACATCATTGAGTTTTATTTCCATGTTCTCAGTGTGTTTAATTGTGGGTCATGTGTTAACATGGATGTTTCAAAGTCTGTGTACGCTAATCAGACAGAGGTTTACCAAAATGGTCTCCCAAGAGAATTTCAGGCAACTTTTGCAGAACTCTTAGAAAAGAAATTCCTTTACCAAAATAAATAAATAAATAAAAATCCAAAAGAGAAATTTCAGGAAAAAATCTGGGCACAAGATCCTTTGGCTTACCTTATGAGCTAGTTGAGGATGTACTGTATTTAAATGTTCTGTCTTTGATTGTACAATCATCTCGGTGAAGATTGTAGCCTCCCCAGTATTCTTATAAATAGTAGCTGTGTGCTATCAAGTTGATTCCTGTTGGCACCCTTTTCAGAGTTTTTCAGGAAAAGAATGCTCAGAAGTGGTTTGCCCTTCCCTTCTTCAAGCAAATCTACACTCGCCTGATTTCGGAAGCTAAGCAGGGTTGGCCCTGGTTAGCACTTGGATGGGAGACCACCATGGAATACCAGGTGCTGTAGCTGCCTGGAGTAGGAATGGGCAAACCACTCCAGTATTCCTGCCAAGAAAACTCCATGGACATGGGGTCGGGAAGAGTCGGCCATGACTGTAACGATGCAACACACACAGAGGTGCCTTGGAAGTGTGCAGCTTACCTAAAGCCACACAGGCTGGCTTTTCCCCCTGGAGGCACAGTGGCGAAAGAGACTCCCAACCACTGGCTCCACAACCACAGACCTCACTCTCCAGCGAAGCCTCCAACTTCCCACCCAATAGTTAAAGCCCAGGGAAAGAAACCAAGAGCCATTTCCTCCTCCAGTTCTTTCTTAAATTGTGAAGGCAGCTAAGAGGTTTACAGAATAATGAGGAGGTGCAATAGAGTTTGGGGAATGCAGCAGTTCCAGAAACCTGCAATGATACTGAAAACTAAAAATTATCACCCAAATAGATTGTAAAGAGCTCCGAGTATGTGCCAGCCAAAAAACGGAAATCTCTCGTGCTGAAATGATAATGTGGGAAAATTGGAGGAGTAATCATAGCATGGCAGTGGCTATGATTACTTCCAGAACATGGCCAAACAGCCTGAAAAACTCACAACAGTTATCAGATCCTGGCCATGAAAGCCTTCAAGGATGCATGAGTAAGTTGCTTTTTGTTATAAGTTGTGACTGAGTTGATTGACGTAGCCACTGGCTAAAATCCTCTTGGTGATTTATACAGACATATGTGAAATCCCCTGAGCTGTGGTGGTCAATTCGTCACTGGCTGTTCTATCTATAACTTACTGTGAAAATTTACAGTACATGATTTCCAGTGTATATTACCACTAGGACTCAGGCCACTTCTTAAAAAATACTCTTTTCCACATTGTAGATTATATGTCACTGTTGGCAAATCTATGGCACAGGTGCCAAAAATGGCATGCAGAACCCTTTCTGAGGGCATGCAGCATCTCCCCCTCTCAGCCACGGCACTTTCCCCTCCGCTTGAAGCGTGCCACTGTGCTCCATGCAGAGAGCCGGGCAAAGGGGAGGCAGCAAAGGGCTCGATCATAGCTCCAGTTTACTCTCAAGCCATGCCACTCTGTGTATCCCAGAAGCAGTGTGGCTGGAGAGTAAAATGTAGCTACAAAGGAGCCCACAAACCACTGCCCCCCCAGCTCTCTGCACGAAGCCATTTCAAGAGTGATGTAGCCCCAGATTAATATCCAGCCATGCTGCTTTTGGGATGCCCAAAGGTTGTGGCTGAAGAGTAAATTGGGGCTACGAACGATCCCACAAGCTGCCATCACTCCCCCCTGGCTTTCCCTACAGTGCAGCACCCCATCCGCCTCTCTGCCCAGGGCTGACAGGCTGATTCGGGTGCTACCCTTTGGGAAAGCAAGAATCAAAGAGCAGGTTTTTGAATTTCCCACAGGCACAGCGATGGTACTGTGGCTGCATGAAATTCAAAAGCCTGCTCTTCAATCCTCACTTTCCCAAAGAGTACCACCTGAAGCATTTGTAACCCAGGGTACCACTGTATTCAGATTAAATTGCCATATTGGCACTTTGTGAAAATTCAGGGGGTTTTGAAACACAGTTGGGGCCGTCAGTCTCTAAAAGGTTCTCCGTCATCACTGTTATATGTGATCAAACTAATATGTCCTTATAAAAGGACCCCCCCTTAATGTCTGATACAGAGAGTGCTCATTGTCCTTAGCAAAAATATATGCTATCCCAGTAGATGGGTTATGATCTGAATGACTGTCAGCCTGTCAACTGCTGTTGTATCTCCTGGAACATTTACTTAATGAAGAATAGCAGGTTTCAATACGTTCTTAATAGTCACTTCACACTGAGAACTTTTGTTAGATGGCTTCTCCCCTTGGAGAGCTACCTTGTGCTGCACCCGTAAGCAGATGGCGTCAGTGTAGTAGTTAGTGTGTGGCACTTGAAAATGACAGCGTTTTCCCTTCTCCTTCAGGGCAGTCTTGCTGAACTCTGCTGAGCTTAAATTTGCCAGCAATTGGCTTTTAATGTGAGCCAGCAGAGTTCCTCCTTAACCAGCCCGAGTCTGGAGCTAGACATACCTACTAAGTTGGTAACAGGCACGTGCTGTTTGGTAATTTTTTTAGGGAACCCACTGTAAAATTCTAGGCAAAAGGTACCTGCAAAAAAGATCCCAAAAGCTGTAGAAACAAAATTCTGGCTTGAGTAATAGTTTTAGTTTAAAAAAAAAACCCATATGCTACAAACAAAGCAAATGTAGAAGCCCTCTAGAACTCTTCTTAAGGCATATAAAACTGAGAGTTAGAAAAAAGTATGCAGTCCCTCTGAAAACGTACTGGTCATTGTAGCTGAAGCCAGATTGCCTGTGAGACAAAGCCCCGTAGATCCAATGAACAACAGAGACATCAAGCTTAGAATCTTGTCCCAACTTTAGACAAAATCCTTACTATGACCTACAGGCTTGTTCATTGCTTTGCCATACAGGCTTCTGTGCTATCTTAGAGTAGAATGGTGATCGACACACAGTCTTGATGACAACAGAACAAGAGAATTAGATGTCACCATTGATTGATATGTAGTCTCTTGAGAAACATCTTCCAGGCAACCGATTGTAATACAGCACCGGTATTTTCAATATCAAATTTGGGTGGGTGGGAATGGTAATATTATCTGTGAGCAGAAACAAAATTCAGGCAAGCTTTTGACATGTCCAGAAGACTTCTTTAGGCCTGGGATTCAGGAAGAGGTATCAAGCTAGAAACATCTGGCCTGATGTAATGGAAGTTACACTTGGCTGACACAGAAGAAAGAATCCTTTCAAAACTCACCAAGAACACAATACAAGGTGTGAATTTCTATAACTGCTTGGAGGTGGGCAACATCTCCTGACTCACAACAGATTGGTTTGTAAAATAAACTGAACTATTTCACAATTCCATGGTTTTCTTGTCCAAAATTGATAACATTAGAATTCACCCATCTACTCATCCCTCAATATTCCCTTCTCTTAAGTTAGGACTTCCCTATCCGGAAATGATCTGTCTATGATACTGTTTTCCAGTCTGATTATGATGGAACAAGAATAAAATCACTGACAAAGACTCAAGAAGGAGAAGAAGAAATCAAATCTTTTCTTAGTGGATAACCAGTAAATGTTGTTAATGGGGAAGGAGGTTTTGGAGTGTTGTGATCAGAGCAGTAGCATATGAGAGAGAGGGCTCAGGTCTCTAATCCTGAAAATCAAGGATCTCATGTTGAGCATCTCTCTGTTTTTGAGATGAGCATTGTAAGTACCTAGAGTTTCTGCTTAGGCCTAGACTTGGCTTCGTTTAAGCATTATGTTCAAAAAGCAAATTAGCAGAAAGGGTGATTGTAAGATTGTTTATTCAGATATTTAAAACTCATCCCATTTAATAGGATTTTGACACTGGTAAGTGTGCCTGGGATTGCACCTCTAGCTCTGTTAATATTCGGTGTTTATTTTATTTAGTTCTGTGCTCTGTATTAACTTCAATCTAAAGCCTATCCCAACTAAGGATCCTGTCCCTAAATTGTAACATTAAGGAAAACCAGAAGCATTATATCAACAGTGTTTAATTTGTATGGAAGCCTAACTCAGTTCTCACATTGGCCAGAGACCTTAATGTAGTATTTTCAACTGGTTGTCAAATAGGAAAATAATAAAAGGGGGCAATGAGAAGGTTTCCACCGTGCACATCAGAACTTCACACCTCTTTTGCTGACTTGCTATGATGAAGCCTGGGGGGTAGTTCTCTCTTCCAGTTATCCTATAGCGATTAGAGCAGTTAGAGCCTAATCACTCTTTTAAACAGAAAGAGCTCGATCAGGTTCCCAGTATATAGTATATATCACACCACACCAATCCAGATGTTTCATGCTGTGCATCCAGTTGCAGGACCGTTATTTGTTTGATTTAGTTGGGTTTTTTAATTTAAACCTCATTATTTAGCATGAGGTTTATTTGCCTTATTAAAAAATAAAAATAACCATAGCTTAGCTCATATAAGAGAATATACTTCTGACTCCTTTTGTGCTTGATGGGAATACAGAAGAAAAGCAACCCAGAGTCCTGAGTAGCTAGCTGGGTTAAGTATTGTCCTCCATCTATTAGTTCTTTCAACATGAGTATTTAAGGTCACTCTTCAGTGATTTGAGCAGAAGAAGATTATGCCTTCCCAAGATGTTGGCTTATCTATCAACACAGTATCCAACAGACCAAGACCCCTTGGCATCAATGGGTTGCTTCATCATAATCCTGTTTAAATATCAGCGATGGTGCTTCTGCAACTCTTTGCAGGCCATGATCGCAATGGGGCTGCAGAAGAACAGTCATTAATGGGAGAGGAAAGAAGTAGCTGAGAAGTTGTTCTTTTCCAGAAGGCATCCCCAGAACAACATTAATGTCTTGCTTCAGAGGGCTTGGAGCTAAGCCCAGGCATGGGGAACTGAAAATGCCTGCAATGAACCACGGTGAGCCCTCGTTCAGTACATTAAAACACCATAGAAGTTGTTGCCAGAGATTAATAATAGCATTACTATTACAACATATTTTTGGCTTTCTCTTGTCTGCTTGCTTCTGGAACCTCCTACTAAATGCTATTCTGTTAGCTTCTTGGGACAGAAGTCAAAAAATAATACAATATTTTAGGGTAGAGTGCTAGGATTTATTTATTTATTTTAGTACATAGGCTCCAACAGGAAAAGAAAACAGCAGTCATTACTCTTGCCATTTCTCCTTTAAAAACAGCAACCACAGAAGTGGCATTTAAGTGATGATACCCAGTAATTTGTTCATTCTTCTGTCAGCTTAATTTACAAGGCAACGACAGATAAATACGGCAATACAAGATTCATTTACAGTGACACAATGGCAGATACACAGAGCAGAACCTTGCCTATGAGATAAAGTGGACTGAGTGGCTTATGCAGTAATTAGGGGATAATTGTCATTAACCTCGCAAACAGTAGTTTACCCATATTGTTTAAAAGGCTCCAGGATGCATAATGACAAGGTAATCTGTCAAAGCGCTAGGGGGAAATATTAATAAGATTTGTGCGGGCCTGGATAGAAAATATGCAGAAAGCGGCCACATTAAGCTAATTGGTGGATGAATATACACTTGTAAAAGTGCTTCTAATGGCACGTTTGCTGCTCTCCAAATGACTACTGTTAATGTGGAGAAGTGGGCTGCCTACAAAGTCAGGACTGCTGGGACAAGAGGGTATTAAGTCATGCAGGCACTGTTGTTATTGCCTTGAACACCGCCACATATTTTTCTCCCCATTTTTCTTCCTCAATTCAAGGTCTGTAATAGGTACAGAGATATACCTCAATGTATGATTCATGGATTTTTAATATTTCACTAAACCCTCCTCTCGCGGCCTCTCTCATTTCTTACACACACTGTGTCACCTCTGCCGCCGCATCATACATTTATTCCTAATCTTAAATTTCTTGGCAAAGCGTGTGTGCGCAAATCAAATCAGAAAGCCACCCCCACCTTTAAAAAGACCTTACCGATGTGTCCTCTTAGAGCCCTGAAGCTCAGGAAAACACACTAAAGAATAACATTGGTCAATGTATTCTTTTGCCACTCAGAAACCAGATACTGGCCTAGAACTGTATTTCACCGGCATTGGCATGGGCCCCAAGAAAGAATGAGGGGTGACATGGCTGGAAAAACCTGTTGAGATTGATTCCCCAGGTGGTTGCCACTTGCCATTTACAGCTCTCCAAGATGTCTCTGTGCCAAACCTTCAGAATCCTGCAGGATAAGTAGAGACATTGGTGACTGATAACATTTGATTTGGGGAGGCAGGGATAAAGAGACCATAGCAACGTTCCTTTTACAAATAACCAAATGGTTGGCAGTGCCCTTACTTTTCCAGTATAATTCCAGAAAGGAGTCAGATTTTTCATGTAACTTTTTTGAGCTAAAAACATTTTCTTCCAGCATTTTGAGGGGACATTTCTCCCTCATATTATTTCAATGTTTTCAAGGCGGAAAACATTTTAAATGTAACAGCCAACACACACTCAGCACTGTAACACGTTGTTGAAGTGTTTTTGCAGAGCTAATGATAATGAGTTACAGGCACTGGATGGCAGTGCGTCGCAATGGATCTCAGAATGAATGACTTTTGAAAAATAGATTTGGATTGTGCAGACATATTGGAGGTATACTTCAACATTTTAATAAAAGGGGCTGCACTGAAATACTCCTATTCCATTGAGGAGGAAATGGAGTCACATGAACCAGCCCACCTTCTGAGAACAATGTATTGTACTGAGTCATGTATCCTATAGGGATGGGCATTTCGTTTTGGAACAAGTTGGTTATGAAACGAACCACGCAAGTCCAGGTGGTCCTTGGAACCAGCTGATACACACAAATTCAATAGTTTTACCTTTCTCTGTCTCACGCAGGTTTAAAATCCAACGAGGAAGCATGCTGCGACGTCATCTGATGCTGGCCAATCAGGAGCTGTGCAGGGACAGGCATCATCCCAACTTCCCTCTCTGATTGGCCAGCAACACGAAGCAGGAAAGATGACGTCGCAGTGTGCTTCCTCATTGGATTTTAACCCCTTGCCAAGACAGAGAAAGGTAAAGCAATTGTATCTGCATGTATCAGCCGGTTCTGAGGACCACCTCAGGTTCGTTTAGTAACCTACTGGTTATGAAATGTGTGTTTGTGGGCTCGAACCCCCAGAATTCTGCTTGGGGAATTCATAGAAACCTTTGGGACACTCTCTCTCTCTCTCTCTCTTTCTCTCTCTCTCTCTCGCACACACACACACACACACACACACACACACACACACACACACACACACACACACACACATTACATAAAAACATTATCTCTTGTATGTGGTTAGAAAAGTCTCAGCAACAATCATCAAGGCTCTACCACATAGGAAGTAGTTCCCTTTCCAGTCCAGTTCCTGAAATGCCAAGAAGTTCTTCTTTGTGGCTTCTGTGAATCACACGAATGGGTGATCTGCACATGCACAGAGCCTTGCTGGAATATTCGAGAGCTTCTGCATGGGACAATGGATACATTAACATAGCCCTCCCCCGATCTGCTTTGGTGCCATGGGTCTCCCTGTTACCACAGTACAGTACCCCCCCCTGCCATTTCGCGGTTCAGGTCCCGCGGTCCCGCTACATCGCGGGATCGCAGTACCTGCAACACAGGGGGGGGCATCTGGTCGCTCCATGTGCCCCCCCGCACCTCCGAGAAGCCCAAAAGGCCTTGGAGCCATGGGGGGGCAGCGGGGAGGTCCGGTGAGGGCCTCCGAGCCGCACAGGAGGGCTGCGGGGTGGGACGGTGTCCCTCTGTGCAGCCCTCCCAGGCACCTCCGAGCCGCGTGGGGCGGGTGTGGGCAGGGACGGCGTCCCCCTCCACAGCCACCCCAGGCGCCTCCGGAGTGCCTCCAAGCCGTGTGGGGCAGGTGTGGGGAGGGATGGCGTCCCCCTCCGCAGCCGCCCCAGGCGCCTCCGGAGGGCCTCCGAGTCGCACGGGGGGGGCGATCAGGTTGCTCCGCGCCACCCCCCACGCTCCTCCGAGGCTTTTGCGAGCCCCCCACCCGCCCCAAGGCCCCCACCTGGTTCTGCATATCGCGGATTTTCATGGATCACGGGTGGGGTGGGTCCCTAACCTCCGCGATCGGCGGGGGTTTACTGTATTGCAAGCTTTGTCTTCTGAGCTTTCTGTGAGTCCTTTCCAGTTTGGTTGAAAGAGAGAGAAAAAGAACGTCAATAATAACCCTCTTTATTCTAAAACTTTTACCCATAACCAACAGATGCATCTCCCAGATCCTCCTCCACCCCCAAATCTTTGTATCTGTTCATCATGTACAATGAGTTCTGGGTACAATGGCATCTCTCACGTGCCCCTACAAATCCATTCTCTCCAGGCCTGGTTTCGGGCCTCTTTTGACCCTCTACTCTGTCCTCCCTCCACCTGCCTTGCAGTCACTCCCAAGTTGGCTGCCCAACTTACCTGATGTAATACACCATCCAATCTTCTTCACGGGCAACTCCCCAGCTCAAACTGCGTCTGCAATTTCCACTGATGCAAGCCTCATTGCTTTGGGGGCCTATTGCAAGACTTGGTCAATGGCACCAGATTCAACACCGATCAACACATCCATATAATGGAGCTAGAGGTCCTTCCTGTAGCCAAAGCATGCAAAGCATTCCAGTGGCGACTGAGGGAGAGAGTGGTCCAAATAGCCACCAACAATACCACCACCATTTACTATCTAAAGAAGCAGGAAAGTACACACTACCCAAGCATCTACCTCCCTGTTGGCTTCTGGGAGTGATGCCTGTCTCACCCCATATTCCTTATAGCCGTCCATGTGGCCGGTGAGTCCAACAACTTGGCAAATTTCCTCAGTTGGAAATGGCCCCAAACTCATGATTGGTAACTCAGTTCAGCAGTCTTCCATCACCTCTGCACTCACTGGGAACTTCCAAGAATAGACCTCCTTGTGTCACAAACCAAAGCCCTTCCCTTGGTGACACCTTCATCCTTGAGTGGCTCAAGGCTGTCTTATATTTGTTCCTGCCATTTCCCCTCCTCCAATGTGTGACTGTGAACCTCCAGCAGGACAAATCCAACACCATTCTCAAAAGCTCTATGGTGCCCCCAGCAATTGTGGTTCATGGCCCTTCGTCAGATGTCCTCAGAGGGTTTCCACCTCCCCCACCTCCCACAACTTCTAACCAAGAACACTCAGATCTAGAGATGGGTGTTTTGTTTCTGACAGGGACTGGTTCTGGAACGAAACACTCCAGCACAGCTGGTGCTCAGAATGCAGTCCCACCTTCCGAAACAATATCCACCACTATCTTACCTTGCTTTACCTCACGCTGGGCAAAAATCCAACCAGGAAGTAGCCTCAGATGCATCATCTTTTCCTCTCCCTGATGGTGGCCAATCAAGGACATGCATCATCCCACCTCCCTGTCTGATTAGCCAGTGCCAGGGAGAGGGAAAGATGACACATCAGAGGCTGCTTCCTGGTTAGATTTTCACCCAGCGTGAGGTAAAGCAAGGTAAGGCAGTGGTTGATTTTGTTCCAGAGGGTGGGACTGCATTCCGAGCGCCAGCTGTGCTGGCTTATTTCATTTCGGAACCAGTCCCCCTTCCAAAATGAAACCCCTATCTCTACTAAGATCCTCCCTCCCAATCTCTCTTTCCTTCATCTTGTGGCATGGAGGTTTCACCAGCCCTTGTGAATATCCTTCAGCACTACAGAAAGCCTTCCACCAGAAAGACTTATCTTCCTAAATGGAATCATTTTTAAAAATTCCACAGTCTCCATTGGCAAGTCCAAGACTAATCCCTCACTCTGCACAGTACTCCATTTTCTCCACCATTTGAAGACAGCAGGGCTCTCAGTGTCTTCTTTGAGGGTCTACCTGTCAACCATTGTGGCCTATCAGCTTTTGGCCTCCCTGACGGATACCTTCTTCCACCACCCAACTCTTAAATGTTTCGTGAAGGGCCTTGCTCATACATACCCTGACATCCAGCGACCTCCTCCACAGTGGTCTTTACACCTGATGCTTTGTCAGCTTACCAAGTCACCCTTTGAATCTTTGGCTACGGCTGACCTCAGGCTTCTAACCCTGAAAACAGTCTTCCTCGTAGCCATGACATTGGCTAGACATGGTAGTGAACTTCCTGCATTCCCCCATGATTATTCATACTTCTACCTAGACAAAGCCAAGCTCTTCACAGACGTCTACTTCCTAATGTTGTCTCACAGTTTCACGTGTAGCAACTAATTGTTCCCACCATCCTTTTTCACACACACCCATCCACCATGGACAAATGCCTTTTACACACCCTGGATGTCAGATGGACCCTTGCATCTTATGTGTTCCGCACCCAGTCATTCAGGGAATCTTCCTGTCTCTTTATAAGCTACCAAGCTCCCTCTAACAGCATTCAAGTTTCTGCCTAACAAATAGCCCAATGGTAAAAACTACTACTCATTTGGCCTACCAGGTGTCCTGTGCCCCGGTACCAACACCCATCTGGGCACATTCTACTTGAGCCTTGGCAACCTCTACAGGGCATTCGCCTTGCCAGAAATATGCAAGGCAGCCACCTGGTTTCAGCATGCCATTTTTATCAAACATTATCATCTTGACGTGCAGTAGAAGGTGGATGCTTCCTTTGGTAGAGCAGTGATCTCTGTGTTGCTGTGACACCCATCTGTCATGCAAGTGAGCTTGCCAGTCACCTCATCAGTGTGATTCACAGAGGCCATGAAGAAGAAGGACAAGTTACATGTGTGTAACAGTAGTTCTTTGAGTGGTCCTCTATTAAGTCATACTTCCCACCTATCCTCCCCTCTCTGTCACGACGTCACTCGCAGCAGCGGCTGACTGGAACTGAGGGGAGACGTATGGTGCTAAGGCAGATTGTGTGTGTGTGTGTGTGTGTGTGTGTGTGTTGTGTGTGTGTGTGTGTGTGTGTGTGTGTGTGTGTGTGTGTGTGTGTGTGTGTTGGGAGCCTATATTAATGTATCAATTATCTCATACAGAAGCTCTTGAATATTCCAGCGAGGCTCCGCACATGAGCGGATCAACCATTAGTGTGACTTTACAGAGGACCACTCGAAGAGCTACTGTTACAGGTAAGTAACCTGCCCATTTGAGAACATCAACGGTGTCCTTTCCTTGTTAATTGGGGAGGTTTAAAAGCCATCTTTAGTAATGAGGAACCTTTCTTCAACTGTACTGTTTTGGCTGAATCTAGCCAGGAGGAAGAGGAGTAGATGATGATGATGATGATGATGATGATGATGAATGTTTTAGTCCCTTGGTTCAGTGTGTGAACACAACTCCACTTGATGACATTTCCTTACGCTAAGCCCCTTGTCTGTCTAGACTCAAAACTGATGTGCCTCTTCAAAATTAGAGCATGCTCATTCTTCACCAACTTTGGTGGCTTGCTCAACTCAAAGAGCTGTCTTTAACTTTTAGTGTCATGAATAGTTTGGCAATCAACGTTACCTTTCTTGCATCTACCAAAGTGAAGCTTCAGATTTTCTTCATAATCCCATTTAATGGCTGCACATGTCACATTTGATGAAGCAGGTTAACTTCCAGGGAGAGGACCTTTTGCTGAACAGTCTTTCCAGGAAAGGTCTTTCTTGTCAGTTGCCTGGAATGGAGCATCATTGAAATGTCCTACACAAACAATTGTTCATGACTCAAGCATGCTCCCTGGAACTTGTATTCAGTGTGGCATTTACAGGTGTCCAAACAACCTAAGGGTTTGTTACTGCATCTTCTACCCCTCAGTAGAGGACCAATTTCCCATCAATTTCAGTTAATAAAGAAATAATTTATTGCAGTTGTTCAAGATTAGTGGAGTCAGAGATTGTCCTAAACAATATTTTGGAGAACCATATGCCACTTCTTCCTGAATATTCTGCTGGGATGTGTCGATGACAGTCCTCTGGTGGATCTTCCCAGCTTATTACTGACATTTGTGTTGCCTGCACAGACCATGCTCAACATCAGACATATTTTATGGGCCCTGCACAAATGTCAGTAATTAATTTCCAAAACTTCAAGTTGTTCTGGGAATGGCCATAGTACTGTATCTTGTTAAGGGGTCACTGGGTTATCGCAAACTAACATGGATTAGGGGTGGGCAACATGTGTCTCTGTTGTTGTTGTTGATGATGATGATGGTGGTGGTGGTGGTGGTGGTGGTGGTGGTGGTGGTGGTGGTGGTGGTGATGATGATGATGATGATGGTGGTGGTGGTGTGTGCAAGGGCTGGACATCACCCACCTCCCAAATTTTAAAGGAAAAAATTTGGTACCGCATTTAAAAATGGGGTATGGCTGTTAATACAGCCTTCCATGTTCCATTTATGGGCAGTGTGGCCCAGCCTTTAAGAGGTTGCTCATTCCTGGCCTATGGGCTTATAAAGTCAGCTTTGGTTCTTACAACATGCAAAAAATGGATGAAGAATACAAGGAAATGTGTCCTTCTTTTACCTATATAAACGTATTTTAAATATATATTTTTAGCTTCTATAAATGGGAATGGAACAGAAATCCAAAAAACTGGAGAGAAGCAATATCACTATTATTGGGAAAATAGCATTAACATTGGTAGAAAGTCTTTTTTTGAACTTTGTAGCTTGGGCTGTTATTAAATGGAGCAGGATCAATTAGAGTTCAAAAACAAATTGTATCTTGCACAGTTTTTAAAAAAATGCATCATACACTGCTGTTAAAAGGGCATGGGGAGAGAAAAGCCCCAACCTATTCTTATGAACAATGCAGTCATACCAGGTTCCTAATCAAGACTATTCCATTGCAAAGCAAATGTCTTATCAACAGTTAAATAGTGAAAATCACACACACACACACACACACACACACACACACACACACACACACACACACACACACACACACACACACACACACACACAATTTAAAACAAGGCCTTTAGAATCATTAATAAAGTTAAACAAGCCATAGAGGTGAACACTATTTTTGTCAAAACAAATATAAATTGAATAAACTAGAGTTATTTTGAATCATTTCTCACAAGGACCTCCACCTCCATCCGTGCTCACTCATTTGCTACTGTTGGCAGGGGTTTTCCTTCTCTTATCCAGCTGAGTGAGAAGCTGTTTGCGTTTTACTCTCTTATTTCTAGAAAACTGAGGGCTTGGCTTTTGTTTTTAAGTCATGCTGAGTATCTCATTGTATGCTAATCCAGGAAAGTGGGATACATACACGCTCTTTATTAATTGTTCCATTATGTGGGGACTTTTGCAGTCACCCTAAAACAGTAGTGTTCATGCCCGAGATTTGGCCATGTCAAGCTGACCAGCAATCAGTGCACATCAGTCAACCATGTGACTAACCATGTGACTCTTAACCTTAAACTGCGTGTTCTGCGTCCATGGGGTTGTTCACTGTAAAGCAGAAGTGGACAACTACCAGAGGTCCAGAGGGCACAGCCTTCATCCCTGGAACTCAAAGGACCAATCCCTTCTGGCCAAGAGTTTTGGGGTCACATTTAGCACCCTGGGGGCATGCGGAGTCTGTAGGCAACATGTTGCCTTCCCCCCCCCTTCTGTAAAATGACTGAAGGTATTAATTTGAATTTGCCTTTAGACCTTCTGTAGGCATTACATTTTTCTGTTTTAGAAACAGAGAGACACTGGACTCACTCTGTTATTATCAGTGGCTCTGTCTTTGTTTTGAATGCAGGGGGGAACCCTAGCATGGCTCAGTGGAAGGCAGTGTGTTGCCTACAAAGACCATGGCCAACATCAGACATATTTTATGGTCCCTCCACAAATCTATAGAGGAGGGGTGCCCAAACTTTTTGTAAGGAGGGCCAGATTTGGTGGCTGAGAATGTGTCAGGGGCCGGTTGCTCCCCAACCCTGCCACCCCACTGCAAGCCCCACCCGCTGACCCATAAGCCCCACTCACTGACCCCTTGCAACCCCACCGGCAGGAAGGAAGGCGGGGACCAAGGGAGGGAGGGAGGGAGGGAGGTGGAAACCAAGAGAGGGAGGAAGGAAGGTGGGGAACAAGGGAGGGAGGGAGGGAGGGAGGGAGGTGGGGTACAAGGAAGGGAGGGAGGGAGGGAGGTGGGGACCAAGGGAGGGAGGGAGGAAGGAAGGAACGTGGGGACCAAGGGAGGGAGGGAGGAAGGAAGGAACGTGGGGACCAAAGGAAGCACAGGGAGCTGTGGCCACAGGTCGCCCCTTGGAAGAGGTGATCTGTGTGACCTTGCATGCCCCCAAGCTCCCCAGCGGTGGTGACGGCTCACCCGCCAGCCCACCCCAAAGCTCCTTGGCGGTGGCAGAGGCCCGCTGGCCTGCCCACACTTTCCCCTGCAGTGCCGGTGGCGGCAGACCGCCCAGCCGCCCAAGCTTCCCAGTGGTGTCAGTGTTGGCAGAAGATTTAAAAAAAAAACATGGGGCAAAGGAGGGGGAGGGAGGGGCAGGTCTGCCAGCCATGGGCCACTCAGAATGGCCTGACGGGCCGGATTTGGCCCCCGGGCCGGATTTCGGACAGGCCTGCTATACAGGGTTAAATGGAAGCATTGCTTTTTCATGCAGCCATTCCAGTTCTACCAACCCTTTCTTTCTTGAGCCTACAAGGTACCAGCCCCAAGTGAGTTTGTGCTTCTTTCTGCAGATGCCACAGCTGCCAACACATTATGGCCAGCAGAGTGAAATTCCCCAACAATTATATAATAATGCTTAGGATATTGCCTGTTATTCACAATTATATTGTTCAGTTGTTGCCTTTTGTGGCTCCGCGTTTGTCCTCATATTCATTCATCATCTTCTTGATCCAAGAAATGGGAGACATCGTGCAGGTACCATCCATTGTAGTAAGAACTGCTCTAATTCGAGCAAAGGCAGTTTTCACATAAGAATCTGCTGCTACTGTGATTAGTGCTTTTTCTGCATAATTGGCCTAGTCCTTCAATAGCAATTAAGGAAGCCCATTTCTGTGTCTCCCAGTTGGCTACCATGCTGCTAGTTGGCTCTCGTTGGGTTGTAGTCTAAAGTGAAACCTGACTCTTAAAATTCATGCAGACAGGCAGTGCCCAACTTATTCTCTTTGTTGTCATGTCTTTTCCAACTTTCCTCTCTGCGCCTGAAGTTCATTTAATCAAGAGAGACACATTCATTTTACTTTGTGCATTTTCATATAATTTGTTGCAAATGCTTCCCCTCATTATACTGCGGTCCTTTAGGGCCAGGCATTCAGCATGCTGTAAAGAGAGTAATTATTATGGAGATTTAAGGTAGACTGGAGCTTATGGAATTCAGAAGATTCGTATCAGAATGAGAATTGCAGGAGACCTCTGGAGAAAAACCATATCTAAATGTAATGGTATTAATTGGAGATCAGGTAGATAGTGCATTTTTGATAGCAGTACAGGTCCAATGTTTAAGTAGTTTGTTGGACAGAGTCTCTGCTGCTGCTCTAAGATGCTATTCTAAGAATGAGATTTAAAACCAAAGGTGCTATTTTAGGATATAAATGTAAAATCAAAATCCTCAAAATATTTTACAGTTAAATAACTTTGGGTATCATGCATTAAGTTAAATGCAATATTCTTACTAATTTTTGTTTTCTCCTATGTACCTCATTTATTTTTTCCTGTTCTGTGGCCTTCCTTGTGGGCAGATCAATGGCTGTACGTCAGTTTCACCACCTACTGTATGGCAATCTTTCTCGCATGTTTGAACAGCGGCTAAGGTTTTGATGGGAAGATGGAAGGAAGACATTGGAGTCATAAGACATAGTGCAAAGGAGGAGAGATGGCAGGGCCCTTTTTTCGCTCATGTTATTGTCTATTCTATTTAACAATATGGAAATGGGATGGTAGCAACCACTGTGACCTGTGGTCTAGTATCTGCAACATACATGTTATGCAACTGACATGTGTCATGATGCTGACACTGAAATTTTCTGCATTGATTCATATACAACAGTATTTATTTATTTATTTATTTATTATTTTATTTTAGAGTATTTTTACTCCACCTTTCTCCTTGGAAAAGGAATCAAGGCAGCTTACAGTAATGAGGGATAATATACTGTCCAGTACAATTAAGACATGTTCAAGTATTTGAGAACAAGGAATTGAGGGACATCTTACAGCATTGATAGACAACATAACATTAAAGCATCACGGTTATAAGTAGTCAAAAACACAAAGTCTATGTGAACCCATAGATTCATATAAATACACATGGTAGTCCATCATTCAGGGAAAGCTTGCCTGAAGAGAAAGGTCTTTGCCTGTTTCTGGAAAGACAGCAGATATGGGACAGTCCTTGCCTCTAGTGGGAGGGAGTTCCAGAGTCTGGGCACAGCAATCGAGAAGGCCCTTTCATGGGTTCCCATGAGATGTACCTGTGAAGGTGGCAGGATGGAGAGAAGGGCCTCTCCTCCCAGGTCACAACTGTGGCCAGGAGCGCATTTGCACAATTAAGGCTAGTACACAAGTTATGCCCCTTTCTTGAGAAACCAGCTCTGGCCACAGTGACACACTTCCTGGAACAGGGAGTTTTTACCTGGCACCAAAATGTCATCAATGTTGGCACCAGGCAGATCTCACTTGGGAGGGCATTCCATAGCTTGGGGGCAGCTGCCAAGAAGGCCCTATCTACAAGCCATCCCTCTCACCTCCTTGAGGGATGGTTCTTTCAAAAGGGCCCCCTGGCTCGATCTTAATTGCCAGGTAGGTTCGTATGGAAGGAGGCGGTCCTGTGTGAGTCCACAGAGACAAAAACTCAAAAACGTTGTGTGGTGCCTGCTCCCAGGTAAGTGTGTACAGGAATCCAGTATAAATCTTGAAAAATGTGTACTATCCATTGTATCACTGCCACATGACTGTTAACCTGATTGCTGTGTAACAAATGGTTAAACACAAACTTGGTTAATTAAATAAACGCTCCTGGAATAAGCTAAAGTACTTCTCAGAAACTATCACAATACTGATTTTAAAAAAATCACCCATGCACTTCCTGGAATTACAGTTTTTAACTGAGGAATTTTTTTTTGTTGTAACCTTTTTCTTATTAATTTCATCTTCTGCATAATTATCTGTCACTGAATGCAAGATATGGATGCATAGATGCATATATTTAGTTTCAACTAGCTATGCCAAGAAGTAAATTAGGGAGATAATAGCAGACTTCCAAATACTTGCAGATAGGTAGCAATTAGTAGCTGGCTAATTGTAAATTATGGAATATGTTCAAATCTTTAGTTGTGAATTTTTGTGTGTTGCTGAGAAATGTTCTGGGACTCTTGAACAAGGTGTAAAAGCTTTTGTGTTGTATCAAAACCTAGGTTTATGAAGCAAGGCCCTCAGGAAATCATATCTCCCTGTTTCTTGTATTTGTTCACAGGGCCCTCCCTTCCTCAATTAAACGTCTGAAAATTACATTGAGTGTTCAAGTAAGAGGTCACCTTTTCTGCACCTACTAGTATCCTCCGTAATAATCATCTTGAGTTTATCACATCTCCTTAGATGACATATATGTCAGAACAAGATGCATCCAACCAATCCTGGTGTATCTTGTCCTAACCTGTAGGTCAGCAAAAATCAGAAGATAAGTGCAAGATGATTAATTCTGACACTGTTTGCTGACCCAGTAATAAGTGAGCTATGTTTGTGGATCTAGAAACATTTATTCGTACAGTTAGATTGGGAGAGAGAGAAACTGAGGGGTGTGGGTGGGTGTAAAGGAAAGGAAAGAATAATGCCAAGTTGTAAAGTCCCATGTCATTGGAGGTCAATCATATATGGCTTGGAGAATTTCCTATTGCTTAAATCAGAACGGAGCCATTATTTGTGTAGAAATCAGTCTTAGAAGGCCCTGGAAACAAGCACTTTAATTCCCCCCCCTCCTTCTCCTGCCGTCACTGCTACAGATGCTGGTCATACAGAGTTGTCTGGCATGGACCTTCCCTGACTTCTTTGCCTGGGTGGTCCCAGGAGAATTCTATCCATTAATGATTTGATAGAAACAATACAAATTGGAACTTTTTGTAATGAAAAAAATGTAAATGTTGATAAAATTTAATGGCATTGGGAGAAGATCACAAGAGAAACCAGAAGCCAGTTGCATGTCAGAAATTATGTGAACCTCAAGTCAAGTACTACAATACACCAAGGAATCGGAAGCTAGTTTATACCAGACTCCAAAGGGATGTTTGTCTTTGTTTCTTATAACTTTTAATCTTAAAATATTCATATTCTCCCTTATCTAGTTCTGAGTATAACACATTAGGAATTTTCATTTAACAAGTGTTATTTGAATATTGAACGTTGATTACAGCATATACTCACAGTATTATTTAAAATATATCTATCTTGACGTAGCTTTCTGTTACTGAATAGCAAGTGGGGGTGAGGATTGAGGAATATAACTAATGAACAATACCTACAATACATGCCACTGCCTTGTTTAAAAAATTCAGAATAAAGATCAGAATTATTTTCACATTTGATGGCAACAGATATGAATAATACAAATAACAGTAATAATCTTAGAGCTTCTTTTCATTCTGGTTATGGACGCAGTCACACAAGATCTGCAGAATTTAGTGCGCTGGACACTCCTTTACGCTGATAATGTCATGATTGCATCAGAGAGTAAGGCAGATCTTGAGCACCAAGCCCAAGTATGGAGTGGCCATCGGACAAGATTTGGCCTGCCCCTGAATGTTAGGAAGACATAATATCTGACAACCAACCCAAATGAATGTGATACAATCCAAATTTATGGCATTGACTTACCGATATCTGGGGAGTTAAAATACATTGGTTCCACAATCACAGCCAACAGGAGTCTGAAACACAAAATTGCATCAGGGCTCAACAGTGCCTGGCTAAAATGGCGTATGGCATCAAGCATCATGTGTGACAAAAAGATCAGCAACCATTTAAAGTCGAAGATCTATCACACCGTTGCATGACCTGTTGTGCTCTATGGTGCACAATGCTGGCCGATGACTAAAGAAGTCGGACGTTGCCTTGGTATCATAGAGGCAAAGATGCTGTGATGGACCTCCAGCCTCACACAAAAGGATCATGTGTGCAAAGATGGCATCCAGTCAAAATACAGCATCGCACCAATCACTGACAAGATGTGCGATGCCCAACTATGGCGGTATAGAAACATCTTGGGTGCTGATGAGGAAAGTCTAGCCAAAAAGGGTCTCAGCGTATCCTGACCAAAGGGACAACCAAAACAGCATTGGATGAACACCCTTGAGAAGGCCATGAAGTTGTCCCGGGTTCACCCAGACCTAGCCCACGACTGTGCCAAATGGAAGGTAAAATCAAGAATAGCAGACTCCACCACCAAATAGGACAAACACTAAGGAAAAGAAGAAGTTGTAATATTCTTAGAACTGCAGAAAGGGAGCCTATGGACCATGGAGTCCAGCCCTTAGCAAGGAGGCACAGTGAGAAATTGAACCCCCAACTCTGGCTCTGCAACCAGATGCCTAAACCACTGATCTTACCAGTAGTTCAGATGTTATCTAACAGTTTAGTTTCTAACAATATATGTAGTATTTGATTTGGAAAAATATCTGTATTTTCCTGTCTATTAGACACCTCCATATATAAGATGACCTCCACTTTGCCAACCCAAAATTACATCTTCACAACTGCACAATCAGTTATCAGCCTAACAATTTTAGACAAAATATAGTCTTATACATGGAAAAATGCTGTACATTGTTTTGAAATGGAGAGAGCATAAACATGGTCAGATCTCATTATTTTGCCAACCCAACTAGTCAGTAAGTGTTCACTGAAGGATCAATTGATTTTTTATAATACAATGATTACTTTGACACAAATGCAGCCTTTTAGGAGGTTATGGTGAATGGTAAAGATATAAATCTGGAGGAAATAGAGTAAACTCTGAATATGTTGCCAAACTGGACTCAAACTATACTCTAGACCTGCAGCATGACTAATGAATGACAGATGGGGCTAAGATGTACAGTATCATAATTCCTCTATCTGTGGAGTGTTTAGGAGTGGCATAAATAAGGTTGCAGTCCTGTACATATGTGTTTGTGTGTAGGGATGACTGAGATGAGTACTACTGGCTCTAGCAGCAGACCTGCAGCAGATCGCAAAGGATTGCCCAGCCCGCTCAGGCAATCCATTTAGGTGGGAGAAAGATGTAGCCAGAAGATCCTTGTGCACTGCTAATCCAAAAGACCTGATTAATGTTCAGCCAATCTTGTACTGGAAAGATACATGTATTTCCTTCCCAAGACTCAGCTCCCTGCAGTAATGAACCCAGAAGGGATTCTGCCTCAGTCTTGCCACTCCAGCTGAATGGTCGTGTATCTTCAATATAGTGCTAGAGACCAACCTAATCAGGTGTTGTGGCTGTAATAATTCATAAAGAATAAAGTATGGACTGGTGGTGTTACTTTTCAGAGAATAAAACCCAGTTAGGGTTTCAATGTGGTACATCTCTCTAACAATACGCTATGATAGCTCTCTTCTCACCACCTCTCCAATATGAGAACAGGCAGAGAATGAGCAGTAAGATCATTCTTTCTGGCCCAAAACTAACATCCTCATTGTGTAGTATGAGAATAGGGTCTATGTGCATATAGCAGAGTTCCCAGTGCCTGTTGCTCCTACAAGTCTTCCTATAGTCCTTTTTCTTGTATTCAAACCATTGGTGTTCTGGCCGGACTGTGTCTTATGTGGAATTTTGGAACTAAGGTAAGGTGGCACGATCGTCTTCCCACTTGCCTTCTGTATGGAAGAATTTAGATAGGCCTCTGTGTTAATACAGTGGTACCTTGTATAAAGGAATTAATTCATTCCAAATGACATTCTGTTAAGCAAATTTTCCTTTATACAAATTTCCCATCAGAATGCATTGAAAATGGAGTAATCCCTAATCGCGACCATTTTTATGTTGTACGGATTTGCCCCCTAGATGATTCTGTTAAGCAAATTTCCCCTATCTCTGGAATTTTTTATGTTATACAAACTGTTTGTTATACGAGGATCCACTGTACGTCAGATTGGATCCAGTTCTTTGATGGTGCTCTTGAAACATACATGAATGGGACAGACTTCAGGATTGAGGGTTCTTGGGCAGATGACCACTAGAGGTACCAAGAGGTACAAATTCAGAATATGTTCAGAAGTCTTCAGCCAGATTGCTTGGACCAACACGCCTGGAAGTGCACCAAGTTCTTTTTGGAAAAAATGTGGCTTTGAGTGATTTGGCTCAAGTGTAGTTACAGTATTCTCTACTTCAGTTCTACCTCTGAATTATCAAGTATTTATATATGAAGGAAAATGGAAAGTAATGACTGACTAATAATTTTATGAGTGTTTTGTTTAAATTTCATGAACAACAAAATTACCTTTAAGATTTCATAATGTCTCCTCTTCTTTACCATACCACCAAACCTCTGCAGCCTTGCATGAAATCTGCAAATTTGTTTGTTTGCTTAATTTCTGTCCTGCCCATCTGGGAACATGACTATTCTGGACACTAACTGAGACATATCACATTTGTTTCATAGTAAATGAACATCTGCCATATGGAACGGCCAGCATATTAAACATTTAATGGCTGGAATCCTGTTTGTGTTTTCATAACTTGCCACTGCTAACTGAGGTACTGACACACATGACCAATCACATGACTGAGATACATCCCAGAACCTCATCAATTACTTGCAAGTATGCACAAAAATGTACGCAAACCGTATGTGCACACCAGTCGCATTCTGGCTGGTGTTTGCATGAAAGAGGCTGTCTAATCTCTTGTTTTCTCACCTCCTTAATTCCCCAGTGTGGAAACATCTGATGAGATGTTTGTCACAGCGATCAACTTAATTAGACTTGTATTGTTCCAAGGATGTCGGAGGACTGATAACAGGCAAATGTTTTTCACCATGGAGAAATAACTCTGGGGCATACACATGAACTATGTTACATAGAACATGGAGTTTGCATTTTTCCTCAACATTCTTTGCTCAGGGAAGGTTTTGGCTTTTTTTCAGAATGAATCCCGAAATCATAGAACCGTAGAATAATGAAATGGAAGGGACCTATGAGGCCATTGGGTCGGAACCCCACCCCCACCCCCCGGTGTAACGGAAGAATATAAATCAAAGGATATCTGCCAAAATGACATGTCTTTGAATATACAGTGGAACCTTGACTTACATACTGCTTGACTTGCATCATATTTGACTTGCAGCAAGAAGGGGCCTGTTTGACTTGAGACGCAGGCTTTGACTTACATCTCGGAGCCCCGGCGCAAGGCATCGGAATTGGGCGGCAGCCACAATCCAGCATCGTGGCTGCCGCCTCCAAACTGCTCCTGCCTTCTTCCCCTCCTCCAGCAGTGGCGGCTTCGGCGAGGCCAGCTCAGAGCACCTGGAGCTGGTCCTCGGCCTCACCGAAGCCTCTGCTGCTGCTGGAGGAGAAGAAGGGTCGGGAGCTCGGGGCTGGCCTCGCTGGTTAGACAGTCGGCTCAGTCTTGTAAAAAATCTGTCTGCAGAAGTCTGGTCCACAATGGAAGCATTTTAGTTGGGGAGCTGTAAAGTTGTGGGACTCTAATGGTAAGCATAGAGTTGTTCAGAACTTGGAACGTCAGGTTAAAAATCAGTAAAACTTAAATGTTAGACATTGTTGCTATGAACATTAAAAAGTGGAGGCATATAACTTGTGGACTATAATTCCACTGCCTCCTCCTCTCTTTGAAGAGACATTTCATTTACATCCCCAGAAGGAATCTCCTATCCCAGTCAAATTTGTGTTAAATTGCTGTTTTCGGGGGTCTTTTTCATCATCTGGAACGGATTAATCTGCTTTCCCATTACTTTCTGTGGGAAACGTTCATTTGACTTAAGTCATGTTTGACTTAAGTCTAGACCACTGGAACGGATTAATGACGTAAGTCAAGGTTCCACTGTAGTTCCTCAGAATAAATTGATAGCAGAGTACCTGATCTTCAAGTAAATTATCTCAAAACTATCTCACAGAATAATCCATTTCAGTATGAGTTTTTGAAATTTCTTCATGCCTGTGAAACGAGTAATATTTTAAATTTATCTTCAATATAAGAACATAACTGAATTAGAAGCGTAACAAAGCATTGCTGATGTCAGAGCAAGAGACCATCTCTTCTTGTGTTCTCTTCAACTCCTGAGGCACTAGATGCCTCTGTGAAACTTACAAGTGACCATTAAGTAAAGTACAGTGACACCCCCCCACCACCTATCGTGGGGGTTAGGGACCAACCTAACCCGCAATAATTGAAAATCCATGATATGCAGATGCAGGTTGGATCGGGCTGGGGGGGGGCTAACTGGGGGCTTGGAGGCCTCAGAAATGATTTTCGGCGACCCAGAACTGAATTCCTGTCCACAGGGAGGCCCTTTTGGGGCCTCCAGAAGGCCTGGGAAGGCCCTCACAGTCCTGTTTAGGGCAGCCCCAGTCCTGGGGTAAGTATGGGAGGCTTGAAACAGGCCTTTCCCTCCTTACCCCAGGGGGCCGCGAAAGGGTGGGGGACCACTGTATCCTCGCTTAAGCATTCAACCACTGATAGATCCATCCTCTAGGAATAGAGCAATGCTATTGTCCTCTAAGCAAGTGCCACTAACTTTTGTGGCATTCTGTGCAATGATTACCTCCCTTGTAACTGTGTGGGGGGAGAGTTTTTGTATTTACGGTATGCTCTCCAACCTTCCTCTAATGAAACATGTTTGCTGGTTTTTTGTGTATTTTATAGACAGTAATGGACTTTGGATTTTCCTCTGTTCCTCCTTAAGATGTGAGAGGCCTAAGCTAGAGAGAGATCTCAGCAGGAGTTGTGAAGCCATTCAGTGCTTAGTGCTTAGGGAAAAGTTTGATGGTGAATTAGAAAGGTGACAACATGGCTGCCAATAACCTAACCAGAAAAGCTCCCAGTGAAATGATGTATTTATTATCTGAAACATTTCATTTCAAGTTTAAAAAAATCTATACAGGCTGCAGAGGATAGCCTGACATTACAGTGCAGAATTTTTAAATCTTTCCTCGAGGCAAATCTCATACTTACCAGCAAAAATGAAAGTGTGAAATGCTTTTTAATGTATATTTAACAACTGATACTCTGGTGATTACTGATGTGTATCCTCCCTGGACTTGTCCCTTGCCATCAAAAGACAGTGTTAAGAGACAGCATTTTTACGCATGTATGTTATCTGCAACAATCAAATGCTTACTTTTAAAAATCATTGCAATTGTCATTTGCTACAAATGGCAGCACACCACTGTGTTTTTAAAAAACGCCCTAATAAAATTTATATTGTGAAGTAACTCTCAGTTGTTTGTAACGCAGCGATTTCATGAATCAGAACAGTAGAATTTACCAAAGTGTTTTATCTGACTTGGTAAAATAATTAAATTTTAAATATTACACTGGAAGAAAGAAAAGAGAAATATTTTTCTCAGCATTTCATGTTATCTTTATATTTTCAGTCAGTTACAATGGTATCTATTCATTTACCTTTTAGAAAATTGCAGTTGGAGTAATTTTATGCATTATCTGAAAGGTATAGAGTTTGCATTTTTATTTTGGAATGCTAAGTGTACTTCTTTAAATATTCCCTATTGTAGCACTCTAAACAAGGATTAAGGTGCTGCCATGTCTATACTGGCCAGGCAGGGCACAGCAAGACCCCTCCCTTATTCTAATGAATGTTAAGTATTTGCACAGTAAATAGATCTTTGTTGTTGACACGGCATTATTGGAGGTATTTTACATCACAAGGGCCTGTTGGTCCCCGTTTTTGTTTGCTTTGACAGAATCAAACTACTTTTCTTAAAAAAAAAACTATTACTCTAATTACAGCATTTGCATGGTGTAGTTTGCTTTGTGTGTCGACTTCTATCAGCACAGTGTTTGCATGTAATATTCTGAGCTGAGCATTTGATGAGCCGTCAGCGCAGCACTTTCAATCGAAGTCCATAATTATGCAGAATCAATAAGGTTCTCTTCTTTTGTGTTTGTCTTTGTTGTTTCTTTGATATGGCCTCTAGGATGCTGCAGGCAAAGTGCTGGACCGCTGGGCCATCATGTCCAGGGAAGAAGAGATCATTACCCTTCAGCAGTTTCTGAGGTTCGGAGAAACCAAATCCATCGTGGAGCTGATGGCAATTCAAGAGAAAGAGGGGCAGGCGGTGGCTGTGCCGTCTTCAAAGACAGACTCAGATATAAGGACTTTTATTGAAAGCAATAATCGAACCAGGAGCCCCAGCCTCCTTGCTCACCTGGAGAATAGCAACCCTTCCAGCATTCACCATTTTGAAAACATCCCTAACAGCCTAGCATTCCTTCTTCCATTTCAGTACATAAATCCAGTTTCTGCTCCTCTGCTAGGCTTGCCCCCCAATGGTCTTCTGCTGGAACAGCCGGCATTGAGGTTGCGCGAACCAAGCCTTTCAACTCAGAATGAATATAACGAAAGCAGTGAATCCGAGGTTTCCCCAGCACCCTTCAAGAACGAACAGGCATCCAGCCGAAATGCCTTGACCAGTATCACCAATGTAGAGCCCAAAAGCGAGCCAGCCTCTGTGTCCCCAGTTCAGACCTCGACCCCTGTCAATGACATCTCCAAGCCGGAACATACCAAAAGTTCCTTCCGAATTCACAGAATGAGGAGAATGGGATCTGCGTCACGGAAAGGGAGAGTCTTTTGCAATGCATGTGGCAAAACCTTCTATGACAAGGGGACCCTAAAAATCCACTACAATGCAGTCCACCTTAAGATCAAACATAGATGCACTATTGAAGGTTGTAACATGGTCTTCAGCTCACTTAGAAGTCGCAACCGTCACAGCGCTAACCCCAACCCCCGGCTTCATATGCCCATGCTGAGGAACAATCGGGACAAGGATCTTATCCGTGCCACATCAGGTGCCGCAACCCCTGTTATAGCAAGTACAAAATCCAACCTAACGCTAACGAGTCCTGGGCGACCTCCAATGGGTTTTACCACTCCTCCATTAGATCCCGTGCTACAAAATCCTCTGCCAAGCCAACTTGTTTTCCCAGCTTTAAAGACTGTACAGCCTGTTCCTCCTTTTTACAGAAGTTTACTGACATCCGGTGAGATGGTGAGTCCTCCAACGTCATTACCTACTAGTCCCTTGATGCCACCAAGTGGTGCAATAGAGCAGCCTCCTCTTCCTCCTTCAGAGTCGATGTTGCCCGCAGTAATGATGCCTGCCCAAGAGGCAAATGCGGACCTTGCCCCTAAGAAGAAACCAAGAAAATCAAGCATGCCTGTGAAAATAGAGAAGGAAGTCATTGATACAGCTGATGAGTTTGATGACGAAGAGGAGGAGGTTAATGATAACAGAAGTGTGGCTAATGATGGGGGCCATGACAATCACTGCCATTCTCAGGAAGAGATGAGTCCTGGGTTGTCTGTGAAAGACTTCTCAAAAAATGGGAGAAACAGGTGCATCTCGAGGACAGAGTTAAGGAGGGCAGATAGTATGACGTCAGAAGACCAAGACCATGAAAGAGACTATGAAAATGAGTCAGAGTCCTCAGAGCCAAAACTTTGTGAGGAGTCCATGGAAGGGGACGAGCACATGATGCATGAAAGAAACAACTCCATGATGAATCATGACCGACCAGATGAGAACCACAATGATGCCATCCACCCTGAGGAAGTCAAGGTGAAGGAGGAATTTGCAGATCCTACATATGAGATGTTTTACATGAGCCAGTATGGACTGTACAATGGAGGGAGCGCAAGCATGGCTGCTCTCCATGAAAGCTTCACTTCATCCTTCAACTATAATAGCCCCCAGAAATACTCCCCTGAGAGCGATTTGTGTTCCAGCCCAGACCCCAAGATCTGCTACGTGTGCAAGAAGAGTTTCAAGAGTTCCTACAGTGTGAAGCTCCACTATAGGAACGTTCATTTAAAAGAGATGCACGTCTGTACCGTAGCCGGCTGCAATGCTGCCTTTCCCTCCCGAAGAAGCAGAGACAGGTCAGTCAATACGATACTTATTGACATATTTTTTGTCATTTTCATTTTAAATTAATAATGCAAGTGAAGCACAGTTCCATGTAGAGTAGGAGAAGCTAGCATGTACAGGGGGGCTCCACATTTGCATACTACTCTTGAATCATTTTATCGGTTTCCCATTGCCCTATATCCAGGACAGTATACAAACATGGTGCCATTTTCTTACATAAAGATAACAAATGTTTTGGAACTAGAGTTGAAAACTGACTTTATTAGTGCATCAACGTGTTTTCAGTTGGCTTACATATTATATAGTGGGATGGTCCTCACATTTCTGTCGCATCAGCATTCGTTGTCTTGTCCCACATGTTCTGAAAAGTACATAGACTTTGATTTTCCAAATGAATGCTTATCTAATCTATCATTTAACATATCCTAAAAGTTCATTCATCTGCACGGCATCTCTTGTGTCCTCCGAAGAATAAACGTGTGATAAAGAATTTTTTTCCATGAAGACTATCACTTCTTTTACATTCAGTTTCTTCTTTACTAAGTCAAGAAAAGGTCCAATTTTAAAAATAAGCAAGGGGGAAATTCTTTTTCCAATATATGCTAAAACACAAGAACTCACAGAGGAGGCCGCTGACAATATTTTGCACCATTGCATGGGGACCCTATTAAGTGTCCCGTTAATGCTAGACATGCACAGTAATAATGATAAAAGTGCACCCCTGGAGACCAAGATAATCTCCATGAAAGTGAATGCAGGAGATAGCGTACTCTGCTCTTTTGCACAGATAGTTCTGTTTTCCATCTGTGTGTCAGCTGAGTATTGTGCACATAGACAAATTGGAACTCAGTCTCCCATTTTTTGAAATCCTTACTTTTTTTCATGTCAGCAGCAACCCAGTGGTGCTTCCAGAGTGGAAGAATCAGCTCCTGACATAGTTCAGGGAACACTTGAATGTGATCACTGTCCTCCTGTTCTTTAGGGAGGCTCCCTCCATATCCCCCTCTTTTAAAATTGGGGTTGCTCCTTCTGATGAGAGCACACTACAGGGAATATTACATCTTCTGAAATAGTTTTGTGCAATAGAAGCAGCTGGTCCTAAACCTTTTAGCTGTGTGTGCTTTTAACACATTCCTTTCTTACCTTCCTTTCTACCAAAAAAAGTAAATGATTTACCATAGAGAGTTATCCACAAGTTAATAATTCATTCTGTATTTTTAGGATGTCAGCACATACCACACACATAGCATAACCAGTAGAAGTGCTTGAATATGATAACATGATTAGACCTATGCATGTAAATAGATGCATTTTATAAATGGTACTGTTCCTACTTAATCCCTTGATATTTACATACTACAGTTAATTCTGAAACAAAGAAAAGTACCAGTCTATTGGACCATGGTCAGTTGCTGTAACTGGCTCACTTATACTGATCCCCAGCAGAGCTTACAGTGTCTGTTCTTAGATGACAGATAATATTAAGCAGAAATCAGGAAACAAATCAAATGAAAGCCAAGCATCCCAGTCTAATATAGTTAGGACTGATTAAGAGGAACTATGAAAGACCCAAGTACATGGTGTTTTGGTTGATGCACACCAGAGAATTTTGTAGTGTATCCCTTAACCCACAGGTTGTAAATTAAACATTGAGGTGTTTCAGAATGTAAATATTGTTGTAAAGGAGATGGTTATCAGGGGAATCACATCATCATAAGCCTTTGTTAAAACCATCTTTATCCATATCTTAGTGATTACTTAAACAATTTTGCAAGTCATTTGGAATGAGTTGTGATGAGCCTTCAACTTACATGCTGTCCCTTTGTCCACAAGAGGAGAAATTCAATGATGGTTAGAATAAATCGTAATTACCCATGTTACATAAAGACACAGGGAGCCATTGTTTCCTTGCAAACAATGTTATTTGTCAAACTAATTTGACCCTGGTTACTTTTACACAGCTATGCTTAGAACAATCCACTGTTCCCAATCTTATATGTAAGAACAGGGGATAAGAAAAGTAGATCTGAAGCTTGCTTATATCACTGCTGTGATCATTTGAACTCAGCCTTTATAGCATACTGGGATTATTTTTATTACATGTCTGAAATGGTCCTTGTTTTGCCACTAATAGTACAATGTTAAATATGGCTGGAATTCTGTGAAACCAGTTCCATTGAGAGATTCAATGCTAAAGCTTTAGAAAAAATTCAGATTTTTCCAAAGCAGTTTGTGATGTGTCACACTAATTTCACCAGCTCAGTTTCCTTGAATGAAGACATTCTTTGGATATCAAAACCACTGGAAGTCAGCTTCACTGAATCAAGTGAAGCATACTTCTAGGCAAGTCCACTTAACTTGGCAAACTTATTTTTTATTGAAATCAGAGGGATTAACTTGGTTTAATGCTTCTTCAGCTTACGTGGGTTGCAGATCTCATTGTACAAGCAGTGCAAACCTGCTGTCCAGTAATCTGCCTTCTGCAGTTCTGCTAAGATCAGTTTGGCTGTGTGCTAATGTTAACAAGTCACACTGCAGCACTGGGCTCTCAGTCAGGTACTGTGCAGATTTACATGAACAATTTCCCTATATACTGTAGTTTTCAGGGCCGGACTTCTGCATGGACTTCTAGCAGAACTATTAACCACTCCAAGGGGGACTGCAAAGTCTTCAGTGCTATAGTTTAGAAGAAATGTATTTTCAAACATAGGAAATATGCCGGATAGATGTTTTACACAGATACTTGCACGCAGGGGTATGGGGGTGTGCATGTACATGTGTATGTCTATAAAATGTCCATCTGGCAAGGTTCTTTTGTTTGAAAGTATATTTCAACTAAACAGTAGCGCCATGGATAATACACTGAATCAGGTAGCAACGTTTGGTGGCATCACAGAACATCACCGTGAGCTTGACAGTTTATGAAATGTTATTGATCAAGATAAAGAACACAGCTGTTGATAAAACATCCAAGTGATACATTTAAGTTAAGTTGGATAATTTAATTTAAGATATCCAATGTGGCACCCTGCCCCATATTTCCTACTTAGGCTTAGCACAAAATACATAGGAAGTTTGTTTCTCTAACACTTTCTGTTGCAAGTAGGTTTGATTTCTCAAAGTACAGCTGTTCTGTATCAATTGTGTTCATGTGGTGTGTCCTGAAAAGTCTCAAAGACCTATTGATGATACCCTTTGCGTGATGCCCTAGACCAGGGGTCCTCAACCTAAGGCCCGGGGGCCGGACGCGGCCCCTCAGGGCCCTGAATCCGGCCCCCGGGACCAATTGCAGACACCCCCCTCCCCCCCGCTTCGCAAGCAAGCCAGCCTCCACAGCTGCTTCTATTGCTGAGGCAGTTCCCAGCCCTTGCTCGTTCCCTCCCTCACTTGTGGTGCATCAAGTCAGGGCCGGCCAGGCTGGGCCAAGAGAGAAGGCAGCTTTCCCTCCCGGGCCCAGCAAGGGCATGATGGCCAGGGCGCACAGCTGGATCTGTGTGCAGTGGTGCCAGCCTTGCTGCGGCTGCTGCTCCTCATCCTGAGTGGCCGCCTAGAAGGTGATGAGGGGCCTGAGCTTGCCTGGACGGAAGGAAGGAAGGAAGGAAGGAAGGAAGGAGAGCTGCTCCAGCTGCTGCCACTGTATGAGGAGGAGGAGGAGGCGCAGCAGAGGGATCCCAGCAGTGGCACAACCCGGAGCAGGAGGCATTTTGCACTGATCATGGGCTGAACTTGCCCCTCCCTCCCCTGTGGTCCGGCCCCCAGTGGTGTCTGAGGGGTGGTGGACCGGCCCGCTGTTTAAAAACGTTGAGGACCCCTGCCCTAGACTATTGTCTGCATAATTTTACCACAGAATCCTCAAAAATACAACTGTTTTCTTCAAAAGTATCGGTAACTTTTTGCAGACGCTTAAACAGGCAGTAACTAGAGTACCTTTTTTGTACTCGGTGTTTAAATACCTGGAGCTAAATCTGACTAAGAGGTCAGACAAATGAAAGCAAAAATGAATGTGAAGTAGGAAGGATAATTAGGCAGTGGTTTTGCAGTTCCTTAAAATCTCACATTTTCTGGAATTACTCCAGTACCAAAGTACAGATGCATTTCAGAATGAGACCTAATTTTTATTGTTAGCCATTTATAGTTTATGCCAGTCATTATCTCTAGATAGAAGGTTGAGCATTTCAGTTAAAATCTCAGCACTGTGGATTTTTCTGTACTTTTAACATTTTCTTGTTGACCTTCGTAGAGATTGCTACTTAAACGAAATCTTACAAAGACAGCCTATTACATGTCTAGTCCTTCAAGTGGGAAAGAAGACCTTGAAGATGTAAACCAGTGTATAGTGCCTTATTGACTCCACTGCCAAATAAGTGGAGTAATAATACAGGAAGGAGGACTTATTTCAGTCCCCTTAATGGGCTGTTAACTTTAGAACCCAATTATAGTCATTTCAGCGCTAATTGCTGTACCAGAAACGTGAAACATCCAACCTAATGCATACATGAAGAATGTCACATTTTAACATTGTATTTAAACCTCTATTTGATTGAGCACCACTGTGAAAATAATAGCACTTTTTTTTCTTTTTAACTACTTGGGTAAATGCACAGGTTTATGAACTGAAACTAGTCTTCTGCCCCAGTAGCTGTAATACTCAAAGACAAAAACATAGAAGTTCTTCCTTTAACAAATATTTATGGCTAAAGAACTTTACAAACCAATCGTAAAAAAATAAAGTATTTGTAGAAGATATACAGTATACCAAAAAGCCTTAACCTTTATGTGCTGTTAAACACTTCTTTTGAAATATTTGTTTTGTACAGCAAAATTTATTTCATTGGGAATCGCTCATTGATCAATCGATATAAGGGGCTGTGGTACACACAGTTTTATTTATCCCAGAGCTGGAGAGCATATGGCCATCTAAGAGGTTGAGTGGACTCCCAGTCTTATCAGCCCTAACCACTTTGACCAGTGATGACAGATAATAAGAATAGTACTTCATCAATATTTGGAGGACCAGAGATTTCCCAGTTCTGCTTTAATCTCTCTCTTCCCAGTTTTAATGAATAATCTCAGTGATGGAGTCATGTAGAGGCACAAGGAGCAATGGCAACAAGTCAAGACTAGACAAAACTTTTGGGGAAAATGAAAGGGAAAACCTGGAAAGGTAACTCTCTCTGACCATTTGGAGAATGTTAATTGTGGGGTCCCAAAAGAAATAATTGAGTTCCTCTGGAAAGTCAGGTGGTCTATAAAAATAAATAAATAAATCATAAAAGGTCATACAATTTCAGAATGCCGAGAGAGAAACAAATGAAACCACTGCCCTATCTTATGTGCTGGTCATGTATTCTTTCATCATCTGGACAGATGCCTTTATCTATCCCACCACAGATAATTTATTTGTTAAAAACCCCTTTAAATCACCCTTCGTTTTGAAGCTTGTTTAGAAGGAGCCTCGTGGCACAGTGGTTAAATGCCTGTACTGCAGGTAAAACTGTGCTCACGACCTGGGGTTTGATCCCAGGTAGGAGGCTCATGGTTGACTCACCCTTCCATCCTTCCAAGGTCGGTAAAATGAGTACCCAGCTTGCTGGGGGGATGTGTAGCCTGCATACTGTAATAAAAACTGTAAACTGCCCAGAGACTACTTGAAGTGGTATGGGGCGGTATATAAGCATAGCACTTTGCTTTGCTTTTAGAAGAGCTGGTTATGATTCAAATTAAAGAAGCACTGCACAGCTGGAGATTTACCAAACTGCGCAAAGCTGTTTCACTATGAACCACAATCTACAAGGGGCACAATAATAAATGCTGTTTTCAGTGGTTTCTTGACACTTCCCTTGCATTTGGCTTGGTCAGGGATGCCCTTACTTGAAAGTGAAAGGAAACTGATGTTTCCTTTTCATCAGTCTAGGACAGTGGTGGCGAACCTTCGGCACTCCAGATGTTTTGGACCACAACTCCCACAGTCCTTCGTGATTGGCAATACAGGCTTGGAATTCTCGGAGTTGTGGTCCAAAACATCTGGAGTGCCAAGGGTTCGCCACCATTGGTCTAGGACAGGCCTACCCAACAGGTAGACTGCGGGCTACTGGTAGCCCATGAAGGGTTCAAAAGTAGCCCACCGGCCATCAATAAAAAAAGTGAGGGGATAAGTTCTCCACCCCTCCCTCCCCCATCCCAAGGACCACCACTGCCCCAGCAAATTTTTGGGTCTGCCAGCCCACTGTCCCAGCAAAGTTTTGGGTCTGTCAGCCGAGCGGGGCAGTTCAAAGGCCATAACGCATTGAAATCTGTTCCCTCCAGAACAGATTAATTGGTTTTCAATGCATTCCTATGGGAAACCACTGCTCTACTTACAAAAATTTTTACTTATGAGCATGTGCTTGGAACAGATAAAATTCGTAACTAGAGGTTTTAGTGTAGTAGCCCTCAGACACTTTGGGCCAGAAAAAGTAGACCTTGGCCTATTCAAAGTTGAACAGCCCTGGTCTAGGACAATGGTTGCCCACCTTATGTCACCAGAGTTCTTGGACTACAACTGTGCTGGTCAGGATTTCAGGTTAAGGCCTCCTAAGAAGTTAATACCCATTTTCTGCTGCTCTTATCTTGGGATTGGCTCTGGTTCTTTGACCAACCACACATATTACTTCAGATTCTATGGCCTAAATTTATATAAAATGCATGGACTTCTAGCAGAACTATTAACCACTCCAAGTTATGAAGAAAGGAACTTGATGCTTTGTCCTCCTCTGAGTAAGGGATCTCAATTGTTAAAGTTTGTCTTTACATTTTTACAGAACAAAAAACATGTGTGTTTGTCTGTAAGGTGGGAAAAGTGATTCACGCCATGAATAAATTTAAAAACAAAATAATATTTGCTCAAGGTGACTTATAAATAAATATGAGGCAGCTTTGGGTGCCAAGTGTGATCCTGCCATTAGGTTCCTAGTTAAATCAGTCCAGATTTAAACTTGCAAACCCCTTGATTTATATGGAGAAAGACATCTGTATTTGGTTTATTAAAACCTGCTGATGTTTCCAGAACTAAATGTGTGTGCAGATAGGCCTCTGGGTAGTTACATCAAGAAAGCGGAAGCATATCCTACTGGCTCATCTAGTTACCTGATTTCCAACCCTGTACAGGTGTGCTTGAATAAATTAACATCAAATACCTCTGAAGAGCCACCGCATACATTATCAACAAAGGTGAAGATGTGAAAACATGCTACCTGCCTCCTGTTATCACCTCCTCAAGACAACAACCATCCCCCCTGCATTTTTCCGCTTATCCCGCTTTAAATTTGAATTTACAGTTTTGAAACTTTAAAAGCCAACATTTCGAGACTACTTTTCCAAGAAATGCATGCAGTTTTTGAGGGCCTATAACTAAAACAAAAGTCATTCACAGTAGTTTGTGTACCTTTACATAATAACACATCATTTGAAAAATTCTATAGGAGGAAACAGTATTGGAAGTCATTAGCTGTTTGGATAACAGTCTAACCAAACTTTTGACATTCTTGAATTATTGCTTTCAATTTAAATAAATATGTAAATCCAGATTTATTTTGTGACTGTGAGCTCTGTTAAGAAGTACAGTAATACCTTGGTTTAAGAATATTTTGCAAGACAAGCAATTAACAAGCAATGTCTTGATATACAAGCACTGGAGCAGGTCACATGATCACAAGTGAGCCAATGGTCTCTCTCTCTCTCTCTCTCTCTCTCTCTCTCTCTCTCTCTCTCTCTCTCTCTCTCCTCTTGCTGGATTGTGGGGGATTGTCTGGAACGTTGTGTCTCACGCAGCCTTCAAAGCAGAGGGATGACAGAGGAATGGAGGTCTCCCTTGCACCAGCCAGGAACGTTTTCAAAAGGAAGTGCAGGTTAGGGTTTTATTTTTCTTTATATTTATATTTTTATTTAATTTGTTTTCAACATCCCTTCTTATTTTTTAAGCCATCTCTAGTCAGGTGGCAGCTAGTCAAGTGTATACTACTACAAAGTGCATTTTATTATTGTCACATTAAAATGCAGAGTAAAATCCAGTTGTTAGTTAGTCCAAAGCAGAGCAGATTCCACACAGGTACTTAAACCATGGTGTAGACATGGATTTCTAGCCAACTTTTGTGAGTTTTGGCATATTATGTGTGTGGACTATGGGAGCCCAGAACGAATCATCTGAGTTTCCATTATTTCATATGAGGAAATTTGCTTTGGTTTACAAGCATAGTTCTGGAATGAATTATGCTCGTAAACCAAGGCATTACTGTATTACTTAACAGGTGCTGTTCTTTGGGGTCTAGCAACCAGTTTTCCCCCAGAAGACCTAAAAATCAGACAGTGGCACTTTTCTTGAATTTTCGTTTTCTCCTGTCACCATTAGTTCATTTTCTAACACACATACACATATGCACACACACACACACACAGAGGCAATCCTGATTTTAACTCGCATCATGATCATGGAGTACTATATTTTTAGACATTCAACAGACCAAAACCTCACCATCACTGGAGAAAGGTAACTGGAATGCAAAGTTCATTGTCCAGTGGCCATAACAAATCCCTCCTACTATGAAATAACTGTGTGTTTTGTTAAATGGTTGTCATCTTAGATGGTACCCATTTGTCATCCTTGAAAACTCTTGAATTCACAAGAAGTCAATCTGCGAATAATCATCTAGTAATGTTTATATTTTTACCGCTCAACTAACTGCATTTAGAACCTTAGAATAAAGAACAAAGTTACTTGAAAGGCATGTTAAAAGCACTTCCTGAAAGGGTGGAGGGCATTTTAAGTTGGCTAGAATCAATTGGTCTTCACAAAAAGCTTGCTGAGAAATAATTAACTTAATAGAAAAGCTAGATGTTCCGTGCTTGTTTTTCAGCATTAGAATAGTATCTAAATTCAGAGCAGGACAGGATTTAACTACAGCCAGGCAATTTTAAAACAATGCGCCCTGTCAAATAAACTGATATTGCAGGAAGGTTAAACTCAACCCTAGAGTTAATTGCTTTTCTCTTAGAGTTGCAGGTGCCTTTCTTTGAGGCGTAATGAAGAACATGCACAAAGATGTAATAGATGATGAAACTAACAGGAATTTTTTTAAAAGAAAGTGGGGATCTTGCTGCGTTGAACTATATGATATCCCATAAAGACGAAGGCAGTCACCAGAGATACAAGACGAATTAAAATCACTTGTTGAACAAAGCCAAGCATGAAGGAGATCCTAACCAAGTTGTGTGCCCTTTACCTTCGGTTTTACTAGTGCAAATTACTTGTTAAGACTCAACCATCTGGCCCCGGTATGGCTTTTCCTGTAGCAGCCCTCGAGGAGTGTTGCTTTCTTGATTCTCCTCTGCCGCACCCTAGAAAGTTAGCCGTTAAAGCTGGGTTCTTTAACTACTTGGTACTTGGCAGTTTACCATTTAGTGACGCGAACCTCAGCAGTTCTCACTGCATCAGAGAGAACTTTACAGGTGGAGATGCAACATCTCTCCTACAAATAATAATAATCATGTGTTGTCAAGTGAATTCTGACGTAATAGCAGTGCTTCTCAGGGTTTTCTAGGTAGAGAGTATTCAGAAGGGGTTTACTTCTGGGGACGCTTGTGCCACTTGCCCAAAGGACACACGGGCTCGGTCTTCTGGATACACAGTAGCAGGAAGTCAAACACCTAACCTCCATCTCTACAGCCAGAGCTCTAACCCACTGAGCCATCCAGGCAGCAGTATTTCGAGGAAGAAAAGCCTTTGTATGTCGCTGTTAGCAACATATTTAAAAATACGTTTTGCCCTAGGCAGAAGAAAGGGGAAGGGTTAATTATGAAATAATTTCACATTTATGATTACTCTTGAAAAATGCTCTGTATTGTTTTAAAAGTTGCTTTTTATAATATATATAATTTTTATTATAGATAAGGGGTAAATAGGGAAGGATAAATTTGGATACAGAAAAAAGGGAGGGGATGCAGGTTGAGCAGAACACTTAACAATATCAGAATCATATTACAATTATAATTCAATTCAGGCTTATGTAAACATAAAAAACCAAGTAGTTTTGGCTTTTGTCAAATTTTCAACTTAACTTTGCCTTTTTTGTAACTTTTTTTTGAAAGTTTGTCCATTTCTGCAATCTCATGGATTTTGGTTATCAACTCCTGTTCATTTGGTATTCCTGACTCTTTCCAGTGTTTTGCAAAGATAATTCTTGCTGTTATGATATGGATTATTAAATATACACTTTGCTGATCCATTGTATCTGGCATTATGTTTAACAAGAAGAGTTCAGGTTTTAGGTTTATTAGGCTCTCTAGAACACCTTGCAAAAGCTGTCTAATCTTACTCCCAAATTTTTGAGCTTTTTTACACAACCACCGCATATGAAATATGAGATGGGTTAAAAGAAAGTTGCTGCTTGGTTGCAGAATAATTTAACTATTTAAAATCGACGTTCACCTCCTTCTTCTTTACATTGAGAGGAAAACAAAAATGTTGAGACTTTCAATTTGCCCAAACTAATGCATCGTAAAAATATAATGTACAAGATTTATTAAAAATATACATGTGGATTGTGGAGTTTTCTTTGCTTAAAGAAAGAGAGAGAAAAATACATGCTGGGATTAATTAGGCTAATTTGGGATTTAACTTTCTTAACATTTTCAGATTCATGCCCTGTGTCAAACTGTATGATTTAAAAGAAGAATTTTAAATTCATTACAAAAAGCTGTTAGTACCAAAGCACTAGTGTGGCCTTGACTTCAGTGGTGTATGAAGTTCCTTATTAACTTTCGTTCCCCACCCAACCCCCATGTTTAGCCTCAGAAGTAAACCTCAGGTCATTTCAGCTGCAAATATGAAAATAAAAGTGATAATATTAATGCCTTTGCATCTGAGGCAAAGCTTTTGCATTGAGAACTCAGGACTTGTTTTAAAAAGTGATCCCAGATATTTTGCTTTATCAGATCATTGCAGCCAGTGATCTTGCTTTACTACAACGGAGAAGGAATAAAAATCACATCTTAGTTGGATCCCCTGAGCTAGACTAGCCTCTTGTGACAAGGATTCCCTAACACACAATGAGGTGTCAAGATTTCATGAGAAAAGAAGCCAGGTGTGAGGACCAGAGGATAGCACCTTCTCACGAGGGAACGTCTAAGGTCTGATAGCCAGTTACAGGAGCGGCACTAACTCTCCGGCCTTTTTAGCCTGTGCCGTCACAAAGGGGGCACAGCCGGGTCACCCAGCTCACTAGTAATTGTGTTTTACAGACTTCTAAAGCAATTGGCTCAGTCAGTCCCAATTCAATAAAAGTGGAGAGCAGGAGCACTCTTGTTCTATTTTTTTTTAAAACTCGAAATTATTTCATTCGGCAGTCTGTCTTTTTTATTACCAGGACTTGACATTAGCACTCCAAGCTATATTAGCATCCATTTCAGCAGTTCAGTAATGGTATTAAAAAAACACTTAACTTCAACGGTGAATGGTTGTATGACAGTGCCATAAAAATTCACATTAAAAAAAAACTTATGTATTTGTCCCTGCATTTCTCCCCACCCACACCAATCCCACTTGTTTAACTGCTTCAGAACTGTGGTGTCATTTGCAAACAGTTTCAATCTGCGAGAAGCCCAAGAGATTGCTGGAAGCCACGATCCTCAAGCCACCCCCTCAAAAACAATCACAGAAAAAGCAAGATAGCGTTGGAGGAGAAATAAAGAGGAATTTAAAAGGAAAAAAATAGGGCTCATAAGAACATAAGAAGAGCCCTGCTGGATCAGGCCAAAGGCCCATCTAGTCCAGCTTCCTGTCTCTCACAGAAGCCCCACCAAATGCCTCTGGGACCACACAAGACTAGATATCCTGATACCACTCCCCTGCATCTGGCCCTTGAAGTAGCCTGGTTTTAAGGTTCACACATCTCCATCATGGTTTGTAACCTGTGATGGACTTTTCCTCCAGGAATTTGTCCAATCCCCTTTTGAAGGCATCCAGGCCAGGTGCCATCACCGCACCCTGTGGCAGGGAGTTCCACAGACTAACAACGCTGGGTGAAAAAATATTTTTGTTTGTTCTTACTCTCCCAGCCCTCAATTTGAGTGGATGTCCCCTAGTTCTGGTATTTTGTGAGAGGGAAATGAGCTCCCCTCTATCCACTTTACTTATGCCCTGCATTATTTTGTACGTCTCACTGATATCCCCCCTCAGATTGTCTGTTGTTAGGAACTGAAGAAGAATAACCCTCAATATATCATGTCTGCTCCAGAACGTGCTGGTGTCAATGAGAACATGCCTACTGGGTTCAATGGGTAATTAAAAGATAAGCCAGCCAAGGAAGGACTAATATACTCAGAATTCCTGAGGTAAAATACATTGGCATCTTGCGCCTTAGTGGGATTTATTTTGAACCCCACACTCTCTGGAATGAGACATTAACTACCTTGGCAGTGGAGGGTGCTCGTAAATGACGGCATTAGGTTCTAAATTTTGATTAAACATTCAGTAATTAATCAGTGGTAGATATGAAGCAGTTGTTGGGATCCAGAGCTTCAAAAATGCTTGAGAGAGAAAACATTACAAAGTAATTAGAAGCGCTCGTTCATGAGAGAAAGGATTGCTCTCAATAAAGAGGTAAATGATAGCATGTTTATTGTGGACGTAGGCAGCCAGTGCAATATGATAAACTGCAGGAGATACACATATCAGTAATCATCTGCATTATTAGTGTCATTAATCATAATTCTAAAAATATGACAGCAGCTGCCAACTTTTGACCAATTTTCCTTCTGCCTGTTGGCCGTTATAACTTCACTAATAGACTGCAGAGCCCCTGTGCGTGTGGCAGTTTTGCATTGAGAATGGAAGGTTAATTATATTTCAGCTGCTGATTCCTTCTCTCCTTGGAAAAGCCTTAGCACTTTGACAATCCCAGGAGCTTGCTGCTGTTAAACCAGTAAAACTACTTTATTGAAATTTTCTTTGTTGGTCAGGAGTGAGTAGATGTTTCAAATGAGATATAAGCGCCAGCCTGGGACAATTGCTAACATTTCTTGCTCCCATGTAATCCTTGGAAGGGAAGCCAAACTCATACTTCCTCTTAGCTTTGGTCTCTAGTTGATTGGTTTTCCCCCCGCAAAACCCTCTCAGAATTTAATAACCCATAGCAATAGTAAGCACAGAACAATTTCATGGGGTCCCAGACTAAAAAGTAGAGTTGGCATAGATACTTTGCTGATTCTAATCAGTTGCTAAAGCACAGCTAAACAATTACTAAAAATATCATGAGAAACACTGCATGCGAAGGAAGTAGAGAGAGCCATATCTTTCTACATTGTAAATCAAAATAGCATTCTGACTAACACAGTGTGCCTGAAACAGTAACACAGTATTCAACAGCAGGCCAAGCTACTTTGGTATTTATTTGATGACTTTCTGTTCTTGCAAAAATAATTTAAAAGTATGAAATAAACAGGTGCTTTCCTGGATATTTTGTTTTTCAATGTTGCAGTGTGAGTTTGATTGAAGAATGTCCGGCTTCCTTGGCTCACCTATAATTTCAAACACAGTATACATGACTTACTAAGAACAACCAGTACTGAAATTTGTCAAAATAAAAATGGGTCAGTTTTTGGAACACACTTTCAAGCCATAAATTCAGGCAAAATCCTGAAGATTTCTTTCCAAACACATTGGTTATGTTACTAAACTCTTCTTCTTCTTCTTCTTCTCCTCCTCCTCCTCCTCCTCCTCCTCCTCCTCCTCCTCCTCACTCCCTGATAGTATTTTCTGTTGGAAACCATCACAAACAGAAGTGAATTTTAGATTAAGGAATAGAGATCATAAGCATACTCACTCAATTCCACGTTCTTGCAGACCTAGGCTCTCTCAACATGATGACACATTTTAATAAGAAATGTTAAAGACCCATGAGATTACCTTCCTAAAGCCAACAGCACAAAGAATAGGTCTTAATTCCTCCTGAAGGCTACTGCAATTTACATGCTGTCTCTCTCATATTCTTACAATTGAGAAGGAAAATGTGCCCCATGCACACATATATCAACCATAAAATAACTGGTTGGTGATTGAGAAAGATGTGAACAATCTATTTGGTAATTGGTACTCCAGATTCTTAAATAAAGCAGTCATCCTAACAGAAGGAAATTTGTACCAGTTGTGAACTGTTTCCCATTTTGCACAAATGTGCACCAGTTGTACAGCACAGACAAATGTGGGCAAAATGGGAAATGCCTCACCATTCTTTTTGGTGAGAAAATAAATACTTCTGCAGTCTAGGAAGGTAAGATATATACTCTTATATATATATAAAAGAGAGAACAGTTCAAATTCCCTTCCAGTTTTTGATGAATGTTTTCCATATGAAGCCATATTTTTGGCCATGACTTACAGAGCAAAGAATAATCAAGTGCAAGGTCCATGCATGTTTTGGAAAGTCTTTCCAACCCTTCCCTATTAAAATTCTGCATATATTTAGACTTACAATTCAAAGTGTTTTCCAGAAGTGTGACATAAATTCATACCACTGGTTTGGAACTAGTTCACACTAGTGCCTTTATATACTGTACCTGTTCGTATGATATGTGCTAGTGTATACAACCCCCCCCAAACCACTAAACACAGTACAGTATGGAATTAAATATCATCTGACATTATTAGATCCTTGTATCTATAAGGCTAAAGAGACTCATATTCAATTCATGCGAATATTGAATGTATTGTTTTCAAGGGATGTGTTATATTATAGCCCCTCTTTGCTTTTCATGCTACAATAGAATATAAAAGGAGATGTCCAGGCTGGGTTTTAGACTTGTACTGGATGACAGGGTATTGGATGGTTTCCATATCAATCGCTCCACCAATAGATGGTCACAAAACACATGCAAACGCTGCCAAGTCAGTTCAAATATTTAGTCTTCAGGCAATTGCTGTTACTTTGTAAAATACATATCCCACTTTCTCCTTAATGTTGCTTAAAGCATCACTCATGCCTCCAGAGATTCCCGAATAATGATAAATGATGTGTGAATTTTCTGAGGATTTGCAATATGCATGAAAGCAAGTTGAAAATTTTAATTTAAAACAATATAATACTTTAAATTTTAAACTTAAAGGCCACTATCCTTTTGCAGAGATCTGCTGGCATAGCAGGAACAACATCGCCAGCAGTGCTAGATTGCCATTTATTAAAGATTTCTTTTTTTCAGTTTTGGGATGCTTGTGACTTGTGCACAATAAGACAATGTCACATGCTTTTTGAGTTTAAAAACAAAATAAAAGGAACTCTTAATTAACAGCAAGCTGCCAGTGATGTCATTCCTGTGCTGGCAGAGCTCCACGAGAGAGTACTGGCTAACATGTTCCAAGCATCTTAGAGAGTTGTTATTTGTTAAGAAGAGATGTTGCCTTTCATAGATGAACATAAGAACATAAGAAGAGCCATGCTGGATCAGGCCAAAGGCCCATCTAGTCCAGCTTCCTGTATCTCACAGCGGCCCCACCAGATGCGTTTGGGAGCGCATGAGACTAGATATCTGTCTCCTGATACTACTCCCCTGCATCTGGCCCTTGAAGTACCCTGGTTTTAAGAATGGAGATTACACATCTCCATCATGGTTTTGTAACCTGTGAGGGATTTTTCCTCCAGGAATCTGTCCAATCCCCATTTGAAGGCATCCAGGCCAGATGCCATCACCACATCCTGTGGCAGGGAGTTCCATAGATTAACAACGTGCTGGGTGAAAAAATATTTTCTTTTGTCAGTTCTTACTCTCCCAGCCCTCAATTTGAGTGTATGTCCCCTAGTTCTGGTATTTTGGGAGAGGGAGAAGAGCTTCCCTCTATCCACTTTACTCATGCCCTGCATTATTTTGTATGTCTCAATCATATCCCCCCTCAGGCGCCTTTTTTCCAGACTAAAGAGGCCCAAATGTTTTAGCCTTTCCTCATAAGGGAGGTGCCCCAGCCCAGTAATCATTTTAGTCGCTCTCTTCTGTACCTTTTCCAGTTCCACTATGTCTTTCTTGAGATGCGGTGACCAGAATTGTACACAATACTCCAGGTGCTGCCTTACTGTTGTTTTGTATAATGGCATTATAATGTTGGCTGTTTTATTTTCAATCCCCTTTTTGATAATCCCTAGCATGGAATTGGCCTTCTACACCGCTGCCACACACTGGGGAGACACCTTCATGGAGCTGTCCACCAACACACCAAGATCTCTTTCCTGATCCGTCATGGATAACTCAGAGCCCATGAGTTGATAGATAAAGTTTGGATTTTTGACCCAATATGCATTACTTTACATTTGGCTACATTAAAACACATTTGCCATTTCTCAGCCCATTCCCCCAGTTTGGAGAGATCCTTCTGGAGCTGTTCACAATCTTCTCTGGTTTTTACCACACGGAAAAGTTTTGTGTCATCTGCAAACTTGGCCAGCTCACTGTTTATCCCTGTCTCCAGGTCATTTATGAACAGATTGAAAAGCACCGGTCCCAGGACAGAGCCCTGAGGCACACCGCTTTTCACTTCTCTCCATTGTGAAAATTTCCCATTGACACCTACTCTTTGTTTCCTGGATCTCAACCAGTTCTCAGTCCATAAGAGGACCTGCCCTCTTATCCCCTGACTGTGCAATTTTCTCAGCAGCCTTTGGTGAGGGACTGTGTCAAAAGCCTTTTGAAAATCCAGATAGACTATATCCATCAGTTCCCCCAAATCCACATGCCTGTTGACCTTTTCAAAAAATTCTAAAAGATTTGTCAGACAAGATTTACCCTTACAGAAGCCATGCTGATTTTCTCTCAGCAAGGTTTGTTCTTCTATGTGTTTTAAGATTTTCTCTTGGATGAGGCTTTCCACCATCTTCCCTGGGACAGATGTAAGGCTAACTGGCCTGTAGTTTCCTGGGTCCCCCCTCCTTCCTTTTTAAAAAAATTGTGTGACCTCTGCTATCCTTCAGTCCTCCGGCACTGTGGCCGTTTTAAGAGACAAGTTGCATATAACCGTTAAGAGATCTGCAATTTCATTTCTCAGTTCCCTAATAACCCTTGGGTGGATGCCCAGTGACTTGTTAATCTTCAATTTATCAATTAGTCCTAAAGAATCCTCTCTTTTAACCTGTATTTGATTTAATTGTTTAGTCCAGACGGGCGGTTCAGGTAGTGGAATCTGCTCGAGGTTTTCTGTCGTGAAGACAGATGCAAAGAACTCATTTAATTTCTCTGTAATTTCCAAGTCCTCCTTAACCTCCCCTTTTCCTCCCTCACCATCCAGAGGGCCAACTGGTTCTCTGGCAGGTTTTCTACTTCTAACATATTTAAAGAAGCTTTTATTATTACCCTTTATATCGCTAGCCATGTGTTCCTCAAAATCTTTCTTTGCCTCTCTTATCATCTTCTTACATTTCTTTTGCCAGAGTTTGTGTTCCTTTTTTTTTTCCTCATTTGGGGAGGATTTCCACTTACAGAAAGACCTCTCCTTGCACTTTAGAGCCTCTCTAACTCCACACGTTAACCATGCTGGTGTCCTCCTGGACTTAAATGAGCTCTTCTTTCTTTGTGGTATGCACTTGTGCTGGGCCTCTATTATTGTTGTTTTAAACAGGCTCCATGCACTCTGAAGAGATTGGATTCTTCTAACCTTCCCCTTCAATTTCTCTCTAACTAGTTTCCTCATCTGAGGGAAGTTTGCCCTTCAAAAATCAAGGGTTTTTATGTCTGATTTGGTTGACACTCTTCCTCCAACATGCATGGCAAAGGAAATTGCAGCATGGTCACTATTCCCCAGAGGCTCAGTGACATTCACATCCCTCACCAGGTGCTGAATATCACACAGTATTAGATCCAAAGTTGCCTGTTCTCAGGTGGGCTCCATGACAAGTTGCTCTAAGGCACAATCATTCAGCAAGTTGAGAAACCCAGTTTCTCTTTCTTGCCCAGAGCTCGCATTGGCCAAGTCAATGTGGGGATAATTGAAGTCCCCCATGATTACTATCCTATCCCTCTTAGCCACCTCCATGATTTCTCGCCTCATTTCAAGGTCCCCCTCACGTTTTTGATCTGGTGGACGATAGAATACCCCAACTATCACATCACTCCTTGGACCTGGTAGTTTAACCCACAGTGATTCTATGGTGGAGTCAGACCCTCTGTCAATCTCCATTCTGCTGGATTTTACCCCTTCTTTAACATAGATGGCCACTCTTCCTCCAACCCGCCCCTCTGGGATTGCTGTATCCAACTGGTTCTCCACATTGCACCAGGTTTCTGTTATGGCTATTATATCTATGTTATCCCTAGCTGCCAAATGTTCAAGTTCTCCCATCTTTGCTCGGAAGCTTCGAGCATTGGCGTAGAAGCACCTGTACAGTGGGTCCCGCAACAACAGCTGCTGCCTTGTTCTTTTCCCCCCACAGCTTTTATTTTCAGTAGACAAACATATCACATTCCATTATTCTCCCAGTGCTAATACCTGCTATGTCATCTCTATGTGATTCTCTACCCTCTCCAACCTCATCCCCCAATGATGAGGTGTTCTGAACCAGATGCCACTCAGCTCCTGTCGGCTTTCCCCCAGTTATCAGTTTAAAAGCTGCTCTGCATCCTTTTTGAGGTTGAGTGCCAGCAATCTGGTCCCATCATGATTCAAGTGCAACCCATCCCTCCTGAACAGGTTTGGCTTGTCCCAAAATGTTCTCCAGAACATTATGGCCTGCAGAAGGCACATAAAAGCCCCTGGTGGTTCCACAGGTATGTATGAACTCCTGTCTATGGGTAGTCTGGAAAATGCTGTGCACAGTGAGAACAATTTCAAGCAATCAGACCTATGAAGCTGGCCTAATTAAGTTGCTACAGTCTGTTGCCTATACAATAACAAATGGTTTCTAATTATTGCTTGCTTCACATCTATGCTTGTTTCATTCGAGCGAAGTTTGATCAGCCTTTTTGCTTAGATTTTTGACCAATTCTGGATGCTTAAAAATACTAGTTTCTTTTTTCTCTTCTTTGAAATGGGACAGTTTGCCTTGAGGCAGCTGGTACAGCGTAAGTTGATGTGTTACAATATAACTTATGCCATTCCCAAGTAACTTGGGCATGTACGCCAGTGGTTATGCTTCTCATTTGTCATGTCTTTTGATCTTTAACGAACAACAACACTAATGTTTTAAGAGTGTGCATTGATCTTGATCCTTTTGTGCACATGGCAGCTGTTGGGAAAGTGTAATTCTGTTCACACCGTAAGAGCCATCTCACCTAACACCTCAACAGGTATGTGCTGAATTACCAGGCCCTGTGAGGGCACAGAACTCTGAGATTTTACTTTCGAACGGATTTCACAAGCTGAAGGCATAACAGGCAGAGCCTTTCCTAGTAAATTCAGAGGATGCACTGGCTTAGTTGGGATGCATACAGCCTTCCCAAATATCATATTGCTATTATCATTTGGGAACATTCTGAAGTAATCACTAAACGGTTTCCCTGTACTGTATGTTCTAGCTCTGCATTTTGTATGCATAGAGCTTGGTCTCTCCTGCCAACAGCCCAATAATTCTCGCTAACATATTTAGAGTTACAACATTTATAAAGTTGCAAAGTGGAGTAAACAAACCATCTGTTTGGCTTCACCATATATGTCATGCTCTCTTATTAGCATATTACGATTCATTTAGTAAACAAATTTGGTTATTTTGTTCGTGTCAAAGTCAGAGGGAGCTTGAAAGATGATTAACATTCCTGGGACAGGCACATTAATACATTGCTTCCTCTGCAAAGTTAAGTGGCTTCTCCGGAGAATCGCCCCTTGTTGACAAGATGAGACTGTCAATTTTGTTTGCCTGCCACATTAGGGGCCGTTAAGGGGACGGCAAGCACTGAGAATGAGGGAGCCGCGGAGGCAGCAGCATTCGCTGCGAATTGAGAAAAGAAGTCTAATTCTGATAAATGGTCGACCCCAATACATCCTACCTGTTATTACAACAGACGTGCCCTATCTGTGCAGTAAATTAGTTAAACCCCTAAAGAGTTTGGTGAGAGCTTATCTTCAAGTGAATAATTTGAGTGGAGAGGGAGCTGTCTTCGTGACCGGTGTGAATGATTTGCTTCATATTGAAAAGGGGTTGTAATGACTGGGTTCCACGTCTTTAATTTGTAAGAATTTGCTTGTCCGTTGTTGCCTGCATTTAATAAGCACTTCTTTACTTCTTCTTCTTTTTTAATAGGTGCTGAACTGTTTTTTACCTTTTGGATTTTCTTCCTATAAAAGGTTAATATTTTCTCAGATTCTATGCAATTTATAAAAACTTTTAGGGGGCGGGGGAAGAGACGCTGCTTGTGCTGCTGGAGCATAAACTGTCCCTATTATTTCAAATGGTGGCAACATTTCAGCCCAGTTCTGAAATGTTAACAATGGAAAGGAACTCCCATTAAGGAATTTGGCAGATGCTGCACGCTACCAAAAGGTGAAGATGCACATAGTTTTTGGACCTCTGTGAGACTGACTGCTGTGTATCCTTATTCCAATGCCCCAGTGCAGGAAAAGCAGGCTGGAAGAACAACCATGGCAGTAGGAGATAAGACTATAAAACTATATTCACTTTCTTGAGGGAAAGCTCCATTAAATTCTAGTGGGCTTCTGAGTAGATTTTATATTTTAATGCTCTGCTAGGAAACAAGTGTTTCACAGTGAGTTTTACCATTTCAGGGAAATATTCATCCAGATAACATTATTTACCCACTATTATTGCAAGTAGGATGAGGAAAAAAATGGAACTTAGATCTATCTCAAAGAAACGTCAGCTTTTGAACAGATCCGTCTGAGGTTTTCAGGTTGACACCAGGCAGACTTGAGAAAATTCATGTCTTTCCCTATATTAAAGAGAAGTCTCTAGGAAACTATGTCTTGAAAAACATAGCTTTCCCAAGAGTCCACAGCAAATAAAGAGGTGGTCTTGTCTCTTGGAGGAAATCCTAGATGCTTCCCTGAATTTTCTGATTCACTGAGAAAGCAATAAAACCCGACCCTTTTTTTGTTTGTAGATCTATAAGGAAGTGTATTTGTCTCCAGGCACAGCAAGAGGTCCTTTTACTCACACAGCCTTATTCCTCTTGTTCAGTTGTCTGGCCTATGAGTGAAAAGTACTGGATACATAGCAAACATTAGTAAATTTTATAAGATTAAGGTTTCTCTTTAATGTAGTTCCTGTAAAATGTACTATGTGGCTTGGGTTTATTTTCCAGCTATTCAACAGGGAATACCTCTTTAGCTCCTTAAACACTAACTACAGGATAATTATTTACATGGTAGATATTCTCATCTACTTGATTTGAATTTCAGGGAAGGCTAGATATGTAAACACAACCAATACAAACGCCAAACAGTATCACTTTGTCCTTTGAAAAAACTGTGAGGTATCAATAGTTGTGTATGAATTTAGACTGAGTGATAGTATTTTTGGACCTACAGTAGAGGTCCCTGCCAGCCCCACCGTCTTGTGGCTCATCCAGACAGCTTCATCAGTCTGAATACAGCTAGTTGGAGGACTCACACTAGCTGTATTCAGACTGATGAAGTCATTTGGATGAACAGCAAAACATTTCTATCTCTCAAAAAAGAAGTCCAGTAGCCATGACTCAACTTCCAGATATAATGTTCATAATATATAAAAATATGCATATGAGAAAGTTAATCAATTGACTTGATTACAATCAGTACACAAATAGTGAACAGGTCTCCCATTTTTTGTTGTAGATTAAGAGTTCATTAACATGTGTAAACCAGTTAAATTGGCAAGTGTCTATTCCAAGGAGCCTTGAAACAAGCACATTAATTCTAGATAGTTCCAACTGCAACTTTTATATATATGTTTTTATATATGTTATCCTGTGTGGGGCTTATGGAAGATGTAAGTAGGCCAAACTATTTTTTTATCATAGGCATGACTTCCTGGAATACTTTAATTTCAGTTGTTAGATATATATAATTTCTTGCACTGGTAACATGCACTGGTAACATCCTGTATTGATTACTGCAATGCGCTTTACATGGGGCTGCCTTTGAAGACGGTCCGGTGATTGCAACTGGTCCAGAATCGTGTGGCGCAGCTGGTAAGTGGTGGGGCTGTCAGGGATCACATCACGCCGATTCTGCGTAACCTGCATTGGTTACCAGTTGCTGTCCGAGCCGAATTCAAAGTGCTTGTTTTGACATATAAAGCCCTAAACGACTTAGGACCTAGATACCTGAAGGACCACCTCCTTCCATACGAACCTACCCGGCAATTAAGATCTAGCCAGGGGGCCCTTTTGAAAGAGCCATCTCTCAAGGAGGTGAGAGGGATGGCTTGTAGACATGGGGCCTTCTCGGCAGCTGCTCCCAAGCTATGGAATGCCCTCCCGATCGAGATCTGCCTGGCGCCAACACTGTTTACATTCCGGCGCCAGGTAAAAACCTTCCTCTTCCAGAAGGTTTTTAATTGATATAATATAGACTGTGGGTCCGCTGATGACAATTTTAGGATAATGATTTTAGTGTAAGGTTTTTATTGATGATTTATTGATATTTTACTTTTAATTATTTTAAATTGTTTTATTCTTTGGACTGTAAGCTGCCCAGAGGGCGGCATATAAGTTAAATAAATAAATAAATAAATAAATAAATAAATAAATAAATAAATAAATAAATAAATAAAACAGTCAGATGACACAGGGTAGACACAGGCTAGAAAAAAATGGAATATTCCTTGGAGCTGATGGGACCCTACCTGTTTTACTTTCCACAAATTGATAGTTCTTCTTTGTCTCAATATTCCTATATGTCTCACTCTTCATACACTAGAGGCCATGTTATATGTTTTTGTAAGAGTATTTGGCCTAGAATCCTCCCATGTCCTAGCAGATCTTAGGGTTCAGGAGCACTAGACTGAATTGTTGGTTTAGCGCTGTTATGAAACTTAAACCAAGGTGAGCCTGCTTCATCTGATTCAGAACTGCCTACAACCTCTTAATATAATTATTAATTTTGAATTCTGTTGTTCTCAGAATTTTTTCTTGTTACTTGTTAAAGTAAAAAATGAATGATGCATTTCCGTTCTTAATTATTATACAGTTGGTAGACAACATTTAATGGCTTCACAAGCTTCGTAAAGTTCCCGCTTCACCTTATTGGAGTCTGCCACAATTAATTCACTGGGGCAGCTGCAGACCATATTTGAACATGGGATGTTAAAATTGGTCACAGTCTTTCTTAGAATTGTAGCCACTGGCTTCAAGAGTTCCATGAATTTAATCCATGTCTGTTAAAAAGGAGATTTCCTCTTGTATTCTTCATTATTATATTTAAAAGCTCTTGCTAAATATGAAGAGGGTCCTAAGCCAACAGAAAGTTTTGTTGAGTTTGTACTCAGCTGTGGCACTTATCAATTACAGTTGAAGTGGTTGAAGAACGTCCTGCTTCAAACTCAGCTCCAGGTGTGACTCTGATTTGAATGTATTTCTTGGGTTGTATTACTAGATGTGCCTAGTTGAGCCACAAGGAGAAGGTTTAGTAGAGTCTGATCTTTATTTTAAAAATTCCAGGTAAATTTTGTTTTTAAAAGCCACTTTGTGACAATTGATTTAGTGTTTCCAGAGTGAGAGAACAATAGTTTTAATGCTCCAAGTGCATTGATAGCTAATAGCATAAGCCATGCCTGGGCCAACAGGGTGGGCGATTCTCCTGAGAAGCCACTTAACTAGACTTCATGTATGTATGATCGGGTGCCCTGGAGATGAGTTTTGGATACAAACTCCCATAATGCCAAATCAGATGGCTCTAGATTATAGTGGCTCTAGTCCAATTTATCAGAAGGGCATCATCCAGGAGCTTGATTAAGACTATGAAATAGAACTGAAGCGTGCCCAGATTCTGCTTTTATTTTATGAGGAGAAATAGGAAAGTTAATTATCTGCCATTTGGGACACCTTTGGGGCTTTATCAAATTTCATTATCTTTTCCCATTTCAGCCTCTGTTATTGTAACATTATGAAAACAATAGCCTATAAAAATACTGGTAATAAGTCTCAGCAATAAATTAGTCAGTTTTCACTATAGTCAGGCTGCACTAACTATAATGGAAAGAAACTCAGTGGAACACAGTGGGACATTTTAAAGAATAAATAAGCATAAGATATTGTTATGCACTTGCTGATTCACTTACCCTAATTTTAACTTTTTAAAAATATTATCTTGCAATTTAGGTCACATTGCAATCAGCACTGTCAGATTTCTCCTAGATATAATAATTATAAGGAATTTTTGAGGTTTCCACTCAAATGAAACATGAAAAATTTTCATGGAAGCCAAAATAGATGTTGGAGAAATTTAATACAGTATAATGTATGAAAAATTTTCAATGTATCCCTAGAAATAAATGGTCACTCTTTGAGTTGAAACAGATGACATGAGCTAGGTAAGGAGTTTCTCTTCCAAGGACTCGTCATGTAACCCACGGCTTTTAAAGATACCTGACTGGAGCCATTTACACTGTTCCATTCATGGGTGGTGTTGACATTCTAGTGGTACACTCAGCCCACTGATAAAGGAACTCCTGGGTAGCTCATTAGGTCCAAGAGGCTGGGAGTTCTTCTCCACCCTGTGCCTCCTTAAGAAAGGCTAGAATCAATTATCTATAGGGTCCCTTCCAGCATTGCAGTTCATAGGTGGTGGTGGTGGTGGTGGTGGTGGTGGTGGTGGTCATCATCAGCTTGTATTACTGTGTGGCATGTGGCCACAACACTTGCACCGTGCTGGTGTCTGTGTGGAATATTTCCCTGGATAGGCAATTCAGTGACGCTTCACAGCATGCATGTTGTAGCATTTACTTGGTGGGGTCTTGATTTATTCAAACATAGAGCAGACTCGTTGAAATCAATGGAACTTAGTTCCTCATGAGTGACTAATGGAAGTAGTGTCGTGTTAAGTTCTGTCTGATTAAATTTGCCTCCAACTTCTGGAAAGACACTCAGTAGTAAGTTGCAAATAGAGTAGGTGCATTAAGTCAGTGAAACTTACAAGGAGTTGACTTGTCAAGATCCTGCTGATTCGATAGGCCTGTACTAGTTGTGAGTTATTATTGAATCTCAGCCAGTGTCCTTTTGCTTTCTAGAATATATCTATAGCTACCTGGACAATTGCCTACATTGGAAGAAACCATATATACTTATTATGATCTTTGAATTCCCTCATTTTGATGTGGGTCTGTTTAAAATAATCATAAAAACAAATAAAATATTGCATCTAAATGAATACAGTCCTCTCAATGCATCTTTTTAGATGTCCATATGATCTTGAGAAGGATTTTCAACACCAATGATATAGATTAAGAAATGAATGTAACAGAATCAATTCTTTTGAACTGTGGTTGCATAATGGAAATCGACTCCTATGAATGAACTCATGTTCAGAAGTTATGAACAGCAGGACTAATGCACTGCAATGAGTTCATCTTTATTATTGCATTACACCTGAATCAATTGATAAAGCAAGTTTTTTTTTGAAGCTAGGAATGGCACTTAATTGAATAAAAGTCAATGTAATTATATTACGAGAAGCCAATGGTACTGCTGACAGCGGAAAAGGGACCTTGCCGACGAGAGTGCCAGAACTTGTCCACACATTTCTGCACATCGTTTGCCTGACAGATATTAAGGACTGGTACATAGCTTAATTAGGTTACTGATAGCTCCTGCTATAAATGATAAGTGAATGGAGATGGCATCACTTTCTATTGATAGCTGAAACCAGCTGCAATTTGTAATGGTTCATCATCACCAGGAAAGCAACTTTTACTTGGGGTGGGATGTGTGTGCCCCAGATGGAATATGTGTAAGTCCTCCTCATACTTTATATATTCAGTAAATCTTGACCTTAAATACATGAGAGATCTACTGTAGGTGTTGGCTTTTTGTAAGCAACACATCAAGGGATGTTTGTGAGAACTAAGTAGGATGGTGCTGCAGTTGGGTAGCAAAATGGCAGACCAAATCTTACGAATCAGCTTCAGCTTCTCTAGGTGACATTAAGAATCTGGGCCCATGCTCCCAACCTAAGTTACTGCAAAGGCTTGCTATGGCAAGGTTGCAACCTGGAGCAGATGCGTGTCTCCAGAGGGACCACCAGAAGGGGCAGCCATAGCCTTCCCATCTATTCTGATCCCCGCCATTCTCTCCACTGGCCCTGGGCAGCCTCAAGTGTAGCCAACCTGGATTTTGGTTTCTTAACACAGGCAGGACTTGGGAAGGAGGTGGGGAGGGTCATTGGGAGGGGGGAAATCCATGGCTGTGCTTCTTCAGCTGTTTCAAAGAGTTGACAGGTATGCACCCATTCTCTGAATGGCAGTCTGGAAAACCTGGTTGATGACTCAAAATGTTGTCCTGAACTACACAGAAAGAGAGAGTACAAGCTGGAAGAAAGAAGAAGAAAAGAATGTGCCACATGGGTATGCAGGGTGCACCTGTTTGCTTGTACCGTGATGGTTTTCAATTGTGTTGTGAACATAACATAGCAATCTGCTAGTCATAGAAGCATAGAATAATAGAGTTGGAAGGACCTCAAGGGCCATCCAGTCCAAACCCCTGCCAATATTTCCGACAGATGGCCATCCATCCTTTGCTTAAAAACCTCCAAAGAAGGAGACTCCACCACACTCTGTGGCAGCATATTCCACTGCCAAACAGCTCTAACTGTCATGAAGTTCTTCCTAATGTTCAAATGGAATATCTTTTCCTGTAGTTTGAAACCATTGCCCCGAAGTCCTAGTCTCTGAAGCCATGGAAAACAAACCTGTTCCCTCTTCAATATGACATCCTTTCAAATATTTAAACATAGCTATCATATCCCCCCCTCAGCCTTCTTTTAGAAAAGCTAATCATTCCCAGTTCCCTAAGCCGTTCCTCATAAGACATTTCCTCCAGACCTTCAACCATCCTGGTCGCCCTCCTCTGTACCCGCTCGACATAGACCTCGAGTGACCACTTGACTGGTGCAGTGAAGATTGTCTCTCCATTGTTTGCCACAGCCATCAGGGGAGCAGGTGCTTTCCATCCAAGGGCCACCACAGTACCATCCATTGTGTCATGACCCTCAGTAATGTCCATGACACATGCACAGTAACTGGCAGCATGATTGCAGCTCATTAGCAAAACAAGTCTTTCACATTCCAGTGCTTTCCTATATCTGCTAAAGGAGGCTGTAAGGCTTACTTTTGTTCATTGATCATTCCTGTCTGTGAACGCTGAATGTATCTGTTCAGAACAGGCCTATGCATGGTGTGAATTTGAATGTGTCGGATTTGATTTATGGTTTTAGATTGTGCGGTTGGTCCAGTAACCATCGGGACAACAGTGTAAGTGAGATGACGGGTGACAGAAAAATGATATCATGGCGAAAGCATTCGTAGTCTGTATTTTTATTGTTTTAAGATTCTCTTTCATTTTTTTAAGCCAGATGTGACTGGATTGAAATGTGAATTTGTTCTCTTTCTCTTTCTCTCTCTCTCTCCCCCCCCCTCTCTCTCTCTTTCTGTCTTCCTCTTTCTTTTATGATCTCGATTTAGCAAAAGATTAGAAAGCTGATCTTATCACAAGGTAAGCTCAGCCTTCCTAAGTGCAGTGTGGGGGATATGTACAAATGCTTAGGAAAAGCAGACGTGCAAACGTTGCAGTGAAAGATGGTTGTCCTTTTGGGAATGAATGAACAGTCTATTATGCTTTCTGCTTCCCAACTGTCTCCATCATGGATGTATCTCTCACCAGCTGTTCTCCTGGGAAAGAGAGGTGTATTTGAATCCCGAATTTACCCTCCTTCAATTATCAGTTTACCCTTTCACTACAACCAGCCACTTGCCTTCTATCAAAGGAGTGTAGGTTGATGTCCCAGTCTGCTATTTTTAATAAGGTAAATAAGAATCACGTACAGAGCTATGGAAAATTAACTCTACATTTATCCCTCCATTGCACCCCCTCTCTCCCTGCCATAATGCTCAGTTGAGTTGTTCTGCTATTTGAGCACCCAGCTGGTTGAGATATATGCTTTTTTGTGAATATGTTATTTGAACAGCCAATGTTCAAACAACATAAAGGAATCTGATTTTATCAGCTTTTGTTTCCTATCTTTAGTCACCCCAGCCCTGCAAGGGACCTTCATGTGGGGAAGAAGTTGGCTTTGTAGATCAGGAACCACAAGCCCAGATGGGATCCAGATGTGGACCAGTCTTTACACCACACATTTGAACATGAGGCACCAAGTGTGTCCTCCATTTGAACTACAAGGGGAAGGAAAAGGGCATGCCTTCCCATCTGCATTGCAATGTGGTTGGGAATGTGTATCTCTAATTGCTGGCTTTGGTTGGAACACAGTGTTGTGTGCAACTATATTTGGATTGGGAAGCCTGTTGACTCCCTTCACTTTTCACTTAAATCTTGACTGAGAGGCAGCTGTACGTCTGCTTTATATAGTTTCTGCAGCTAACATACATGTGCCCTGCATTTTCAGGCAGTACGGCAGAACAGAATTTGAGGTTCCTTACGGCAGTTCAAGGATCTGCCCCGTACGTAGCTCATGAAGACTCATTATTTATGTAATTTTAGTGTACTTCATTACTCTTCACCCCAGGTGATCCCATACTCTGTACCCCTTCGTTTGCAAAGTGCTACGTGTCTTGGGCCTCTCCTGTTGCTTTTTACAGTGTTAAATCTTGGAGCAGCCCAATATGCAAACTGAGAAGCGTCATTCAGGCAGGATTGTCCTGTAGCACATAGAGCTGTTGCAAACCTAAGACCATGGTTTGAAGTTGGTGGCAGATAACCTCTGAAGTTAAAAGGAGGAGAATATTTTTAAAACCCTTCAATTCATTTTAATAGGCTAGCTCAGTTCATTTAGAATTTTGACTGATTATGTAGTAAGACTGCTAGAGCAAAAATTTAAAAATTAAACATATTAAGGCAGACAATTGTACCACAAAGTCGTATGTCAGTCTTAAGCAGTACAGAATCATAATCACTCATAATATTTTTTGGAACTCTTCAAAATAAAGTAAATCAGATCATTGTGGTTTAGCTTCTCAATGCCTGATGAGAGAACCTCTCCCCCTTCCAGTTTAAATACATAGGCTTAAAACCAGTGTTCATTTAAACTTATGTAGACCAACTGAACTAATGCTGAAAATTTCCCTTAGCCACCAATTTATAAATTTCCCATTGATTTAGCGGATCTACTCCAGTTGGGAGTACTGTAAGCATTGGATATATCAGCCATGTAAACTAGTTTTAAGCCACAGTGTTACATAAAACAACCTATCCTCTTTATATTAAAATATTTCAGTATTTTCCTTCTATTGGAAAATGCCCAGGGGAAAAAAATCTGTGGGAGCTTATCCGCTGTTATTAGTAAAAGAATATGTCTAATGTTTTAGGCGGTTTTCCGATTACCCCTTGCACCATGTTGGTCTCACTCATTACAATCCACCATTGGTTCCAAACTTGTCCATTCAGAGGAAGATCCCACTACTTTTCCTGGCCCTTCTCGGTTTTGAATGTAATGGTACACTTTGGTGGAGAGCAGCAGCAATAGTGTGTGTATTTAAAAGGCTGTACTGTTGCTTTTGGTATATATTACGTAAAATTCAAACATGAGGGCTGCAGTCACTTCCAAGATAAATTGTAGAAAAGGGTCACTTGAAAAAGACTGTTGGGTTAGTATGGATTTTGTCTTGCAATGGTAGGAATGTTGATGTCCGTGTGATGTAGTGACTCGTGGCCAGGAAAACAGGGCAGTCATAGTAATATTGCATGACGATTATGTGTTGCTCTCGTGATTTCTTCAGTCGAGTTTGCACTGCGAATGTAACCGGCGACGCTGTGTCTTTTTCTTCCTCCTCTCTTCCTTTCCCAGACACAGTGCTAACATAAACCTGCACCGTAAACTGTTGACCAAAGAACTGGATGACATGGGACTGGATACTTCTCAGCCCTCACTTAGTAAGGACCTCCGTGACGAATTTTTGATGAAGATATACGGTGCCCCTCACCAGATGGGGTTCGATATAAGGGAAGACACCTCCTCCCCAGCAGGTACCGATGACTCCCACCTGAATGGCTACGGAAGGGGCATCTCTGAAGAATACATGGTGTTGGACCTGAGCACCACCTCCAGCATCCAGTCCAGCAGTAGCATCCATTCCTCAAGGGAATCTGATGCAGGAAGCGATGAGGGGATTCTCCTCGATGATGTGGACGGGGCGAGCGACAGCGGGGAATCCTCGCATAAAGCGGACGCCCCCGCCTTAGGGGTTGGCATAGGGGCCGACCTCCCGGGATCCCTGATGTTTAGCGGCGTTACTGTGAACAGTGGGGGAATCATGTGTAACATTTGCCATAAAATGTACAGCAACAAGGGGACCCTCAGGGTGCATTACAAGACTGTGCACTTGCGTGAGATGCACAAGTGCAAAATCCCTGGGTGCAACATGATGTTTTCGTCGGTCCGCAGCCGGAATCGGCACAGTCAGAACCCAAACCTGCATAAAAACATTCCATTCACTTCACTAGATTAGCTCAAAGGTGGACATGGTAACACTCCAGCTCTCCAGAGGGTCTTGCTTCTTTGAACAGCCATTAACAGACTCTTCTATAAATATATAAAAATATATAAATATAAATATATATCTTTTTTTTTCTTTTTTAACAAAACAGAAAAAACCAACCCGGTGCTCCCCATCTTTTTTTCTTTTCCTAATTTTTGTTTCGTTTTGTTAAGAGTTTTTATTTGGGAGGGTCAGGGTCATCCATAAACCTTGGGATTAAATTCCCATCACTTTTAAAACAAGACAAAACAACAACAAAAAAAGAGAACCTCACACAATTTTTTTAAAAATAAATAAACCAGAAGCAAACGTGCATTTTTAAAGCCCCGCCTTTCTTAGAAAATATGTGGTCATCTCCAAAGAGACTGTTTCTTCTGCCTATGACTCTTGCCTGCAATCCTAGAAAAGGAAGTGGAGTTTGCGGGGGCAGGAATTGGAAGAAACAAGCACTGCAGAAAGGGAGGTGTGTCAGGGAGGGGGGGGAGAACAACGTCATTTGTCCTCTGTGTATTTTGAACTTTTGAAAGGACCGTCAACTGCGCATGGCTGTTACACTTGTATATACTGAGCCTGAGAGGGCCCATGATGTAAAACAATTGTATTGATGGTGGTTTAACTTTTTTATCCTTTTTTTTTTTACATTTACATTTACATTCAGCTGTTAGATATGCTGGGGTGGGGGATAGTTTGCTGGCTAGCTCTATTCATTTGTATTAGCTTCAGTGCACATTTTTTTAAGAAAAGAAGAAAAGAAAATGAAAATGAAAACACAAGGTCTTGTTTTTTAACTACCTGCTAGAGATGTGTAATGGGGAGGTGCTGGCATGCTTTAGAGCACCCGATTTGGATACCTTTTTTTTTCCTTTTGCTTTTTTAAATCTCATTACGATTGCATAAATCCAGTCATGCACTTTTTTCTTACACAATGTGGGGATGTGTAATAATATCCATACCCTTTCCCCCCCTTAAAAGTATTGCCATACGTTCAGTGTCTTACTACGAAAATTACACTTGGTTACAAGTGGTCTGGCCAAGATGGAGTGAGAATGCCGAAAGAAAGAAACAAGTGTTACTTGTTAACACGGAACTGCCAACTTTGCACACGTTTTCAGTAACCAAAATGTAATCGTGTCTGCCATAAGCAGAGGCCAAGATTTTGTTCGTTGGGGTGGGGGTGGGGGGACAGGGGCGGGGGAAAATCCATCCTACGAATGTCAGAGAACAGGAAGGTGAAACAGGAAAATGTATTCTTAGGTTCTAAAAAGTAGCCCCAACTATAAAGCAAGTCCATGGGTTTGCTAAGCTTTTTTGTTTTAAAGGAAAGCAAATCTATGTAGTGCAAGACAACAGAAGTTTGTGTGTGTGTAGGGGAGGCTGAAAGCATGGTCCCTCAGAGAACATGTTATTCAGGATACATTCCTGTAGACTCCTACTGGAGAGTAGGCCTCATGGAAGTCGGTGGGGCTTTCTTCTGAGGGTGCAGGTATAAGCCTAGGCTAACCGTGCAGAGACTGCGTGGTTGCTCCCAAACCCACCTCATCATCTGCCCCAGTAGCATTTTCCAGCTAACATTTGGAAATAGTGAAGGCATGAGGTAATCGGGTTACATTTAGTGTTTTCCCACTCTGCTTCCTTGATCTCTGAATACCGAATAGAGTGATATTCTGTCACAGTGTGGATCACCCCCCACACACACACACACATACTCACACATAGAGGCAAATGTCTAAAATGGCCTTAGGGACAAGGGTTTACAGAAGTCAGACACCACCTATAGAGTTCCGTTAGCAATTTAAGGACAATAAAAATCCGTGAAATCAGTCTGTGCTTTTCCTGATGAAGACTTGGGCTTTTTACCTCTGCAAAGGTGCCTGATGGGCCCTGGGAAGTGCTATGGTACAAATAAAACATGAATTTCCTCGCAGCAGCCAAAGGCCATTAATGGCACAAGCACTTAAAAGTCGGGGAATGGCGTGCTATTCATTTTATTAGGCAACTTTCCCTGTTGGAGAAATCAGAAGCGGGTGTCTCTGGAAGAAGGGAAGGCTCAAATTCAAAAGTTCTTCACGGTTGAGTCATCTGTTCTTTTCCCAAAATGATTTGTCAGAGCAGAGTTAGAATTAGGAAATACATCAGAGAGGAAGCCCCTCGTGGAGGAATACAGGGAGAAGCTGCTGTCCAAGTCTTTCTGTTGTTATTGTTTCTGGTGTTTACACATGTTGCCTGAGCATGGTCAGCCACACTGGTAGTGTGTGCTACCACAGCATACTGAATGAATGACAACATTTACTTAAGCTCAGCCTACAGCCAAGATCAGGGTGGCATGTGTCATACAACAGTTTATTTAAAAATAAAAAAAGATGCACAAAGAATCTCACATTAAAGTGTGTGGCTAGACCGAAGATAATGTTTTTCTTCCTAAAACATGGATACTGTAAGTAAAAACCCAGAAATGTCTAGTGGGATCTAGTTGTGTAATTCCAACCACTGGTAATCATTTATCAACACCAGCAATCCACTTTATTAATTTTACTAGAGTAAGTACATCTACATAAATACATCTACAAAAGTAAATGTGATTCTCTTCGTTGGGTCTACCCTGAGTTATGGCTAAGTTCCACTGGATATAAGTGTTGGTTCTTCAGTGGGATTTAATCCTGACTAGCTTTAGCATAACCGAGGACATTTTGTGTTGTGATTTTTTTTTTGGGGGGGGGAGAACAAAAACACTAGTTGCAATATCTCCATGTGTGTGGAAAAAAAAAAAAGAAACATCCTTAATTGAAATGCCTTATGCTAGGCCATTTTTGGTGGTTGTTTTTTCAATTAGTAAATACAAGTCTCAGCATTATTAATACAGACTCTTTTTAAAAATCTTGCCAACCAGTATGTTAAATATGTTTATATCACAAATATGTTTACATGGAAAACTCCACAGCTTTTCCTGACTTGATTTTTTTTTCATTTGTGTTTTGTCATTTTTCCAGTCTTAATTACCTTTTTAAAAAAAAACAATAATAAAATTGAACAGAGATGCTTTGTTTTGTTTTATGCTGCGTATGTACTGTATGCTTGTGAAAGGGAAGATAGAAAAGTAAAGGTGTGTTCTTCCCAAACATACGAACCATTGTAGTGTATCTGTACTGCACTGTCTCTTCAAACCACCCCCAAGTTATTAGGAACCAATCAAGAAGTATTGAAAAGGCAAGACTTACGTAAACAAATGGCTAAATGGTATCTAAGGAACAAAGAACACTGTTTTTGAAGTATGTATGGTATAAATAAATATCATTTTTAATGAAAAACATATTTGAGGTATATAAATAATTCTTCCCTGAATAAATCACTGTTCCGCATTCTCATTCTACTTTTGTTTCTGCTAAAGGTCAAATGGCTTTGGTAAAACTAGACTGGAAACTTAAACATCATCAAGTAGGCCTGATTCAGCAAATGAGTTGCACAGACAATATCTGTTTGTTACACAAAGTGAAACAGGATGGTAGATAATTGTAATGAATCAGAGAAGAGCAGGCGCATGGTTCAGGCATTAACATTCTTTCGTATCTATCAACATCTGAATGCATGAGAATCAGGCGACTGCGGCAGGATACATACATGGCAAACATAAATATAGTTTCAAATGACGTTATCTTCTACCTAAGTCCGTTGACAGCACATCTTGTTCTGGTGAATATGAATGGGCTCCCTAAGGGAGTGAAGGAACCTTCGATAAATGACACTGACATTTTGGATCCACCCACGACTGTCTCCATGGTAGGGGAATTCTGTGTTGCCTCCACACATCTCTCTCTGTCCTGAGTGGTCATCCAGAGGACCAAATTTCATGGTGTAGCTCTTGCCTGCCATCCAGATGGTTCTGAAATGCAGGCATTAACATTTGATCAGGCTGGGGAAACCTGGGCCCCAAAGAACTCCTATCATGCTGACTGCTGCTAGTGGTCAGGGTAGACAATAGGAAGCCAGATTGAATAGTGCCATAAAGCAGCTTTCAAGGGAAGGAGACAGTACACAACAGACAACAGTGCAAAGTAATATTGAAATATTACTAATGTCCAGCACTTCCTAAATGCTCAGTGTTGAACTAAATACCAAGTGGGAGCATCGTGTTGCAATTAATCATTTGTCCATTGTTCTGGGTATTGGTGAAGAGAATATTTGTGTGGTGGTACTCCTAGTGAAACAATGAATTGAGACTGTAATTTAATCTAGAAAGATTGTGCCCACATACCAAAGATTTGGGGGATGCTGTCCCTAAGGGCTCAGCTATATGATTGGTGGTGTTTGTTTGTTTAAAGAGGGGAGCATGGCAGTATTAGGACAGCACCATTCCAAAATATAGTGAGCCTAATTTCAGAATGTTGAGCACCCTCTTTTGTTCTCAAATTTACTCTCCAGTCTTAATGGTAAAGAGAAAGCTGCATCCTGAGAGGGCTTAGTTGAAAGAGAAACAGAAAAAATGTGCTTCTCTTTGCAATTTTAAATTTAATTACTTGACCATTTCAGTGATAGGAATAACACATTCTAAAGAAATCAAAAACCTCAAAACCTAATACTGTAAACTTTAAAAATGTTCAACACAATGGTATGCTTTCTTGTGTGTTTTTGCTGCTCTCCATTTTTTTTTTTGCATGAACCGTCCAATTAGGTGCCCATACCGTCCCCATCAACGTCTAATGGATCTGTTATGCAACCAATGAGAACTGCACAGGGTCTACCAGCTTGGGGCCGTAGGGTGGGGAAGAAGGGAATACCACAAAAAATGCTATGCAAATCTGGAGCCTCAGAAATTAACAACTTTTCTTGTGTGAAGGGAGACAAGATTCATCTAGAAAGTTCTCCAGCTGACTTGCCCCCCAAACGGCCTTCCTCCAACTGCAGCCTGGGACAGGCTGGAAAGAGGGGGGGAAAACCTTCACAGCTCTCAACTTATAAATCTCTTGTAATATTTGGATAAAATGAAGCAAAAGGCTACAAATGGCTCATATTAATAACAATTACTAAGGACAGATGGTTGTCTTTTAATATAAATGAAAATAATTTTATCTTTCTCTGAAGAGATAATAGCTCAGCATTTTTAGCAACTAGGATGGATTTCTGGCTAATCCTGTTTAATATTCCTTAATGTATTTGCGGTAGATTTTTTTTCCTTTTGGAGAATTGTCATTGTGGCTGAATTTAGGTTAGAGTTTCAGATACTGTAATGGGTAATAACATCCCTCTTTGCCAAGTAACAGTAATACTCAGACATATTTTGCAGGCGGGAACCGATAATGTAGTTTTCCTACTGGCCACCAGTTCTCTCTCTCTCTCTCTCTCTCTCTCTCTCTCTCTCTCTCTCTCTCTCTCTCTCTCTCACACACACACACACACACACACACACACACACACACACACACACACACACACACACACACACACACACACACAGAGAGAGAGAGAGAGAGAGAGAGAGAGGTTCCTGTGACTTTTTTCCTCCATGTAGATTCTATTATCCATAGTGGCATTTTTTTCCACCTTTGGGATAGTTCACATGTGCATGTTTGCTCAACAGTAAATGAATCTCAGTGTTCAATATGACTTGTTTCCTAGAAAACAAGCTCACCTGCATTGGCTCCCCATTGCCTCCCAGATAAGGTTCAAGGTTTTGGTATTGGTTTACAAAACCCTCCATGGCTTGGGACCTGAGTATTTGGCAGAGTGGATCTCCCAAAGGCCAGCGTCGGCCCAACCCACCAGAGCATCTTTGGCAATTTTGCTTCGCGTGGCCACTCTCTGGGAGGCCTGTAAGGCTGTCACCCATAGTCGGGCCTCCTTGGTGGCTGGTCCCACAATGTGGAACAAACTGCCTTCCGAAATGCACCAAATGGAGTCCCTTACTGCCTTCAAAAAAGCTTTAAAGACCTGACTTTATAGGGAAGCTTTTGGTGATTGATGACATAATGTTGTGTTGTCCCCTGTTTGTTATTTCTCCCGACACCCTGTGTTTGCCTCTTGCTGGGTTTTTGTATGTTATTGGGTTTTGTATTTTATTGTGTGACTAGTTTTATATGTCCGTTGTTTATTCAATTTTTTTATTTTGCTTTATTGTTTGTTATTTATTTGGCTTTTGTTGTGAACTGCCCAGAGGCCCTTCTGGGAAATCGGGCGTTCTAGAAATGCATAAATAAATAAATAAATAAATAAATAAATAAATAAATAAATAAATAAATAAATAAATAAATAAAATCTGTATAGGGTTTGGAGCTGTCAGCCCTTCATTTGAAGCAGCCCAAGGGGAGGGGGGTCAGTCATGTGGAGGAAGCAACATATGATTTGGCTAAATCACATTAGATACCTTCTACTGTTGGAAGATTTGTGAGCACACTCAGCTGCTATGAGTATTGCTGAAATTAAGCTCGCTGCCTCATAACAGATTTGCTGCTGCTGCTGCTTTTTTTTTTCTTTTTTTTTTTTAAGAAATGGCTCCTCTCCCCTCCCCTTTTGGCCTAGGAATATAATTTGGACAAAAAAGCTGTGATAGCCACATTATAGCTGATCTTAACTAGACATTCTGACAACTGAGCATGGCGGCTCAGTGGGCTAGAGTGCTGAAACTGTCAGCGGCAAAGTCGGCAGCTTGGCCGTTCGAATCCTGGGTGCCACGCAGTGGAGCGAGCTCCTACTGTTAACCCCAGCTTCTGCCACCTAGCAGTTTGAAAGCATGTAAATGCAAGCAGATAAATAGGTACTGAAAAAATGGGAAGGTAAACAGTGTTCTGTGCACAGAAATGCGTTCAGCCATGCCGGCCACATGGCCACGGACTTGAACAACACTGGCTCTTTGGACTACCCCTAGAGTCAGAAATGACTAGCACACATGTGCGGGGGGGGGACCTTTACCTTTACCTAACTAGACATTCAGATCCATAAACCAGTGCTGGTGAGAAGAAAACCCCAAAGCTTGGTTCATTTTGTTGAAATTAAATACAACTGGAAGCATCTTTTTCTGGGTATTTTCTGCAATGGTTCCTGAATGCCTGTGCTGGTTAGTACAAAATATGTATAGTTTGTAAATATAAAATGGACCTAATTCCTGGCAAGGAGGCATTCTGCATGCTAATATTGGTAAATAAAGTGAACATTTTGTATATATGTCTCTAATGAATTATTATTTTCTCTCCCCCCATTTCCTTTTCTTGACATTGTGTGGTAACAAGCTTTCCAGATGTTATTCCTTTTTTGAATTTTCATTCATGAACATTTTAAAGACGTCTTCTGTGATTGTACTGAGGTCAGAGCTTTGAAGTAACACATTGTGGACCCAAGCGAGATAACCCTGGGTGCCTTTTTGCCTGCCCTGACCCAGTTAAAATACATTATTAATAGCCACCACTTTGTTGGGGGGGATTGATAGTGTACATAAAAAGACCACTGCTTAGATTGTCTGTACCAGAATAATATTGGCTCAGCATAAGGAACAGATCCCTGCGTCACATTACTCTCCCTTGCCACCTGATACCCACTGTCCTGGCACATGGCTGGATAACGAAGGGAAATGGTGACCAAAATTGGGTATGTATGAACACACACACACATGCATGTGAATCCATTAGGGTGGGGAGAGATACCTGGCATCAACTGTTGGGGGCTGTGGCATCCCGTCCTGAGCTGGACGCACTCCTATCAGTTCCTCACCCCCTGATTCCCTCACCGAGGGGACCACTTGCATGGGGTAGGGACAAATGCCCATCTCCCTCACAGAAGATCTGTTCCTATGGGTAAAATCCCCCCCTCTTGCTGGTAGCAGCTGAACAGTGTCAAAACAGATTAAATGTACAAGGGACAGGCCTTGCAAACCACCCCTCCCTTGTAAATTGCAACAAATCTAGTGTGCAATACAGGGAGGGTAGTTGAGTTCACTGGCAGACTCCTGGAGAGGAGGCCAAAGTTCTCCTTTAAGTCCCAGTCAAGAAGACCAGCTTTAAAACTTCAGACATCAGGTCTGCCAAAGTATGTCTGTGAAGATTCTCACTCATCCAGGTGAGTTTATCTGGAAGTTGAGTCATGGCTACTGGACTTCTTTTTTAAGAGATAGAAACCAAAGTAGTAGCTCCTCCCACAATGCTGCCGGCATCTCCTGATTGGCTGGCCAGCAGGGCTATCTTTGGAACCATTCCCCTGGCCCAAAGGTGCCTGGGAAGAAGACCCCAACACAGATTTGCCAGGCTGTAAAACAAGCCCCTGGTTAATAAAAACCCAAGCGTGCTTCATAATACAGTAACCTGCAACAAATTACTTTTTCAAAGTATCAAGGACATAACAGTCACAATTCAAAAGTACTAGAATGAGCAGGAAAAGTGTAACAAGCGCTGGGTATCCTTACCTTTAAAAGTTATTTTAGGTTTTTAAAAAAGGTTTATGACATTGTGTGATCAAAGATAAAGCTTCCTCCCCACCCAAAAAAGTATCAAAAACTGACATACAATACAGTGAATAAAAGAATTACTTTTCAAAACTTTAGTAATACTAGTGAGTTGTTTATATATGTATATACAGTATATTGAAAAAGCTTCCTCCCAATAATGGGAACAAGTTTCATTTTAAAAAGAGTTTCCCAGCCTTGGATTTAAGTACATATGCCCGTGTTGGCGAACCTATGGCACGGATGCCAAAGGTGGCACTCGGAGCCCTTTCTGTGGGCACCCAACATCGCCTCTTCACAGCCACCTGTATTCAGGTTAAATTGCTACATTGGCACTTTGCGAACATTTAGTGAGTTTTAAATCCCAGTTTGGGCACTCGGTTTCTAAAGGGCTCACCATCGCTGATATACGCCATCACAGAAATGTACATTTTTCACTTCAGCCTCTCAGAACCCCTGTTTCCTCTGCTGTGCAGCAAAGCTCCTATGTGGACACTGAAGGCAATATTAAAATATGGGTTGCTCTGCTTTATTAGGAGCAGGCTAGATGCAAATATGCAACGGCTAAATGAAGATGCACCTGAGGTGTCCCAATACTTCTTCTTTTTAGCTGGTGTAAAGGGAGCCACACTTTTCCATCCTAACTGCAGTAGGGGAAAAAATGAAAATTTTATATTTTATCTCTGCCGGCTTCAGCTATCAACATATTGCTGCACAGAAGGATCACCTTGATTTGAGGGGCTGGGGGTGGGCTGGCTATTAATGAAGGAGAAGAACAATATTTACAACACCATGGTATATGTCCATGTGGCCAGCAGTTAGCTAAATCTTAGGACACAGTTACACGTGCCTTTGAATCACAGCCATCCATTTGTTTTCCATGGTGTGGATGCAAGAATTACAGCCTTCTTGCCAACCTTTGCCCTCTCAAGCAAAGGGTCAAATGCAAAAGGCAAGCACCAATTAACCTGTAACAGGCACAGCAGCAACATTGCAGTAACAGGCATGGGCGCAACAGACCTGCTCAGTCAACAAAACATAACCTAAATTGGAAAATCTAGAAGGAACAAATTCCCAAACCCTGCTTAACACTTGCTGATTTCATTAGACATGAGACAGAAATGCATTCCATACCCTGGAGACTCAAGCTGATTTTAAAAAAAAATAGCAGCAGGGACATCTTTATAGGAAGCACATTGCGCCAATGCTAAATTTTGCTTTCCTTTTTCTTCCCCATCTTCCTCTGTTTACAGCAGTGGGATTTCATAGGATATTCGTGTGGCCTTGGTGTAGTCACCAAATGTCCTGGTAGTTGTATTTCACACCTTGTGAGAGAGGTGAATAATTCATATTTTTAACTCAATGGATCACTATTAAGTCAGCTGATTCTGGCAGTACGTAATGCCAGTCATATGCAATACTATTCAGCCAGCTACAGGAGAGTTCGCATTGTACACCTTACAAAACAGAAACAGCTCCCATAGGCTAATAAGCCAAACAAGGACATTGTACGGCAAGGGAGGAATGTTCAAAGATAAGTACCCTATCTTTCCTAAATCTTGCAGTACTGGGCTGTCACTATGGACTGTGGAGTAGCACATGCTGGAGAAATCTATATGGGAGCTGAGAGGGGAGGTGGAAGGTCAAGGTCAAGGTCATATCTTCCCCTCCAGGACTAGAGCTTTGTATGTGACCCCAAGGAAAGATTTCTGGTGTATTCTACAGACCCAGAGCTGAGCACAGTAAAGCACTTAAATGGAGGATAAGATCTGAATTCTAAATTTGAAATCTCAGTGTCAAATTTGTAGTTCTGCATATTTGGGGAAGACCTTTTTTCGTGCCAAAAATAAGGATGGATTCCCCATTTGTACAAAAAAACAGTTATAATCTGTCAGTTTGTTTTCACTATAGATTGTAATGACTTCTTTTATGCAAGGGTCTCTCCCACCACCACCACCACCACCACCCGGGCCTCCATCTCCAGATCTTCTGAAGAATATCAGGAAGGAGAATTGACAATATTGACGACCACTGTGAAAGGTACAGGGCCGGTGCTAGGTTTTTTTGCACCCTAGGTGAGGGGCGGGTGGTGGGGTGGGCAGGCAGGTGGGTGGGCTGGGCAGGGGGCTGGGCAGGGGGCTGGGCAGGGGGTGGCGGATGGTGGGGACGGCGACGGGCGCGGGCAGCGGCGATGGGCGCGGGTGGCGGCAGGCAGGCAGCAGTGGGCAGCAATGGGTGAACGGCGACAGGCGGATGGCGGGCGGTGGGGGGATGGACGGCGGTGGCCAGCGGCGGTGGGGGCGGTGGGGGCAGGCTGTCCAGCGCCCTCTCTCCATTTTGGCGCCCTAGGCAACTGCCTAGTTCGCCTTAATGGAAGCGCCGGCCCTGGAAAGGTACAATGTGAAAGTGTTGTTTCAGAGGAGATGGCCTCTTTCAAGGAAAGCATAGCCACATGTTTGTGTGAGTAGCCATGTGGAAAGGGTCGTGTCTTAACAAAAAAATAAATAAATAGAAGGACCAGTGTTTGCTGGGTGTCTGTGAGACTCCAGGTTAAATCCATGCCAAATCCAATTACACCTGAAACTTGAGCCACATTGCTGGTTCATATAGATATAGAGGTGGAAAGATAAAACATCTGAGGCTCTGTGTGTGGCAGCTTCATATCTTCATTCCAAAGTGTGCTGCCCAAAATATACAGACAGATGAGTCACCAGTGAAGGATGGTACAAATAGGCACACAGAAAATGCATTAATGCAAGGCAAGGGAAATGGCACAATGGAGTTAGCGCTCCCAGGTCAAAACCCTGGGAATTTCTGCTTAGCAGCAACTGTTATAATCTCAGGGAGGGCTACATGTGTATCTGCCTTAATTGTGGACTACAGGACCATGGAAGGTGAGGTCCTCGGTATCTGTTTTTAAATGTAACTTGATTAGAAGGGTAAGAATGGTATGCTTGCTAATGAGCGCAGTCCCCTTGCTTTCAGAAAGGATTGCTTCTGAACCCAGATTATGGTGCTGCATTGTGAAAGAACTTCATGGAATATTTGCTGTTAGCTATGACTTTGTGGGTTTACAAAATACACATTTCTGTATCACTGTATGTGATACACTATATACTCTTCCTCCATGTTGGTGATGATCCCCCCTCCATCCCACAAATCCCCAGGTAGGTTGGTGGGTACTGAAAGCAAATTATTGCTACCATTTAGGCATGGGCCTTTTGTTTTAGAATGGTTCTGGTTCTGAAATGAATCACGGCAGCACAGCTGCTGTTCAGAACATGGACCCACCCTCAGAAACTAAATGACCCATTGACTTACTTTGCCTTACCTTGCGCGGGGCGCAACTCCAACCAGGAAGAAGCCTCCAATGCATCATTGTTCCTTCTCCCTAGTGCTGCCCAATCAGACAGGGAGGCGGGATGGTGCATGTTCTTGCACAGCTCCTGAGGTCTGCTTCAGAGGTAGGTATGTCTCTGATTTTGAGAGATTAGAAGATCCCCAAAAAATGGCACAGGAAATGCCACGGGATGATGACAAATGTCAGGAAGTCAATGTTTCCTCTGCTTCTGATCCCAGTTGTTCCACACTCAAAAAGGCGAATCTCGATTTTACTTTTGAGCTTTATTCCTTGTGAATGTCTTTGGACTGACATACTGAGTGGATTGGTCTCCAACTATTTTATGTCCCATATTACTGACAAGAGCTCTCCATTGAACCTTGTGCCATGGTCGGGGAAAAAGAATGTGGCTGCTCCAACCCAGAGCATGGAATCAGTGGCGCATGATATCAGGAAAATAAGTTACTCCCCCTCCCATTTTTGATTCCGCATATAAAATAAAGGTACATTTCAAAAACAATCTAATGTATATGAACACGTTATAACGAATAATATTTTATAGCTGCCCCTTAAAGTCATTTTTAAAGGACATGTTTCAGAAGCATTTTTTCAGGAATCTTCAGGCTATTTGCCATTCAGTCCTAAGGGTTCCCCAACTCCAAAAAAATAAAAATAAAAATAAAAATAAAAAAGCAATGGAAAGTAACAAAGCACATTATGACGATGATGCATTGAAGGCTTCTTCCCGGTTGGAGTAACTCCGTGAATAATTCAAGAATTTACCAGCTTTTACATGCAATGTAAAAAAGTCTGTTTGTGATAGCTTAAAATTTTAGGTATCTGGTTGGGAGTTCAGTTCAATGATCCATAGAGTCCCTTCCAACTCAGCAGTTGTAAGATGATGATGATGATGATGATGATGATGATGATGATGATGATGATGATGATGATGATGATGATGATGACAACAACAACAACAACAACAACAACAACAACAACAATGACCATAGATTAACTTTTCAGCACTACAACAAATGATGCAAATTAATTATTTTTAAAACTTCCAAAATTACTGCCCAAACTTAGAAACATAAAAAGGACCATCTCCTTGAGCTAAATTTTAGACAACAGGCATTCAAGACTAGGACTAGATGTCCTAGTCCTTAGCTACTCAACAAAATTCCAACAGACCTCTAGTAGAATGTTCACAAGTTATTCTATAGCCTTGGGAATATAAATCTACACATTAAACAAAATACACTTTGGGGGAACTATTCCTCAAATATTTAACCTGCATTCCCCACAATTACTGTATAACAAATATTGAATGCGAGGAGTACTTTCCCCAAGACTCAGGCTTTAATGGGGGTACGAATCTTGCATTCTCTGCATTGGATAGGGAAACAAGTCCCCCTTTTAAAGTCCTTGAAATGAGATTTCTTTCTCCACATTTTTAACATGCAATTTAAAAAATGTCTTGAGGTCGTTGTGTGCAGCAGCATTACACTTCCTCAGCAAAATGGTGCCTTTCCTGTGCAAGATTTTCTGGGAAGGATGTAGACCTGTCCAGAATTTGGCCATTTCTTCCAAGGAAAGAACAAGTAGGTTGGGGATGGTGAAAACAAGATCCATGAAGCTTATCAGCTCCGTTGAGAATTCCCAGCAGGGTAAGTCTTGGGCCGTTACTTCACGAAGTGCCTCGCTTCGAACCGACCTTGCCTTCGCTGTGAATTCGGAGGCAGTCACGTGGCGGTCACGTGTTCTCGCCGCTCCGCCCCTGTTTCTCAGTACTCACGAGCTGCAGTTTTAGGACCGAAGCACAACCTCACAATGCCACTTTTCAACATTCCTTATTTCCCATAGGTGCACTGATGCTGGATGTCAGTTGCAATGGAAAACAAGATCCATGCACAAGCTGGCCGGGCGAGGCGGCAGCGCTCCTCCTGCTCCCGCCGCCGCCGCCGCCGCCGCCACTATCAGCATCAATATCCCTGTTTGAATATTTTTAAAAAAACTTGAAATAAAAGCCAAAAACCGAGACCACACGTCACGTTGGGAGCGAAGCGAGATGCGTTTAAAAGAGAATTCGGGGTGGCCAGCAGTGGGTAAGTCTTGGAAAGGGGCTGAGATTGTAACATTATTCAGTAACCCCTTGATTGCACTTGAAAAACAGTGGAGGGAGAGAAACATTTGGAGCAGGCATTTGTGAAACTAACAAAACTATCTGCCAGTGGCTGCTTCCCCTCGCATGTATGGCCCTTTTCTATGAATACAGCCCACCTACAAAATAATATTAATTTATTTCTCAGATTTGTGTACCAACCTGTTAGGGCAATGCACTATTCTGGGTGGCTTACAATGGTAAAAGCATACAGCCTATCAAATTAAAATAAAACACACATGGATACTAAGAGGAAGTTCTTACATGTCAGACAGATTATGACTGATTTTTTTAAAAAATATATTTCATCAGACAAAATTATTTGCTACTACATACAAGCAATTAAGATATTAAAATATTTTAATTAACTATCAAGTCCACAAAATCATAATTCCTGTTGGTTGGTTGGTTGGTTGGTTTTAGCATTTCTCACACAAGAGGACAAAACCTTTGAAAGGCAAAAAAATTAAAAAAGTAATTTTTAGAAGTTTTTGTCTCTCGTCCATAAGATTGTTCAGTATAAAGAACTATTGTTTTTAAACTTCTGACGGACTAACGTTGTCATAAAACACACACTCTTTTTTTCATTTCTGTCCTCTAATGTGTTGTAATAAATTCATGTGACCTTTACTGCAAAAATAAATACTTCTGTTTTTATATATATAAGAGATCAAGCCAAGGTTCAATTTGTAACAAATAGAGGGCCATTACCACACAGGAATACTCCAAAGCGAGCAGTAAGAAGCTTCAGTTCAATTTCGCCTCATATCTTTCTAATAACTTGCTTGTCACTTTATTACCTTCCACTAATGTGAACACGGCTGACAAAACTGTCACACTAACAGCAGACAACACCCTCTCTTCCACAGCCCTGTCTCTCCCGGCTACTTATTGTGCCGGCCCTGAAGGGACACAAACTAATAGTCTGCTTTCAAGCTCAGCACTTGGCCATCAACTATAACGGGATGCGTAATTGCCTGTTTATCCCCAGTGAAGGGAAAATTGAGCACAAGAACCGGGGCCTTCCCTCAGAGTTTCCTCCAAGTGGGCATGCGCACATGGAAACATCTACCCTGGACACAGGGAGACCGGATCTGAAGGACTCCCAATTTCTCTCTGGGAAGTGTGCAGCTGCTACACTGGCTGCTCTACCTCCTGATCAGGCAGACAGTAACAAGAGGACTTCTTAGCCAAAAGTTCAGCTGAGACATGCTGTCGGTGAGGGCCCTTTTTGCCTGCTTATGTAGAAACTAATTGCTTTATGGCAGCATTAAGCCACATGGTGCTCCCTGGAAATCAGCACACCGGTTCTGCTGCTGGCATGTCAGATAGAAGAAAACAGGATGATGCCTGGCCCTTGCTTGGTTTTGGCTTGTTAGCTAGTCTGCTGGAACACACACACACACACTCTCTCACACACACAAATACAGTAGGACCCCCCCGTATCCACTTATTCATTATCCACTGATTCAGTTATCCACAGTTGGCAGAGGAAAAAATAAATACATAATCCAGCAGCTGCAAAGCAAGCTACTGTCACAAAGAGCAGCTGTAAAGCAAGCTACTGATGCAAAAGAGCAGCTGTAAAGCAAGTTACTATCACAAAATAGCAGTTTTGGGGACATTTTGGCATTCGCTCTTATCCACGGTTTTCATTATCCACGGGAAGGCTTGGAACCAATCCCCAGCAGATACCTACTGTATATGTACACGTATGAAGCAACCAGTATCATGATGATCAGGAATCAAAAAAACACAAGCTGATTTATTCAACCAGCAGAGCTGTGTTAACACAGACAGACAGAAAGACAGAGGCACATCTTCCAGGCCAAAGCTCTTCTGCAGATATAGTTTTGTTCATCATCCTGTCGACCATGTAATTCTCGTCATGTTGCAAAAGTACTGCCTATGGTTACAAAAGAGGCGCTATAAAACACAGCTGTTCCCAGGGAATTCAAGAGAGTGTATCTCTGTGCTCCTGGTCGTCGTGACAGTGGTAGCTTCATAAATATTGCACACAGAAAGGCACCCTAAACAAGTCTTTTCCATTAGCAACTTAAATACAAATTAAAAGTCTTGTTGTTAATTTGACATTTTCTTTGGTCCCTTTTTTCCCCACCCTGCCCCATTGCTGCATTATTCTACACCACATGCCAGGGAATATGCCAAATGTCAACTGGCATTTTTGTCACAATTTGACCAAATTTCCCTCTTGCAACTGTGGGCAACGCTGCCTATGTTTAAAAGTTTTTGGATGAAAGATTTATCATTCATTAAGCTTTCTGTCCTGCTGGTACCTCTTTCCAAAATTTATGAGACATTTGCAAACACCTTCGTAGCACATGTCCGCGTGTTCCCTTGTGTGCACATCACACAAAGCTTAGAAACTTTCTTTAACTTTGAAGGAATGTTTGTTTGTCTTCCAAGGCCCTGAACAGTAGTTACTTGGCATTGGATTTATAAATTGCAGAAGTACCTATATACTATATGTTTTCTCATTTTGACGAAAGTATACAGGTGTTGTTCGGTGAACCTCTGCACAAACACTAGCTAAAGACTTCTCCCAGTTCTGGGACACAAGCAGAAGAATTTCCTTGCATTTGAGTTCACTTTCCTGAAGTGATAGTCTTCTGCTAAGTCAAAAAGAGTCCTTCCGAGAAGGTTCTAGCTGCACATGGGTCAGGATATTGATGAATTAATATCCTGATAACCCCCTCACCCCTGACTAGGCAGTCTAAGCTTTATGGAAATTGCTGTCTCAGAGCTCCAAGCTACCCACTTCTGCACTGGGTGGCTGAAAGACACCTTTTTGGACTAAACCCACTATGGCCTCCTCTTGACATATCTTCATGTGGAGGTTGTCCAGGCAACATTTTCAATTCCCCTTGGCCCTGTTTTCTTCCAGCGGATTGGGGTGCTTGCTTGGATGTGGGCCTGTTACTTTAAAGAACCTGCTTTTCTTCAGAATCTTTGAAATCCTGTCTAAAAAATCAGTTTCCTCTCTTCTGGAGCTTTAATGTTTCCTTTGATAAAATGTCAAAATGGTGTCCTAATTAAAGCTTCTGGAGTAGGAACTGGCAAACCACTCCAGTATTCCTGCCAAGAAAACTCCATGGACATGGGGTCACGAAGAGTCAGTCCCGGCTGTAACGACACAACACAATTAAAGCTTTCCACTGAGGAGGCTTTCACGTGGAAGTTTCTATAGGAAGCATTGCAACACTAGACTCCTCTCCCCAGAACGAAAAGACTCCCCACCACCACCTTAGAAGAAGAGGAACACAGAGAAAGATTTTTTTGGGGGAAGAGAGAGATTGTGATCCTATTGGATCAAGTTTTCTCTCTTCTGGATGGTGGGAGAAATACCAGTGAGTGGAAAGGGAGCACTTTTTCAAGGGCCCAGTGCTCAGTCTGGATGAGGTCTTTCCAAACAAGAACAACTGGTTTTCATTGCCTCCCCATGTGTAAGAACTCCCTGTTATTTATTAATGAAACCTGTGCCAAAAAGAGGGGCTTTCGGTTTGCCTAGTTTTTGCAGAGAAGGCAGCCTCTTAGCCTGTTGTACTAACCCAGCAAAGACCATTACTAGTCTTATTCAAATGTGCCGTAGCATCAGGTTCTGTGGGCTAATGTCTGCTTCACTGGATGGAGGAAGTGCTACTTTTTAGGTTGGCAAGAGAGCACTCACATAGGTGTGGCAGGGGAAATGTCTACTGTCAGCTTAGATTTTTTTTTCTTAGTTATTTCACTGACAATGAATCCTTCTGAGGCCTTGATTTCAGGAACTCCACCTGAGTTCACCCCTTTGACAAACGAGGGTCCTCTACAAAACTGAATTTCCTGGGCTCCTGCTGCTGAGCTGACCCGTCTTCCTTGATCCAGGCCTCAGGATCCACAGTATGCCCCCCCCCCCGGTCAAGTTCACTCCAGCTCCGCTCGGGAAACCTGAGATGAACATGCAATGCCAGAGTGTGATACAATTGTTGCTCCAATATAATAAACACATCAAAATGCTTTTATCTTTCTTTGCATTGACATGTGTCAATGACATGTTAAAGACTTTTAAATGACATGTTAAATGATTTTTAAAGACATGTGTACAGTATTTAAAGACATGTGTACAGTATTTAAAAACAAACAAACAGAAATTATGAGTTGCTGTACCAAAATTACAAATGCTCCACAAAAGTGGTTGGATGCTGTTTTCCATTTGATGCAAATGGCTCTAGGGCAGTGATAGCGAAACTTTTAGAGAGCGAGTGCTCAAACTGTGATTCAAAACCCACTGATTTTTTTTTCAAAGTGCCAATATAGCAATTTAGCTTAAATACAGGTGGCTGTGAAGGGGCGATGTCGGGTGCCCACAGAAAGGGATCCAAGTGCCACCTTTGGCAACCGTGCCATAGGTTCGCCAACACTGCTCAAGGGGCTTCTTGCTATCACCTTTTTTGCTTGTTGCTGCTCCCAGTGTTGTATACTGCATGTTGCCATCTGCACTGAGATAGATAGATAGATAGATAGATAGATAGATAGATAGATAGATAGATAGATAGATAGATAGATAGATAGATAGATAGATAGATAGATAGATAGATAGAGTCTCTGCCCAGTTCAACTGGATCCAGAGGACAGACTGTGCCTAATTCCTCCATAGGGAAGGCTTCCCCTGCCTGTCAGTTGCACTTGATGTGACTGTGTTCTCTTCCTCTCTACTGCCCCTCACTCCTGTCTCTATTTTTATTTGAGGAGAAAAGGTTAAAAAGAGCAATAGGGAGCAAGCCAAACCGTATGCTGACTTTATCTATCCTTCTATAATATATCCTAATTGTGTTAATACAATTCTACAAAATAATCATGCTCACTTATGGTAATTCTACCTGTCATAACACACTTGTAATTGGCATTAGTTCCTCTCCATCAATTAGACATTTGTTCGTGTTCCTTCACAAGGCTTTTGACAAAGGGGGAAGGAAGAGTAGTAGGGATCTATAGGAATAGGTTGGGGCAAAGATGGGAAACATTTTGGGTTTTTTTAAAACCTGTAGCTCCCATAATACCAGTCCCAGATGGAATCATGCTGATTCTGGAATATTCTGGCTACTGGTTCAAAATACAAAATATTAAATCTCTGGCTTTTGGACATTGGTCCAAGCTTAACAGACACGAGCAGAAGCTGGTAAACAACCAGACACAACTGGATTATGCAAACACTTGCCACCTACTGACTTCCTCCCAGTACAGGGTCCATGTGCCAGGAGATTAAACACCACTGCTGTAATGAAGCAGCTCCTGCCATGATGTTGATCCATCATCTGTGTCAACATATGTTGGGAAACGGGAGGACATGTTCAACGGCCTGAACTAATACTGGGGAAAAAATATTTCTATCGATCGTTCAGGAGGCACAGTTATTTCTAGTCACCTGACTCTTGCTTGCCCAATCATTATCCATATTCATCAGAGACAGTATAATGAACAAAGGTATTGATTAGCTGTGCCAGCTGGAGAGATTTCCCAACAGTGCTAGCTCACGTTGATAGGTCTCCAGTGGGAATACACGCAAGTATAATGCTGCAACATAACTTATTGTGTTCTAGGTCCTTCAATTGATTTTTTGTTTCAGAGGGTGGGGGAGGAAAAATAGATAGCGGCTCTCCCTTGACCTTTCTCTACAAGCTCTCCGGAAAGAAGGAAAAGAAATGACAGAGTGAATAAACATTATAGCTTGTGTCAGCGCTCAGCTCCAGTGGCAGGGCCGTGCCCAGCGCCATTCTGAGAGAGCATTTCGTTTGCAAGCCGAAGAACAGAGGGCTGGGTAGAAGGCACAGTTAATTCCTCCCCCTTCCCTGGGAACGGTTTTGCTAACGAGCACTTTTAAAGCTCTCTGTGTGTCGCTTTGGTTTAAAACAAGTGGGGGCAGAATGGTAAGAGCTCTCTCATCTGCATAGAACCTCAGCCTAAGCAAAGCATGACCCTTGACAAAGATCAACATGCAGCTTAGTATAATTTAGTAACATTGTCCCTGTCACAGCTCGAGAGAGTGCCTGTGTGTTCATTGCCAGATGTAGATATATCAATTGCCCACAAATATTCCTCATCACTAACCCAGACAGCTTTCCTAGATATTTTTATGATTTTGATAGCACGTTTATTGTCTTATTGCTGCTCGATGGATTTATGACTTGACTATATTGTACTTTTTTGGAGTTTTGCATACAGTGCTATAAACCCACTTAGGAATTTTTGGAATAAAAAGTGATGTAGATGTAAATTAATGACAGAAGGAGTGGGAGTGGATGGATGGGTGGATGGATGAACAAACATAGGGGGCCCTGTTAGTTCACATAAGCAATGCTTAATCATGTTTTTCACTGGCGCCAAATTCAGGATGATTTTGTTTATTATCTCACAAATGTTACAAACGGAATCAAGTCTCCCTTGCAATGGACTGCACTACAGCCATTTCTCTTACGGATGTGTCCAGTAACTCACTGCACAAATGGAAGCCAGGCTAACCCAGCCGAGATTTCCACTGACACCTGAAAACCCAGGATCACTGAAAAGGTGGCGTACTCAGTAGAATCTTGGCTTATATATCCATTGACTGTGCTACCATTCCACAAATGGCTCCCAACAAGACAGCCCACAATGAAATGAAAAGACAGTGGGATTAAGAAGGCTAAAACTGGCACATTCAAAAGAACCAGTTGAAAATAGTTTAAAACCCGCATCGTGAAATGCCTTGGAGAAACAGAAAGTGCTCCCTGCCACTTGGAGCATAGCAAAGATGACACCAGGGGAGGCACTTGGGGGTGGGGGTGGGGGGAGCAGCAGGGGGATTCCATAGGCATGCCAGGGAAATTCCTTCAGAGTGGTCACACGGAGGAGAACTTCCTTTGATGATCTCCATACATGGGTGGATGGGCTTTTAGAACAACCTTTCCTTTCTGTGTCCAGGTACCTGGAACTGTGTGGGGCTTTAAGAGAAAGCATAAACATTGGCAACCAATGTTCTTGAAGCACCCAAGATGTCATGAGGACCAAGTGCAAGGCCCCCCCTTTCAATTTAAAAATGTTATGGATAAAATATTTTGACTCACCAATTTGACTCACAAAGAGGAAATGTGGCTGGGGAGCCCCCTCAAAACACGTGAAATAGATGCTCCAGCATCTCTCGGACCTCCCAAACTGTCGAATTAGAAAATAAAAATAAAAATTGGCCTCAAGAGGGCCTCGTAAGGGCCTAAAGGGACTTTTGCAGTTTAAAAGAACATTTATTCTAAGAAATTGCCGATATCTTGTGTTAGGTTTTCCATGCCATCTCTTAATCTGCCTCAGCAACGGTTTCAGTTAGTGATTGCAAACATGATTTCCAATAGGAACATATCTCACATACCTATGCCTCCATAGAGTTGTTAGGCCCAACTAAAGTAAACCAACTGAATCAATAGAGCCTAACTCAGTGTTGATTCAGCAAGTGTACTCTACTTGGGAACAGAGGTGTAGCTAGGGTTTTCAGCGCCCAGGGACAAAGTCAGTTTTTGTGCCCCCCCCCCAAGAGACAGGAAGGGGCTAAGGCACAGCAGGGAAGGTGGCAGCAGCCAGGGAGCCCTCTGTGCCAGCCCTGGCAGATCACCCACAATCAGGGCCGGTGCTAGGTTTTTTTTGCGCCCTAGGCAGCGGGGGGGGGCAGGGGGGGCAGGGGGCACGGGGGGGGGGGGTGGTGGTGGCAGGGGGGCGGGCAGTGCCCCCTCTCCATTTTGGCACCCTAGGCAACTGCCTAGTTTGCCTTAATGGACGTGCCGGTCCTGCCCACAATGCTCCTTCCTGCAGCTCCTGGGCAGGGAGAGATTTGGCATCCATCTTGGCACCCCCAGATACTGCACTCGGGGACAGATATCCCCCCTTGCCTCTCTAGCTATGCCCTTTTTGGGGAAAACGATTGGGCCAAAATCCAACTGAGGAAAAGCTGCATGTATGTGGGCCATTGTGCACTGGTTTTTCTCCTCTGGTGGCTGTCCTTCGCATAATCAGATGCATGTCTGGTAACATACCACAACTGATAAGTATGAAGGAGTGCCTGATGAAACACTAACATGATTGACCCTCTGGGCTTCCATAACTAAATCGGATTCCAGACTTGCCTTTGGATACATTTCATATTTTCAGATTTTACCATTCTGCCACCTGCTGTCTTTCCTGGCATCATATAACTATTGCTTTTGTATTTTTAACTGGCATTCCAGAAGCACACTCCATACTTTTTCAGTATTATGTATATTTGTTAAACACACACCCCATGCTGGATTGAATTCCAGTGTCTTATACTCTGGCTTACATTTTAAAGCAATCAAACAGATATGATGTAAAATGTATTTACTTATCCTGCTCAAGATAAGCAACAAGCATCAGTATTGGAAGCATTTTCTTTAAAATGTTGATGCTAAGAAACTGGATATCAATGTTGCCTGGTATCTATACAGTACCACTGATCTGAAATCATCACTCTGTAACTTAATGTAATAATAGGTGAATCCATCAATACAGTATGACCTCAGAAGTACATCCCATGGAATTCAATGGTTCTTACTTTCTTGGACTTCATCCTAAGAATACAGTAACTGCATTATACACAGTCATAACATTTAACAAAGTTTTTTTTTCAAAATCCAGCATTCCTAGTGCACCATCATAGACTCCTAAAATGCAACGTTAATTTTTCCTTTTTTGCTGCTAATTATGTAAATTTTTCCAAACTCTAAATGTTAGTAATTAAATTCCATTGTTTTCAACTCTCTTGGCACCTCTTGTGTTACTCTCCTGAACCCACATTTTAAAAGCACCACTTTGAGGTCAGTGGCGACACATGGCTCTTGCACTTGTGTCTCCAGTGGCTCCGTATGCTACAAAGAAGCTCACAGAAGTTGTGCTGGAGATACACAACTGTTGGCTAGATTAATATATTCAAGAGATAAATGGGGGGGGGGGAATGACCAGATTAATATATTTATTTATATATTTATATTTATATTTATATTTATAGACCACCCGACTTTCCAAGGGAACTCTGGGCGGTTCACAACAAAGAATGCCTAAGAAACAAATAAAATAAATCCACATAAGAGAACATATATAAGCATTTAATACCGAATCCAATAAGGAAACAATACAAATACAAGATGGCAGCAAATAAACCAGATGGGAAAAACAAACAGAAATCAGAGAACATTAAACCTCCTTGGTTGCCAAAAGCAGCCTTAAAGAGCCCAGTTTTTAGCCGCTTCCTGAAAGCCGAGTGGGGCTCCGTAGTCCTAATTTCTCTGGGCAGGTGATTCCACCATATTGGACCTGTCACTGAGAAAGCACAGTTCCAGGTGGAGGTCTTACAAGCATCCCTGGGAGTGGCAACCCTGAGCGATAGGACCTGCGATGTTCTGGTGAGCCAGGCCAAAGTTGGTTTTAGGATGATATGCTCTGTCAGATATTCTGGGCCCAAGCCATAGAGGGTTTTGCAGATCAAAATCATTAATACCTTGAACCTTATTAAGTAGGCAACGGGTAATCAGTGCAGACAGTGCTAACAGAGAAAATATCACTGCCACTATCTGAGAATCTACAATGTAGCTGAACAATCTGAAGCACTCCCAAGTGCCGTTGGTATGCAATACCCAGTTCCTCTTAAAATGGGAGTCCCAGTTCACAACTGGAGGGCCACAGGTTTTATTCCCTCATGCTGGAAAGCCATTGGCCATCAGGGTAGCTTGTTTTGGGAAAGATGGAAATTTGGTATGACCCAGTATAAGGCAGCTCCTCATGTTCTTACCAATGAGCCTCAAGGTCCTGCCCAATGTGATTTACTATTTGTGACTGGGATCCATTCCTTCTCTACAGTTTAATGCTGGTTGAGAGCTAGTAGAATGTAGTGGCTGGGATTCTCCCCATAGCAGAGAGACAGTGGTAGAATGCATGCTGTGCCTGGAGAAGATGCCAGGTTCAACCTCTGGCATCTGCAGATAAGGCTATGAAGGAACAAGTGCCAGGCTTGACAAGGCTGGACTAGAGGGACTGCGAGGTCAACGTGGTAAAAACCAGCTTCCTATGTTCCTACTTATATCTCTACTATAATCCAAAGCATGGCATTTCCAGGAGTTTCATCTGCCCAGTGGTGAATTCCGTCAATAGAAGCCCCTCTGTGATATGACCATTATCCATTCTATAGCAATGAGCAGTTTAGACTCAGACACTATTTCAGACGTTAAGCCTTGTGTTCTAGGTCATTAAATCCAATGCATTTTAATCTATAATTGCAAAAGAGTTAAGCTATTTTATTTATCATTTGACTGGGACTGTAACACATTTTCACTTGCCAGCCTGAGATCTATCAATTTTTTACTGCAGCTTTTAATTGTGTTCTCACAGCCCAGGTACCAGCAGCACTTTTCTGAAGCTAGCTTGGCTTGCAGGAATGCCATTTGCTTATTCAGGCAGATTAGAAAACAAGGGAGGAAACGTCAGCGACTTTTCATATCATCCTTTAAAGGGAAGCCTGGAATGGCAGTGGCTTCAACTATGGGTTCCCCTACTTAGGCGGCTGCTAGAAATTTCCGTGGACATATTGGGGAGGTTCTGCAGTGGAGCCCCCTGCTTCATGGGACTAGAATGAGCAAAGAGGTGAGTTTTGTAGGGAGTGGGAATGTTGAAAAAGAGTCCAGGGAAATGGAAGTGTCCTCTGGAGAGCCTAGTGTGGTGGAATCTGAAAGACCTGCAGGGACACTTCTGCTTATCAGGAAAGACAGTAGGACCCCCGTATCCACTGATTCATTATCTACTGATTCATTTATCCACGGTTGGCAGAGGAAAAAAAATTAAATAATTCAGCAGCCACAAAGCAAGCTATTATCACAAACAGCAGCTGTAAAGCAAGCTATTGTCACAAACAGCAGCCATAAAGCAAGCTACTGTCTCAAAACAGCAGTCATAAAGCAAGCTACTATCAGGAAACAGCAGTTTGGAGGTATTCTCTCTTATCCACAGTTTTCATTATCCACGGGAAGGCCTGGAACCAATCCCCAGCGGATACCGGGGTCCTACTGTAATAGGAGAGAGGATACTTTCCTGAAAGAGTATGAAATGCTTCCAAGAAAGAGAGAGAAAACAAAGGGAAGAAGCAGGGGATTGCAAGAATGTTATTCTGGGCCAGAAAGGTACTGGAGATGCTCTGTGACACTGGTACTATCCAGCAGGTTCAGTTCCCATGGAGGGAGCCTCTGGGATACCTAAAGATGGTACACTACTATTCTGCATTCTACAAAACAGTAATGAAGATAGCAATTCCACATGGGTGGGGAAAAAACATCTAATCACCAACTCATTCAAAGAGAAGTTGTGTGCTAGTAGTTGGAGGCTGCCTGCTCTGAAGGATGGATGCTGCTGTGTAAGGACAGAGCATGTCCTCCCAGGAGGTGGATTGCCTTCCTGGAACTTGCACTCAAAATACAAAGGGTGGTCAACCTGATGGCCCATTGTCTCTTTTTGATCCATGTCAGAACCAAAGGTAAAGAAATGTGGGATGGATCTTCAAAATGTGTGACGCTCTAAAAAGGAAACTGAAAGAATGGGCCACACATGTGCAGGTTGTATTAACTCTTCCAGTTGAAGGTCACAGTTATGTATAAGTGAAAAGAATGCTGGGAGTGAAGAATTGGGTGCATGGATGTTGGGGCTGGAGAAGACATGGCTCTGTGGACCGTGGTCTGTGGCACCAGCATGAGGGCCCACAGTGGGCCACGGATTCCTGGGAGGTGACAATGTTTGTGACTGGAGCCTAATAAACCCAATCAAGAAGAATTTACAGTAGATCTTGCATAGTGTTTTGTGCTGTATGTGTGCAAATAAATCAAGAAGGTATGGCCAGTGGAAAAAAATATAACCCCCCCCCAGGAAATCTTCTCCTCCCACTATCTGTCCCTGCCTTTTCTGGAGCTTTCAAACTCTCTCTCTCTCTCTCTCTCTCTCTCTCTCTCTCTCTCTCTCTCTGTGTGTGTGTGTGTGTGTGTGTGTGTGTGTGTGTGTGTGTGTGTGTGTGTGTGTGTGTGTGTGTGTGTGTGTTGTGGCGTTACAGTCATGACCAAGTCTTCGTGACTCCATATTGCATTTAATTCATAGCATGCAGCTACTTCTGTGTTATCACCTTTACTCACAAGTAAACATAAGCAATCCACTGGGTAAATTACAATTTGACTCATTCCAGCCTACTAAAAGGCATGCCCACTGTTGTGGTTTGGATCCAAACTAGTTCCTCTTTCTTTCTTTGCACAAGAAACCTGATTCAGATTAAAAGTTAAAGTCCCCTCACCACTTTATATGTACGCTGCTTAGAAATTCCTAAGGTGTACTATTTGAAAATGAAGTTTGTCCACTGCATCTACGCAGTCATTTTCTTCCAACACGATAGGTGCTGTATACCCAGGAGGATGGCTTTGCCACATTGAGCATGGTAGAGTTAAGAAGTCAAGCATTCTCAGTGATGAGCAAGGGGGACTTACTTCTGCTGGCTGTCAAGTAGATCATCTCTTCTAAGCAGAGCTATCAGTTGCACATTTCTTACATATAAGGAAGCTACATGCCAAAACAAAACCCATTTTTAGACTTGTGAAAGGCTGAGGGGCAAAGCGCCAACTTGCATTACCAATGTGGGGAATTATTTGCTGCCGTAAAGTACACTGAAGACGTCTGTCAGCAAAATTCAGCAGCAAAACCAGAGAAAGCCAGAGAAAGCAAACGTTTTCCTCCTTTGCGTGGGCTTTATTTATTTATTGGAGTTTTATACCGCCCATCTGGCAGTGAGGCCACTCATGGTGTTCCTGCTACTTTTCTCAGACACTTACAGTGTCATATGGATTGAATATAGACACACTCGTGGTTAGAGCAGAACTACTGCAATCAGTGGGACAAATAATTCCCGACCATCAAGTCCCACTGATCCCAGTGGGCCTTCTATTAGTATGATTAAACGTGGATCCAGCCCAGTACTTAAAACATGGTTACTTTTGATCCTCCAGTATCAATACTTTCCAATGGAATTGAGGAATATATTTGAGACATTTTTGAACTCAATCATTATAAACTCATGATCTTTGACAAATTTGCTACTGGAAAAGTACAGTGATAGTTTAATCCATTTCGAATGCATGCCCATAAGTCAAAAAACTCGTAAGTAGAGCAGCCGTATCTAAAAAATAAATAAGAAAAATAGAATAAAAAAATAAAAAAATTGTAAGTAGAGCAGACCGCATCTAAAAATTTTAAGGCAGCAGTTAAAATGCCAATGGTTTTGCATTCCTAAGTCAAATTGCTGTTAAGTCAAGCCACTTGTAAGCAGAGGTACAATTGTATTGGGAAATTATTCCCAATATTTATTATCCTCCATCTTCCATGGCCGGGAAATGGTTTGAAATGGCAGAAATGGACAAGCCGATGAAGGCAATTTGTAGACCATCTGGTCACCAGTGAATAAGGAACCTTAGCAGAAAATAAAACTCTGTCAGAAAAGTGTACTCAAGGTATTTGTTTGCTGCTCTCAAGTTGTAAGCTGGAATTTATGTTTTGGAACTCTTCCTAAAATACTTCCCTTCCTGTTATTATTTTGAAAAGAGAGACTTGCATGCACAAAAACACTTACCTCTATTTTTAAGGCTCTGTGCCTGAGAACCAATTAATGCCACAGAGTCCTATAATTTTTTCAGAAAATCCACGTAGCCAAACCTGCCCTAAATATGCCTTATCTGACTGCTTACTTTCCCACAAACGAGCAAGGAACCTATAAGCCATGTTTTATCACGCTAGTCCTTTACACCTGCAGTGGAGTATCAACCTGTCTTGCTAATTATAGAGTACGGGCAGTGTCAATCAATACCTATTCGTTCGTTTTAACACTCCCTAGATCCATTTCGCTTGCCTTTTCCTTTCCCCAGGAAACCTTCCTGAAAATAAAACCGCGGTTGTCCTTGTGGCGCAAAAACGATGGAATCGGGCCCAAGTGGTGGTCTTGTCTTCACAGAGCTTCATGACCTGAACATTTTAACTTCACTTAGACTGCACAGGCCCTTTCCTCAGATGGCTGAGCAGATTTATGGGTGTTGGAGGACCGGCAGAGTTTGGAGGACTACACAGCTGCTGCTCCCACCTTCCCCTCCTTGGCTTGACATGCCAAATAAATCTGCATCCCACCAGGTAAAAGAGGGGGAGAGAAAGAACGGTACGGCAGCTTCATAACAATTCTTGTAGAGTGAAGTAAAGCCGTTTCCTTCAGGACCGTGCACTTACATGTCTGTATCTATTATTATTGGTTCCTAGGGGCCAATTTTTGCTTCCAGGTAGAATGCCAAGTAGCATCATTATGTCCAATTTCTTTACTCTAAGCCTGCTCTTTAAATTATCTCATACCCTAAAGAACAAAGCCTAAGAGAATTACATGACGGACCAAGGGAAAAAGAGAATGAGGATCCATATATAAATGGGTCAGCTCAGGCAACCAAACTAAATCCCTGGCTTATATTGCTCCTATTTATTCCCTAATTCCTGGCTTTCGTTGTCTACCGGACTCTTTTTCATTCAGGTCTGCCTACCTCCTCAGTAGTCTGTTTATTAAAAATATATATTTTTACGATCGCTATTATTCTTTTATCGGCACTGATTATTTTGTTTTGTTTTGTTTTCTTGCCAGCTCGGCCAGCATTGCTGGCACCCCCCCCCCCAAAAAAAACAGGCACAATAAATCTTAGTCAAGGCATCTCACTGTGGGGTGAATAAGCAGCGCTGATGCTGATTCCTTAAAAAAACTCATTTCTTGTAACGTGAGCCCTGCTGAGGATGGTCATGTCAACTTATTAGACTTTTTACTTGGCCGTATTGATTCTGTTCTACACTGATGCGGCTCATAATGCTGGCTAATGTTATTGACGAGCCATCAGTCTTGCAGAGAAGTGTGGGGCTGGCAGCTCTTTCTGAACCACAAAAACCTATCCGTGGACAATGATGGAGAGAAGGGGGTGGAAAAATGCAAGGCAAGCACCCGGGCAGGCTTCATTCAGCCTCCGATACATTAATGAAAGGCATACACTCTCGTGGAAGAGAGAGGCAGATGTGGCTCTCTCCAGCAGACGTTTATTTATGAAATAATTATGAATGCACAGCCAAGTCATGGATTTTCATTGTTACAAGCATTCCACACTCTTTCTTTGTTCACATCTGGTTCTAAATGAAATTCCCAGTTTTGTCAAAGGAAGTTCAACCCAGATTCCCTGCTCTTTTGCCCCACCGTCATGGCAAGGACCTGAAGGTCACATTTGTCTCAGCCCTGCCCGGTCTTAGTCTACAAGAGGAACTTCACTCATGACCCACAGGGCCAGCCTCTTCAGGAATGTCACAGAAACCAGTATCCCCAGATGCTGAGATGCTCAAGCAGCAGACAAGCATTGTTCCCAACCTGCGAGAGTGCAGGCTATTACAAATTGCTTCCTGATTTAGGAAATTAAAATCCAAATGGCCTTAGTCTCTGTTGCATTTATTCTAAAACAATCTCCTTTGGAAAAAGAGAGAACGACCACAGCAGCTAGCTTTTTTTTTTAAATTCTGGTTAGAGCTGTTTGGCAGTGGAATATGCTGCCACGGAGGGTGGTGGAGTCTCCTTCTTTGGAGGTTTTTAAGCAGAGGCTGGATGGCCATCTGTCAGAAATACTGTTTGGGGGTTCCTGCATGGCAGGGGGTTGGACTAGATGGCCCTTGAGGTCTCTTCCAACTCTATGATTCTATGATTGTATAGCTTTTGTGTTGTGTGCTGTTCTGGGTTTCTTCATAGAGAGCATAAGAACATAAGAAGAACTCTGCTGGATCAGGCCAAGGGCCCATTTAGTCCAGCTTCCTGTATCTCACAGTGGCCTCTCCAGATACCTCTGGCTGCACATGAGATGACTAGGTGGTATCTCCTGATACCACTCTCCTTGTGTCTGGTAAATGGAGGTTCCCTTCTTTTAAGCCTGGAGAAGCATGCATCCCCATCATGGCTTGTAACCTGTGATGGACTTCTCCAGAAATCTGTCCAATCCCCTTGTAAAGGCATCTAGGCCAGATGCCATCACCATATCCTGAAGCAAGGAGTTCCACAGGCTAACATGCTGGATAAATAACTATTTCCTTTTGTCTGTTCTCACTCCCCCAACCCTCAGTTTGAGTGAATAACCCCCTGTTTCTAGTATTGCAGAGAGGAAAAAGAGCTTCCCTCTAACCACTTTATCCATCCTCTGCATAATTTTTGTACATCTCAATCATGTCTCCCCTCGGGCACCTTTTTTTTTCCCCAGACTAAAGACCCCCAAATGCTGTAGCCTTTCTTTTCACTCTCTTCTGCACAAGAATGGTGTATCAATGAAAATATAAAAAAACAAAATAATTATAGAACTAGGCTCTTGGAAGCACTGCAGAAAATAATTTTAAAAACAAAAAACAGTATGCTGAGAATTTTTTGAGTGTATCACAGGATATAGCTTGATGTTAAGTCAGGATGAGTCAGCTCTAAAATGCATATAGTCAAGATTAATTTGCAGATGTTGTGCATTGTTCCTCATATATACTATGGCCACACTTTAAAGCTTCTCTTACTTGCCAAGTAATTTTCACAGGGCCAAAGTCTCTAATTTTCCCTTTAGGGGCATGTTTTTTGCATGCATGGCTACATCATCTAAGATAAAATTAGACAGCCACATATATTTCAACCTGGATTCCTGCATTGAGCAGGAGGTTGGAATAATTGTTGTTTTGGCCCCTTCCCGTTCCATGATTCAATGTGTCTATGCTTCTGTGATATTATAACCTCATCTCATTTGCAGTACCTGCACTCAAGAATCCATTCCAGCTTCTTTTCCATAACTTGAGAACATCATCATCATCATTACATAAAAACATAAGAACATAAGGACAGCCTTGCTGGAACAGGCCGCAGCCCATCCAGAATCCAATCCATCATTCTGTTTCACACAGGGGCTCTCCATTTGCTTCAGTGTATTCCCAAGCAGATGTCTTCACCTGCTTATGATTCCCTGCAAATGGCATTGAGAGATCTCCTGCCTATCTCTCCCACCCGGAGGTTGTCCTTAGGCATCCATAATGATAGCCATTGATACCCCGGTTCTCCATGAACGTTCTTAAAGCTGTCAAGGCTGACAGCTGTCACTACTTCTCCTAGCAGGGAGTTCCACAGACCAGTGATCCTCTGGTTGAAAAAGTACTTCCTCTCATTTGTTTGAGATCTAGCACCCAAAAAGTTTCATGGAGTGCCCCCTTGGTCTAGTGTTGTGCAATAGGGAAAGCAGTTTTTCCTTATCTACTTTGTCCACACCATGTATGATTTAGTCAACTTCAATCAGGTCACCTCTTAGGCGCTGTCCTTCAAGAGTGAAGAGGCCCAGCCATTGCAGCCTCATTGAACTGCAGAGCTGGAAAGAACCCTGTAGAGATCAAGTCCACCCCCTGCAAAGAGGGACAGTGTGGAATCCAACACCCAGCCTCCAGCCCCGCAGCCAGAGGCCTAAACCACAGAGTTGTTCTATAAGTCCCCAGCTGGAGGCAGGGGAGAGACCTGTCAAGACATAAGCCAAAGGGAGATGTTTGCTAGAGAGATGACCTTTCATCTCTTTTACCCTGGAGTGAATGAGCAAAACATTTTTGGCCCATCATCCACATGCTGGAGCTGTGAAGCACATGTGAGGCTCCAGATCTATCGGTAGATTGCTGATCAACCTGCAGGAGATCAGCAACGGTTTTGCTGGTCAAACATTACACAAGAGCAGAAACCAAAAGAATCCCACCTTCCATTGTGTGGCTACAATCAAGAAAATCTGGAGACTCAAGGTAGATCTTTGGGATGACTGATGGCAGCACAAGCACTTGCAGCAGCTTGGCACTCCAGAGATCGGTATCTTTTAATTAATGTTTTATTTGTGTACGTTTTACTACGGACTCTGCACATTCAGGCACAAGTAATTTACAGTCGACAAGAGCTTTTAACTATCGGCAGAGAAGGCTGCAGCCAGGAGGTTTCAACTTACAACATTCCACCTGAGCTTATCAGAGGGCCTGAATATCCTTGGGCTACTCCCCCTGCTTTCCCTGCCAGAAAGAAGAGAAAACAGAGAAAACGCAAGCAGAAGAGGGGCTGCAGGGCCGGAATTCGAGTGAGGCTGAGTAAAAATCCTTACATGCCTGCATTGCCAAGTCTTTTTGTTTCAAATGTTACATCTCTTCCCAATAAGATCGAGGAGTTGGAACTTACTATCTCTCTGCAGAAAAATATCCGGGATTGCTGTGCTATGGTCCTATTAGAGACGTGGCTGGATCCTGCCTTTCCACGGGAGCTTATACAGCTACAAGGACGCTCAGCACTTAGAGCAGATAGAACTATCGAAACTGGGAAGAGCAGAGGTGGAGGGATTTGTGTTTACATAAATAACAACTGGAGCATAAAATAATGGATATTCATTGTTCTCCTGATTTGGAATATCTAGCAGTGAAATGCCACCCCTTTTATTTGCCACGTGAGTTTAATGTTGTTATAATAACTGCAGTATATATACCTCCTGATGCAAACACTACTACAGCTATGGGTCACCTGCAAACTGCTATTAGCAAACAGCAACAGGCTTACCCAGAAGGAGTGCTGGTGGTTGTAGGTGATTTTAATAAAGCCAATTTAAAGACTGTCCTCCCTAAGTTCTATCAGTATGTTGACTGTCCCACCAGAGGGAAAAATACCTTGGACCAAGTATATAGTAACATCATTCATGGATACAAGACTAAGCCTTTGCCCAATCTAGGACAGTCAGATCATATATCTCTGTTTATGATCCCATCATACAGACCTCTCGTTAATAGAATCAGACCATCAACCAGAGAAATATGAGTGTGGCCAGCAGGTGCATCTGAGCAACTTCAAGACTGCTTTAGGAGCACTGAATGGGCACTGTTTGAGGGGGACAATGTTGATACATATACCTTGACAGTACTGTTCTATATCAAAAGCTGCATTGATGTTGTCACTACCACCAGACAAGTACGGATGTTTCCTAACAACAAGCCCTGGCTGCTTTTCACTCTGGTGATGTGCTACAGTACAGAGAGGCCAGAGCTAAATTGAAAAAGGGCATCAGGGATGCCAAAGCTATGTACTGTCGGAGGATTGAACATCATTTTGAGAGCTCTGATCCTCGTCGGGTATGGCAAGGTCTGCGACAAATCACGGGGCAGAATGCTAAAAATAATCTGTCTAGCAGCAGTGAGCCTTTGGCTGATCAGCTGAATCAATTCTTCAGCCGTTTTGAGGTGGAAACTGGAACCACTATCACTCCAGCATCGACCACCAATAGCACACCATTAGAATTTACTACGGATGGACAACCGCTACTACTGCAGATTTCTGATGTGCAACGCGCTTTCCAGAATATTAATGCTAGGAAGGCAGCTGGACTGGATGGAATCATGGGATGAGTTGTCAGGGACTGTGCTGCAGAATTAGCTGGAGTATTTATGGACATTTTTAATCTATCTTTGTTGCAGTGCTCTGTCCCTACTTGTCTGAAGACATCTATTATAGGGCCAGTCCCTAAGCAGTCAGTAGTGGCATCTCTCAATGACTATAGACCAATAGATTTAACATCTGTTATTATGAAATATTTTGAGAGATTGGTGCTAGATTATATTAAGGCTAGACTTCCATCTACTCTGGACCCGTTCCAGTTTGCATACAGGAGTAACAGATCCACTGATGATGTTGTCCATACATATCCATTGTTGTCCATACTGTACTGAGCCATTTAGAACAACAGGGAGTATATGCAAGGCTGTTATTTGTGGATTATAGCTCTGCTTTTAATACAATTCTACCAAATAGGTTGTTTTTTAAAATGGCCAATTTGGGTATACATCAGAAGATTTGTTTGTGGGTAAGGAATTTTCTGACTGATAGGCCACAGTCAGTAAGGATGGGGTCCCACCATTCTTCTACTCTAGTATTAAGTACAGGAGCTCCTCAGGGTTGTGTGCTAATCCCCTTCCTCTACTCCTTGTACACACATGATTGCACCCCACTGTATAACACCAACACAATCATCAAATTTGCAGATGATACAACAGTGGTGGGGCTCATTAGTAAGAATGATGAGTCTGCTTATAGGAAACAAGTACAAGGGTTGACTCAGTGGTGTAAAGAAAATAATCTTATACTTAACACCAAAAAACTAAAGAACTTATAATTGATTTTAGGAGGAAGAAAGATGTACATTTACCATTGTACATAAATGGTGAGGAGGTGGAGATGGTTGGTAGCTTTAAATATCTGGGCACTTACATCTCAGAGGACCTCGAATGGACTGGAAACATCAATATGGTTGTGAAGAAGGCACATAAGAGGCTGTATTTCCTGAGAATGCTCAGGAAGATGAATTTATCTCAGCATCTACTTCAGTCTTACTATCACAGCACCATTGAGAGTGTCCTAACTTATGGCATGCTATCATGGTATGGGAGCAGTTCTGTAGCAGACAAAAAAGCTCTACAGAGAATAATTAAAATTGCCCAGAATGTTATCGGGCTCCAACTACCAACCCTGGATGACATCTTCACATCTCGCTGTTTGAGGAAGTCACACAACATTCTGAGGGACTCTACTCATCCTGCTCACAATTTCTTTGAACTGTTGCCTTCTGGCAGAAGATACAGAACAATTAAAACTCGGACCACACGTCTTCTGAACAGTTTTTATCCCAGAGCTATAATTGCACTTTATAATGAACTCAAGAACCACCAGCAGTGAGCACTTGGACAGGATTACCTAGCCTATTGTGTAGATGATTGTGTTTTTAGGGGGTTGGTGGGTGGGGGAGTGTTCAGGGATTTTTATGTGTGTGTGTTGAAGGGTTTTTTATTGTGTGTGAGAGTGTCTGGGGATGTGTGTGTGTGTGTGTGTGTGTGTGTGTGTGTGTGTGTGTGTGTGTGTGTGTGTGTGTGTGTGTGTGTGTGTGTGTGAATTTGGGGGAATCTGGTCTCTGGGTGTATACATACAATGATAATAAATACACATTATTATTATTATTATTATTATTATTATTATTATTATTATTATTATTATTATTATTATTATTATTATTATTATTATTATTATATAAACAAGGACCACTCTTTCTTCTAGGCACAGAATTATTTTATTCAACATGCATGTCTTTTGCACCAAAACATGGATGCTGAAAAGCCTGGAATCTGTCCAGACCTGCTGTAATTAACTTTTGGAGTACAATCAAACATTTAGTCCAACATCCCCAAACAGCAACCTATGTTGGCCCCTTAATGAATCACTCAGACGACAAAGACAACGACTCTCTGTGCCATTTGAACTGCCCATAGGTTCATCATAGAGGAAAATGTAGTGTTGAAAACTTGGGTTTTTTTCTAGGGAGACCTTCCTCTACTTCCCTAACAGACACTTCTAGGAATCCACATGTTTTAATCAAGAATATAGGGGAAAATCACATTCAGACAATGTCTTTAAAAGATTCTCAGAATTCAAATATTGTTTTGCTTCTAGGTTGGGGTAGATAAACTTCTCCTCCCCACCACCACTGCACCCCCGGCATTTTTGCAGCCTTCCCCAAGTACTGCTTTGGTATTTTGCTTTGCTGTGTTATTTCTAAACTTGACATTTACATTTTTGGTTATTCCCAACCTTATTGTAGTGCTAGGTTACATTTTGGACCCTCAGAGTCCCTTAATTTATTTATTTTATTTATTTTATTTTATTTTATTTATATACCACAACCATCCAGCAAAAAGCTCCTCTGGGCGGTTTACAAACATATACAAAATACAAAAACAGATTAAACAACTTAAAATAGTAAATAAAAGCTAATCAATCAGACCAAATAATCAAATCATAATAATAAAAAGAACAAATAAGCAAATAAGCACAAATACAATAAATCAAAATGATTTGACAATTCTAAATAAGAACAAATGGGGAAAAAACTAGTAAAAATTATCATAAGGCGGGGGGGAATAATAGTGTCCTATTTATATAAGTTGGCTGAAACGGAATGATCAGGGAAGGACAACCTATAAAGCCAGGTTTTCAGTGATTTCTTGAAAGCTTATAGTGAGGGCGCCAGGCGGATCTCTTGCGGAACCTGGTTCCACAGGTGACATGCGACCACCAAGAAGGCTCGTTTCCTTGTTGATACTTTCTGGGTGTCCCTCGGGGTCGGTACCTGCAAATAGCCCGCCTGGTTTGAATGAGTGATCCTGGCAGTTCTTTTTGGGAGGAGCTGTTCTGTCAGTTACTGAGGTCCCAAACCATTTAGGGCTTTGTATGTTAATACCAAAACCTTGAAGTCAATGTGGTAGCGAATGGGCAGCCAGTGCAGAGCGGCCAAGACAGGGGTAATATGCTGGAACCTTTTTAAACCCTTTTAACCCTTAATTTGCCCGGACCCACCTAGGCTGATCCAGGACCAAGACAGATATGTTTTATTTATTTTATTTTAAAGTATTTTTACCCCGCCTTTCTCCTTGGAAAAGGACCCAAGGCGGCTTATAATAATGAGGGACCATATACAGTCCAATACACTTAAGACATATTCAAGTAATTGAGAGCAAGGAATTGAGGGACATATTGCAGCATTAAAAGACAACATTACATTAAAGCTACAAGAGAACAAAGCAGTTAAAAAGAGAGTGAAAAATTCCATGAAAAGTTATGATTGAGGGAAATGAACAATTGAAAACATAGTGTCAATGCAATCACAAAATATTTAAACACAATGTCTATGTGATCATGTAGGGTGATTCATATAAAGGTCACAAAATAGGTAGTCCATCATTCAGGGATGGCTTGCCTGAAAAGTAAGTTCTTTGCCTGCTTCTGGAAAGACATCAGAGATGGGGCCCTTTTATGTGTTCCCACAAGACGTACCTGTGAGGGTGGTGGAATGAAGAGAAAGGTCTCTCCTGATTACCTTAACACCTGAGCCGGTTCATGCTGTGAGATTCAATCTTTGAGATAGCTAGGACCCAGGTCATATAGTGCTTTGTAGGTTAAGATCATCACTTTTGAATTGTGTCCGATAGCTGATTGGTAGCCAGTGGAGTTGCTTTAAAACTGGTGTAATGTGATCCCTGCTCAAGTCAGCAATCTGGTTGCTGCATTTTGGACCTGTTAAAGTTTCCTGAGACTTTTCATTGATAGTCCCAGACAGAGTGTGTTACAGTAGTCTAACTGGGATGTCACTAGGGCATGTGTCACAGTGGCCAGAGCAGGTTTCTCAAGAAATGTATGCAACTGGCATACTAGTTATAATTTTGCAAATGCACTCCTGGCCACAGTTGTGACCTGGGCCTCTAGGTTCAAGGATGAGTCCAAGAGTGCCCCCAAACTGCAAACCTCTTTTTTTAATTGGAGGGAGACCCCATCCAGAACAGGCTGCATCCCTGTCAGATACCCTTTCAACTGATCAGAAGCACCTCTGCCTTGTCTGGATTTAGTTTCATTTTGTTCATCCTCATGCAGTTCATCACTGCAGCTAAACACTCATGTAACACCACTTTCTGCATTCTTGGTTTTTCCTGCAGGAATGATCGGAGCCACTTTAATGCAGTACCCCCAATTCTCATTTCAGAGAGTCGAGTCAGGAGGATGTCATGGTCTATAGTGTCAAAAGCAGCTGAGAGGTCTAGCAAAACCAAAAGGGACAGAGATCCAATATCCATTTCCCTGCGTAAGTCATCTATCAAAGCAACCAGTGCCGTCTCTGTCCCATAGCCACGCCTGGAGCCAGATTGAAATGGATCCAGGTAGTTTATGTCATCCAGGAACCTCTGGAGCTGTGAAGCCACAACCCGTTACAGGTCTTTCCCAAGAATGGGATATTCGATACTGGTCGGTAATTGTTCAATATTGTTGGATCTAAGGAGGACTTTTTTAGCAGTGGTTTTACTATTGTCTCCTTTAAACCTGCTGGAATCCTGCCCTGTTGTAAGGAGGCATTCACAACTCTTCCTAACCAGTCTGCCATGCCTTCTCTGGCAGCTTTTATGATTCATGAGGGGCAAGGATCCAACACACATGTGGTGGCCCTCACTTCCCCAAGGGTCCTGACCACATCATCCGGCTGAAGGAGCTGAAAGCCATCCATTAATGCAGGACAAACAAGGTGGGGCATTTTATTTAAAGGCTCTGGATCAATACCAGCATCCAGGATAGCCCAGATCTGTTCAAATTTGCCTGCAAAGTGTTGTGCAAATTCTTCACAGTGAGATACAGAGTGGTCTGTGTTATCCACCTGTGGGTCAGCTTGTAGCATACTTTTGACTATTCTGAAAAGCTCCACTGAGCGATTTTGTGTCAAATCAATCGTAGCAGAGAAAATGCTTTCTTTGCCCCCCCCCCCAAAAAAAAAGCAATAGAGATTTGGTAGGATTGTGAACTCATTATTATTCTAGGTACATAAGATGAACACCACTGGATCATTTCGAAAGCCTATCTTTAATCTAGCATTCTGTTTCAGAGTTCAGTCAAATGCCTCTGGGAAGACCACTAGCAAAACAGGAACCCCGAACATCTTCCTCCTTAAAAACCCAATAAAACCTGAGTTAACATTCTGATGTATTGTTACAGAATAATCTCTATATACATGTTCATACATTTAGCTCAGTCAATTTGATATCTAGCTGAAGAGGCAGGGGTTGGGAGACTGACCACCACCCCCGTGCCTCTGGCAAGTACAGCCAGCCTGTGTGACCTTGGACAAACTGCAATACAGTGCCAGGATGCCCCAAGAAGAAGGGAATGGGAAATCATACCATGTCCCAAGGAAACCCTGAAAAGGATGGCCACAAGTTAGAATTGATTTGGGTGTACATCATCATCATCATCATTAGAGATGGGAACAACTCAAAAAAATGGTGTTTCATTTGTTGTTTGTCATTTAGGGGGTCCATTTAGGTTTGTTTTCATTTTTTGTGAATTTTTTGCAAAAAAATTCATTTTGTTTCGTTACGTAACAAAATGAAAAAACGAAAATGAAAATGAAAAATTGCTGTTTCATTAGCATTCATTACAGTTCAATGTATTTGCCGCAACGAAAATGAAACGCACGACAAAATTTCTGTTGTTTCGGTTCGTTTCGTTTCATTTTGGAGACAAAATTTTTTTTCGTTTCGTTACGTAACGAAACGAAAAAAGAAAAACAAAAACGAAAAATTGCTCGTTTCGTGCCCATCTCTACTCATCATCATCATCATCATCATCATCATCATCATCATCGCTTCCCTCCTCTATCCTCTTTGTCCCAACCCAATTAATTGGGAGGAGTCTTTAAAGCTTATTACTGAAACCAAAATAACTGATAGGGGGGCCTATCACTCATTTACAGTGTTACGTAGACACATAGTATTTACATGCATCAGGAAGCTGTTTATTGTCTGGTCATATAGCTGATAAACAGGTAGCACTCCTTGACAAATGAATCAGCACTCTTCTTCCCATATGGTATATGTAACTTATTATACAATTTTTCCTCTAGTGCTTTTTGCTATACTTCATTTTCATTTTATTTTAGAGTATTTTTTTACCCTGCCTTTCTCCTTGGAAAAGGACCCAAGGCGGCTTACAGTAATGAAGGACAATATACAGTCCAGTACAATTAAGACCTGTTCAGGTACTGAGAACAGGGAATTGAAGGACATGTTACAACATTGAAGGATAACATTATATTAAAGCTACAAGAAAACCTGCACAGTTTTAGAATACAGTTCTGTAACTGAAACTCCTTGCAATTCTTCCCAATCCTTACACTGTATATAATTTGTTGGGTTGCTGCCCAGAGATAGATTTACACATGATTGTCTCATTTACGCTAACAAATATTGTTGGTAATGCAAGTGCTAGAGTTTTGGTAGCAAGCTGACTGTGCTCAGCCTAATTTCATTAAAAAAAAAAAAAGAACTTGTCCTAGAGATTTTCTCTACCTTGCTACATGCTTACTAAAGATGCTGAAAAGGTTCAAGTGCCTTACACCTTCTCCACAGTTGTGGTGATCTTGCTCAGTTAACATGGAGTCTCTGGAGTGGAGTTAAATACCATCTTTCTCCTCATGTTCCCATGTGTTACATCCACAAGTAACTTTTTCTTTGCCATGAGGAACCAACAGAGAATGAGATAGATGGTTACTGGTTAGAGTTCTCCATTATGCTTCCTTCCATATTATTTTCTCTCATACTTTTCCCCCTATAGCAGTGGTTCCCAACCTTCCTAATGCCGTGACCTTTTAATACAGTTCCTCATGTTGGGGTGACCCTTGCCCTGCTTGGAAGAGGCCACAAGCCCCCATTGGCAGACCACTGCCGCATGTGCCAATAGAGAATTGCCCTCTACAGGCACCCTCAGCCAGTCGCATCCTCTGGTGCCATTGACTGACATCCCCTCCAACCTATCAAGCTGTAACTCACTCTTCTCCCCCCTCCCTTCCCCTCCTCCTCCAGGCCCAAGACGTTGGTGCCTTTTTCTTTACTGGCTGATGGCGACCCCTGTGAAATGGCCGTTCGACCCCCAAAGGGGTCCTGACCCCTAGGTTGGGAACCACTATTTATTATTTATTTATTTATTAAGCTTATATACCGCCCGTCTTCCCGAAGGAACTCCGGGCGGTTTACAATGAACAATATAACAAAAAACAGTTAAAATAATGCAGAGTTAACCAAATAACAGAACAATAAAAACTGAAGTTGCAGATGGCGAGGCAGGAGGAGGGGAAAAAACAAAACACTTTAATAGAATCAACCAAATCCCTCCCGGAAGAGGAGAGTTTTCAAAGCTTTCCGGAAGGCTGGCAGGGACTCTGCTAGGTGCACTTCTGTTGGAAGATGATTCCACATGGTGAGGCCAGCCACAGAGAAGGCTCAGGTACGGGTGGATGTTCTCCGAGCCTCTCTGGGCATGGCCACACGCAGCATGTGCGCCCGCGACAACCTAGTTGGGCGGGCCGATGTTGACCTCTGGTCGATCCGCTCTGTCAGGTAGTCAGGTCCTAGGCCATGGAAGGTTTTGTAAATCAAACCCAGGACCTTTAATAATAATAATAATAATAATAATAATAATAATAATAATAATAATAATAATAATAATAATAATAATAATAATAATAATAATAATAATTTATTTATTGTCATTGTGTGTATATACACAGTATACACATACAACGAAATTCAGACACCCAGTGACCAGATTCAACACACACACACACACACACACACACACACACACACACACACACAAATCTCCAAACACTCTCACACACATTAAAAAAACCCTTCAACACACACACATAAAAATCCCCGAACACTCCCCCACCCACCAACCCCCCCCTAAAAACACAAGCATCTACACAACAGGCTAGGTAATCCTGTCCAAGTGCTCACTGCTGGTGGTTCTTGAGTTCATTATTAAGTGCAATTATAGCTCTGGGATAAAAACTGTTCAGAAGATGTGTGGTCCGAGTTTTAATTGTTCTGTATCTTCTGCCAGAAGGCAACAGTTCAAAGAAATTGTGAGCAGGATGAGTAGAGTCCCTCAGAATGTTGTGTGACTTCCTCAAACAGCGAGATGTGAAGATGTCATCCAGGGTTGGTAGCTGGAGCCCTGTAACATTCTGAGTAATTTTAATTTTTCTCTGTAGAGCTTTTTTGTCTGCTACAGAGCTGCTCCCATACCATGATAGCATGCCATAAGTTAGGACACTCTCAATGGTGCTGTGATAGTAAGACTGAAGTAGATGCTGAGATAAATTCATCTTCCTGAGCATTCTCAGGAAATACAGCCTCTTCTGTGCCTTCTTCACAACCATATTGGTGTTTGCAGTCCATGAGAGGTCCTCTGAGATGTAAGTGCCCAGATATTTAAAGCTACCAACCCTCTCCACCTCCTCACCATTTATGTACAATGGTAAATGTACATCTTTCTTCCTCCTAAAATCAATTATAAGTTCTTTGGTTTTTTGGTGTTAAGTATAAGATTGTTTTCTTTACACCACTGAGTCAACCCTTGTACTTGTTTCCTATAAGCAGACTCATCATTCTTACTAATGAGCCCCACCACTGTTGTATCGTCTGCAAATTTGATTATTGTGTTGGAGTTATACAGTGGGGTGCAGTCATGTGTGTACAAGGAGTAGAGGAAGGGGCTTAGCACACAACCCTGAGGAGCTCCTGTACTTAATACAAGAGTAGAAGAATGGTGGGATCCCATCCTTACTGACTGTGGCCTATCAGTCAGAAAATTCCTTACCCACAAACAAATCTTCTGATGTATACCCAAATTGGCCATTTTGTAAAACAACCTATTAGGTAGAATTGTGTTAAAAGCAGAGCTATAATCCACAAATCTTGATTAAAATCACCTGCAACCACCAGAGCTCCCGATAGTTAAAAGCTCTTGTCGACTGTAAATTACTTGTGCCCGAATGTGCAGCGTCCGTAGTAGAACGTACACAAATAAAACATTAATTAAAAGATACCGATCTCTGGAGTGCCAAGCCGCTGCAAGTGCTTGCGCCGCCATCTTGGACGTGAATCTGATTCAGGCCGCAACAGGCAGCCAATGCAGGCGGGCCAGAACTGGGGTGATGTGGTCGAACCGACGCACACCCGCCACCAGTCTGGCCGCCGCATTTTGAACCCACTGCAGTCGCCAAAGGAGAGTCAAGGGCAACCCCATGTAGAGCGCGTTACAATAGTCCAGTCTCAAGATCACCAACGCTTGCACCACAGTTCTGAGGGAATCCCCATCTAGGTATGGACGGATCTGGGCAATTCGATGGAGATGAAAAAAGGCAGCCCTGGACACAGTGGCCACCTGGGCTTCCATGGTGAGCACCGGGTCCAGGACTACGCCCAGATTCCAGATGGTGTCCGAAGGCCGGAGGGAGATGCCCTCCAGAGTGGGAAAAGGGCCTCCATAGCCAGATGGGGAAGCCCCAAAGAACATAACCTCGGTCTTGTCGGGGTTGAGTTTGAGCCTTTAGCCCTGGTCCATTCCATGACCGCGCCCAGGCACTGATTGAGGGTCTGGACAGCCTCATCTGCAGTGGTGGAAAAGGAGATGTAGAGCTGCGTATCATCAGCGTACTGATGACAGCAGACTCCACGTCTCCTTATGACCTCAGCCAGCGGCCTAATGTAGATGTTGAACAGCATGGGAGAGAGAGACGACCCCTGTGGGACCCCACAAGGGAGTATCCAAGGGGCAGACAACTCCCCTCCCATGCTGAACCTGCTGGGGATGGCCCCCGAGGAAGGACCGGAGCCAACTGTGAACAGTGCCCCTGATCCCAACCTCAGAAAGCCGGTCCAGCAGGATACCATGGTCGACAGTATCAAAGGCCGCTGACAAATCCAGGAGGACCAACAGGGTAGAGCACCCCCTGTTGGCCCCCTGGAGGAGGTCATCTTGCAGAGCGACCAAGACTGTCTCAGTCCCACGACCCGGCCTGAACCTGGACTGGAATGGGTCAAGGATGTGTTCTCCCTTCAAGAATGATTGAAGCCGGATTGCGGCCACCATCTCCATTACCTTGCCCATAAAGGGAACATTAGCAATCGGGCAGTAGTTGGTCAAATCTCCCGATGCTAAGCCCGGTTTTTTCAAAATGGGCTTTACCACAGTCTCCTTCAGGCGAGAGGGAAAAATCCCTTCCCTGAAGGAGGCTGCGGCGATGACAGAAGCCCATTTGGGCATCCTCCCACCAACGGCTTTCATAAGCCATGATGGACAAGGATCTAAAGGAGTGGACGCGGGCCGGCAATGGGCAATAGCCCTGGAGGCCTCAAATGAGGAAACAGGTCCAAACTCAACCATGCGAGGAGACCGAGGGGGTGCAGCGTCAGGGGATGCCGAGAGTGGACTAGAGCAACAGGAGTCAAAACCGGTACAGATGGCCTCTATTTTTGATTGAAAGAAGGCTGCAAAATTCTCACTACTGAAATCAGTAGGAGGAGGCCTTGCCAGCCCAGGATTAGTGAGGTCGCGAACCACACGGAAGAGTTCCGCTTGACGGTTCGAGGCCTCACTAATTCTCAGGGAGAAATAAGATGTTTTAGCCTCCCTGATTGCCCGAACGTAGCGCCTGGACTGGACAATAACTGCAGCCTTTTTAGTCGCCGTCCGGTTCTTCCTCCAGCTGCGCTCCAGCCTCTTCCGTTCTTGCTTCATTGCTCGTAGCTCCGCCGTGAACCATGGTGAGGGGTGAGCTCTGCAGCAGATGAGGCGCCTAGGGGCGATCTGGTCAACAGCCCGGGATGTTTCATCAAACCATTGATCCACCATGGTGTCTACCAGATCATCAGCCAGTCCGCCAGGAGGCTCCCCAAGGACTTCCCGGAACCGAACAGGGTCCAGGAGTCTTCGGGGGTGGGCCCATACAGATGGCCGAAGGTCCCCACGGGATGGGGCGGCAATTGATACAGAGAATGACAGCAGGTGATGGTCTGACCATGACAAGGGAGTGGACACGATGTCCCGCACCCTCAGATAGGAATCCTCAGACGCGGAGATAAATACCAGATCCAGGGTATGTCCAGATCTGTGGGTTGGGCATAGAACATGCTGGGACAGGTTCATGGAGGTCATGAACTGCATGAACTTCAGAGCTGCACCAGACAGGCCACCGCCAGCATGCACATTGAGGTCCCCCACTACCAAAAGGCGGGGAGTTCTCAAAAGTGCAGCGGCGATGAACTTGGTGAGCTCTGGTAGGGATTGTGCTGGGTTGCGGGGAGCGCGGTAACCGAGCACAATGCCAAATCTGTCTCGCTGCCCAACCAACAGATGGATACATCCCAACCCTGGGATCACCAGCGTTGAGGCCCTGCTGACTTGAATAGTGTCCCTGTACACAATGGCCACCCTGCTCCCCTTACGACCCTCCGACCTTCCCACTCCCTGTACCAGAAACCCCGGGGGGCACAGCTGGGCAAGCGAGGCTCCCCTCTCTGGTCCCACCCAGGTCTCGGTAATGCATGCCAGGTCGGCCCTTCCATCAACGATGGTATCATAAATGATGGGGATCTTATTGTGGACTGACCTGGCATTCATCAGGAGGCAAGATAGGTCGGAGGCGCCCTATAGAGTGACATAGTCAGGTTTGACTTAACTTCCTCCAGCGCTCCTTTCCCTCTCTCCCTTTGATTCTGTCTTGCCTCTCTTTGCCCTATCCCAAAGACATGGTTCTCTAATAAAATCTCCACATTATGGTAACATCTTAAAGAGTCCGCTTCCCAGCACAAAACTCGGCATGAGCTTTCAGGATAACTTCATCAAGCAAAGTATTGCAAAAGGAAGTGGAGGCAGGGTTGATTAGAGGGGAGAGAGACACAAGAGCAAGGACAGATTGGATCTTTGCATTCCCATCCTGCCCCAGTTGTTGTGGAAGGGAGAAGCGCTAGATATTTGACCATGGCTCTCAAGCGACAGGCTGCTAGTTTTAAACTGCAGGAGGAAGTTGCCACTGTGCAGTGGCAGTCTTTATTTGCAACTAGAAAAAGCTGTTGAATCAATGGAATTTACGTAAGTGTTAATCCAGTAGGGACCAACAACTGGATTTAGCAAAGTTCTACAGCAAAGGCCTAGAATGTTTGCTTAGAAATCAGTTTCATGCCATCCCCTGCAACCTTTTATTAAAAGCTTCTTGCTTGCTAGTTCTGCCCCTTATACAGCTCCCTGTTGAACAGAGTTGTTGCCTTCTCTCCCCATTCCCACTGTTTTGTAGAGATGGAACACTCTTTCATCATATAATGCAGAGAGAAGACTCAGTAAGTAATACTTCATGTTGGAACAGGAGCTGATATTGAAGAAGCAATCAAAGCTTATTAAATAGGCTATTCTTCTGTATATCCTCTCACCCAGATGCACAAAGCAACAGCAGGGGCAGAGGCTGTAAAGATGGAGCCATTAATTAAAGGTACAGTGGTTCCACAGCTTCTTGGTGATGCTTGTTCAGTCCACACTGGACAGGAGGAATGTTACATTTGCCTCAAACTTGACAAGGCATAAAGCAGAGCACAGAAGACATTAGAATGTGGTGATTTAGCAAAGATGTCATCTAGCATTTCTTCAAAAAGCAAGCCAACTGAGGATGGCAGTTTTGAACTAAATAGTGTGTGGAAGCAAACATGGATTACATTAACTTTTTAAAAATGCACATACAAAGCCAACTTAAATGTTGAGGACTCCTATTACATTTTTGGCAGGACAAAAAAATTAAAACGCTCATTGTTCTAGGTGAAACTGAAAGAGAAAATAGTTGCTGTGCACAGAGCACAGAGAGAACTCCAAGTTCCCTGAGCTCCTTGCCCTCTGAAGATGCCGGCCACAGATTCTGGCGAAATGTCAGAAAGAAAAACTTCCAGAACACGGCCAAACAGCCTATAACTCACAACAGCTATCAGTACCCAGCTGTGAGAGCCTTCGAGAATACATTGAAGGAGAAAACTTTTGAAGCTTGCCTTCAGGTAAAATTATGCATACTGTTTACTGCATCTGGGGCTGCTACTTTCTGCTAATTATAGAAATGGGGTGATTATGGGAGGAATCGCAAATATAAGAAGGGGTGGCCTCCCACTTCAAGCCATGGTCCCTCTCAAAGTCATCCCCTGGAAATGATAAATAATTTAAGAAACCAAGGAGCAGTAGCCACTTCCTATAGGGTAACCATACTATGCACTTTGTCCCTCCAAACAAATTTAGTTGTTGCTCCAATGTTTTTTTCTCTTGCATCAATAAATGGCAGCCTCATCCTCTTACAGCAAACAAGCTCCCCAATTTGGAACACTGTCATGGGTCTACCTGCCTTTTACACCTCTCACCAGACAGGTCAACTCTTTTTTGAGGTGCAGTACTTTGTACCCTTATTTGTGAAAGTTCATTTTTTTTAACTACAACTCATTCTAGGTCAGAGAGTTGGGAAGCTGAAGTCCAGCAAGGTACCTTACTGGGGCCTCAAGTCCCTGCTTGTCTCATCCTTGTTCCTGAGGTCAAGGAACTACAACACTGTTCTCACTCCACAAGAGAGTGTGGTACTTTGTGATGCTCAAAGTAAGAAGAAAACAAGACCATGATTACCTGTGGAGTGAAAAGTAGGCACAATACTGCATCTAATGTTTGAGGATCACTATCACAATGGTGTGAATTATTGAAGTTTTACAAAATGAGGGGTTTTGCCACTCTGTGGCATTGATTTTTAAGGTTAGAAGCCACTAAGCCAGGGTAATTTGGCAGGGCCAAGGCCATATTTCAGATTGGCTGGCTACTCAGGTACTAGTTCTTGAATCGGAGATTCCTTTAACGGATTAGTCAATATTGTTTTTATAGTGTATTTATTATTGTTTTTAGATATTGTTTTTGATATTTTAATATTGCTTATGTTGAATTTATTGTTGTAAGCTGCCTTGGGTCCTTTAGGTGAGAAAGGCAGCAATTATTATTATTATTATTATTATTATTATTATTATTATTATTATTATTATTATTATTATTATTATTATTATTATTATTATTAACTGCAAATTCACATGATGCCAAGCTACAGTTAAAAACACCAAGGATGTTTTGTCACTCCAAAACCTTATGCAATTTGATAGGGATATTCACGCAGTCACACTAATGCGGCAAACCACTTACATGTCTCACATCAGCCCTTGTTATTGCGAGGACTCTTTTGCTGACACAGGTCAAGTTCTTTTGCTGATGCTACTCAGAAGCGCAATTTCAACTTGGCTGTTCTGTCGGTCAGGCAATAGAAGTCAAAGATACGTCAGGATGAAGATGACGTGATACTATAATATTCTCTTTGTCTGATAACGAGGCAGATATTTTGCAGCCGCCTTTGGTGTCAGTATGTTGCGGCAGAAAAAGAAAGCTCCAGGGCATTCTCTTTCAAAACTGTGTCAATTGGACTTTAATTTGTGGTCCCCGTTTCTTGTTGCTTAAAAATGAGACACAGGACGCAAGAAAGAGGAGCATTTTTCTCTTATAAGTTAACTCAGCATCCCCACGCAATATGGTAAGCATTACTCAGAGCTCATTCACTGTTAGTAGCACAACACTTTATCGGTCTTTCATGAAGGCTGCTTCAACATTCCTTGCCTTTAATTTGCTTGTTTCGTCTTCTCGTTAAGCCCAAGTGTGGCAAGTGTTAGAATTATATGGCACTTTGGCTAGCTTTAAAGCTGGCGGATCAGGTAAATCAGCACGGACAAGAGGAAAGGGGGACAAGCTGGAGGAACATTCAGATGATGTTATTAGGTCATCTTTTGAGAAGATACAGCTGGACAGCTTTGGCACCGGGTTGCAAGTTATTATGAAGTTATTGAAGAACAGATGCAAGCCGGAGGAACAGGAACGGCTGTGCTAGCAGAGCTTGTCTGCACAGTTGAGGATGTTTCTCAAAAGACTTGGGCTGCTCTTTCATGCCAGGTTTTATCTTGGAGACAAAAACTGCTCATTCCCTTGGGATAATCTGTGGTTAGATGTTGGAAGAGGCCAAGCCAGAAAGCAGTCCTGGGCAGAAACCAAAACAAAGAATGAATGAGGGCACCGCTGACTTCATAGTCTGTTTTCCCTTTAGCTCTCAGTCTGTAAGATTTGCGGGGGTTTTTTTTTGGATTTACAACAACTAAAACTCTCCTACCTATCATGGCTCAGTGTAACAATAATTTTAAAAGAGTAAATTTTCCAAGCTCTGCCAAGAAGGCAGTTGAGGGGAGATGCATTCCTTCTTTCATCAGTCCAACCTGGCGTGTATCAAGGATTTTTTAAAATTAGGGCCAGTATCATCCTCCTTCTAACTAAAGCAATGTAGCCTCAGCAATTCCACTTTTTTATAGCTGTTGTGAGTTTTTCGGGCTGTTTGGCTGTGTTCTGGAAGTTTTTTTCTTCCTGACGTTCTGCCAGTCTCTGTGGCTGACGTCTTCAGAGGGCAAGGAGCTCAGGGAACTAGGAGTTCTCTCTCTGCTCTGGGGACTCTAGAGAGTTCCTAGTTCCCTGAGCTCCTTGTCCTCTGAAGTTGCCAGTCACAGAGTCTGGTGAAACGTCAGGAAGAAAACCCTCCAGAACCCAGTCAAACAGCCCAAAAAACTCACAACAGCTATCAGATCCCAGCCGTGAAATCGTTCAAGAATACAATGCCACTTTTTGTCCACGGAACAAGGTATCAGACCTGGCAGAGGTGCCTCAAGGGAATAAACCACCTAAAGAACAAAAAGTATTAGGAGTGGTCAAGGGTTCTGAGAGTTGCCATCTAAAACATGTACGTTTCCAGGTTCTGAAAAGAATTTGCTGTCTGGTAAAATGCATTGCGAGTGACCTCCCCGGCTGAATCATAGCACAGGTCATTTAGTCCCTCTCTACCTCTCCATCTTGCTCCTGCTTTCTCCAGAGGAGGTTACCTGAGAAAAGCAGTTTCTTTTTGAATATGAAGGCAGGACAAGCTTGGATTCTGCACACTGAAGAAGGGCAATCCAGTTTTCCAAATAGGGTGCAAATGGCTTGGAATTGGGCAAAACATAGGGAACAGGCAAATAGTTTCAGCTCAGAATACAACATTGCCATGCTAAGGAAAGCTGCATCCAGATGAATATACACCTGAGATACTGGGATGGGTGCTGGGTGGCAGCACTAATAAGTTCTCCTCGAAACTGAAACTAACGTCATGTGCTTGTTATAGAGAGCCTCATTATTTTTCAGATAAAGCCTTTGGAGTAAAATCATGGAGGTTAATATTTTACTATTCAGTCGGCTTTAATAATGATAAAAATGTTACACTCTGCACAGCTGTTTCCAAAAGACAACACTGAAGATAATAGAAATGGAATCTCTCTCTCTCTCTCTCTCTCTCTCTCTCTCTCTCTCTCTCTCTCTCTCTCTCTCTCTCTCTCTCTCTCTCTCTTGGCATGGGCCATTTAACAAGTGTGTTCAAATCCTTCGGACTATGGCAGAAGGATGTTTGTGAGACAAGGTGCGAATCTGTCTCCATTTGAGGTCTTTTTAAAAAAGAATTTGAAAAAACTCATCACAAAATTGCAAGTTCTGCCATTCTGTTCTCATTCCCAATTTTTCATCTGTTTTCCTTGGAGGAAATAATAGTTCATTCCATTCACTCAAAAGGTGAAACTAATATATGAGATAGATTCATTATTACATGCAAAGCTAGATATGCCAAGCTTTGGTATAATTGTGATGATTATGGTATGCAGCTTATGAAAACCCCAACTTCGCAATCTCAGAAAATTAGAATAATGTGAAAAGGTTCTATATTCACAGGAGTGCATCGAGAGCCACCACACAGAGACGGATCCTGGACATGGGCTTCAAATGTCGTATTCCTCTCCCCAAGCCGCTCCTGAACAACAAACAACGTCAGAAGCATCTTACCTGGGCTACAGAAAAAAAAAAAAGAACTAGGGTGTTGCTCAGTGGTCCAAAGGCCTCTTTTCTGATGAGAGCAACTTTTACATCTCATTTGGGAATCAAGGACCCAGAGTCTGGAGGAAGAATGGAAAGGCGTACAATGCACGATGCTTGAAGTCCAGTGTGAAGTTCCCACAGTCTGTGTTGATTTGAGGAGCCATGTCTTCTGGTGTTGGTCCACTGTGCTTCATTACGTCCAGTGGACCAACACTGCAGCCATGTAGCAGGAGATTTTGGAGCACTTCATGCTTCCTTCTGCAGGCGAGCTATATGGGGATGTTGAGTACATATGCATGCTTATACTTTTTAGAGGTCGATATTGTTCTATTTCCAATCCTTGTGTTATTGTTCTCATGTAATATTCTAATTTTCTGAGATTGTGAATTTGGGAGTTTTATAAGTTGTAAGCCATAATCATCACAATCATATCAAAGTAAGGCTTGGCATATCTCACTTTGCATGTAATGAGTCTATCTCGACCCTTGCCCTTCCTGGCTAATTGAAAGATCTGCCAGGGGGTTCGCACCTGGGTCCAGGAAGCTGTAAATGCCTCATTAAGAGAGGGAGTGGTCCCTGCTGCCTTAAAGGAGGCAGTAATTAGGCCACTCCTAAAAAAAACCAACCTGGACCCAGGGCTGGTGGGTAACTACCGGCCAGTAGCGAACCTCCCTTATTTGGGCAAGGTGTTGGAGCGGGTGGTGGCCGGACAGCTCCAGGCGCTGCTGGATGAAACGGATTTTCTGGATCCATTTCAATCTGGTTTCAGGCTGGGTTTTGGAACAGAGACTGCCTTGGTCGCCCTGTACGATGACCTTTGCCGGGAGAGAGACAGGGGGAGTGCAACCCTGTTGATACTCCTGGATCTCTCAGCGGCTTTCGACACCATCGACCATGGTGTCCTTCTGGATAGGCTGGCCAGGTTGGGAGTTGGAGGTACTGTTTTGCAGTGGTTCCGCTCCTTCCTGACTGACCGTGTCCAGAAGGTGGTGCTGGGGGACAGTTGCTCCGCCCCGTGGCGTTTACGTCATGGGGTTCCTCAGGGCTCAATACTGTCTCCCATGCTGTTTAACATCTACATGGAACCACTGGGAGAGGTCATCAGGAGGTTTGGGCTGAGGAGTCAGCAATATGCTGACGATACTCAGCTCTACCTCTCATTCTCCACCAATCCAGGTGAGGCGGTTTCAGTCCTGAACTCGTGTCTGGGCCAGATAATGGACTGGATGAGGGTTAATAAATTGAAACTCAATCCAGACAAGACGGAAGTGCTGTTAGTGGGTGCTTCGCCGGACAGGTTAGAGGGCCACTTCCCTGTCTTGGACGGGGTTGCACTCCCCCTAAGGGACAGGGTCCGCATCTTGGGGGTGCTTCTGGACCCTGGTCTAACTATGGAAGCCCAGGTGGATTCGGTGGCCAGGGGCGCCTTCCTTCAGCTGCAGAAAATATACCAGCTCCGCCCCTACCTAGACGAGCAGAGCCTCATGACAGTTACGCATGCGCTGGTAACATCCCGTATTGATTACTGCAATGCGCTCTACGTGGGGCTGCCTTTGAAGACGGTCTGGCGATTGCAACTGGTTCAGAATCGTGCGGCGTGGCTGGTGAGTGGTGGGGCCACCAGAGATCACATCACGCCGATTCTACGTAACCTGCATTGGTTACCAGTTGCTGCCCGAGCCCAATTCAAAGTGCTTGTCTTGACATATAAAGCCCTAAACGGCTTGGGACCTAGATACCTGAAGGACCGCCTCCTTCCATATGAACCTACCCGGCAATTAAGATCTAGCCAGAGGGCCCTCTTGAAAGAGCCATCCCTCAAGGAGGTGAGAGGGATGGCTTGTAGACATAGGGCCTTCTCGGCAGCTGCCCCCAAGTTATGGAATGCCCTCCCAAGTGAGATCCGCCTGGCGCCAACATTGGTGACATTTCGGCGCCAGGTAAAAACCTTCCTGTTCCAGAAGTTTTTTAATTGATACAACATAGACTGGGGTCCTTTGATGGCAATTTTAGTGATGATTTTAGTATAATGTTTTACTGTTGTTTTAATTATTTATTGATATTTTATGTCTTAACTGTTTTAATTCCTTGTTGTAAGCCGCCCAGAGACCTTTGGGTAGTGGGCGGCATATAAGCTGTAAAAATAAATAAATAAATAAATAAATAAATATCTCATATATTAGTTTCACCCTTTGAGTTGACTCGCTGAAATAAATGAATATTTGCACAAGATTCTAAATTTTTGAGTTTCACCTGTATATGATAGCTAGCTAGCTAGCTAGAATCACAGAGTTTATTGAAAGGGGCCTTATGCAAATAAAAGAAAAGTAGCCCTATATCCACTTACACTTTGAACTCTCTGAGACTTACTACTGCAAGACATGGGGCAGCTCAATCTTCTAAATGTAAATTAAAGAGAAAATCAATCATAGCTTTGCATGTGTTCTTGTCATACTGAAGGGGCTACAGATTTTATATGGATCAACACCCCATACCTCTGTGTGTATGGCACTGTATAGCAGATATATTTTATTTGTTTATTTAGAGTATTTTTACCCCACCTTTCTCCTTGGAAAAGGACCCAAGGACGGAACTCTGTTTCCAGAAAGACAGCAGAGATGGGGCAGTCCTGGCCTCTAGTGGGTGGGAGTTCCATAGTCTGGATGAAGCAGCTGAGAAGGCCCTTTCATGAGTTCCCATGAGATGTACCTGTGAGGGTGACGGGACGGAGAGAAAGGCCTCTCCTGATGACCTTAATACCTGAGCCAGTTCATGCTGTGAGATTCAATCTTTGAGGTAGCTAGGACACAGGTCATACAGTGCTTTGAATCAAATCGGGGGGGGGGGCACAAGGTTAGAGCTCTGTTGGAGCCAAGTGATCAATGACTGCACCCCTTACTCCGGAAGGGGATTCTGAATGCCACTTTCAGCCATGAGTAACCCAAGTGTTCTTGGACTGCATCTCCCACAAGCTTTCGTCACCATCTGTGCTGGCCAGGGTTTCTGGGAGTTGCAGTCCACGAACACTTGGGTTACTCAAGGCTGGGAACCACTGTTCTAGAATGATTGGAGCAGAAAGGGGGATCGATGTTTTGAGTGTACAGTGCAAGCAACTGATGCACAGAATTAACTCACATTGCCATCAGAGCAGAAAGTCATATTTCAGGAAATGCAGGTGTGCCTTTATATGCACCACTTACATTTTTGCCATCTCATGTGCTCTGGTATGGATTGGAAACAATCATAGGGATCAAATCTGTTCACATTTTTACACACAGAGTAACCCACAGTTTACAGTGGAGAGTTTTGTGTCACTTGCTGTAGCATCCATGTGCTTTCTTCTTGGCCATACCGATCTGTTGGTGAAATAGCTGTGGTTTCTTGGTGGTTTCCTCTGAAGCACGGTGAAGAACCAGCAAACAGAGGCAAGTCTGACGTAACCACTGGGGGAGACACAAGTAACAAGGCTTCTTTCAGGCCACCTTCAACTCAATTTCAAGTTAAAATGATGGTCTTGCTCCAACCTGGATCTGAACGAAAGTAGTGCAAGTTGAGGCTCAACTCAGTTCTTGACTGAGAGGATCGTATGTGATAAAATGGTATACCTGATCTACAAAATGTAGGATTGCCTGGATTTAGCCTTGAGGAAAAAGAATATCTTCTTTTTTAAAAAAAAAGCTTTGAACAACTTCAGAGAGATTTTTCCAGTAGAGGAGCACATATGGCTTGAGGTGAAAGAGATGTTGGTGTCATCTGTACAGAAAGGGGGAGCAAGAGAGGAAAAAAAGATTTTTCTTCTAATGCCCCTGCTTCTTTCTTTCTTTCTTTCTTTCTTTCTTTCTTTCTTTCTTTCTTTCTTTCTTTCTTTCTTTCTTTCTTTTTCTTTCTGGGGAAAGGAAACAGAACAGCACCTCACCCCCCACCGCCACCCCCACCCCAGTCACACAGGATGCAAGAGCAAATTTGGGGAAAGGGGGAACGACCCAAACAGAACACTTTAAAAAAATAAACCCTCATGGAATGTTTTAGGACAGCTTATTAGGGTGAAAATGAAGTGTCATGCTGAGATCAGCTTCAGAAATGGTATCTCCTATTGAAAAGAGCCATCACCCAGTAAACCTTTTTAACAACTCCCTTCAGATGAAATATAAAAAAATTAAAGACATTTACAGCCCAGCTTAGTAGCAGATGTAGTCCTATTGTTAAGTTTTAGATCAAAAGGTGAAGTAACTCCCTCCTTTGCCCCCACCCCCACCCCAAGAATGAAGTTATGAAGCAATTGTGAAACCCTCACCAGAAAAAAATATATCTTGGATGTCTTTCAAAATGCAAGGCTTTCTTTTTCTCTTTGAATATTCTTTCCCATCCTGAGATTGGCCTGGTTCCCCCCTACTGTCACTCCCCCCGCAAAACACCCCTATTTTTACTTCAAACAAGTTTGGTCCTTCTCTCCCCCCCCAAGTGCTTTTCACATTCAGTAATACTTTTTTAGATCCCACACAAGGCTATACAATAAACACCATACTAGTGGTATTAAAAACACACACACATACACAGACATTTTTTTAAAAAAATTGAATTATTCAGACTCTTCTTTAAAATGGGGAGGATAAAATAAATGAGATGTAGGTGAACTTTGGGGTATGTTTTCTGTCACAAGAAGTATAGGAAGCTCGCTCTGGAAAAAAATTAAAGTGTAAAACCCTGTTTTTAACACAATTCATTCATTTTATGACCTGTAGGAACTTTTAGCACAGTATGGTTAGACATATAAACTACAGATAGTTGTGAGTTTTTTCGGGCTGTTTGGCCATGTTCTAGAAATGATTGCACCCCTTACTCAGTAAAGGGATTCTGAATGCAACTTTCAGGCATGAGTAACCCAGGTGTCTGCATCTCCCAGAAGCTTTTGTCACCATGAGTATGGTGTTTATTTTTAAATGCTATTAAATGGACATTTAAAAATTCATTACTGGTGTTCTATAGTGAACATTTATTAGTGCAATAATAGTATAATTTTAAGCATGTTTGTACTGGACACAAGTTTCACTTAAATGGCCAAGTTTTTTAACTGATTATTGTGGGTCCTGATGGTGATTTTAGTGTAGTATTTTAATGCATTGTATTTATTGTATTTTAATGTTTTATTGTTGTAATTTTATTGCAATTTGATGTTTTAATTATTTGAATTGTTTACTCTGATTGTGAGCCGCCCAGAGACCTTTCGGTAGTGGACGGCATACAAGCTATATAAAATAAATAAATAAATAAATAAATATCAGAGCTATCTAGAGAAGACTCATTAAAAGCCACTTGTTACATGCTACAGTAGGAGCCCCGTATCCACTGATTCATTATCCACTAATTCAGTTATCCACGGTTGGCAGAGGAGAAAAAAATTAAATAATTCAGCAGCCACAAAGCAAGCTGTAAAGCATGCTGTTGTCACAAACAGCAGCTGTAAAGCAAGCTATTGTCACAAATAGCATCTGTAAAGCAAGCTACTGTCACAAACAGCGCCCATAAAGCAAGCTACTATCTCAAAACAGCAGTCATAAAGCAAGCTACTGTCAGGAAACAGAAGTTTGGGGGTGGGTGGGCAGGTGTTCTCTCTTATCCACGGTTTTCATTATCCACGGGAAGGCCTGGAACCAATCCCCAGTGGATACTGAGGTCCTACTGGATTACCAAATGCCATTCATTTCTCTAGATCCAGTCTAGGCTTCCATTCTTTCTGCTGTACCACAATAAGCTTGAAAGGAAGAAGATGGGCAATGCTGATGAGCCAGTAGCGTCCAAAGGAACCAAATGACACAGAGGGGGAACCCATCTGCCAACGTAATCTGAATCATGTCTCGATGGAATTATTGTTTCTTCTTTGCATCTCTTCTACATCAAGTATCGTGGATAGAAATTGTAGCCAGGGAACAGAGGGCAACCATGCAATTTTCCTAAGAAAATTGGGCTCAGAAAAATCAGTTTTTGTGAACGGAAACTTCCAGAACTTCCAGCCAGCATGATGACTAGCCATTGGGGCTGGAGGATTCTGGGAGTTAAGGAAGGGAGGAGAAATAATTTTTCTGAGCTCTTAACAGTCCCATCTCTTCAAATGCTCAAAGGAAGGGAACCCTTTCTTCACCCAGCACAGGTTTTCTGGAGTCCTAAGGATTATCTTGCATGTTGTAGTCTTGAGAATATTATTTTTAGATGTGGGCATGCCTAGTGGTGGCCATGCATTGTTGATGGCTTTAGCTCTTCCAAATAACATGTAATGACTGGATTACGGAGCAGACATTATTATCATTGGCCATTTTTATCCCATTGTTGTTGGTGACAGTTCATTTCATTTTTCTTGAAATAAAGGTAAGGTGGTACGTAAGGGCCATTAAGATGCTTATCCTGACTATTTTTCAGAATAATATTATTCTTAAAATGGAATCTAAAGCAACCACACTACTCTAATTTGCAGTAAAATTGCAATTTTTCATTACTAATAAGTTAAAGAAAAAGGCATATTTTAAGATACCCATTATCTTACACATCAGAGTATGTTCTCTAAGATGGTTCCATGTTCACGATGGTAACAATAAGAATATTTTAATCTATCCCATTCTAGTCAGACTTCATCAGGAATACTGTATCAAGACCAGGGCACCACCATATGAAAAGTTTAATGACAAGAATAAAAAAACCACCCAGAGCAGGGCAACCAGAATGATTAAAATTCTAGAAAGAATTCTGGAGATGTGTATGATTAGCTTAGAAATGAGAAGGTTGAGAGGGGGACATGATAGTTATCTTTAAATATTTGAAGGGCTGTTGCGTGGAAGGTGGGCCATGCTTGTTTTCTATAGCTACAGAAGCTAGAGCTCCCAACCATTGGATTCAAATTATTTATTTATTTATTTATTTTCAAATTTCTATACCGCTCCTTCTTCCCAGAACGGGAACTCAGGGCGGTTTACAACGAAAAAATTAAAAGCAAAATGTCATCAGAGCAGGGACAAATCCTATGGGAAGGATAGGCGGGATTTAAAAAAAAGCCTACTCTAGTCATTATTAAAGGCGTCAGTAAAGAGTAAGGTTTTTAAACCTCTTTTAAAGGACACCAATGATTAAATTACAATTTAAATTACAAGAGGAGAGACTTGAGCTAAAGGTTAGGTGGGGGAAAACATCCTTACAGCAAGAGGTACTCAACAGTGGAATGTGCTGCCTCCAAAGGTGATGGGTTCTTCTTCTTCATAGGCTTTTAAACAGAGGACAGGTGACCATCCTTCAGGCATGTTTCAGTTGTTGATTGTTGTTTTATTAGGAGATTGTATTCAACAACCCACGGGCTGCCTTCCAGCTCTACAATGCAATGAGCCTATGAGTTGGAAAACATATGCATCACATCTCTAGATATAGCCTGAAATAATAAAGCAAAACATTTATTTATTTATTTATTTATTTATTTATTTATTTATTTATTTATTTATTTATTTATTTATTTATTTGCAGTTGCAAAGTTTGCTATTAAGCATATTTTACTATTCTGGCCTGCACTTTGTCAAACCGTACCGCTACATCTGGTGTTTGTTGCGGGAAAAAGAGATATTACTAACAGTAATGACCCTACACATAACAGTTACTGTGTGGAACAGTAGGCTTGTGGCAGTGTTTTTAGAGTTTCCATTTGGCAAAAGATGCCTCTTTTAATTCCCTGTTCTTAACTTGAATATGTCTTATATGTTCTGGGCTGTATATTGCCCCTCATTATTGTAAGCCACTTTGGGACATTCTCCAAGGAGAAAGGTGGGGTAAAAATATTTTTAAAATATTTTACAAATATTTTTAAAATAATAAATAAATAAATAAATAAAAAAAATGACATGTAGCATTCAGCTCTTATTTCTATTCAGAATATCTTGTCCTACCATTTCATACCTTCTGTATCTCAACACACTGATCACTGTCCATGGGGAGTTAATTATTTCTGTATTTCATGGAAGCTGCAAAGTACTTAAAATCATGCTACCCATTGCTTTGCACAAGGACAAACAAATATAGACAAAGACTGACTTCTAAAAGTTGTTAAAATTTGGTTTCTGTCTTCTGCATCTTCACTTTTCAAGCTATCAGAGTGCCTTCGCCACAAATGTTTACTTAGCATTCAGTTGTATAGCCACTTAATAACCATTCAATCCATAGTCCTTCTTTCCCCCACAAAATGACATTCAAAGAAATTTAGTAAACATGCAAATACATCAAATGAATAAAAGCATAACAGATTTAAACCACAATTTTAAAACATAGCAAGAAAAATATGCAACACTAAATAAACAACTTTATGGTCAAATGGTCAACAGTATGCCATTTCCTGAGATTTCAGGAGAAAAATCTGGATCTGGGGATACAGGTCATAAGGGTAGGTCTGTCTTATCTCACAGAGGTGGGGTGGGCAAGAACTGGGGGTGTCAAACTACAGTGGTACCTTGTATAAAGGAATTAATTTGTTCCAAATGAAATTATGTTAAACAAATTTTCCTTTATGCAAATTCCCATAGGAATGCATTGAAAACGGAGTGATCCCATTTTTATGTTGTACGGATTCTCCCCATAGGCAATTATGTTAAGCAAATTTCCCCTATCTCTGGAATTTTTCATGTTGTACAAATTTTATGTTATACAAGCTGTTTGTTATACAAGGGTCCACTGTACTTCTGTTTCAGACCAGAGTGACATGAGGTCAAAGGGAGCTATAAAATGGAGGACTCGCAACTAGCTTTCCTCAGGCTGACGAAGCTGATTGGATGAACCGCAAAATGTTTCAATCTCTCAAGAAAAGAAGTCTAGTTGCCATGACTCAGCTTCCAGAACTACTTCTGGAGCAATTGATTGTGGAAAAAGGCAATCTAGACCAAAAAATATCCCAAGTATTGAAAAATCCAGTTTATCAGGTAATAAGGCCTCTCACACATGGGGGAAGACATGATTTCCAGTCAGGTAGATGGCCAGTTACTCAGCTGGCAAAATAATTCCTGCTGTTCCTACTAAGGTTTACATCTTCCAGCACACATGACCTGTAAGGTGTTTTTCCAAGCACTGTACTGCTGATGGGGCTGAGGGAAGACTCACTATTGCCTTGGGGCATAATCCCACCTGCCAAACGAAGCCCAGTTATATTGATTTGTTTCATACCCTCATTATACCGATACTTTTATTTTCATAGTCCAATAGTATATGGGAACGTTCCCATTGGTTTTAACAATATTCTCCCCCCACCTCCCAATTTGAAACATTATTGCCAGTTACACTGTGGAATCAAATCAATTCATTTTGTCTTATCTGGGGCAGTGCTGCTTTTTGTTTTTAAATATTCCTGATACATCGATATGGCTAAAAGGGATTTCCATACAGGAACAATGGCTCCATTGTGCCTGCAACTCTGGATGTAATGCATTGCCTACCCTTGTCCTGGACCCTGCTTTTAAGGCTGAGCCCCTTGGCAGGCAGTAGGCAGAGGGGTGTGTGTGTGTGTGTGTGTGTGTGTGTGTGTGTGTGTGTGTGTGTGTGTGTGTGTGTGTGTGTGTGTGTGTGTGTGTGGTTACAGTCGTGACCAACTCTTCGTGACCCCAAGTCCATGGAGTTTTCTTGGCAGGAATACTGGAGTGGATTGCCCGTTCCTACTCCAGGTGCACCTGGTATTCCCTGATGGTCTCCCATCCAAGTACTAACCAGGGGCAACCCTGCTTAGCTTCCGAAATCTGGCGAGATCAGATGTGCTTAGGGCATCTAGGCATCTAGTAGGCAGAGTTATCAAGCAGTAAAGAAGACAAGTGGCACATTGAAGTCCATCCACGCCAAGCATGTCCATGTAAAGGCACTGACCTCCGTTTATATCAATATACCAGCCACATTTTTATGACACTGCAGGGTATCCATGTGGCCATCATGGCGACCACCTTCCCCAAAGACCTAGGAGGGAGGAAAGAATCGTCAGGAGTGTCCACACATGCTGTACTAGTAATGAATGACTCGATGCATTGTCATCAAAACAAAATAAAACAACCCTCCTGGCAAGGGGAAAATACATCAGAAATAAACTGGTGACTGGGAAAATGAGTTGATCTTGGCCATGCGTCATGTGCTCCAAAATTCATGAAATGATGTTTAAAAATGGCGAAATTGGTATAACTGGGTCCTTTTGCCAGTTGCGATCGAGGTCTCATAGAGATGTCTTCCTCCCAGGCTCTATTGCTGCCAGTACCTGCCCAAGAAGAAGGCTTGGAAGTTGTTTTGTTAGAATTTATTTAGTTCATTTATTCAGTTAGTTCTAGTCGTAGGGTCTCTCCCCAGTCCCCTCTCCTTGCTCTTAGCTTTTCTGGTGCAGTAGTAATATTGTGTTGAGCACAACACACAAATGGACACACAAATGGTATTTGCTGGAAAAGGCTCAAGATGAGTGCTCAAACTTGTCTCTTTCCCATCTCCCACACAAAACAAGGCTTCCTCCTCCTATACTGGCACTCACCCTGATATTTGTCTATTGTCCTGAAAACCCAGGGAAGGATAACAATTCCCTGAGACTTCCATGGGCATCTGGATATCTGGCAACTCTATATGACATAGCTAATATAAGAGCTGCTTCTACAGCTAGCATGATCTCATTGCCAAAGAGAGGTCTGAAGCAAAAATATGGTCTTTACTGACTAGGAGTACAACAGGGTAGATTGAGTCAGACTAAGGAGGGAGGTCCAGCAGATCCCTAAAATCCAAGAAAGCTCCAGCCATGCTTCAGAAGCATCAGGTCCAAAAGAAGGGACTTCCATGAACATCTCAAAGTTGAGACAGGAGATGTAACCATTTACATATCTTCAATTACTTGCCTTGGAAACAAATCACTGAACTCAATGGGCCTTACTTCTGAACAAATGTTTGGGACTGCATTGTAAGTAAAATGAAAAAAACTGAACAGGTTGTAAATACAATGCCACAGGCTTACTGGAAATATGTTTGGCTAGTTTAATCCAATATCTCTCTCTCTCTCTCTCTCTCTCTCTCTCTCTCTCTCTCTCTCTCTCTCTTTCTCTCTTAGAAGATGAACTAGTTTACAGACAAAGGGAATGCATTTAGTCAATCTAGTCTATTTGGTTTTCAGCAAAGTATTTGATACAATACCACATGGGAAATTACTATACCTAAATTGGAAAATATGGGAATGTGGATATGGTAAGCTAGCCACGGAAGTGGTTAAACATAGAAAGTAGTCATGTTAAAAAGAGAGCTTTTCCAAGCCAGGAAAATCAAGGACTGTAGTAGAACATCTTCAGAGCCAGGATTTTAGGGATGACTTGATATGATCCAGTTTTATTTTCAGTTTCATAAATGTCCAAAAACCTTTCTGCAGCTCACTGTATTTTTGGTTTCCCTTTAGAAATGTTGCTTCTGTGGGCTGAATTTATTAAATTTGCAGGTCACAGGTTATCTTTCTTGCTCCAAATGTAATTCGTTACAGGCTCTGGTGCCATTTATAAGTGGTTCTTTCAATGTTCTGGGTCTAGTCATAACTAGAGATAGGAGTTTGGAACAGCCAGGCCATAAAGTGCTGCCCTGCATGGAGCTAGATATTTGGTGGACCCATTTCATAGAGTTCATCCTGGAAAATATTTGTTTTATACTGTAAGAGCATCATATATGTGAATTAGCATTCCCCAGTATAAAACCAGTAGAGGCAACAGTTGCAACTAGAGATGGGCACGGAACGAACAATTTTTCGTTTTCGGTTTTTGGTTTTCATTTTGTTACGTAACGAAATGACAAACGAAATTTGTCTCTAGAATGAAACAAAACGAACAGAAACATGGGGATTTTGTCGTGCGTTTCGTTTCCGTTACAGCAATGAAGTGAGCTGCTTTAAATGCTAAAAAAATCACGTAAAATTGGAATAAATGGTAACGAAACGGTAATGAAACGGTAATGAAACGAAAACAATTTTTTGCAAAAAATTCGCGAACAACAGAAATGAACCGAAACGGACCCCTAAACGACAAACGACAAACGAAACTCCATTTTTTCTATTCGTGCCCATCTCTAGTTGCAACAACTGCAGAAGCCGCGGCAGCAGTGACTAAGGGTGGGAGTTTTGGAATTAAAGGACTCCCAGTCCCATAAGTTAACAGGGATCTCCCCCAAACCCCCAGCTAAGTCATGAGACTGAGAGCCTATAAACCAGCAGGAGGTATATCCTCACCTCCATCCTGTTCCATTCCACTTCTTCAAACAGACAGCATCCCACTACACTGTGGGCATTGTGAGGACTTCTTGCTGCATGCAAAAATGGGGCAGGGTCAAGTTCTTACAGAGGTTACTTCCATACATTCCATACATTTATATGGAGGCAGCCTCTATTGGAACTCAGTCCTCCATACATCTCTGGGAGTTGCAAGGAATCCTCATGTCCCACAGTGCAGGGGATGCCTTTCTAACAGTTCAAAGCAGCAGCATGAGAATGGCCAGGAAGTGAGAGGACTGGTCTACCTCTTGGGTATTTGAAGGCCCCCAGTCCCATAATTCAGTCTGCGGGGATTCCACCAAGTTATGGGACTGGAAGTCCTTTATTTATGAAAACCCCATCTCTCGCAATGGCAGCAGCAAGAACAGGCTACGCTTGTTAGACAACTAGCATCTCAGGACTCACAGACCCTCCCAGAAGAGACGGTCTCCTAAGTGACGATTGATTGTTGCTTTACTAGCAAAGATTATGAGGAAGATGATCTTTTACCTCCTGTGGGAGGATTCTGCTACCAGAGTTTCCAGAATGTATTTTATCCACTTTTTTGAATGCTGAATGTATGATGTGCACCACTATGAGCGGATCATTGCAACTGACACCCTAAGCAAGAACATAAGAACATAAGAAGAACCATGCTGGATCAGACCAAAGGCCCATCTAGTCCAGTTTCCTGTATCTCACAGTGGCCCCACCAAATGCGTCTGGGAGCGCACAAGACTAGATATCTGTCTCCTGACACCACTCTCCTGCATCTGGTTCCTGAAGTACTCCAGTTTTAAGCCTGGAGATTACACATCTCCATCATGGTTTGTTACCTGTGATGGACTTTTCCTACAGGAATCTGTCCAATCCCCTTTTGAAGGCATCCAGGCCAGATGCCATCACCACATCCTGTGGCAGGGAGTTCCACAGACTAACAATGGGCTGGGTGAAAAAATATTTTCTTTTGTCTGTTCTTACTCTCCCAGCCCTCAATTTGAGTGTATGTCCCATAGTTCTGGTATTTTGTGAGAGGGGGAAGAGCATCCCTCTATCCACTGTATTCATGCCCTGCATTATTTTGTACGTCTCAATCATATCCCCCCTCAGGCACCTTTTTTCCAGACTAAAGAGCCCCAAATCAGGCTACCAGATCTTGGTGGTGCTCCCTAGAAAGAATGGTGGACATAGAAACCACCGGACCTCAGGTGAGTCCTGGGGTGGGTCAGCCTCTCCAGGATGAAGAGGCAGTTACAGGGATAAGGATCAGCACCTAGGTCGGATGATAAGGCTGGGTTGTGTATGAAGGTGGGGGAGTACAGTATGAGGAAAAGGGCAGAGGAGGTCGTGGGACTGGAAGAGCCAAAGCCTGGGAAATGGGGCAGAAGATTGTGGAGATGAAGAATGCTGGGCTAATGCTGGTGAAGGGCTGGTGCCCACCTACCTTGCAGAGGACCTGCGTAAATATATCCTCAGGGCATGTGTCCTAGTAGAGCTGTGGGTCCCTTAGGGGTGGCAAGGGCCTGCATATCTCCTAAACGGCAGAGGCCTTGGTGGAGGCACCCAGACTGCTACCAGCAAATCCATCCACCATTTCCACCACCTGCCCAGACTTTGATCCCCATGCAGAAGAGGTGCTGGAGATGATATCACCCGCACAGACAGGAGTGCCCACAGAGTCTACCGATAGGGTTGTCCTGCAACATGGACAAATATCTGGGAGTAGTTAAAAGCCCCCTCTGAAAGGGGCCAGGGGACACAAACTTACACAAAAACAGTTGGCAGCTCCATGATTCCTGTTCCTGCTGAAGGAAACAAGACCAGGAAGTGGCTGTGTTCCCCCGGGGGCAAGGGCAGGGAACTTGGCCCCTCCAAGACAATGGGAGGGGACTGCTGGTGAAGGAACCAGGTCTGTAATTCCTGCTTCCCTCATAATGAAGTTGAGGTTGCCTCAACCAAATTATGTCAAGAACTGTATCTCCCTTTATAAGCCTGCTTAGGTGCCAACACCTTTGCAACTGTCTTTGGTGAGGACACGGGAGAAGGCCTTCTCTGCTACTTCTCCCAGACTTTGGGACTCACTCCCACAGGAAGCTAGGCTGGCCCCATCTTTGCTGTTCCTCCACAAGCAGGCAAAGACCTTTCCATTCAGGCAACCTTTTCCTGAGAGACAGCCTGACTGAGTGGGTTTTTTAAAATGGATTGTTGTATTTTACTGCTTTGAATGTGCTTTGGGGTTGCTTTTGTTTATCATTGTTTAGTGTGGATATTGTATACTCTCTACTTTTAGTTTTAGATGTTGTCTTTCAATGATGTAATTTGCCTTGGGCTCAGGTTAAAATATTTTAAAAAAAATACAGTGGACCCTCGTACAACAAACAGTTTGTATAACATAAATCTGCACAACATAAAAATTCCAGAGATAGGGGAAATTTGCTTAACAGAATCGCCTATGGGGTGAATCCGTACAACATAAAAATGGTCGTGATTAGGGATTACTCTGTTTTCAATGCATTCCTATGGGAAATTTGTATAAAGGAAAATTTGTTTAACATAATTTCATTTGGAACGAATTAATTCCTTTATACAAGGTACCACTGTAAATAAAACCTTTGGGTTGGATGCCCATGGCGGTGGGAGGGGGGAGGTCACACTGCCCCTTCCCTGGGATTGGGTGGCAGGGCTCACAGCCATACATTTATATTTGTGGCCCATATGGCCATCCTATCAGGAGCTGGAGAAGAATATTCCTTTCCTATGGATGACTAGTGTAACGGAATCCACGTTTCCCCATGAATTTGTCTACTGAACCTGAAAATATTTTGTGATCAGTTTAGTCCTAAATACTTGCTTATTAGAGATGGGCACGAAACAAACAATTTTTCATTTCCGTTTTCATTTTTTCATTTCGTTACGCAATGAAACGACAAACGAATTTTGTTTCCAAAATGAAACGAAACGAACAGAAACACCGGAAATTTTGTTGTGTGTTTCATTTTCGTTACTGCAATACAGTGAACTGCTTTAAATGCTAAAAAAAATCACAAAAATGAAATAAATGGTAACGAAACGGTAACAAAACGAACAAAAACGAAAATGAATTTTTTGCAAAAAATTCGCAAAAAGGAAACGAACCGAAACGGACCCTCCAAACGACAAATGACAAACGAAACGTCATTTTTTTATTCGTGCCCATCTCTATTGCTTATATTTAAAAGAAAATGGAAAATGCTGAAAACAAATTGAGGTTTGCCCACCCCACCCACCAAATAATAATAATAATAATAACCACAGAACAATGTTTGGTAAGTTGACACCACTCTGGGGAAATAAGTACTGACGCACAGAATCCTGGAGGGGATTCAGTACATAAATGGATTTGGGATATTCCTTCCATATACAGAAGTAGCAATAACTGTGGTGACAGGGCATTTGTATCCACACATCACATTTGATGAACATATTTCACCAGGGAAGGCTGCCTTTTATCACCTCATTTGGTCTCTTTTGTTTTACTGCTATGCTCGTTTGGATTGCTAGCGAACGTCACCTGAAATGCAGCTGGAAGGAGTTGGTTCACTCCAGGTTATGAAAGGTCAGCATATAAATTGACGCCAATACATAAGCAATAGGGAAGAAACATGCATTATATTATTAAATCCCATACATCACGCACTGAGGTAAATACCTTGCACGGGGGGGGGGGGATTGGACTCATTCACGGGGAGCTAGATCCATCAACTTCTAAATCAGGTACATCAGACAGTGAATAAAAAATGTCACCTTTGAATTAGATGGCATTAAACACATTGCCTACCCAGTCAAAGCCTTCGCTATTGAATCAAGTGCTCCACGTCACCCAGTAAATCATGCAAATATTACCCACGCTGCACAAGTAAAGGAAGCAGCGTTGGCAAGTTAAGTTAAGTGACATGCTAAAGGGCTGCCACATCATTCAGAGATCATTGCTTTTGAGGGTCAAATTCAACCTGTCAGTCAGTAGCCTTGATAGATCAGCTCTCTCTCTGTGAAGTGAAGCTACTTTGGGCTGCTGGGGTTTCTTGTGCTTATCCTCTTGTTTTAAGACAGGTCGGGCTGAAAACCCCGCTCCTCTTTCACGGGGTCATTCATCTCCCTTGGAAATCTGTTATGTATGCAAGGAAGGGGGATTTCCAAGTGTTTCAAGTACTTAGAAGAGATGGGAATGAGCATTAGAGTGATTTCCCCCCCACACACCTCCACCACTGTGTCTGCTTATCAGTTACCCTTCCTGCTCCAGTTGCTTATTTTTATTGCAGCAGCCATCATTGTTTGCACCCTTCCACCCAACCAGTCAAATTGTGTGGTATTGTTAGCAGAGCATTAGAAAGAGTGACGCTTCCGTGAGAAAACATCGAGTTGCCTTCCAATTTAATTGCACGGTGCAAAATACATTCATTTCAAAGCCCCCGATGAATCATGTTCATGTCCCATGTCAATGAATTCCAGAAACATAAGGCTTTGAGGTAGGGGAAGGAGAAGCAATATAATCTGCTATTATATTTGCATTGAAATCAACATGCCTCTTTAGCACAGGGTGAATTCTCTTTCTATGCCATTAGTTTGCGGCTTTTTAAAACTTGTCTTGCTGGATTTGTCAGTGACTTTTACTGGCACTGTCTCACGTGTAGGTGAAAATTGCTTCCATGCTATGATCTCTGGAGTGTTAGGAGCAATATCTTCTATAAAACATTTCAGATCACTTTTAAGCTCACGAGGATATGGAAATATATGACTCAGGAAGAAGCACTGCTGAGCCAAAATGTTTGGTTTAGCAGGCCTTTCTGAGATCCTGGAAAACTGGATAAACAAAAGACTTTAAAATAAAGCCCCCTCCTTATCTCCACAAGGCCAATCACAAGGTAAAGCTAAACCAAGCTCATTTGTAAACAATGGGCGATGTGAAAAGTTCCTGTTCTGACAACTAGATGCTTTTATCACGTGAGGAACTTCTTATTCCAATGTTCTCTATAATGTATATAAGGCTGCTTTCACATGACCCCTAAAATCCGCTGCAAAATGCTCGCAGATACAGAGCATAAAATTGTTTTCCCACCAGCAGCGGACTTTTTTAAAAAAAGTATGACCACGCCCACTTAAGCGCGCCCCAGCGCATTTTACAAGTACCTGGTCTCGAGGAGGTAAAATCCTTGTTACTGTTTTAAAGCATTGCATGCCTGGCCCTCCTCTGCTTTTTGTTTGTTTTTGTTGGGTTCCCCCCCCTTAACAGACAGGAATCCTAACGGGCTGGAACAATTAGCTGCTGCTGACGGCAGGTGAAGGTGAGCCTGCATTTTTTTCTGTCTCCCCTCACAGCAGACAGAAGCAATAGAATCAGAGTGTGGGAGGGTGGGAACACAGGAAGCAGAACAAAAACCACGTTGAGGGGATCTGCATTTAAATTGCCAGCGGATTTTAGGGGTCGTGTGAAAGCAGCCTAAGATTACCTTCAAGGTATATATGGGAACCATCTATTCACAGCTCATGTTACATGGGGTTCTATGGGGGGGGGAGGTGAAGGTTTTCAATAGGAAATCTTCATCGCTGTCCGACTCGCTGTGAACCCCACAGTGGCCCTTTCTATGCAGGAAGTTGTTCTTAATAGAACAGCTTGGGGGAGTATTATGACCGGGGTTCTATTGCTTTCTAATTTGAGCACTGCCCCAACAATGAGGTCAATAGCACAATTCCCTAGTAGATGACAATTCTACACGGGGGAAAATGTGTATTGCCTGTACCATGCCGGGCAGAAGTCTTTTCTGATTACACTACAGAGAAACAAAAACGAAACCCCAGGCAGTGAGGTCCTTAATGAGGAGGTCCTGAGCCTTCCCATCCATTGTCATCCTTGTGACAATCGTTGTAAAGCCGTATTTGAAAACAAGACATCCAAATTTCAAAGCCCAGTCGTCCGTGACAGACAGAAGTTGTACACTGTACTCCTTAACCTTTGAAATATTCTCTCTCTCTCTCTCTCTCTCTCTGTATATATATATATATAGAGTGACTAGCTGGTCCATCTTTTCTCTCCCCCTCCCCACTCAACCTCCCCCCCCCAAGGTTCCCAAGGTTGTAAAAATGGAAAAGAACAGGAATCAGTCAGCCAGTCAATCCAATTACAGCACATGGAGACTACTCTGTCTTTCATGGAGGGCATGAGTGGAGAGTAGAAAAGACTCATTTGTGCGACAAAGGTTACAGTGGAGCTGAGGGGTGGGGGGAGGACAAGCACAACACGAATTCTTTCCTTGGCCAGTGGCTGGAACAAAAGTGGGGAACGAGTGAAACCATTTTGTCTGGCTCTTGTCTAAATTTGAACAGTGCCAAGTCTCTTGAGTGCTCTGGTGTCAATATTCAGCTAGCCAAGATGACGACAACAACAAGAAAAACAAAGGGAACGTTGCTGTGAATCCAATTGTATGGAGTTCAAACTGATTTTAGAAAGTGCGCAGTTCTTGGAAAGTCCATAACCATACAGCCAGAGTATGTTGTTGTGTCAATTTTAAAAAACAACTTCATGAATCTATGGGCTCATCTCATCAGTAGGAGTGCAAAAGTGTATTAACTTGGAGGTACTGATGTTGTACTGTACTCACCTGTGTCTTTCTATAGTGGTGACTTACAACTAGGTGTCTATGCTATACAACTGTAGCAGTTTGATATAACCCTGATTGCCATGGCTCTGTCCTATGGAATCACTGGATTTGTATTTCTATGAGGTTCTTAAAGTTCTTTGCTGGAGAGTTCTATGCCCTCTCCAGTTACAACCCCCAAGAGCCCATATGATAGAGACCTGGCAGTTAAGACCATTATCATACCTGCTGTACCTGTGCGGTTTCAATACAGTGGCTGAAATCCTGTTGCAAAGTTACGCAAATGGTGTAATTTTAGACCCAAATTCCATATGTTAAGAAATTTCCGTAGGCTTTCCCTTTGGCATGCCAAGTCACATAACTCAATATGCAACTAATAATGGCTTTGGAGATTTCTAACCTTGCAGTCATTTGTTTCTGAAAATCACACTGTGTGAATAACTGTGCAATAGGATTTCAGCTTTACAGTCTGTAGAAGATGTACTGGCTTCAGATAATAGCTAATGACCCAAACTTTATGGGTTTTAGCACCTTAGGCCATTGTTCACCTTAGGCTATTGAGACTGTTGTCCACCTAACGAGCCTATTCAGGCCATTGTTCATTTTATGAGCCTATTTCAGATCAGGGTGACAAGAGGCCAAAGTGAACTACTGTATAAAATGGAGGACTCTCAACTAGCTTTCTTCTGACTGATGAAGCTGGTGGAGCAGTAAAATCTTTCAATCTCTCAAGAAAAAGAAGTCCAGTTGCCATGACCCAACTTCCAGATGGCTACAGAAGAAAATATGGGACAATTTTCATCAGAGGAAGGGACCATGTGACCCTCAGTCTGTTTTTGTTTGTTTGTTTGTTTAGCCTTGGTTCCCCACCCAGATCCGCCTCAAGAGGAAAAACAGTGCAAAAGAGAGAATCACCATTCCTGGAAGCCCCCTGAAGGTGTGATGCTCTTCTAAAGCAGATTCGGTCAGTTCTACCTATGGGGAAGGGCAGGAAGATCATGGGGGAAAATACATTTTTGGAGAGGATGACCTATGACAAATTCCTGATAGACAAAATAAATATTTAATAAAGAGAGTACACTGTACAACTTACTGCAGTGTGCAAATTTATGACCACACGTGTGGTGCAATGAACCAGTTGAAAGGTGGGGTGGCAGTTTTGGTTACAGTAGGGTGGAAATACAGATCCTGTCTTCAGTATGAATAACAACACCTGCAACTTCTTTGGACAGAATGTCTCTTACCTTTGTGCCGAGATACCCTGCTACACATTCTCAAACATGTCTTTAAAATATTTTGGCCTCCTGTCAGACTTAGTCATCTGTTGCAGGAATTAGGACAAACCTTTTACCAAGCAGTTAAAGCTGTGGATCTGCCGTACAGTTCACAGTGTTCCGTGATGGGCTCCCTGAATACCTTGAAATGGTCTTACATTTATTTAGTCTGGAGAGGTCTATTGGTTGCACAGAAAAGGCCAACATGTATTTGACATAGCATGCAAAGGGTGCCCAAGTTTCCCTCACAGATGTGAACTGAAAACCTCCAGAAAACCAGATTCTGTCTGAGGCTCATCAGATCAAACGATGACTTCAGAAACCACACTGCTGGGAACAACATGTTGCATTTATCAACAAGAAGGCATGTGGCGTTCCCACCTGGACTTGCAATGATCGGAACCTTACGGTGATTAAAATTGGGAAGCAGAATGAGGCGAATGGACCAACAATGAATAAATCCCTAGTTTTCTTTCTTTTTTAATGCAACCCAGCCAGCTATGTAGTGGGATAAATGCTGGACATTCTGTGTTATCCAGCCAGCCCCTCTTTTCCCCTCCCTGCCCGTTTCCTCATTTGATCAGGTGCTGATATGATTTATAGGAAAAACGGCACTCCCTGCTCACATGGCTATTGTACTGAGCGATTGCCTGAAAGAAAGAAAAAAGACACAAAAGCATTAAGATCCGAAGGCTTCCTCTTCCCGATCTCCCAAGTGCTCCCTGGAGAAGGGCCCGCCAGAATGGAAAAGTCCTCTAGTCTCAAGACTTTGCTTCCTTGATGCCTCTAAATGGGAGCAGCCATCACTTCTGATTAGCACCAGCAGCCTTTCCAGCAAGGATGTTACACAACGTGCGGCCCTCTGATTACTTACAGTCATAAGACTGCTCTTGTGGAAATATACTCTTGCATCCCACTCTGTGTGCTGCGGGCGGGGGGGGGTAGGCAGAGAAGCATTTAGGTTCGTAAAAGCTAATGCAAAAGGTAGGAAGCCTCCTGTGGGCACAGAATGGAACGTGGCTTGTCTCTCGGGCCCCTCTGAAGACGTCTCTTTCCACCTCCCCACCACGTCAGGAGGGTAGATGTTTGACCTGACTTATTCTTCTCTCTTTGCTACCAAAATAGGCACAGAGCAGGCCCAATACTGCTGCTACAGCACGTGTCTTGGCAGAAGGTATACTTCCAATAGACTTTCGGTATTAGAGGTTTAGTAGTATATTAGAAGGTATACTTTACCAGCCTATCAACGGCACTCCAAGTGCTGAGACCCTTGATATTTTGAGAGACAAGATTTCACATGCTCTCCACCTTCAGTGAATTAGTGTTTTTCCTGATACATACATCAGAGATCTGCCACAGATGCATTTAATTTTTTTACAGATACCACTATGAGTTGCCTCATCTGTTTTTCAGAAGCCCGCCAGGGTCAGACCTGGTTAGTAGAAGTGGGCCTAGCTTCCTTTCTGCAGAGGAAGCTAGGCCTAAGCTAAGCCTCAAGGCCTTCCCAAATAGGCCTTTCCAGCAGATAAGCCACATGGTGATGTCCTGTAGGTGTGAGTCTTCCCAGAAAAAAGAATGATGGGATGTGTAGTTAAAAAAAATGTGTTAAAACATTAAGTGAAAATTAGCCTTAAAAATACAAAACAAATAAAATCCTAACATTATATGGATAGATGTCCTAAACACATCCAATCTCACCTGATTTCAGAAACTAAGCAGGGTCGGCCCTGGTTAGTACTTGGATGGGAGACCACCAGGGAATACCAGGTGCTGTAGGCGCCTAGAGTAGAAACTGGCAAACCACTCCAGTGTTCCTGTCAAGAAAACTCCATGGACATGGAGTCACGGAGAGTCGGTCACGACTGTAACAACACAACACAACACAACACAACACAACACACACACACACACACACACACACACACACACACACCATACCTGTCAAGTGTCCCATTTTGGATGGCACATTACCATTTTTTAGCCTTTGGCTGGGGATTGGGTAGAGGGGGAAATGAGATGATGTGGCTGCGGCTCAGCATGGTGGGAGGGGCAAAGTGCCTGCCTGTCCTCTCTTTCTTTGCCTCCCACAATAACAATGACAGCAGCAGCAGCAGGAGGGTGGCTGCCCAACACTGAACTTGCGCACCAAAGAAGCTGCACCAGGCCGGCAGGATTGGAGCAAGCGGGTGGGCAGGCGGGTAGTGGGGTGCAGTCAAGCCAAACAGAGACCAGCCAAGCCCAGAGACTGCCACTGCCACCGCTGGGCCTGTCCCCCTGTGGGGCCAAGATGCCTCGCCCATGCCCTCCGCTGTAGCGAAAGCCCTCCAAGTCTCCTTCTCCTCCTCATGTTCCTTCTCCTGCTGCTGCTGCTGCAGTCCTCCTCCTCTTCTTCGTCCTTTCCCAGTGGCAGTGGCAGTTGCAGTGAGGAGGAGGAGACAGGCCGCAGATGCACCCTTCTGCGCTGTGCGAGGGCTAGGCGGTTCCCGCCAGGGCAGAGGCGGCAGCAGCAATGGGCTGGTCATCCTGTTCGAGGATGCCAGTGCCCTGCCTGCATTGCCTGCCTGCCTGCCTTCCCTCCATGGGGGGAGGTGGCCGTGGGGAGTGGGGATCAGGGGTTGGGGAGCTTCTGCAAGGTGAGGGGACAGAGGAGAAGGTGCTTACTTGGCTGTCGCGCTGCGGAGGGAGCCAGACACACTCACCGCGTGGGGGAGAGAGGCAGGTGGCGCTTGCGTGATGCCTTGTTTGTGTTTGTGTGTGCATGCGCTAGCACATGCACACACATTACATCTCCCTCCTCCCATCCTGGCCAGCGCCAGGAAAAACTTGACAGGTATGACACAAACACACCACAGATTATTAATAGCTGCTTGTCTTCCCCAGCTCTGCTGCTTGAGAATGGTTATCCCATTCTTCTAAATGGTATGGCTGGCCCCAAAGAGCTATTGTAATAATAAATGAATTAGTTGCACTGGGCTTTGAAGTGTGGGGAAGGAATAAGCTGATGCTATGCTCTGAAAGTGAGAATGGAACTTAGTCTGCCTAATAATACTTGAATGAGAACTAAACATGACAGCCAAGTTGCATACTTCTGGAATTCCCCAGTTATAGGGATGTTCATGTTTTATGTGAAAATAAGCTGGCCTATGAGAAAACATGTATTAAGGCACTGGTTCCCAAGTGGAATGTGCTTCATAAATGTTTCAATGGTGAGCAATGCAATGCAGTCCTTGCAGTGAAAACAGCAGCATTAGCACAGTCAAGACCTGCCTTAAGGAGACGTGCAGTTTTTTTCCTCAGCTTTGTTCAATTTCATCGACTCCCATGATTGCAATAAATCTGCAGGTCTCCATCACTTCATTTTTTTTTCAGTAACACCAATTCCTTCATGGGAAGGCACAGATTTTTCCCCCAAATGTGATTTTTATATAAAAAAAGAGAGAGAATCAAATCTTCCATACCCTATCTATGCCCAAAGGATGTTGCTGTATCCGATTCATCTTAAAACAAATCCAACAACATAAATCTGATGTTATGCAAACCTATATTGTTTCTTTCAGAGATTAGTCTACTGACTTCAGTTACATTTGCTCTGTGGAAACTACATGTATATGTAGGATAACAGCCCGTCCATGATTCCACAAAACGAGACACACAGAGCACATCATAATTTTTTTTAAACATACATGCCTAGAATTGTGGTGGGGAAACTTACAGCTGCAATCCTGTATCCAGTTATATGAAAGTAAGTCCTTCTCAGCATTATTTCTGAATAAATGTACATAGGGCTGAACTGTAAAACTATAAAACAGGAACAGCCATTACACCAGTCCCTGTGAAACTGGTAAAACTTTGGATGAGTTATGAATGATTAGCCTTGAAACAATGAACCATGAACCACCATGAACCAACAAAAAAGCCAATTCAGTTTGTACTTGGTGGAGGGGGAGTATTACCTTCTCCTGCCATGCTGCTGTCGTGCTCTGATTGTACCACCACTGCCACTGTTGCGCTATCACCACAGCTTCTCTTCCAGGAGCCCAGCTGCTGCCTTTTGCAGTGATCAGCAGGGAGGCAGGGGCATTTGCAGAAGGCAGGGACTGGGTTCCCTTCCAGGAGACTGAGCATTGCCTCTGTGCATGCGCCAAACCCCAGCTGATTGCCACGCAGCAGGCCCAGCTCCTGGAAGGGCAGCCAGTTTGCAGTCTTTGGTGATGGCAGCAGCTGCAGTGACAGGACGAGAAGGAGAAGCAGTTGGGGCACCGGGTCTAAGCTTCATATTTTCAAAAAGGCCCATGAAAAGCAGTTCCTAAGCTGGTGACAGCAACTAGTTCACCGGTCACTAATGACGGCATGGGAGTAGAGATGGGCATAAACTGGAAAACCAGTGGCTGCACACAAACCAGAAACAATCACAAACTCAATGAGAAACAATCTGGTTCACAGTTCATTTTGTGTGTGTGTGTGTGTGTGTGTGTGTGTGTGTGTGTGTGTGTGTGTGTGTGTGTGTGTGTGTGTGTGTGTGTGAGAGAGAGAGAGAGAGAGAGAGAGAGAGAGAGGAGAGAGAGAGAGAGAGAGGTTCAGTTGGGCAGCAGCTGGGCATCCATTTTGCTACAGCAAAACAAAGTGCCAAGGAGAAAAAAAAAGTTTTGCTTTGGCAAAACAGGACCCCTGAACTGGGTCATGAACCAAACCACAAACTAGCATGGTGCTTTGGTTTTTCTGGTTCATCGCTCGGTTCATGACCATCTCTAGTTGTAGTGCTCAAAATGTGCACCTCTCCAAAAGTAGCAATACTCACCAGTCATCTTTTAAATAGTCTAGCACTTTATTCTGATGTACCAGAATGAAGGTGGGTATTTTAAGACATAGGCAGTTACCTCACAGTAAGTTACATCATTGGTCCATTTAGTCCAATTTTGTTGACTGTAACAGGCAACAGTTCCCTGGGGTTTCAGGCAGCAATCTTGTCTACTCTCCCCTGGAGATCCCTATTATTATCTGTCTCTAGACATGGGCACGGAGCGGCGAAATTCTCGTTTCCATTTTCAGTTCTCGTTATCGTTACGTAACGGGTAACGGTAACGAGAATTACTCCGCTCCAGCTCGAACCCAACCCAAAAAAGAAAAATTGGGTCTGATTTTTCGTTGTTGTTCATGGCATTGCGGCGATCACGCAATTTGCAGATCTCTTAACGGTTATATGCAACTTGTCTCTTAAAATGGCCACAGTGCCGGAGGACTGGAGGATAGCAGATGTCACAAAAATTTTTAAAAAGGAAGGAGGGGGAAAAACGTTATTACATCTGTCCCAGGGAAGATGGTGGAAGGCCTCATCCAAGAGAAAATCTTAAAACACATAAAAGAACAAACCTTGCTGAGAGAAAATCAGCATGGCTTCAGTGAGGTAAATCTTGTCTTACAAACCTTTTAGAATTTTTTTGAAAAGGTGGATTTGGGTGAACCGGTGGATATAGTCTATCTGGATTTTCAAAAGGCTTTTGACACAGTCCCTCACCAAAGGCTGCTGGAAAATTGCATAGGTCAGGGGCCATCCTCTTATGGATTGAGAACTGGTTGTCTCCATTTGCCAGGGCTCGGTGGGGGATCAATCTGTTCATAAATGACCTGGAGACAGGGATAAACATATTTATCCAAGTTTGCAGATGACACAAAACTTTTCCGTGTGGTAAAAACCAGAGAAGATTGTGAAGAGCCCAGAAGGATCTCTCAAACTGGGGAGTGGGCAGAAATGGCAAATGCGTTTTAATGTAACCAAATGTAAAGTAATGCATATTGGGGCAAAAAATCCAAACTTCATCTATCAACTCATGGGCTCTGATTTTTTACGGATCAGGAAAGAGATCTTGGTGTGTTGGTGGACAGCTTGAAGGTGTCTCCCCAATGTGTGGCAGCAGTGAAGAAGGCCAATTCCATGCTAGGGATTATCAAAAAGGGGATTGAAAATAAAACAGCCAACATTATAATGCCATTATACAAAACAATAGTAAGGCCCCACCAGAATGGCTCTTCTTATGTTCTTATGTTCTTATCACAGAAAAAAGTTAAAAAAAAAAAAAACGATTCCCGGCCAAAAAAACAGGCGAAAATATGCCTGCCTCAGTGAGGGCACCTACCAGAGAGGGGTGGTTTTGGGGGGGGTCCCCGGCCTTCCCCCCCTCTCCTGTCCTGGGCTGCTGGTACCAGGCTGGGGGGCCATCCTCGTTGTCTCCATTTGCCATGCGGTGGGGGGGGGATCCAAAATGGCAACCACAATATTTATCTTTAAATTGTGGTCCAAAAACCCACCAAATCACCACAGAAACATTTGAAAATTAGGTATTTTAAATGCCTGATTTTTATAGTAGCAGCAGTGGGTTTTTCTTGCAATAAAACGTCTCCATTGATTTTATTTTATTTTATTTTATTTTTTTTTTTTTTTTACACCTGCGCAATGATGGGCTGGCCATGGGATGGGACCATGCAATTTTTTTGACCCATTCCACCAATCGCATGGCCAGGTTTTGACTGAGACTTCTGGATGTGCCAGAGGGCATAAAAAGCCCCCTAAACCCTAACCCTAACCCTAACCCTAACCCTAACCCTAACCCATACGGCAGTACACTGTCCTTCTTAGTGGGTCAGAGGCACCCAGAGGTGCAGCCCACTAACCCACCCTAACCTTAACCGTAACCCTAAGCCTAGCCCTTACCCTAACCCCAACCCTGACCCAGATCCGTACGCAAGTACGCTTCCCTTCTTAGTGGGTCAGAGTAGAGGCACCCAGAGAGGTGCCTCCCAGCCAGAGCCCACTACTCCTACCCCTAACCTGTATGCCAGTACGCCAGTATGCTTTCCTTCTTAGTGAGTCAGAGGCACCCAGAGAGGTGCCTCTGCCATTTACCCCCCATCCCTAACATAATGTAATGTATGGTACACGGTGGCTACACGAAACGCTTCCCTTCCCTTCCCTTCCCTTCCCTTCCCTTCCCTTCTTAGTGGGTCAGACGTCAGAGGCACCCAGAGAGGTGCCTCCAAGAGCCTACCAACCCCAACCCCAACCCCAACACAAACGACAAACGGAAATGACAAATTTTTGAAAATTATTGCGACAAACGGAAACGACCCGAAACGGACCTGTCCCGACAAACGACAACTCGAAACGTCATTTTTCCTGGTCGTGCCCATCTCTATCTGTCTCCCATCCAAGTATTAATAAGGTCTGCCCTTGCCTAACTTCCAAAACAATGGAAGATCCATCTGTTCAGGCTAGCTTAGGGTGGTACTGTGAGTAGTATGCTCTGTGCAGATTTGGGGGGGAAGTCTTTGCTGATGAGTGGAAACGGATGAAGCCAATCTGAACTGGCAGTACACACAAAGCAAGGATGCTTTTCTACTGGAATAAATGTCAGTTTGACAAGGAGACATGAAGCCACGGTGTCTGGGACGCTCTGGGAGTTGTAGCTTGCCTTCCCAAACTTCTCGGCTGAACACAAGCCCAGTGACAGAACATGGCATCCTATAGGGCAGCTATGGGGAACTCCAGTGCCTCAGCACAGCACCAGTGCTGCCATTGCCATTTCCCACCATGCCTCAGAACAGCTCTCCGTTGACAGCTTGGAGGGAAATGAAAGTGGCACTTGTCCCCTTGTGCTGGTTTCAACCACACTCCCATTGCCAAGGAAGCCTTCTAGGCCCCGTTAAAAATAGGACGACTCTTGGGGCTTGGCACTGGCGTCACATGTCCCCACAGGGCACCTTCGGGCTCTCATGGCTCACATGGTTCCTATTAGCTCCCCTCCAAAAAGGACCCTGGCTGTTTTCCTCCAGGACCAGGAGAAAGGCAGAAGCAGAGAGACCTTGTTGCCTCAAGAAGGCTGCATCCTGCCAGATACATTTGGAGGAGGGGTGGTGGTGAGGGGAAGCTGGCTTCAGTCTGGGTTTTAGCACCCCTCAATCGTTTGATACTTTTTCAGAATTTCCCTCCAAATTAATAAACTCACATTCCAGTGCACATATGGCCATGGTAGGGTGTTCTTTCCCCCTTTCTTTTCAAACAAAAATTGTTTCCAGCATTGGTTGTGATTAGGTGAACTTTGCCTTTTTGAACCGCGTCCACATAGATTCATAAAAGCCGTATCTTTGGCTGCCCTGACGAGGCTGAAAGCAAGCGGAGTGAGTTTGGGCAGAACGGCAGGAGACGGCTGAGGAATTTATTTAACTCTGCTGGGATTCCCTCTTCTGAGGCTGGAGGGGCCTAAGTGCTGCCTCTGCAGCGCTTGCAACTTTGCCCCCAATGTTATATAAAAGAAAGAGGGAGGGGGACGGGTGGGGAGAGAAGAGAGGGAAAGGGAAGGAAGGGAAAAAAGAAGACACCAAAACAACCACCAGTACCTCTAAAAAAGACACACACACACACACACACACACACACACACACACACACACACACACTGTAAACGCCTGCAATGGCATTGACAGAAAAAGCGGGTTAAAAAGGCAGGAGGAGATCAAGTCCTGGTGTTTTCCTTTTTTCAAGTGTAAGCTAATGGAATCCAATAGAACTGCTGAAAACTTGTCATCCTCCCTATCAGAGCAAGCCTTTGAATAAGCTAAATCCTTAATCAGTACAGCCTAAGACCCCAAACGACTATGTGTAGAAGTGTTAGGCCAGATAAATCCTTGAAGGTTTCAAAGATTTGAAGAGCATTGGCACTTTCCCTGTGTAGTGCCTGCCCTTTGTCCTCTACGCCATGATGTCATTATTGAAGTTTTTACACTCACTATGCATGGTGTAAGTTGACATTGACAGTTTCAACACTTTTCACACTGGCTCTGGAGGATTGTTCGCTTTGAAGCTATTTGGCCTTGAGCAGTGAATTCTTTTCTTGAGCTTACACTGGCTCATAAGAGAGCGCAGGAGAAGGTTCGCGTCAGCGTTGCCTCTGCTTGAGTTGAGCGTAGCCTTACCTCCAGTAAAGGGGCCACTGTTTTCCAAGTTAGTTCTAAGACCCAATGAAGACAAATGTTAACCAGGAAGTTAGTCTGTTTTTCAGCTACAGCAAAATTAGAGTTCTTGCAGTGTCTCAGAAGTGTGTAACGATCTTTCCTTTTAAGTATATATCTAAAAGTAACATCAATAGCATCCCATTTTTATTGTAACAACAAGAAAATAACAATAACCAGGAGTTTCTGCTTAATTGTATACATTTTGAATGTTACTTTCGGCAGTGTGGAATCTTTTTTGCACCCATGTTTCTGTGCCACTGGACAATTACTAGTTACTAATAAAAAGTTACTTGTAATTCTATTCATAGAATCATAGAATCATAAAATCATAGAATCATAGAGTTGGAAGAGACCTCAAGGGCCATCTAGTCCAACCCCCATGCTATGCAGGAACACCCATCACAGTGCTCCCGACAGATGGCCATCCAGCCTCTGCTTAAAAACCTCCAAAGAAGGAGACTCCACCACCCTCAGTGGCAGCATATTCCACTGCTGAACAACTCTAACTGTCACAACATTTTCCCCAATGTTTAAATTGAATCTCTTTTCCTGTAGTTTGAGACCACTGCCCCACATCCTAGTCTCTGAAGCCATGGAAAACAAACCAGTCCTCTCTTCAATGTGACATCCTTTCAAATATTGAAACATAGCTATCATATCCCCTCTCAGTCTTCTTTTTGAAAGGCTAAACATTCCCAGTTCCCTAAGCCGTTCCTCATGACATTTCTTCCAGACCCTCAATCATCTTGGTTGCCCTCCTCTGGACCCACTCAAGATTGTCAACATCCTGTTCAAATTGAGCTGCACAGAACTGGACACATTACTCCAGGTGGGGTCTGACCAGAGCAGAATAGAGTGGTACTATCACTTCCCTTGATCTAGACACTATGCTTCCTTTGATGCAACCAAGAATTGTGTTAGCTTTCTTGGCCACCACAACACACTGCTGACTCATGTTCAATTTGTGGTCCACCAAGACTCCCAGATCCATTTCACAGGTATTATTTTTCAGCAAGGTATCTCCCATCCTATATCTGTGCAATTCATTCTTTTTACCTAGATGCGCCACCCTACATTTCCCTCTGTTGAACCCCATTCCATTAGCATTGGCCCAACACTCTAATCTGTCAAGGTCATTTTGGATGTTCATCCTATCCTCTAGGGAATTAGCAACCCCTCCCAATTTGGTATCATCTGCAAATTTGATCAGGCTACTCTTTACTCCTTCCTCAAAGTCATTAATAAAGATATTGAATAGCACTGGACCCAGAACAGAACCCTGGGGCACCCCACTGGTCACGTCTCTCCAAGAGGAAGAGAAACCATTTATGATCATCCTTTAGATGCAATCAGTCAACCAATTGCAAATCCAGGGGTCAAAGTCCAAAAGGCAGCCCTTTGGATGGTATTCAGAATCATGGAAGGAAAGAGGTATGTGTTAAAATTTCAAAATCCATACTGAGATTCCGCTTTGGTGAGGTCAACAAAAAACAACAACCCATCAAACAGTCAGAAAGCTGTTACGATCACCAAGCTGTTGGGCAAAATCTTACAAAAATAAGTGTTGGGAAGGAGAAAAGTCTCACCCTTAAGTCCCTGCATTCTGTATGGTGTCTTGAGACATAAGAGAGTGAAGACAAGCAAATGGGTGCAACCTGACTCCATGGGAACTAAACATAGGCCTGAGCATAAAGGGACTTCTAGATGAACACAGAACTTCACCAAAACAGTATTAAAAAACTGGAACAGATGAAAAAGCCTTGCACGAGAACAAGCAGTGCAAAGTGAAATAGGGGGGACATCATCTGGATGTCAGGGAATTTCCATTTAGTCTAATGCTTAACATAAAATGCCTAGCCCTACAAATGTTCCACCTGGAAAAGTCATTCCTTTGTCCTTGTTTGTTGTAGGAAGGTTTTAAAAATGGAACTTTGCATTTTTGCCAGTTATTGACCCATACAAATCTATGTAGAGTTACTTAGGAGAAAGCCTAACTTAGCGCTTGCTGTTGTGTAAGTGTGCGCATAGACATTAAGTGGAAAGCAAAGCAAAGAGTTCAGGTTATATCCTGCCCCGTGGTGTTTAAAGCACTCTCTGGGCGGCTTGCAATTTATTTATGCAGGTTACACATTGCCCCTCTCTCACTGAGTTGGGTATTCATTTTACTGATCTCAGAAGGCTAGAAGGCTGTCAACCATAAGCCAGCTACCTGGAACTGAAACCCCGGTCGTAAGCTCAGTTCTAGTTGCTGTACAGCAGTTTAACCACTGTACCACAAACCTCTGAACTAGGTTTATGAAGCAATTGTGTTTGCGTGTGCATTCTAACAGTAATTCATTTGAAGAGACTGATCCTAAAGGTTTAGGTTTTAGTTAAAATACAAGTGGTCCGTGTTTGGCCAGTACTGTATCCTGCTGCCAACTCAGACCAGAGTCAGTGGGATATATGGAAGTGTTGGCTTACCATTTGGCAATTGATTCAGTGCATCCATTCTCATTTGAGGCTAGCAAAAGGCCTGTGCTTTTATTTCAATGCAGAACGATGTTCTTCCATGAGAACCCATAGATGACAAAGAATTTTACACAAAAATCACTCTAGCCCTGTTACTCTCAGAATGCATCAGTCTGAGTGGATGAAGGGGAGAATATGGGGAATTTCATAGTTCCAAGGATGTAGGATTTGTTCAAAAAACAAATTGATTGCCTGAGCTGATTATTATTTCATCAAATTCCAACTTTTACACAGGATTAAATGGAATAAAACCTAATGCCAAAATCACTTCAGGGCAGAACCTCAGTAGATGTCCATCAGTGTAACTTTTAAATCAATGATATACGTCTGTTTTGCACGAGTTAAAAACATGGCTGTCTCAACATAAAGTACCTTCGTTCTGCTATTTTAACACTACCCCCTTTATAAGCTAGGTATATTTGTAACACTCTCAAGGCAAACATATCCAGTCTTTGCTTCTGGCTATCTTTCTAGCACATCATCTGTTATGTAAAGAAATCTGATTTTCGAAATCATTACCATCCTTGTTCCTCAACACTCTAGGGCAGTGGTCCCCAACCTTTTTGTCCCCACGGACCGGTAAATGTTTGATGATTTTCCGTGGCCCGGGGCTGGGGGTGCGGAGGGGGAGATGGGGGGTGCGGGGGGTCGGGAGGGGGGAAGGGGAGGGGGTGGGGGTGGGGGATGGGGGAGGGAGGCAGGGGCGGGGAGCTTGGAGCGTGTGCCTTGCGGGGGGGCCACGGGAGCGGCGGCGGCGCCGCCGGCTGGGGGCATTGGCGTGCCGCCGCTCGCCCCGCGCGCACGGGCAGGGTGGGGGAGCCTGGGGCTCCTGGGTGGGCGGGCCCCACCTCCTCCTCCTGTCGGCGGCCGCGGCGGCCACGGCAGCCGCCCGGTTCGGCCGCCGCCGCCGCCGCCTCCGGCTGCGGTCTTCGGGCGGGCGAGGGGGGGGGGAGGGAGGGAGGCCGGTGGGGGGTGGCGTCCCCACGCGCCCCCCGGAGAGGCCAGTATCCTTTCCTCAGCCCACACACACACACACACACACACACACACACACACACACACACACACACACACACACACACACACACACCTCTGGCCACCTCTCAGGGAGGCGGGCAAAGCTCACCCCGTGCCGCGCGCGCCCTCCCCCGCCACCAAGACTTGCCCCCCCTCCCGCCGGGTCTCCGGGCCGAGAAGGGGGAGCCCGAGCGCCTCCCGCCGCCGCCTCTCTCACCTGCTGCTGGAACTTGTCCGCTTTCCCGGGGAGGCGGCGAGGCGGCTGCTGGGGACTGGCGGAACCCGCCCTGCCCCGAAGGGGCTGCAACGAGGGCGGTAGCGCCTCCTCCTCCTCCTCCTCCTCCTCCTCCTCCTCCCGCCGCCGCCGCTGGAGGAGCAGCAGCAGCAGCAGCTGGGGTGATTGCGGCGGGGGGTCGCAGGGGCGGCGGCGACCGTGGGGGGCCGGCCCGGGCGGCCCCGGTGGCGGCGGCAGCGGGGGGGCTCCGCCCTGGAGCGCGGCCGCAGGGAGGGGCCAAAGGGCGCGCGCCCCAGGGGAGGAGGAGGAGGAGGAGGAGGGGCACCCACCTCCTCTTCCGACCGAGGGGGCCCCACGCTGCGGCGGCGGTGCGCGCGCGTGGGGGGGCTCGCCAGCGCCTCCCGCGCGCGCCCCCTCCTCCCCGCTGGCCCCCGCGCGCCCGGCCCCCAGCTTCCTGCTGCTGCTGCTGCTGCTGGTGGAGGGTGAGGAGGAGGAGGGCGGAGGAGGAAGAGGAGGATGCGCCGCCGCCGCCGGCAGGCAGAGGAGGAAGGCAAAGGCGGCGGCGGCGGCTCCTCCTGTGCTCCTCCAGCCTTCCTCCTCCACCGGCCACCCGCGGGAGAGAAGAGGAGGAGGAGGGCGGTGGAGGAAAAGGGGAGGAGCCTCCCCGGCCTCCCCAGGCGGCCCGGTGCCGACCGGTCCACGGACCGGCACCGGTCCGCGGCCCGGGGGTTGGGGACCACTGCTCTAGGGGTTCCTAAGAAGATCTTTCTTTCTTTCTTTCTTTCTTTCTTTCTTTCTTTCTTTCTTTCTTTCTTTCTTTCTTTCTTTCTTTACTTTTTGAGAAGTTGGCATTTCAGTGCCCAAATTCTTCTTACTTTTTGAGGATGGGCAGAACCATGCTATTTATCTTGGAGTTATTGCCCAAACGACAAGAAACCAGTTGCATTTTGATGTTGTAAAAGAAATGGCTTATGCTTCTGGCAAGTTATGGCAATGAAACAATTTTTTATTTTATTTTACACTGGTGGCAAAGCGTTAGACAAAGCTTTAATCCGGAATTTGTATTTTCGGTCAAAGCTTCATCTAGTGCAGTAGTTCCCAATCTTGGGTTCCTAGTTGTTTGTAGGAATCCTAGTGTCTGTGAAGATTCTCAGTCATCCAGGTTAGGTTAGGTGATCATTAGGTGGAAAATGGCCTGAATAGACTCATATGTAGGAAATGGCTTGAATAGGCTTGTTAGGTAGAAAATGGCCTGGGGTGCATGAAAGCCTATTCAGGCCATTGTTTCCCTACAAGCCTATTGAGGACACTGTACAGTTTATGAGCCTATTCAGACCAGGGTGATGTGAAATCAAGGCGAACTATAAGTTGGAGGCCTCGCCATTAACTTTCCTCAGACTGACAAAGCTGCTTGGATGAGTAGCGAAACATTTTGATCTCTCAAGAAAAGAAGTCCAGTTGCTATGATTCAGCTTCCAGATAGAGAGCCTAGTGGCACAGCGGTTAAACTGCTGTACAGCAGCTATAACTGTGCTCATGACCTGGGGTTCAATCCCAGATAGCAGGCTCAAGGTTCACTCACCCTTCTCTCCTTCAGATGTCAGTAAAATGAGTGCCCAGCTTGCTGGGAGGCTCCCCCCCCATTTGTAGACTGCATATTTACTTGTAAACCACCAAGAGAGTGCTTTAAGCACTATGAGACAATATATAAGCAAATTGTTTTGCTTTGCTTTTGGAATAAGCTCCCTGAAATCCTTGCCAACACAGCTAGTGCCGAAGGCTTCTGGGACTTTTAGTCCAAGGACATCTGGCAACCCAAGGATGGGAACCACTGATCTAGTATGGTGGTATCACCATGAAACTGGAATAGCAGGTATAATAAAATGAATGAGCATGTGTGTTTGTGTGTTATTGGCCGTAAAGTCGGAGCTGACTTACAATGATCCTAGCTTTCATGGAAAAATCCTTAAGGAGTGGTTTATCAGTGCTGCCACCTCCCTAATGAGTTTCCATGGCTGAATAGTTATCTGAACACAGGTCTCTATAGTCCTCGTCTATCACTTTAGCTACATGGTGAGTTCTAGATAAAGCAATGATTCTCAACTTTAGGCTACTGGATTTTCTTCAAGTATAATATAGGGATGTGTACAGTGAAAAAATGTATTTCTTTTGTTTCAGTTTCCCCCTTTTTTTCCTTTTTGTTTTTAGAGTGCTATCCTTTTGAAAAGAATTTGTTTCAGGTTTTAACAGATGTGTTTCTGGTATTAGTCCAAATTAAGCCCTACAGAACCCTTTTAAACTTCAAAACCAAGAGCAGAGAGGCAAGGCAACAGAGAATCATCACTCGGTAGCAACAGCTAAACTGAGAAGGAAGGAAGGAAGGAAGGAAGGAAGGAAAGTGGACATAACAAGATGGAGGGCATTATGAACTCAGCAGTAGACTGCAAGAATGGCTGGAACACCCATTTCTCTTGTAGGAATTCAATATTCCCTCCTTCAATCCTAGACATTTTGATTGTCTGCCAACAACCTGGTCATATCCCCATGCCTTTGATATAGTGCTTGTGATGCTATTGAAGGTTAAAATTTATCAAGGCATTTGAGATACAACACATGAAAAAAAATTAAATAAAAGAGGGAAACATTGAAAAATATGAAAGTTTTGTATACCTCTTGTTCATTAATATGTTTTAGAGCAGTGATGGAGAACCTTTTAGAGATTGAGTGCCCAAACTGCAATACAAAACCCACTATTTTTTTTTTTGCAAAGTGCCAATACAGTAATTTAATCTGTATACAGATTACTATGAAGGGTCGATGTTGGGTGCCACAGAAAGGGCTCCAAGTGCCACCTTTGGCACCCATGCCATAGGTTCGCCATCACTGTTTTAGAGGCTCCTGAGTATTGTTGATATAATAATGATCCTATGCAATCTGGTTCAGTGATGTTCATTTTGCTGAATAGGACTTGCAGCCTGGAGGATATATCAGTTATATTTTTTTGAAATTGGAAGGCTTGGTATACAGATCTATCATTTTCAGCGATAGTATTATTTAACACTTTATATACCGCAGGGGCGGTATATAAGCAGAACACTTTGCTTTGCTTTTTTTGCTCTATTTTAATGTTTTTTTGTCTTCATGGCACAAAGTTTGGTCCAGCATCCTTTTTTTTTATTGCCATGGTTTTTCACCACAAGCACACACAGTTCACCGGCAACAACAATGAAACCCAAAGAGGAGGTACAATGAAGCTCAGATGCCTTATTTGCCCGTAGGCGCGTATCTCTCTAGGCAACCAGAACATTTTCACACTTAATACACGCACACTTTGCCAGGTTGGGATCATATTTAATTTTGCTCCATTTCTGACAAGGCACGATAAGGTTTTCTAAGATTGCTATAATTTTCTTATCGCTTAAAAAAACTGTGAAATGCAAATTGCTTTCAGAGACACAGTGGGCTACCTGAAAGATTTCCAGAGTTCAGAGGTGCCTAAGGGAAGTGATGTAGTACTGAAAGTTAATGCCACTGTTAATGTGGAAAAACTACTCTCTCCTGCTCTCTGACATATTCTTTGGAGATAACCTTGATATATGTACATGTGTGCTCAAAATGCCAGCCATTAGTTTCAGCTTCCCTTTGGAATGCTCCTTTTCCATTCCGAAGGTATGTCTTCTGTCAGAGACTTGGAAGAGACAAGATCCAAATTATACAGCCGTCAGGGTTTGTCATTTGGAGTAGAACCCAAGGAATCAGTCATGCTAATTCCTCTTTGAACCGCCCTCCCCTCCCCCAGTGCTAATGAGAACTCTGAGGCTCCTGCTGTGTGGCTGCTCTCTAGTGCCAGTCAAGCAGCTGTGGGGCAAAAGAGTCATCTCACATGACGCCAACTCCACAGTCGTGCAGATGGCTAGCAAGAAAGCATGCGTGAAAGCTACACAAGTGCACATCTCCATACTGAAATTAAAAGAAATGTCAGCATTGCACCTCACTGGCCAAGGCTGAGAGAAATCAGTGCAAGCTCTCCAGAACTGGAGGACGTTGTGCCTGGCGAATCAAAGCACTCACACTAAGGTTCTTAGACTGCAGCTCCCAGAAACCCCAGCCAGCACTGGGGGTTACCTAAGATTGGGAACCACACCTCTATCAGAAAGAAAGCCAGGCATTTGCAACATAGGTATATATGCATCCGTTGATACTTTTCAAAAGTGTTTACTATTTTACACAAAATGTTTAACTTAATTTGGTACTCATGTTTATATGACGGCAATCTTCCTTTATTCTGCCCTCTAGAGCTGAGGACTAGATTTAGATAAATTCCAAATTCTGAACTGAATTAGCCCGATTTGTTCCATGGATTGGAGTGAAATAGCCATGTTTGGAACTGCGAGATTCAGAAATGATCCTGTCAGTTAAAAAAAAAATCAGTCCTAATCCGGAGTGCAAATCAAAGCGGAATTGCATTCCAGATTAGCAGGGTACAAATTGCTATGACATTTTTTCTTTTATTTATTTATTTTATAAATTAGGGAATACTATACACAATCCCTGTTTGAACTTCAACAGGTTTACTCCACTCCTCAGGATGCACCATGTCTTCAAATATTCCAGACATTGGTTGGTACAAACAAAATTGTTACAGCAACTTTGCTTTTCTGGTGCAAGTCAATGGAGGTCTATAAACTGACCTGGATAAGGATCATAAATCAAAGTGAAAAGGATATGAATCACTTTAGACCAAACTGGGGCACATTCTAAGGCTCCAAATTGGCCTCCAGATCAAATTGGGGGACCTATGCACAACCCTATTGTTTTCATAAAAGAGTTCAGAATCAGATGGTACTCATTTACAGTGTCCTTAAATTCCAGTATCACTCCTATTGAGGTCAACAGGCTTGGGGAAAGAAATAATAATAGAATTTGAGACAGGCAAAAAACTAAGGCTGTAGTAGAGAAATGGGTTGAATTAAGTAGATGGGGAAGGGTTGACTAGTGTCTAGGTCCCATATCTTGTTTGCAGTCATAGACACCAACTCCTTACTGGCTTGGTGCTCCACATGATTTCTGCCATTTTGAATACCAGAGACTGCTGCATTGCAACTAATGGAGACTACCCTAGTGCCAGCTCAGAAACAAAATATGTTGGAGGACGGGAGGATACTGGTCTAGAATAACTTCCAGGATCTGAAAAGTGTGTCAGAAGTTCACTAGGAATGGGATATTTTTGTGTGCAGAGCTGTTATCTCTCTCAGAAGTGCAAATCAAGTAGTATTTGAGATCACCAAGAAGTTGGAATCAAAGGTGAACAAGGTGCTGATCTTTCTCGTAGAGCTGAAAGCAGGATTTGAGCAGTGACAGAGCCCTTGCTGATGCCAACAGCTTGGATAATATCAGCTGTAGCAAGGGATATGTGAATGCTAGTCGTCTCTCAAAGAACCCTGCCAGCATGCTTCCAGGGCATGGATGACCTGAGGCATCCTACAGCACTACAATTTTTATAATAGAAGCAGTTTTCTTGGATTGCCATGGGTTTAAGACGGAGAGGTATGTGTGGGGTGTGAAGAAAAAGCTTTATGCTACCAGAAAACTGGGGCCACCTGCATGGGTGGAATTTAGCTTTAGAGAAAGGAAGAAAAAGAATGAAAAGGGGTGCAATGAGGTTGTTCTCTCCGGCAGAAGAACTAGTAGGATATTTGTGGAGAATGGGGCACTTTGAATGGGATTGCAAAAACAAATCCCGAAAAGTAAATATACTTTTTAAAAAATTATTTCCAAGAAAATGCCTTATTCATATAATGCCTGGTTCAGCTCAAGAACGGACTCATTAAATGATGTTGGATCCTTTGCTCAGTACCATCTATGAACCATTGAGGGGGGGAGTGAATAACTCACCAATTTTTATTTGGTGAAGAGAAGCAAGTTAAAGTTTTAGAGTCCATTAAGTTGGTGTATAACTAGGCTGCGATAAGCTCTGGGATTCCTGGATGCCTAGTTAGAACACCGTTTAATAGCTAAAGCAAGTTCCTGTGTATCTACCAAGAAGCTGATGTGAAAAATGAAATAATGTCTCCAAAATATTGGTGCACGTTTATAGTGCCAAATTCCTGAGGCTGTCTTAATTGCGGGCCTATTTGCAGCTCTTTTGCAAGGAAGGGAATGGGGAAATAAGAATTTCCTGGTGCTTTATCTTCTCAGATCTGAACCGTCTCCAAATATACATTAGTAAACTGAGCCATCAGTGAAGTAATGAAACATACAGCTGTAGGCTGCACCCATCCCTGCACCATCTACAGTTCACATTATTGTATACTGAATTAAATATCTAGTGCCTAGCTCAGAAAAAGAGGGTCAGTGGTTGGGGCTACCCCTGTGGTAACAGCCAAGTAGAGAAATTTCCATAACGGCACAAGATGACCAGTTGATGCTAAGGTGTGATGGTTGGGCAGCGGCTGGGTAATATAACTAGACCACAGTACAGTGGTACCTCAGTTTATGAATTTAATCCGTTCTGAATGCATGCTCTTAAGTCGAACTACTCTTAAGTCGGGGTACCTATCTAAAAAATTGAAAAAGTAAGTTACAAAAATGAAAGAAATAAAAAAAAAATTGTAAGTTGAGCCGACCATATCTAAAATTTGTAAGGTGGCAGTTAAAATGCCAATAGTTTTCTGCTCTGAATTGGAAATGCTCTTAAGTCGAGGTACTGCTGTGATTGAAATCCTAATGATCGTTACAGTTTAGTTACAGTTTTCTCTTCATTTTCAGCACAAGAGGTTCAGAGCTGAGAAAAAAGTTCTTCTTTGAGGCGAAAATGGACATCCCCAAGATGTTTAGGAAGACAGGAGGGCAATATGTGGAATAAAGCAGCCACTTGGGGACATAGGTGGGAGCAGCAACATGGTGGTAAAAGTGAGGACTATGGGCATTGTGCTGCTCTGCCAGTTACTGTCTCATGCAAGGAAACAGGCCATCCTGCAGGAATTAGAGTCTCTTGTCAGCAGTGCCATCTTGTCCTTTGCCTCAGCCAACAAAGTGATCAAGTCATCCCTGGAAGGAATCGAAATCAGTACAGTAATACCTTGGCTAATGAATGCCCCTGATAATGATTTTTTTTGAATAACGAATGGGTTATCTGAAAAATTGAGTTGCCTCTGATCACAAATGTTCCCTGTGGGCTGCATCGAATAAGGAATGTTTCAAAATGCCTTGGGGGGAAAAGTGTACCCAGGATGCATTGCAGCCCCAGTAGTTTATGGAGGGGAGGGAGGAGTTAGAACTTTTTTTCTTGGTGTTTTGGAGGCATTCTGGACATTATTTTTTTCTGAGGGATTTGGACTTGGAAAGGTAGGGAGCTCGCATTTATTAATCTTTGCACTGCTTTTCTTTACACTTTGGGCGGGAAAAGGCTGGGGTAGGCTTGCTGGTTTTATGCTTATGTTTGTCTGTTTGGATTTTTTCTCTCCAATGCTCTTTAGGCGGGAAGAATTGGGTATGCTTGCAGTTTTCATTTTCTCCGTGTTTGCAACCATTCTCCATTGTTATGGAGGCAAAAACATGCTGGGTTTGTTGCTTCTGTTTGTCTGTTTGGATTCCCCCCCCTTCCATTGCTCTTTGGGCGGGAAATGGCTGGGGAAGGCTTGCTGGTTTCAGTTCTCCATGTTTGCATTGCACTTCAGGGGTGTGTTCTGGGGTGGGTGGGTGTTCCAGCACTGCATGCCTTTAAAGTGCACTTTATAAAGATGCTGATTTTAAAAACCCAGCTTTTTGCCTTTTTTCGGACCTCCAGAACAGATTAATCGGTTTCCCATTCATTTCAATGGGAAACCTCATTTCAGACAACAAATTTTATCCAAGGTACCACTGTAATAGGTTCAGAAACTTAGTGATGTAGTGATTTTACATGTGAATAAGCACACTCTCCCCAAAGCAATATATTGTTGACAGAATAGCATGTCTACATTTGGTTACTCTGCAGAGATCTGTGTAGAGGGAAGAGCAGGTGACAAGTATCCGTTGTAGCTGTTTGAATTGTTCAGGATGATATCAAAGCAAAAAGGGGATGGGGCGGTGTATGACCCATGTTCCTCTGTGTGAAGAATGGGGGTGTGAAACACAGTGCTTAAGAAGCAGCTTTTACAACTGCCCTTCCTTCCTCTTACAAGACTTCTGCCCTGCTGTGTAGCCATGGTTTTTAAGAACATGTAAAATTACATCCTGGTAAAGCACATCTTTTACCGTGTCTGAACTTCTGGGACCTGCTTTGAAGAAAAGTTATTTAAACTCGAAAGTTCGCAATGTTCCTTGTTTTTTATTTATAATTGTGGCCTATAACGGTATCGCCTGTAATCTATTTTTGCAATTGTGTTCTGGACTACATGTTGAGTTTGCCGTGTACATTGGATTACAATTTTCCACCTCGTTCCACTGGTTGCTATGAACAATGGCTGTTCTAGACACAACTGCTGGCCAGTATCTTGTTCAATATTTATGTGCATGTAGAGCACCAGGTGGGGACTGCACATGACAGCCTACATTTCATCCACTGCTTCTGCAGCTTGAGCTTCACACATATAACTATAGAACAGGAAAATGTCCAATTTTTTTCACAAAGCTTTTTAAAATGTTGTGCACAGTGATTCACTGAGCCCCTACTGTATCTTGCACGGCACCAATAGCACAGTATCAGAGACCCAACAAAGGCCTCTTGATCTGAAGTGGAAGAAGAGAAGGCAAAAGAAGCAGAGTATGCATGTTCTATCCTTGGAGGAAGGCTGATGTTTCTGCATCTTATAGGACTGATGCACAAAAAGAGCAGTAGGCGGCTTGAGGAAGCTGGTGATGTATCAGCTGCCAAGGGCCAGATGAAGAAGAAATAACTCTGGAGTGGGGTGGTGTTTATAGCTCTAATTGCAGAGGGGCCTGGGGAGTAGCTGCTAGTTGCTTCTTGCAGAGGAGCAAATTAACTTGTGCTCAGGGATCTTGCAATGTAAGACTAGACTTAAGTTAACAGTGGAAAAACAGAGAAAGGAATGTAGGAGAGGGAGAAATTTGGGGTCCACACTTTTCATGTACGTTAAGTATGGAATCTGTTCACAGTACTTGTTCTTATATACTGTTTTTCTTGGAAAATATGGTTAATTCTCTTTTACTTATCAGAACAAGAATCATGAAAAAGATCAGTCCAGTTTTACTACCTCTTTCAGTGACTAGCATGGGATGAGTTAAAATCATTCTAGAGGTAAATAAGTAGAAAAGGGTATATTTACTTACAATTACTATCTGTAGTTACAATCAGAAGGATAAAAAGGAAAAGTGAGGAAAAGTGAATCTCAACCACAGTTGAGATTCAATCAGAAGGATAAAAAGGAAAAGTGAGGAAAAGTGAATCTCAACCACATGAGACTTTCTGTGGAGGGAAACAAAAATGGAAGCAAAGCAAATAAAACAGGAAGAGAGGAGGGGCAAGTCAGAGGTGGGGAGAGAACTTTAACAATAGATTAGTCTAAAGGAAAAAATTCCTTTGGGTCCCAAGACTCCCTCACTGATACCAAATGTTACAAATCATGCAAGATTGTTATTCTCTCAGCAACTTTCAATTTCTTTTGTCCAACTCAAGGTTGGATATTGATTTGAGACATTCAGAAGCACATTTTACTGCCTCTATGACACACATGTCACTTGATCTCTCCTCTTTGTGGCTTTCAGTGAATCACAGCATGATGTGTCAAGCAACTCCATCACAAAACATGGCATTTGGGCTCAGGTGAAGAAAACGTTTAGGTCTGCTTATAGTGCTAAAGTATATTGGTAATAGTGTACTGAAACACACAAGCCATGACTTGATGTCACAGGTGCCATGTGATAAGCAAACATGTACAAGCCAGTATGACCCTGTTCAAGTATTCATAAAGAATGTGTACTCCCTATGTGATGAGTCCTGCCCTGGTTCAATGTCACTTTTCCAACACAACAGTGGCAGTCTGAAGAGTGGAAAGTTGCCTTATCTGTGTAGGCAGGGCCGGAGCTAGCTTTTTTTGCACCCTAGGTGAGGGATGGGGGGTGGAGCGGGTGGCGGGTGGGCGGGGCAGGGGTGGGCGGGGTGGCAGCAGTGGGCAGGCAGGACAGGGGGTGGGGTGGTGGTGGTGGCGGGCGGCGGGTGGGGCGGCAGATGGCGGGGGACAGCGATGGGCGCAGGGGGCTGCGATGGGGGCAGGGGGCGGCGATAGGCGGACGGCGATGGGCGGCTGGCTGGCGGGGGGACGGACGGTGGTGGGCAGCGGCGGGGGGGAGGCGGGGGTAGCAGGCTGTCCAGTGCCCTCTCTCCATTTTGGCGCCCTAGGCAACTGCCTAGTTCACCTTAATGGAAGCGCCGGCCCTGTGTGTAGGTTTTCCACATGAGCCAGAGCTGCCACTGTTGCGTGTTCTGGCCTACGCAGGGAACCAACATGGATAAAGCAGCCTCCTCCCATTCATGTGATGCATGAAGTGATGGAGGACGTGGTGTTAGAATGCCTCTCTTATCATGTGTGGAAGGAACACAGAGAACATACTTTATAAATGCATGGAATTTCCTAAGAGTGCGATAACACTGGTTTCAACAGATGCAAAATCAGTCATTTAGGGATGAGAAAACCCATTAGTTTTTGTTTCTGCCACATTTGAAGTTTGTGGAATTCCTTTCCAAGAATAAGAAATTTGTGAACTTTGGTAAGTTCACCAAACTAGACTAAGGAAGTTTTAAGTTTGTTTTTAAATTCAGTTGATGCAAAAGTCCCCTTTGCATCAACTGAATTCAATCCAGTTTCTAACAGAAGTGAAGGAAACATTTCAGTCCTCTTGTACAGCCATTCCCAGCATGGAGGGCAGATCTATCAGCCGCACGGGAGTTAAAAGATGAAGAATTGTCAGGGCTAATTCAGCTGTATATACTCTAGTTGAACTGCAGAGGTTTGATAGTTGTGCGCTTAAAACCTTGGATCTAGATGGGAAAATCTGTTTGCTGCATCTAGTCTTTCAAAATCAGATGTTTTCAAAAGAGGAAAAAATATACAGTGGTACCTTGTATAAAGGAATTAATTTTCATTTCAAATGAAATTCTGTTAAGCAAAATTTCCTTTATACAAATTTCCCATAGGAATGCATTGAAAATGGAGTAATCCCTAAATGTGACCATTTTGTGTTGTACGGATTCACCCCATAGGTGATTCTGTTAAGCAAATTTGCCCTATCTCCAAAACTTTTTATATTATACAGATTTTATGTTATAGAAATCGTTTGTTACACGAGGATCCACTGTACTCAAATCTTGGTAAAATTCTTGTCAAAAATTTTGAAACAAAATTCTCATGCATCCCAAGGAGAATCTAAGTTCTAGAGACATTACTCCACGTTGAAGGATTTCCTAATGAAGTAGTAGGAACACACACAAGTGTTTTAGTTCTGTAAATGGGCAAAATGAGGTGCATTTTTTCATAGAATCATGAAGGACCTACAAAGCCATCAAATTCAACTCCCTACACCAGGCAGGAATACAAATCATATAATATCTGCCAAGTGGTTGTCTAAATTTCTCTTGAATGCCTCTATCATTGGAGTGCTCACCCCGTCTCAAGGTCATAGCTGGGAAGTTTTTCCTGACATTCAACCGAAATCTGGTTTACTGTAACTTGAGCCCGTTCTGTGTCTTGCATTCTGGATTGATCAAGAACAGATACTGTCCCTCCTCTGTATAGAGGCCTTTCAAGTATTTGGAAAAGTGCTATCTGTAGGGGAAGCCAGTCCCCCTTAAGAGTGCGTTTCGAAAGAATGGGAGTCCGGAGACTGATATCTGGTGCAGAAGATAGAGGCAGTTCCACTGTACGCACCCCCACGGCAAATTATTTTATTAAGAACAAAGTAGGTCAGTTAATGTGTTGTATGGAGCCACATTTAGCTGATATCATTGGCTGAGACAGAGATAAGCAGAACAATACCACTGTGTAAGCCTAGAGCATGCGCAGAGTAAACAATGAGATAAACACCTCGGCATGGCACCTTGGCATGGCAAGCCTTGCTGATAATGGTAGCTGCAAACTAGCTATGAAACTATTAACCCGTTAACTCCTGTTCTCCCAAATCCCCACTTTCCTTACTTTAAAAAGGAAGTGAGTTTGTCCCAGTTATACACAGAATCATCACTTTCCATATAGGGCAGAGGCTGCTACTGAAGCATAGCATACAATTGTCTTTGTTTGAAATCAGAAGTAGCAATTAGCAAAAATCTGAGATATAGTGGATATACATTAAATGCAGCAACAGATAATAATAAGGCATACCACAATAATAAGCAGAGCAATCAAAGCTTGTCTCATCCATGCCCAATTTGGATGCATAGCCTTTAAGCTAATATGAGAGGTGAAAATGTTCAGTTCCTTGATCTGATGGTGTATAGCGTCACTATGATCAGAGATATTAAAACAATACATGTGGGGCACTGATTCACAGCCCAAATGCAATTTCAGCAGTATAAAATCAATGGCAGCTCTGTTGTCTAAAGTAGCCTGTCTAATTTCAACAATGCCAATGCAAAACTACAGTCAGTTGGGAGAGGCAATAAACAGAATCTGATAGGTTAGCTGGAATGTAGTTGAAGGTGCGAGTACCACATGACCAGAACCATCCATAGGGTAGCAAAACATGTGAAAAAAGAAATGATTAATTAACAATAACAGAACATTTCAGTTGTGTGGTACCAGTATTGTGACAATGCGGCTTCTGTGAGTTGGATGAACAGTTTACCATACAGGTGCAGGTGAAACCCTTCCCTACTACAACATTTGGGGTATAAAGAGTAACAGCAGATTTAGGGAGTCGCTTGGTGGCTGGACCCCAGCTGGCACCATTGGTGCAGTCAGCCACTAAGGTCTCCTCACTGTTCATATGTCCACTGAGACCAGTATAGGAATATGTTATATTGCTGATAGCAAACTGGAATAAGGCATGATGAAAGCAAATCCCCAACAGCATAGCTGGTAGGGAGGCAAAACTTGGTGACATTACTGATTTTGGCAAGTTGAAGCCAGACGTTAATCTGTAGGCCATTAGAAAGTAGCTCAGAAGGCACTGCAGCCTGACATTGAGTTCCATCGTCAAACACAAGGAGAATGAATGCCAAAAGTATCACTGTGGTGGAAGATCCTTGGAGTGTGCCATGACCAAACGCAGCAGGCTGGAAACCACACGGCACCTTTGTCCAGGGCTATGACTCGTCCCAGGAGATGAGTGGTACCAGGCCTCTCCAAGTAGGATCCAGGGATACGATACCAAGCGCTGGGGGAGCTATTCTTCAGTCCTGAAATGCAACTCAATGGAAGAATGAAACCTGCTATGGGAAGCAAGCAGCAGACAATTTAAAGCAAAAAGCACTTTGGAAAGCACAGTACTAATATCTCCCATACAGTACTAATATCTCCCATAAAGCACAGTACTAATATCTCCCATACAGTACTAATATCTCCCATAGGCACATAGGCACCCCCTTTTCCCCGTTTGTTAGTTTAGCAGGGCCTTGCTTGACCCAAACTATTATGTTCCAAAGGATGCAAAAGTATTGATGAAAAATCTCATGACTAGCAATGAAATTCTAGCAATGAAATTGTCAAAAAAAAAAAAAAACCACAAGCTAGTGTACAGTCTGCAAAGCATTCCTAGCATTTCCGTAACTATGTAATGAGGCAAATTTGTGTGTGCCCTGATATAGGCCAAAAAGCACAGCATGCAGCATTCTTAAGGTAGCCTTGAAGCTGTTGAAACAAAGCACAATTGACAGTCCAGCGCTGTAGAGAGATAAGCTTGGCAGCGATTGCCAGCGTATGAACATACTGTGAGTCCACTATCATATTAGAAAAAGCAACAAAGCCAGAATCACAGCGAGTGCCAAGAACCGTTGGATTCTTGCCCAGCAAAGGCTGTAAAGAAAAAAATTGTTAGACCATAGGAAGTTAAATGCAAAAGATGAGTCTCTGATCCTTAGGAGGAAAAAATGCCTGTGAGAAAGAAAAATAAACAAGAGTCAATGTCATAAGCAGCCAGTTGTTTTACCCTCCCCCTGCAGTTTATGAAAGATACATTCAGCAGGTGAAGATTGATTGGTGAGGGCAAAGAAGAGGGGGGGGAGAGTTCCGTTGTGGTGAGAGCCAAAAACGAGCATGCTCAGTTGATGTTTCCAAGCAGCGGCAGGTGCAGCAGTCAGGAATCTTGTCGTAGACAGCACAGGAATTGAAGAAGTTTCCAACAACCGATGGCCCAGATACTTGTAGGGAGGTGCTTCCAGGTGTGTATCAGTGACCTCTGGAGCTGATCCAAGAATGTCATCCATGTGACGCAGTGATCAGGGCAACAGTGATGCGGACGGTGGGTGGAAGCAAATCAAGGCATGGCAGCACCATGGCGATTGTATCAGCTGGGATGAGCCCTTTCCAGGAAGAAAGGAGGGGGGCCTTGAGCCACGGGGTGTGCAGAGAGACATCCTCATCAGGGAGAATGGAAACACCCAGAGGGCCTTGGAATTCCTCCCCCTCATCATGATTAATGTTCCACGTCCCATCAATCTCTTCCGTTCCACCACCACCACCACCACCATCCTCATCATCCTCATCATCATTCCCAGGATGGTGCCCTGTTGTTTTCCCAGGATTAGAATTAGGATGTTGGACTGCGGCGGCAAAAAGCTGAGCCGTATCAGAGTACTCACAAATTGACATGCACACAGAATATCAGACAAGGAGATATCAGGACAGCTTGGCAAGATCTTCGACCTCCTTTAGAGGAGTTGTGTAGCTATTCTTAGTGAGCAGATAATGCAGTTCCTGGCAGAATTTTTGTTGCGGGGAGGAAACAGCATTACCGCCCATGTTTCTAAGCGTTTAATCTTCACAAAGTCCAACTCACCGGGATCTTGCAGATGATGACAAGATGATAGCGTGCTTAGACCTGGCTGGTTGGATGAGTGGACGAAAATAACAGCAGTGAGATTGCGTCCGATCATCACGAACACCGAGAGCCTTACGAACGAATGGCCTCGCACCGGGGCACCACTTGTAGGGGAAGCCAGCCCCCCTTAAGAGTGCGTTTCGAAAGATTGGGAGTCCGGAGACTGATATCTGGTGCAGAAGATAGAGGCAGTTCCACCATGCGCACCCCCACGGCAAATTATTTTATTAATTTATTTATTCTTTCAGTCCTCTGATTTCCAATCTTTTAATCATCCTTATTGTCATCCTCTGAACTTATTCCAGTTTGTCAACATCCTTATCGAATTGCGTGTCCAGAACTGGATACAGGTTTTAAGATGAGACCTAACCAGTGATGAATAGAGGGGAACTAATACATTGCAGAATTTGGAGACTATACTTCTATTAATGCAGCCTAAAATAGCATTGGCCTTTTTTGTAGCCACATCACGCTGTGGGCTCCCAGTCCAGCATGTGATCTACGACAGTTCCAAGATCCCTATTGCTCTTAGTATTGCTGAGCCATGTATCCCCCATCTGAAACTTTGTGTTTGGTTTCTTTTTCTCCTAGGTGCAAAACCTTGCACTTATCCCTGCTACATTTCATTCTGTTGTTTTCAGCTCACTGCTCAAGCCTATCTAGATTATTTTGAAAGTTGTTTCTGTCTTTGAAGATATTAGCTCAATTTTGCAAATGTGATTAGCATTCCCTACATCCCCCAACCCAGGTAATTCATAAAAATGTTGATGAGAACTGGGCCCAGGCCAGGCCAGAGCCCTGGGGTGCCCCACTTGTTACCTCCTCCCAATTTGAGAAGGATCCATTAATCATCACCCATTAAATACAGCTTTGTAGTGAACCATGTATCCACCTGATAGTTCTTGTTTCATCCATCCCACACCTATTTGGGTTACTAAACAGAATATCATGACACACTTTGTCAAAAGCTTTGTTGAAGTCAAGATAAACTTTGTCTTTCAGGGAGGCTACCTGATGAAAAAAAATGAGATAGATTAGTCTGGCAGTATTTGTTCTTGAAAAAACCACGTTGGCTTCTAGTTATTACTGCATTGTTTTCTAGGCACTTGCGTTGTGACCACTTTATAATCTTTTCCTAAAATTTCCCTGGGACTCATGCCAGGCTGACTGGTCTGTAGTTCCTCCTTTTTGCGGACAACATTAGCCCTTCTCCACTCACCTGGCACCTCACCCATCTCCCTTGTGTTCAAGGAAAATAATGGGCAGTGGTTCTGGGAGTACTTCAGCAAGTTCCTTTAATACTTGGGTGCAGTTCATCTGGAGATTTGATTTGAGTTAAAAGGGCCACCTGCCAAGGAGCAGAACAAAAATCACAGTAAGTATCCTTACAGGCAATTGAAATGGAGAAGAAATGGGAGTGGGCATACCCTCCCTGAAAATATTTAACTTGACCTCCTGAACCATCTACATCCAAGCACAAATGATTGGCGATAAGTGGCTATATAGTGGTTTTGCCTTAAACTGAGGCACAGCCTCTGTATCTTTTTTGCCCACAAAACAAACCACGAAGGGGTTTTGCAATGTAAGAAGTGGACTTTGGTGTGCTTTCATAGGATGACCTTGAGAATATACTGGAGTTGAGTGCTAGGATGTGCCATTCTTCCCCTTTTTTGCCCCAAATAGCAGAATTTCCCAAGAATTCCCCAGGCAGAATTGTGGGGTACTATCCCACAAACACATCGCTGCAGGCACCATCATTTTGAAGCAGGGATCTAATTTTCAAACTCAGTATTTTGATGTTAATCCGGTTAAATAATTATCCATAAAATCATAGAATCATAGAGTTGGTAGAGACCTCAAGGGCAGCATATTCCATTGCCAAACAGCTCTAACTATCATGAAATTCTTCCTAATGTTTAAATTGAATCTCTTTTCCTGTAGTTTGAAACCATTTCCCCGTGTCCTAGTCATTGAAGCCGTGGAAAACAAATCAGTCCCTTCTTCAATGTGACATCTCTTCATATATTTAAACATAGCTATCATATCCCTTCTCAGTCTTGTTTTTGTAAGGCTAAACATTCCCAGCTCCCTAAGCCGCTCCTCATAAGACATTTCTTTCAGACCCTTAATCATCCTGGTCGCTCTCCTCTGGACCCGTTCAAGATTGTCAACATCCTTTTTAAATTGAGGCGCGCAGAACTGGACACCGTACTCCAGGTGGGGTCTGACCAGGGCAGAATAGAGTGGTACTATCACTTCCCTTGATCTAGACACGATGCTTCTATTGATGCAACCATGTGCCTTTTAAGACTCTGCTAGTTGCCTTTTTTGGTTAGGAGAAACACGATACATGATTCTTTGTTGTTTGGATTCCAAACCCTGGACTTCTCAAACAATTTCCCAAGTAGAATTTTGTAAGTTCCAGCTCGCAAACACATGCATGTAAGAACCTTCATTTAACTCGCTTGGACTCCTTTGTTTTCTTCTAGGCCTTATTTGCTGTGATCCTTCCTGGAGATAGTAGTCTCTATTCACCCTTTATGATCTATAGTGATTCCTGAAGAACTACCACTTCCAGGAAGCACTGCAGTAGCTTCCTCCCATGAAACATTGCTGTGGGAAATAAGGAGGAGACTTGCTTCAGGTGAGTGAAATGAAGATGTCTGCAGGTATAGAGGATTCTAGGCTTTGGAGTCCAAAATAAAAATAAACTCACCACATCCCTTGTGAGCACTTAATACTCTGGGCAACACATGGTCCTCATTTATGCACTGTAGATACTGGCCCACACTGATGTCTGAATCTAATAGCAGCTTTGAACAATATGGAGTTGACGTGGCCAGAGACTATAGAAGAGAGATGGTTTAAGAAGAGAAAGGAAATAATTTAACATGAATGTCAACCATATTAAAAACAAGCTGAGAATCACATATTTCTCACAACAAAGCAAACAAGGCAACCAGCGGAGACCTATGGGGAAAATGACATCACTGCACATTTTTAGGGATAATCATTTAACTGGATTAGCCCCAAAGTGCTGTGTCTAAAATCAGCATCCCTGTCTCTTTATGTACTCCAGATGAAACACATTAGCAGAAATATGGCAAGGGACATTCACAATGCACTGTTCTACACTCTCAGCATTTTTTTGCAAATCTGCAATTAGTCTAAAGGGCCCGGGTAAATTAGGCCTCTTGATAAATGAAGCACCTAGACAGGTCTCAGATTTATTGGATCGAGCTGTCCTGCTGTCCAGAGCCTTGCGGCTTAAAGGCAACGGTGGAAAAGATGGTGAAACCAACAGAGCCTTTGAAATGCTGAACAAATGGTGAAAAACCTGGCATGGAAGCAGAGCTTCTGACTGCTTACCTTTAAAAATATCTGCCAAGAATGCTAGTAGTGGTGTACTGGGGAATATTTGCCATGATGAGATGGGTTCTCTGCAGCGCTGTTCTTTGTAAGTGTGCAGTGTACGTAGCACACAGGCATGCTTTCACAGACACCCAGACAGGGGCACAGAAAAGTTATCTAGCATTCACACCAGACTGTGTGTACCTTTGCTGTTGCTAACACATTTTGGTACAGTGTTTTCATACAATGTGTCAGCAAAGTGTAAAATATCTGATATTTTGCTGTACTCTGTGCAGAGATGAGAAACCTTTTAAAAACAATATTTCCCAGAAACCTCTCTTGTCTATCCTGGGTGGGATAATCTATGAACTGTACTCCAAAAATGTAATTACTGTATTCTCTCTCTCTCTCTCTCTCTCTCTCTCTCTCTCTCTCTCTCTCTCTCTCTCTCTCTCTCTCTCTCTCTCTCTCTGTGTGTGTGTGTGTGTGTGTGTGTGTGTGTGTGTGTGTGTGTGTGTGTTGGGGGGGGAGGTTTGTTTACCATAAGGGAACCTGACGAATATAATCTTCCTAACACTGCACACAGGAGCAACTGGTCTTCCTTGTTGGGAGACCCTTATCCAGATGTCTGTTGACATCTGCATTTCCACAAGGTCATTGCTGTTTTGCTGTTGTTCATTTCTTTGTTTTTGCCCTAAACCTGCAAAGCTGTGCTCTTCAAACCAGACCTATAAAATGAATGATGTGGAATTGTTTCATACCAAAGCTTTTGTATTCTCAAAAAGGGTGTGTGCATGTTATATATGGACTTGAGTAAAGAGGGAGACAAGTCAGGTGTCTTGAAATGAATCCTCAGTTAACTTTTCTTATTATGTGAGGCCCAATTAATGACGACGGAGTCTTATCCACAGAGCTTTAGCTGGCCGGGATCTTGAGTGATAAACTTCTCTTCAGAGTTAGCCTGACCATTCAAGGCATGGAAGGTGCAAAAAAATTTAAAAAAGCCATATATTATTTAGTGGGCATGGTTGTGTACAAATTGCCAGCACAATCACACCTATATCTGATAAAGGGAACAATGGCACAAGTAGCTCGGGATGGGGAATGTTGCCTTTTTTGGACTAGAGTTTCCAGAACCCTCCAAGCAGCATGGACACTGAGGATTCTGGGAATTGTATTTAAAAACGGGCAGGTTTCAAAATTTGGTCTGTGGCTCCACTTCCTTCAGGAAGACAGGAACCAGGACATGACCCAAAGTGGCAAAGCCACCACAGGCAGCAGACAGTGAGGGACAGTGAGCAGCAGCAAACCGTAAAAGAGCTGTGTGCACACTTGCTTCCGTATTGTAGTAGCGTGGGTTTTAGTGATTTCAGCAGTGATTTCAGCTCTTAGACATAGCAGGCTGGAGACAACTTCTAGTGTAACAGCTCTTTATTCAGGGAGAGAACAAGACTGGGGACTGGGGAGAGGGAGCTACTTTTATAGGAGCCAGGACTGGCTAGGAAAAGATACATTTTTGAGGGAACAATTACAACCAATCACAAAGCTGCCTTTTGGCAGAGACCAATAGGATTGAGGATCCAAATGCAGCAACTTGAATAAACCAATAGGCCTGTTCCCTTTGGAACAGGAACAGAAACCAATAGGAATACAGATCAATACACAACACGTATGGCATAAAAGACCTTGTCCAATTGATGGCTGTCTGAATAGCTTCTATGGAGGTGGGAGGGATGCCATTTTGTCTTCGGCTTCAGACAACAAAATGTCCCAAAAGCAACTGGGATTGGTGCACTGATTCACAGCCTTAACGAGAACCTAACTTCTCACTTCAGCACGGCTATTCTGTTTGCAGTCTGAAAAGACTTAGATGACAACTGTACCCCTGCTTACATCATGAGAGTCAATTCCATTGAAGAAAGGAGGTATTATGTCTGAGTAAACACACTGAAGAAAAGTAAACAGACTTCCCCCAAAGCGACAAAAACATTCACAGTGGGTGCATGTTGTGTTCCTTTTGGAAATTGGTGCAGTGAGAAGAGACAAGGTAAGGAATCTATAGCTGTTTGGACTAATCAGATTTACATCTTTGAGCTGGTTTTCAGCAATATCCGGCTCAAAAGCAGCGACACCTGCCAACTCTTCCACTGCTGCTGAACTCAGCTGAACAAACCGATCAGGATTCCCGGAAGATGTTCAGATACTGCGGCTTGCTCTTGTTCTCTGTGTTCATTACAAAGCAAAACTGTTCGCCCCTCGAGGACCTGTGAACAAGTCCGTGTGCTGTCCTTCTGAGAGACTCTGTCCCAGATGGTAAATGCTGCTCCCCACCCCCCATGTGGACAATCAGAGTGAAATTCATCCCACAATCTCACATGTATGGTAATGAAGAATGAATATCCTCAACACACACAAGGCTCCTTGGCTATAGATATACATTAAAATCAGGAAGAAACCCTGTTTGAAGAGCTTGGCAGAATAAGATGGACACTCGTTGCTCCGAAACATGCAAAAGAAGGATGTGGCAGCCCTGTCTCGGAATCCCTTCTCTCCCTCCCTCCCTCTATGATCATCAGCAGAGACCTTTTCCTGTATTCCAGGGGCAAAATCCACTGTTTAAAAAAGGGTGTTGTATATTTAATTGCATTCTAGTTTTGATCCTTCTGCTTCCTAAGGTCTTCTAAATTATGGAATTAAAACAGTTTTAGCTAGGGTGGGAAAGAAGCACTAGTGACACTGGGAGAATTAAGAATTTAAAATCTTCTTTCTCATATAGTAAAAAAAGGGAGGAGGAACGAAGTCTCTTTGAATATCATCAAAGGGATTTCACAATTTTTATTCCTTTTTAGAGTTGTTTTAAAAATGATTAGACCTTTTTATTAAAAACTACACCTCAGCATACAGCCTTCTGAGAGCTTGGGAAAGTTTATTTTTTTAGATGACAGCTCCCAGAATCCCCCAGCGTGGCAGCTATAATTCAAATTAGACATTTTTCCAAGCTCTAGCCCTTCTTTCCTTCCTGTTTTTGCTCATTTAACAGTTTGATCCAATGCATGGAGACTAGCTCGTGTTTTCTGGGAGACTTAAGTTCAAAAAGTAACTTCTCCAAACCAACTTTTCTCAGCTAGCACGACAACACATTGTGCCAAAATGCCACCAACAGTCTCACGCTTTTGAGTGGGAAGCCCCATGGTGAAAACCTGGCATTCGACTCAAAGGAAGGCCTCCTACGCACTGTCCTTGAAAAATCAGAAAAGAATCAGCACTTTCCTAACCACTTGCCCTTTCCAACAGCAACAAATTCCCTGACATTAGTCTTCTAGCACCATTACAAAACCAGGGGAAAACCACAAAGTGGAGCTGAGTGCTGTGGTGTCTCCCACACTTGAAAACAGAGAGGAAGTGTCTGCCGGGGGGGGGAGAGGTGTGGGGCCTATGTCACCGAACTGCAGTACACGGGAGAGAGTGTGCGTATATATTTATGCTGTTGACGTTACCATCTGAAAGTAATTAACATTGCTGTAGCATGAGGAATATTCCCTAGGCTGGGAATGCTCTTAATGATGCAACATTAATTACCTTCAAATGGCAAATGATGGTCACTAGATGCATGTAGTGATGTGCATGCATATAAGGGGCTGAGTATGGTCACATACCATATGACTGAATCATACACACATCCCCCCCCCTGCATTTAGGTAGCAGTTGCATATGAGGCTATATCTAGGCTTGGCAGAATTCCTTTTATAGACATTTGGAAGCATTTTCTTCCATTACCAATTTACATTTGCACGGACATACAGAATTAACGTGATGCATAAATTGGATTCTTGCCGGTTGTCCCTTTTGCATGATTCTGTTCTTTTTAGTTTCCACATTACTCTGCATTTCTGAAAACCAAATAGAAAGTTCACACATATGAGTTGAAATCATGTATACAGTGGGACTCCGGGATCTACTGATTCATTATCCACTGATTCAGTTATCCACGGTTGGCAGGGGAAAAACATTAAATAATTCAGCCGCCACAAAGCAAGCCATTATCACAAACAGCAGCCATAAAGCGAGCTACTGTCTCAAAACAGCAGTCATAAAGCAAGAAACTACTGTCAGGAAACAGTAGTTGGGGGTGGGGGGGAAGCGTTCTCTCTTATCCATGGTTTTCATTATCCACGGAAAGGCCTGGAACCAATCACCAGTGGATACCTGGGTCCTACTGTATTAAATAATTTGCTGGCTGGATAGATCAGTGGTTTAAGTATCTGGCTGTGGAGACAGTAGTTGGGAGTTCAATTCTCCAATGTGCCTCCTGGGAGAAGAGCCAGCCTGTGTGGCGCTGGGGGAGTTGCACACCCCTGCATATTCTCTATCTGGAAAACCCTGAAAAAGGTCACCGTAAGTGTGAATGGGTTTGACGGCACATTATTATTATTAATTAAATAAATTTCTTTCCAACTACACATTCTTAAATGATTTTTCTCCTAGAATAAGGATTAAAAAAATAACTTTGATGCTATTTTTGAGTCAAGAACTGTGCTGGGATATACTGAAAGTGTGAAAGATTATGTTTTCCATGGATAAAATGCCCCCATGTATGTGACAATGTGACTTTTCCAACCCAAAATTACAGTTTCTCAACCACACGGTTCTCTCCCTGGCTTACTTCCCTGTAGAAGACGACCCTCAATTTTTAGACTAACAGTTTTGGACAAAAATATGATCTTATACATGGGAAAACATGGTAAGTTCTGATACATGCATTAGTCTAATTAGTGCAGATCACATCCATTTGCATGTAATGCAGAATAATCAAATTTCTCAGGCATCCCTACAAAGTGTCGAACTGTGAGGAAACCATTTGACTTTTTTTTTAACATCCTCAAAATATCACACCAATTTCACTCTTTAAAATACAGTAACAAGGAATGGACAAATCTGGATTCAGCTTCCAACTTCTTTTTTTTTCAGTGGGAGGGAGGCAAAGTTGATTAACTAGTTTTAACTAAAAGAATATCCTCCCGCCTAGCTGTTGCTTCTCACATGTGTGTGTCTGCTTTCAAGATTCCTGCGCAGATAAGTACTGCTGAAAAGAAGCTCCTGAGGAGATTTCTGAAGAGAAGATGGCAGCTAAAATCCACGTATCGGCATGTCAGACGTCAGAAAACTTTGTACCAGTATCATACTATCATGTGTGGATGAAAACACAGTTTATCAGTCCATCTGCTGCAATGGTGGAGGGGTTTTGTGGAAAGTTTGAACTAAAGAAAAATCCAGTGCTGTGCTGCCTGTCTGTTGTGCCTATGTTCACTTCTTCTGTTTGGGACCGGGGGAGGGATCCTGACATCTGAGCTTGTCACTGAGAAAAAGCACTCATTACCCTATTACATTCCATTTCAAGCCTTTACTAGCTGGCTGCTAGTGCTAGGTTCAGATGCCAACACCAGCAAAGACTTTATAACTCCGTAACAATATGTTGCCTGTTTTGAAGTACCACGCAACATGACCAAAGAGGGAATATCGGAGGCTATTAAAATGTGCTTTAAAGTTTGTTAATGTGTTGTACCTCTATAATGGCACTTTAATAAAAAGCAATTTTGTGCCTTAATAGTCGTACAATCAGCTGTTATTTATTCCTGCAAGTCAATGTGTGCAGCAGGCTCAAACGTCCAGGTGTGTCCCAGATTTTCAGTCATTTAAGCGATCCATGGGGATGAAGAGGTGAAGTCAGGCTTATTTAACAATTGCCATTTTGCCGTGTCACATCTGACCATGTGCGGCCTGTAGGAAGCTCTTGGCGTACAAGCATGGCATGCTGATTTATTTGCGTATTACATTTAATTGTTTCCTTCTTGTTGAAGCCTTGACATGCCAGGCCTGTAAATATAACCCGACTCTTCCATATGGCACTCTGGTTTTCCATTTTCAGATGCAATCGCCCTGGAATAATGACTGTGGTATAACTCAATTTTGAGTTCTGCTGCTGGGGACTTTATTACATAATGCTTTCTAATTGACCCTCGTAGTTTAATAAGACAGAACATTTCACCAGAACATTGACAAAAGTTATTAATTTTCACTTCAGCAGAGACCAGTGTCCCAATTAAATCCCATGATAATGCCTGACTGACTCACTGACCTCATTATGGCTAATGCTTATTAGTCCTGCCGAGAGGGTAACATCACACACTGTTAAAATGGCTAAATGAGCACATACAACGGTTCAGCGTGATTATAATTTACATACATGGCTAATTTTACTTCACTGGTCCTTGCCTGGTGAAGTTAATGTTGTAAACTCCTGTCACACAACAAGATAGCTGTTGAGAATATTGAGGATGCCATAAAAAGAGACTGAGGGCCAGTTTTAATTACAGGGCTGCCACATGGCGGCTCCTGGAAAGAGTTCCACACAATGGCGTCACATAAGCTATCATCTTGGAAAGCTACTCACTGTATAGGACTATCTTGCTCCTACAAGCAGTTATCATAACAGACTGTATGTAGTTCCTGGGCATTCTTCTTCTCCATGTTTACCTGGAAGTAAGTGCCACTGAATTTAGTTGGGTTCTAAATTCACTTAATTTGGTCAGATTGTAGCCACCAGTTTTGTCACTGAAGGAGATTTCGCCTGCCTTTCTCATGTGTCTGCCCCATGGAATTATTATTGCAGATGTTTTCTTTCTGGAGGCTAAGGTAACAGAATAGGCAACTGGTGAAGAAACAAATTGAACATAATGATAATAATTTTAAAAACCGTGATGTGTACCCACTAAAATCTACACCATTAAGAATGGTGCAACCCCCATTTCATTTTTGGCTTTCATCCAACATAAGGCTTGTTAAAGTTAGGATTTTCTGCCCTTCCCCCCTCTGCAGCTCCTATCTCAGCCTGAAAACATGTTCTGTTGGGGGGGGGGACAGGACAGGATTGGGGCTGTCTCCTTTCCAATTTGCATTCACAGAATCTCCTTCCTTAAGAGCACTGTTGGATACAACCTAACAGAAGTGTATCTACTAATTTTGGCACCTGTAGGCAAGCAGTGCAAAATGCACCCGCCAAATCAGGTTTGTAATTAAGACAATAATTATTTACAGCAATGACCACCTTCCCAGCATCTCCCCTTTTCCACAGATGATCAATAAAACTTCTGTTGGTAGTGATCCAAGCCCTCTCCAATTGATGCCTACCCACACCTTTTTGGTTTGCTGGCTAGTTTTTTTCGTGTATGGGTATGATTGCTCTATTTTGGTTTGGTTCTAACTTTAGTGATTTCTGGAAATGAAGTAAAGCAGCTGGCTGGCTGTCCCTTTGCTGAAGCCACTTAATGATCAGGACAGAGAAACAGGAAGCATCCTTTCAACTTGCCAGCAGAGGGGAAGGGGACAGAAGTTTTTCATTTCCCTTTAATTGTTGCTAACACATCAGTGATGCTTTGAAAGGGCTTCTTTGTCAGTTAGCATGAAGTAAAAAAAAATAAAACAAAGTGAATAATGCTGCTTATATACCGTCCCAAAGTACTTAAAGCACTCTCTGGGGCGTTTACAAGTAATCATGCAGGCTACACAATGCCCACCCCCAGCAAACTGGGTACTCATTTTACCAACCTCAGAAGGAAGGAAGACTGAGTGATCCTTGAGCCGGTTATCTGGGATTGAACCCTAGGTCATGAGCAGACTACAGCAGTTTAACCACTGTACCCTAAGGAAATAGAAAGTTTTGTCCCCTGGGGAGAAGGAAATAAGCTGCCCATTTATCCAGATGATAAAGTGGCTTAGGCAAACCATGCTGTTCCTTTCCCTGTCTCCTCCTCTGTGCTATGCCTAAGCCCTTTAACAAGCTTGAGAAATGAAAAGCTTCCTTCCTGCTCACCTACAGAGGGGAAGGGAGACAGAGCTTTTCCTTTCTTTTTAATTATTGCTAAGGGTAGGAACTGGCAAACCACTCCAGTATTCCTGCCAAGAAAACTCCATGGACATGGGGTCACGAAGGGTCGGTCACGACTGTAACAGTGCACACACACACACAAGCAGCACAGCTGATCAAAAATACTTTGAAAGGTTTTTTGCAATTCAGCAAAAAGGAAGCTTTACCTATTTCAAGATATTTAAGCAACTTCATTAAAGGAACAGTCAGGCAGCTGCATAACAGCCTTGAGAAATGGAAAGCTTCTTTTTCCTTTAAAGTAAAAAAAAAAGATTGGTCTTTATTTTGCTAGACAGAGGCCTCTGGAGTAGTGTGGTTGGTCCTTGCATCTGGATGCAAGAATTACCTCAAAAGTCATATTGTGCCTCAAAGTGTTCCTGTTTAGCACAATCCAGGCCAGGATAATTTGGCTATTTAGTCTAACCCTAACCCTTCTGCCCATCTGTGATTGACTATCCCATACTCATTAAATAGACCTTGTCCCCTTCCTGTTTTCCAAATCACACTGGCTGTCAATCACGACTCCTTTTTCATACATGGAACGGCAACCAAAATAAGAAAAAAAAAAGAAAACTTTAGTTAAATCAACCATAATCCAAAGAATCTGATTTGTTAGCTAGAAAAATAGCATATCCTCACCTATATGTCCCCCAACCACTTCACCATAACTGTCTGCTCACGGTAACTCTATAAACTATGCAGGTGTATTAAGTTCAAGTGTCATGAAAAAGTAGTTGTTGGAGAACACCAAGTTGGCTCCTTCTACTTTATAATTCCTACCTTTCATTTATGGGGGCAGAGAATCTTCACCCTGCTGGAGAGTGAAGCTGATTGGGAATGAGGGTGACCATGAAACCTGTTTTGCAGAGGATACCTATCTTTCAGGGCACCATCACATTAGTAGGGATGCCTAGTGATTAGTAAGTTCAAAGCAGTCAGAACCTGGACAGCAGACTGAGCAGTTAAACAGTCACCCACTATGGGGTGATGTATTGCTGTGTTTCCATGTAAATGATAGTGGTTATTCCTAAATTGGCAGCGTGTGGCTGCAAATTAGCAAATTTTCTGCGGATCTGTGCTCTTTTCCAGCCTCTTTTTAGGAGAACCATTTTCTCAGTTTTGGTGATATGCAAGTGTCAATCCTACTGGCAATCATAGCACAGGAAACTGGAATGAGGCTCCCTTGTTAGCTGTGAAATGTGCCAGAGCTCAGAATGGTAGCAGCCAACACCAAAACACTTCTGAGAACACAGATGTTTGTCTTCTATTTCCTATGCGAACCAGGCTACTTTTAAAAAAATCTATTCTTCATATAGCTTTTTTTCCCTTTGTGTTAAGTTTTGTTATTGTTTTCATAGTCATTCTTCATAATTTATAAGGCATTGTATTCATTTCGCATTCTCCCTTCACTCTTCCATTAACAGGAAAAAATTATTTAAGTCCAAACTCTTTATTAACAGCTCTACTGGTGGCATATTGAAAATGTCACCTCTTTTGAGAGCTCCCTTTAAAAAGGTCAGCTGGAACAGACATATTTTATATGCTTCTAAACATTGTTTGTTGGGAATGGAGGGCCGAGGAGGCGAAGATGAGCCTTAAATACAGGCATACAGAGATATTAAGCAGCACCAAGGGGCAGGAATGGGTTGGACGAAAGCCACTAAAATTAGACTGACTCGTAACAGGACAAGGATTCTACAAGAGGGTCATTCTTGGGACCAGGAACTGAGAAACAGACTGCTTCAGATGGATCCATATTCCCCTTGAAAGAGCTCGTGCACAGTCTGGAGATACAACTTGAGATATCTTTGCCATCGGAGATCCACTTGGGTTTCAGTCACATGGATTGTCCTACTAAAGCCGTTATCAGACAAAGATAGCTCAGCCACAATGCTCTGAAAACAACTCATTTGGATTACTGTAATGTGCCTTGTGCTGCCTAGATGCCCTAAGCACATCCTATCTTGCCTGATTTCAGAAGCTAAGCAGGGTCGGCTCTGTTTAGTACTTGGATGGGTGACCACCAAGGAATACATGGAGATGAGGTCAGGAAGAGTCAGTTATGACTGTAATGACACACAAACACACACACACACACACACACACACACACACACACACACAAAGTGCCTTGTGTAGGGCTGTCCTTGGAAATGATCTGGACCTGAATGCTGGTCATTCTGCTCACACGGTCATCTTTTGTGCAAGTGATTGTCAACACTAAATTTGCAGAAGAAGGCATCTATTTGCCCAAGAGTGCCTGTTCGTGCAAATAGAAGCCACATTAATTTCAGTGGACATACTGGTATCAAAGGACGGTGTGAATCTATGCCATTGCCATAGACATGTTTGCGAATTACTCATTCCACTGATGGTCTGATAGATTTTGCCTCCTATAAATTATAGTTAAGTGCTGGTATAGTGCACCCATGAAAAATGTATTTGGTTTGCAAATTCACAAAGCTTGCTGAAGTCAGGAGACCAGGACACAAGTGTCAAACAGAATTGTGTACCATCTGTGTTTGGAAACTCACACAGTTTGCTATATAAGCTGCATAACAAAATACATTCCAAAATGTGTGTATTTGAATATGTGCAGGAAAAACAGACAGAAACATATTTTAGTTGATGGGACAAAAATGTACATTGGCAAAATGTATACATTTCACAATCCTATATGAACCTGGAATGAGTTCTGAGGTGGATATCAGGAAACCTTGTCAACCTTGAAATTTATAAGGTTTTACATCCCAACAGGTTCCACAGTTTGTGAAAGAGTTGCATTGATTCCCTATCTGTACTTGGGCCAAATTCAAGGTGCTGGAATGTGTTTCCTATATCAATGTACCTACATTCCTAGTTCTACTGGAGTGAACCATTTTGTTAGCCCATCATTGGAGGAAGTAGATCGTTGTGATGCCTCTGTTGGGACGCCCAAACTTGGGAACGTTCTCTGTCAATAGATGTGCCGGGCACTTCTGGCATATCCGATTATTCTGGCACTAACTTTCCACACATATCAGCACCAGGCTGCAACATCTGATTTCCCTGGCCATTTGTGAGTGGGTGATCGGATCTCTGCAATTATTTGTTGTTGTTGTTTTCATTTTCTTTCTTTACTTATTAGCTCTGCATTTCTTTACTGTTTTCTTTACTGTGTGTGTTTTAACGGTTTGTTTTTATAATATGGTCGTCCTGAGATTTTTATGAAGGATGGGTTATGGATGGATGGATGGATGGATGAATGAATGAATGAATGAATGAATGAATGAATGAAATCCACTGTGGATAAACTAGGAAGCACGACCTTGGGGAAGTTTTTTTTAACCCACCTCACAGGGTTGTTGTATGAAAAAAACACCACAAACAGAGCTCCAACAGACACAGTATATAATATGACTTAGTCCTGTTGGCTTGTCAAATTCCATAGGCTGTTGTTTCATTCCTTTCCCACAGAACTCGGTGAGTCAATCCTTGATAATGGTATAACAGCAGAGACCAAACGTCCGTCTAACTAAAAGTGGTACACACTTGCAGGAAAGGAAATACATAATAAAAATTGTACATGGAACATGTTTGCAGAGGAGAAAGGAAAGTGAGTGTGTAAGACATTAATATATTTGCTACAAGAAGGGTCCAGGGATTCTAGCCAATTGAAAAGCCATCTCCTGGATAGATTTCTTGCTCACCCCGGGTTGTTCTGATGCCTGTGGTTCATGCTGATATTTTATCCAGGCGTGGGCATTGCAGGAAACAGCAAGGGGCAGGCTTGTTCCTGCTGACGGCTAAGTGTCTTCTGTTGACACACACGGACAGGTGCTGTGGGGTTGTCTTGGAGTGCGCTAGGCAAGTGAGCGAGGCTTCCATGCCACAATGTGGTCATGCAGCCCCAGGAAAAATCCCTGTCGGCACCTTTGTGATCAAGCGCAGTCACTGGGGTGGCCCTATTTTGTCTTCAGTGCGGCACCCCTCACATGGCAGAGCGCCCTTCCTGGAAAAGCCTGCTTGCATACTCCCAGGTTTTACAGCCAAACAAAAAAAAGCCTATTCTTAAAGGCATTTCTTACTGGCTGATTTGATCTCTTAAAGCTTGTTGTTTTTAAATTTTATTTAGCCAGTCACACTGTTGCACAGATGTTCCGTGCCTGGACTATTTGGTTTTTTGTAGCTTTGGGGCTGTGCTTTCGTTTTATGATGGTTTTGGAATGGCTCTATTGATTTAATTTACTCCTTTGGGATATCATTTAGGCCAGAGAAATGGGACATTACTTTGAAATGAGTTCCACTGTGCTCAGCTGGCTTATTCACTATGTGCACATAGGGTTGCAGCCTCAAGTGCCCAAGTATAGCGCACATGTACATATAATGCAAATAGCACATACACGGGATGTATTCATGTTATGTGGCTTAAATATATTATTATGTCTAACAGATATATTATCTCATCCTCTTTTCAGGCACATCTCTGACCTAAGCTTAAAAAAAAACTATCCCCATTATGAACTGCCATGCCCCCTTATAAATTGCTTTCTGTGCCTTGCATATTATTATTATTTTGTTAATAAAGCTTTGTGGGTTACACATTCTTAGGAAAAGTAAATGAAGGACAGGCGTATGACAAGCTCCACTCAGTGTGTATGGTTATCTATTAGTCAGTTTGATATTAGAAACACAGAATTTAATGTGGCCACGTTATTTTTGATTAGCTTGCGATAAGATTCTGAATATAACTGATGTCTGTCTCCTATACTCTGCCTTAAATGTTTAAAACCTTGTTTGCCCACAACACATCTAGATATGTACAATGTAATACGATGCAGTGTGATGTAAGATACGTCTAGACACTACATCTGATCACACCACCCCTGTGTAAACATCTTCACGACAGACCCTGAGGTGCTGAAAAATAGGTATTTAAGGGTTGTGGAGGTCTCCTCCTAAGACAGGATGGCTCACTATTTTTAAATCATCAGTGATTTGGGAAGCGACCTTTAGCTATTGAACTTGGGAGCAAAAGTGAGAAGTTGTACTTGAAATAAAAGTTGTCGGCTCAGTGGTTGTTTTGGGGGTTAGCATCATCTCATCCATCATCTTCCTTCTTCAGCTACTTATAGAGTGCTACTATGGCAGGCTGGCACTTCAGCCGTGTACAGATTTGCAGGCTGGCCTTTAAATGTCTTAAAACTGAAAATAAAACCAGGATCTTATTGCCCTCTACTTGAAAGTAGAGATGGGCACAAAATGAGTGATTTTTTGTTTTTGTTTTTGTTTTTTCGTTTCGTTACGCAACGAAAATGAAATGAATTTTTTAAAAAAACAAAACGAAAACGAAACGATCAAATTTGCTGTGTTTTTCATTTTCGTTGCAGCAGATGCATTGAACTAAAAAGAATGCTAACAAAACAGCAATTTTCGTTTTCGTTTTTTTTTCGTTTCATTACCTAATGAAACGAAAACAAATTTTTTTGCAAAAAAATTACGAAAATGAAAACGAACCGAAACGGACCCCTAAACGACCAAATGACAAACGAAACACCATTTTTTGAGTCTCTACTTGAAAGCAAGCGCCACTGAAGCAACCAGCAGTTATATCCTAGATAGGTGAGAGTTTGGGACTCACACACACTGAGTTGGGTTGGATTCCTAACAACGCTAACCCTATTCAGTTGTTCAGAAAAAGGCTGAACTGAATGCATAAGAGGATATTTAATTTACTGGATGTTTTCTCTCTGTTTTTTAGTTTGCTTTCACCACATGTTTATGCCTTGAGTCAGAAACGGATAGCAGAAATAGCCCATGATTGGAACATGGAAATTCTTCAGTAATGTTAACAACTGAGTTTCATAGTAGAACTTCGCTCACCTCCGGGTTTATGCAGTTTAGGCTATTTTGCTTATGTAAGCAGTACACATTGCTTTCGTTTGGGGATTCATCTTCAGGATTTAAGCACTGGATCCCTTTGATGTCAGGTTTCACAGACACAGAAAGATTGCCTTAATCAACTCTTGGCAGCATTAACATGATTTCAGCTGTAATTACGGGCTATCTCTAATGTCTGTTTTCTGGCCCTGATTACTAAAACCACAGAGATTACGACGAGTTAACAATTTATCACCATGGAATAAATGGTTTTGTAAATAAGTGAAGGGATTATCACTTGTTTTGAAGTGAGTGTTCTCATGCTGGATCCATCTGAAGAACTAGGACATAATACGGGCCATTTCTGGTAAGCTATAATGAAAATAAAGCAATCATTATATCTATATCTATGTTATATAGTGAGCATTATATTTTAAACTTCTCTGTTAGTTTGAATCGTCTTGTCTAAAGATGAAATGAACTCAGCCTTTTGGCATTTAGTGTATTTGATCCCAATATAAAAGTTGTTTCCATACTTAATCTCAGTTTTTGCTTCTGATCCTGGTTATTCCTTCTGTATCATTGCTCTTGAAGTAGTGCACTCATAAAGATAATAAACTTCAGAATGTACACTTAGAAAATCACTACCTATGGCTTGATGAGAGAGAGGTCTCTGACGGTATTCATGATGACAATATAAAGGATAAAAGAGCAAACGATAGAAACATATCGATATGTAGTTATAGATACAGAGGGTTCTATAGAGAGTTTTATAGTATAACATTTATTTAGAATGAAACACAGAACCTCCCCACCTTTTCCTTCTGTTCCCTCTGTGGAAGAATCTGTGCGTATATTTAATAGCTGTTTTACAATGGAATAGTCAAGATTAGGATAGATTTTTTTGAAAATTAATTTTTGAGAATTCTGGAGAAGAGCATGTAATCATCTGTGCTGGCATTTTGCCAGGGCAGAGGGTTAAAGATACAGAGTCTTGCAAAAATGCATCAGGGAGATTTTTAATGAATACCAGTGGTTCAAGACCCCAGTTTCACATCTTGTCGAAACAGTGTCACCGTTCCTCTTAACATCATTCTGGGGCACATGGTTCAGGAGGGCAGAATCAGAGGGAAGGGTGCCATCTGCAGTACTGCATTGCCAATATCTATATAAGTAGGCAGGAAGAGAAGCAGAGGGTGAGGGCGCAGATACAAGAGCCAGGGGTGATAAAAATAGAACTATTGCAATATAGTTTAGACACATTCCCGATAATGTGGTTCTGAAACTTTTTAACCTAGGTGGGCATCCTCCTCCTACTTTAATTTGTGTACATGTGTGTAGAAAGTAGAAAAAAAGATGTCCACCTCGTTTAAAATGTTTCAAAACCATAAGGTCAGAAATATGAGGTCAGCGAAAGTGGCAACAGGTCTTCTAAGAGATACTTGGAGTAATTTATTGGCCAAGGAAGGTTGGAAGTAGGGAATTACATCCAATGTTTACTTTCTCGTTCACAAACTATCTGAGATAAAAATCCAAAGCAGACATAAATTTCCCAAGAGTAGGGGGAAATGTTATTGAAGGAAATCAAGATCATGTCAGTTCAGTTGCTGGAAAAATTAGAACCTCTGAAGACAGATTAGGTCGCTCACAAGCACACATGAAATGTAGCAAAGTAGAAATGAGAGCAGATAGTCAGTCATGACACAACCTGGCATTCATTTCACAGGCTGCCTAGTCTAAAAGTTTTGAGTTAGGGTGGCCTGAATATAAGCAGGGTGGCCAACATAATTAACTACGAAACAGGCAAGGTGTGATACTTGTAAATACATTATTAAATAACTCCATATCCTCCGACGGGAAATAAATATGTAGGCAGGCAGGGCAAGAGCAGTCTAAGATCAATGGCCAGTCTGTCCCAGGTTAGGGATGAAGGTTGAGGTGGCCAGCATTCCAGTGGGAATAAGAGAAAACAGGAAGCAGAGGAATGCAGATGTTTTGGAATTGGGTGGGAGGGGTCTGAAAGATCTAATTTTTGTTGGCCTGAATCCTGTTAGCTTATTATGATGGTGTGTTACTGTATTAATTGTTGTGGAGAGCTGCTGCTGATTGGTGAGTTACCACTTGTACTCTTACTTCCACATTAAGTTGCTCAACTTGCATGCAAACAGAAATGTGAGCAGCAACTCATTAATTTGGTGCAATATGCCACCATGATTTAGGTAATAATTACCCTTATGCTGGTGTAAATCTCCAATAGCATTCTGGCCTTTCATCCCATTGCTGATCCTGAGCCTTCAAATTAAAACTTCAGTTAGAATCTGCAGTTCCCCATGTCAGTAAAATGCACTTTAAAAATCAACATAAATAATTGTTTAAGTGAAAAATGGTTGCCTTTCTTAACACACCAGCCCATAAAACTTCATTTCTTCATTCTTCCAGGCAGACACAAAATCTTTCTTCCTCGGAGAGTTTTTGTGCATGTTTTTTTCATGCAAAAATAAAAATGGCATAAAATAACAAGTTGCAGAACTGGTTTTTGTGCAACACTCCCTCTCCCATATTTCATGCAGAAACCCTTGCTCTTTGTGCCTTACAATCCTGCAAAATGCAAAGATCAACATTCTGTTCAGTGTTTTCCATGCACTATAAATGCAGAGTTCAGTAAGGAACATGGCTATGGCAAGAAACTGCCTGGTAACATGACTGCTCATAAGATTGGTTGAGAGTAGCCATCCGGCCATGCAGAGAACTTGTCATCTCACTGCAGCTGCTTCCATGCTTTCAGTTACACATATGGAAAAGTGAACAGGATAGTTTTTCCAGTGTTTCAAATAGCACACCAATTTGCTAGAGCTGTTGTTGATTAACAAAAGTGCTGCTCTTTTCACTTTCATTTGGGTGTGAAAGACCTCAAAGCAGTTGCCCTTTTTAAAAAAAAAAACTTTCTTTCTTTCTTTCTCAAAGGGTCACTTTGTGATATAGTACATTATTTGGGGTGATTCTTACATCCACATGAAAGGATTGTGAGGGTTCTTCCTTTCTCCAGACTACCCGCCCTTCCGAACTCAATAAAGAAGCATTTTTTTAATGAACCAACAGGGGTTTTATTGTCTTCTTCCAAGATAACAGAGGCGCCTTTCTTAATAACAGGTGCAACTGACTCAACATCACTGAACCGATTGTTTATAGAGTCTCATGAAGGGGTAAAAAGAAAAGTTCAAGCTCCCTTCTGCTCCTGAGGGGGGAGGGTTCTACCACACTCCTTCTGTGGGTCCCTGCATGGGTTTAATACCTCCGCTTGCACCCCAACTTCCGAGGTCGCCCTGGGCCCAGGCCTTCCCTGGCGAAGGTGGCAGAGAGGGAAGTTGTCGCATAGGATAGTCTCTCTTCCTCCTTTATCTTCTTGATCCATCGCTCCCAGGCCAAGTCTTGCCTGATTTGTTTTAGCTTCTTGTTATATTCCCTGGCTTCTCTCTCGCTCCAGTACGTTACCCCCAATACCCTATCTTGTGGGTGCGTCTCCTGTAGCTTTCAGCCTCAGGGCATCATCATCTGCTCCCATTTTCCCGTCTAAGGGTCTTCCATCCACACCCATTCCCAGTTTGGGGGTAGGACGCGCAGGTTCCCCCTTTTATGCTGTCCAAACCCCACCTCCACGGCCGTGGATTGGTTGGGTTCTCCTGCCTTTTCTTCCTCCTCCACTCCCCAAGGCTCTTCAATCTTTCCCGCCTGTTCCCTTTCCACCACTCTTAGGGATTCCTCAAATTGTCTCCATAACTTTTCTCGCTCCTCCTCCTCCCTCAGACGGGTGGCTCTGGCCTCCTTCCTCTGTCTCTGCTTTTCCATCCACTCCTCCCTTTCTACATCCATAGGTGTGGGCAGCACTCTCCTTCGTTGAGCCCCTCCATCCTTGCTTGCCCCACAAGGATCAATCACACTTGACCTCCAACAATCCTGTTCAGCACAATCTAAAATATCATATTTTTCCATCTACAAGATGCCGCAATGTATAAGATGCCTCCTCACTTTTCCAGCCCAAAATTACAGTTTCGCAACCACACGGGTCTCTCCTTGGCCGTTACTTCACGAAGTGCCTCGCTTCGAACCGACCTTGCCTTCGCTGTGAATTCGGAGGCGGTCACGTGGCGGTCACGTGTTATCGCATCGCTCCCACCCCTGTTTCTCAGTACTCACGAGCTGCAGTTTTAGGACCGATTCAAGCACAACCTCACGTGCTCCCTTCGCATTCGCATGCCACTTTTCAATGTTCCTTATTTCCCATCCGTCCTTTAAAAAAATACCTACCGACGGCGTATCGATGCACTGATGCTGGACTGTCAGTTGCAATGGCTCTACTGATTTCAACTGTTTCCTGGCATCATTGGCAGCCCCCCCGCCGCTGCCGCCGCTGCTCGGGGGGGGGAGCCCCGCATGGCACAGCCGCCCGCCCTCTGCCGCTTGCACGCTGCCTGCCCCGGGTGCCCTGCTCTGGCCGGGCGAGGCGGCAGCGGCTCCTCCTGCTCCCGCCGCCGCCGCCGCCGCCGCCGCTACTCGAGCGAGGAAGTAACAGCGCAAAGCGATGAAACGATATAGCGATGCATTGATATCCCTGTTTGAATATTTTTTAAAAAAACTTGAAATAAAAGCCAAAAACCGAGACCACACATCACGTTGGGAGCGAAGCGAGATGCGAAGCGAAAAGATTCCCGGCCGCTGGCAGGGGAACCACTCACCCCGCTTGGAGCACGGTAAAGGGGGCGTGGTCGGGGTGGCATCGCAGCCAAAAAGGAGGAGCGTGAGGACTGAAACGATCGATTCGCACAGAAATGAGAGCTTGCTGCGAAGCGAGCGGTTTGTGAAGTAACGGCCCTTGTCTTACCTCCATGTATAAGACAACCCTCAGTTTTTAGTCTAACATGGAAAATACTGTACTTTTCTTTTTCTTTAAGGAAAACAAGCAAGTAAGCAACCCCCCGGTCTTTTCTGCTACGCTTGGTCTTTTAACAGTCATGAGATTGTGTTGCTTGCCTGCAAAGGGGAAGGAAGAGGAAGTTTTCAATTTCTTTTCAGTTTCTGCTAACTGACATTGTGCATCCACCGTGGTTTCAAAGCATCGCTGATGCATTAGCTCCAGTTTAAACAGAATTAAAAATACCTTTCTTCCTCCCCAATGGAAAATGGAAACCAAGCTTCAGCAAAGGAACTGCCAGCCAGCTGCTTTGGTTTGTTCCCAGCAATCACACACACTGGAACAGAACCAAAATGGAGTGAGCTTCCCTGCACCAAGAACCCACAAGAAACATTAGCCCTTGATAGGGACCCCAGCAGATGTGGGTAGACCTCAATCAGAGACAGCCTGGTTCATAATGGCACATTATATCATATGGCTTCTGGAGAAAGGAGTGAACCAGCCCATCTCCAATCCAGACCAAGCCCAAATGACTATCAAATCTCACCCTCATTCCATGTTCTGAGCAACTGAGTCTGAGAGCGTTGAAATTTGTCTTAACACAAGCTCAATTAAATGTGCTTCTCTTCCCTTGACACATCACAATGGATATATAAGGGAGTGCTAGAGTGTGTCTGTATAATTCATGGAGGATCTTATGCATCTTTTACTGGTGAGTGAGAGGTATGTGCTGAAATGGAAATACGGGCTAAATATACTCTACCTCTATTGCTAAAATCCAGAAAGAAATCTAATTCTGAGAAAATAGTGCATTTGTTGTCCAATCAGAGCTGGAAAACCATATACATAATATTCATTGTAGACATTTGAAAAAGTATTTTAAAAGTAATGAACCTAGGTAATTTTATGCTTGTGAAACATCCACCTAGAATTTTTCGTTGTGCTCTGTCTAGAACTATGACTAACTATCAACTAATGTGATCCATGATATTTGTTTACATTTTATTTCTGCCCATAACACTGCATCTTTTAAAATGTAGGGTGCTTTTCAGGATTAAGGGTGACTAAAAAAGCTAATTAGTTAGAAGATTTCCCTCCTTGGGTTGTATGATGAGTAGCTGCGATGATGGTGGTGATGGTGGTGGTGGTGGTGGTGGTGGTGGTGGTGGTGGTGATGATGATGATGATGATGATGATGATGATGATGATGATGATGATGATCTTAGAACTGCAGAGCTGGAAAGGACCCTACAGAGCATTGAGTCCAGCCCCTGTGCACTTTAGATTTGAAACGCCTTTTCCTTAAAGACAAATCACCTTAAAAATCACTGTCCGCTTTTCAAATCGCTTTTTCTGAAGAGCCCCCTTGGCCACACCCATTTTGACTGCTGTGTCAGGTTTTTCTTGCGATGACCACTGGGAGTGGTGGTTTTTTTAAATTGGTTCCTGTACCCCCTTTTAAAGCGATATGGTTGTATTTGCGGACATACTACGCCGCTAGGTTTAAAGCGGTTCAGCCAAGTGCAAATGGGGAAGCTGATTGCTAAGCAACCGTGCGGACCTCCAAACTGCTGTAGCCACCACGTGACCGCGGGAGGAGATAAGGCGATGCAAAATAAAAAGCGGCTGCTCACAGAAGAGCTTATTCGTGGTTGGGGGGAATTCTGGGAATTACAATCCAAATAAAGAAAACTTCCAAAGCTCTTCAGATGTCAGCTGGCTGAATACCTGCACTCCTGTCTGCTATTTTTCTTTATTGAGGGAGGCTCTTTTTCAAAAGGAAGGTGTATGTGAAACTGGGGGTTTCCTTTCCATCTTCGAAACACAAAGAAACAATTTGCTTCCATGGCTCAGTCACAAACGCAACAGAGTCTATTAGGATTGGGACAAGGAGGTGCCATTTAAATGATTAATTATTATGAACATGATGCTCCAGAAGCCACTGGATTCTGTGATAGCCATGTAATTAATTTGATACTTGCTGGAAGGGTGGGGAGGGCGAGAACGAAAAGAGGAATTCCCCACCAACAATGCTCCCCCATCTCCGTTTGAAATATCTTTGGCTTCATCACCCGGCTCTGGATTTAGTTACTTTGTAATTATGTTGAAAAGATTCCCAGATTTAGACAAAAATTAAAAATAGCAAAGGGTTTTTCTTTTCAAGTGAGGGAATGAAATAATTGAAGAGCAAAAAAGAGCTGGGTGGGATTTATTTTGTTTTGGACAAGCTGCTAATAGTAATGTAAACACAGCTTTGATTTCATGTAGTTTGGTCTTCATTGCTTCGTTTATTATGTTTATGTATTCTGGCCATAGCAAGACGCTCCACAGTTTATCATGCCTTCCAGGGGCCAAAGTAGGTAACATGGGAAATCTCTGAATTAGGATTTCGACTATTTAGTAATCAATCAGTCAGTCAATCCATCCTGCTGTTGACGTGAAAGGAAACCATTGTGACAATGAGCTGAGAGAATAACCCTTCTATTATGCTTTTCTCCTAATAAAGACTTATCTCCTCCCTAAGGTAAGTGGGTGAATGCTGATTCACAGAATAAAGCAAAATCCAGAATCCACCAGTGGGTAATCCATATATCACAATCAACTATACATTCCTAAAATATACAAGTTTTAGAGGATTCTTGATTCATCCCTCAGACAAAAAACATAGGAAGGAAGGAAAACTTCCCAAAACCGCTATTGCCTTAAGTAGTAGGGACATGGAAGTATCACACAGATGCCCCTGTGTGTTATCTAGCAGGAGAAAATGGGAACCTGTGGGAATCCTTCTCCAAAACAATACCAGTCTCCCAGGATTACGCAATCAGCCGTCTTCTACAGGTGCTATTAAAAACAAGCAAGGGAGCAAAGAGATTGTTCATGGACATCCCATGGACCTCTCAAGGTAAGTTATTCTAAGTCAAGATGAGGCAGAAGACAGTGGTTGAAATCCTGTCACGTTGCTATCCAAAAGCTGTAACATTTGGATGCAAATTACTTCAAATTAAGAAATCTTTGCAGATGTATCTGTTGTGTACCAAGTCATGAAATTCAACAGCTAATGCCTTCAGAGTTGTCTTAACTTCAGGCAGTTTGCCTCCACAGGCTATTACTTTTACATAGCAGAGCAACAGGATTGCAGCCCTGCATGGTAAAAAAAAAAAAAAAACTCCTTGTAATGTAGACTCAGATAGGTCAGTACACTGGAACAGGAATGGGGAACTTGCAATCCTTTAGATGTTTTTGACCTCCAGCTCCTGACAAGTCATACCCGAATTAAAAAAAGTCAGTCCTGATGGATGATGTTGTCCAACATGGCCATGGGTCTCCTCACCCTAATTTAGTGATCTCCCAGAGCAGCTATAGAATGATAAACTTCCACTGTGTGGAATGTGGCTCGTGGAACCTCTGGATTGTTCTAAAAGACATGAGAGTGTGACAATATTTGATTGTCCTGATGTTCTGGACAAGAAGTATTATTTATGGACAAATAGAATGGTTTCCTCTGGCAAACGTGTCAGACAAGGATACATTTCATTTCTTTGTCTAAGCACTGTTTTTTTCTTCTGCCTTTCTAAGAGAGGCTGTGAACCTTATTTTGCAAGACTGCATATGCCAAAATCTGGATTAAATACAGTAATACCCCGTAAAACAAACACCCTTTAAGACAAAAAACTCATAAAACGACTTAGGACCTAGAACCAAACACGAACCTTTAAGAAGCCACTTTTGAAAGAGCCATCCCTCAAGGAGACAAGGGATGGCCTGTAGACACAGGGCCTTTCGGCAGCTGCTCCCAAGATAGGGAAAATCGAGATCCGCCTAAGACACTGATTACATTCCGGCGCCAGGTAAAAACCTTCCTGTTCCAGAAGGTTTTTAATTGATATAATATAGATGGGTCTGATGACAATTTTAGAATAATGATTTTAGTGTAAGGTTTTTATTGATGATTTATTGATATTTTACTCTTAACTATTCTAAATTGTTTTATTCTTTGGACCCCAGAGACCTTTGGGTACAAGGCATATAAGTTAAATAAATAAATAAATAAATAAATAAATAAATAAATAAATAAATAAAAGCAAAATGTGTTCTGCTTATATACCGCCCCATACCACTACAAGTAGTCTCTGGGCGGTTTACAATTTTAATTACAGTGTGCAGGCTACACATTGCCCCCCCAGCAAGCTGGGTACTCATTTTACCGACCTCGGAAGGATGGAAGGCTGAGTGAACCTTGAGCCTGCTACCAGGGATTGAACCCAGGTCGTGAGCACAGTTTAACCTGCAGTACAGGCATAAGACAAATGAAATTTCCAGAGATAGGAAAAATTCATAAGACGAGAATTTCCTCCCAGTTTTCATTCATCTTATGAGGTGTCATTGATCCTCACCCAGCCTGGGCTGTTTACAAGGGAACAGCTGAGGCTGAGTGAGAATCACTGGGTCCCTGCTTTACCCACCAAATCGCTACCGCTGATTTGCATGCATCTTTGAAGGGAAGCAGCAGTGGCGATTTGGGTGGTTTTCAAAGTGCTTGAGCCCCATATCTGTCAGCTGTCCCGTTTTGGCCAGGATACTACCATTTTTCAGCCATTCCTCCCACTTTTTTCACAAAGCACTTGTTTTCCCGGAAATGTCCCGGTTGGCAGCAGTTGACAGGGAGGCTTTGGATAGAGGGGGGACGAGCTGGTGCAGCTGTGGCTCGGGGGGGGGGCAATTCGAGTGGGGCTTGTGTGTGTGTGTGTGTGTGTGTGTGTGTGTGTGTGTGTGTGTGTGTGTGTGTGTGTGTGTGTGTGTGTGTGTTTGTGTTTGTGTTCGTACACATACACACACATTAAACCTCTCTCCTCCTGTCTTGGCCAGCACCAGGGAAAACTTTACGGCTATGCTCGAGCCCATGACAGCTCAGTTGGAGTGCTTTGAAAACCGCCTGCCTGTAGAGCCTCTCATAGCAGCCAAAAACAGGAGAGGCCGCAGGACACTCCTGGGATTCCACCCCCACCTGCTACTCAGCTGATTGGGCCACCGACTGTGCACCATTTCCCTGTCAGCTAAGCAGGCTGAAAACGGTGACACAGTTCAAATGGGAGAGCCGTGGTGCGATCCCCCGGCTCCCCCCACCTGTTGCACATCTGATCGGCATGCCTGCTGTGCACCTTCCCCATCTGCAGGGCCAGAGACCGCAGCAAGCTGAAGGGGGGGTACAAGGCTGTGGAAGAGTTGGAGGGAGGGTGAGCTGTTGCGTGGATCCCTGGCTTCCCCTTGACCCACTGCCCAGCTGATCGGTGCTGAGTGCTGCTTCCCTGCCCACTGAACAAGAGGACGTGGCAGGCTAAACGAGGCAAGTTGAATAGGGGGAGGCCAAGGCTGGGAAAGATCTGGTGTGGGGGCAAGATGGTGAGGCAGCAGCAAACAAGGCCGCAGCACGATTCCCCGTTTCCCCCACACCTGCGGCACAGTTGATCAGAGCTGTGTGCCCGCCCAGCCCTCCTGTACTCCCAGACCTTTTGACACTGGCAGGGCTGCAGACAGCAGCTTTCGGCTGCCCTTGATTGAGGGGGGTTAGACAGCCTTCCTATAGGATTGATTGGTTTTCAATGCATTCCTATGGGAAACTGTACCTCGTAAGATGAAATTTTTGTAAGATGAATTGACTTATAGAACGAATTAAATTCATCTTACGAGGTACCACTTTAGTATGAATCAGTGGGCACCCTCATACTTTCATAATGTGTTTGTATGAATATCTACAGTATTGTCAGATATTAGAGATGAAAAACATTTTGTATTAGACAGAAGAGGTTTGTCTACAGGTGTTTGGCCTGTATGTTTAATTGATGTGAAAAATGGAGTCCAGTATGTAATACTCATCATAAAGCCAGGTGTACAGAATAGATATAATGAATGATAGATAGATGCAATAGCATGATGCAACTAACCAGTTTCCTGATTGGTTATCATAAGTATAAAAGGACTCCAAAATCAGTAGCCTTTGGACCTTTGATGAGAAGGTACCCATATTGTCATGCTCTGTGTTTGCATTCTGTTGATATGTTGTCTCTGTGAGGTGAAATGTTGCTGAAACTCTGTTATATTTATATATATGAAATACAGCTGCTTTTAAGAAACTCTGCCTGATTGAATTGAAACTTGTTGCCCTGAGTTTAGCTTCCGTTGACAGATCAAATTGTCAAAACTCTGTCAAGACTATCTTTTTATTATTTTAGTTACAGGCTAAGCACACGACTGAACTCTGAAGCTTGGAAATTATCCAGAACATAGAAAAGTTACTATTTTAGACTGTAAATCCCCATGGTTATGATACCTGGGAGATTCTAGAAGCTGTAATTCAAATAATAACTTTTCTAAACTCTGCTTCGTGCCCGTCTTCTCAGTTATAGTACTGCAGGATCTAAAAACGTTTGTATGAATCAACTTCCATTCAATCATATGCTGGAGTAGAAAAGACCGCAGGCATTACCTAACTTCCTGCAGAAATTGGGTCTCTCTCCATAATTTTTTTGTACTTCATTTCCTGTAGCTGGCTGGATAGTGGTTTAGGTGTCTTGCTGTGGATCTGGAGTTCAAATCACCATTGTGCTTCCCAGGAGAAGAGCCCGCCTGTGTGGTCATCAGCAAGCTGCATGGTCACAGGATGTCCCCAGGAGAAGACAATGGTAAACCACTTCTGTGTATTCTCTGCTTTGAACTCCGTGGATAGGGTTGTTGTAAGTCAGATGTTCTGACTTGATATATACAGTATAATTATCATAAGAAGCAGTAATGCCATGCATTTTGAAAGCCAAACAGTAGAAGGGACTTAACTGCACCTGGTAACTTGACTGTGAATGGATCCTTAGTAGAAATGAACAGCATCAGAGAACTGAGAATCTGCTGCTGCACTTCAACTTGGTCAGAATTATAAATTAAAGAATTAAATAAATAATTAAATTTCATTTTTGTTGAGAGTCCGCTTTTAATTGTGAGTATAGACAACGCATACTCCCTATATTGATTTGTATTGTTCTGTTACTACCAATGTAGAGAAGTGGCTCAAGCTATTTGGCTGCCAGTGGTGGAATACAAGATTGTTCTCTGGCTCATTGCCCATACAAAAGCCAGCAGAACAGCAATTGTGTCTTCAACACAAATGATAACACAGCAACTTTCTGCATTTATTTATTTATTTATTTATTTATTTATCCATTTTTATACCGCCCGTCTTCCCAAAAGAACTCCGGGTGGTGAACAAAAGGGCAAAACAGACCCAAAGGAAACAATACAACAATTGAGACAAAATTAAAAAAAAAACAGGTATATAAGAAGAAAATATATATAAATATATAATAAAAACACCTCAACAAGGGTGCAAGGCAGGCTCCTGAGCTCACCGTGACTTCTTCCGTTATCTTAGTTGCAGCATCTGTTTGTGTAAGACGGCAACCTAATGGTAGAGCCACCCAAGCCAAGCGACTATACTGGCCATTTACCCAGCAGTCTCCATCAGCTTTGGCACGGATGAAATCAAACGACTGCGTTCCATAAAGCTCAGAGCAGGGAAGCCTAGTCTAGACTCGCCTCTTCTCAGTGACAAATCGTTTGTTTTTATTCAGCCAACTAGGGTGATTCATTTTGCACTAATTCATCAACGGTGCTTTTCTCTGCTTTCTTTTTTGTGCGATCACCTGATCTGATGAAAAGGAGTCTCCCTTCCCTTCAACCAAGTGCCTTTTGTTTCCAAACTGGGTTTTTTCTTTAATGCTTCCCAAACTTAGCACTACAATGGATTAATGCTATAATCGCTTTGGAGTGGGGGGAAAGGTGAAGGGAAGAGATGGTTCTGGTGGAAATGGCCAACGGGCACCTCAGCACCTCCTGAGACCAGAGGCAGCAGCCTCCACTATTGGAGCTCCAATCAAGACAAAAAGGAGTTGAGCTGTGTGGCCATCACAAAACACAATTGCAAAAATAGGTTACAGGCAATACCTTCATAGGCCACTATTAAAAATAAAAAAGGAACATTGCAAGCTTTCGAGTGCAGTCAGTCACCCTTCTTCAAAGCAGGTCCCAGAAGTTCAGACATGGTGAAATATGTTCTTCACCAGGAGGTTACTTTTTAAGTCCTTAGTTAGATGATGTTCTTAAAATCCATGGCTAGGTGATGTTGTCGCCAGGACAGGATTCTTGTTGGAGGCAATATGGGCAGTTGTACAAGGCTGTTTCTTAAGTCACACACCCCTTCTTCAAACAAAGAAACATGGGTCATATACCCCCCTCCCTTACCCAGCCCCAACTGGCACTACGAGACATACAAATCCCTTTTGGCCTGGGTGGGGGTGGGTGGGGAGAAAAGGGTTGATACAAAGGACCCATGTGCTTCATTCTGGGTTTGGGGTAAAAAAAAATTGTAAGTCCACTAGGTTTGCCAATTGGAACCGGATTGAATTAAAGTTATATTACCTAGTGGAAGCAGTTGAGAGTTCTTGTGCCTCATTCCAGGTCTCTGGGGAATGCCGGCTCTTTCTAGGTATCATCACAATTCCAATCAAGGCAAAAAGGAGTTGAGCCATGTGGCCGTCACAAAAATCCATGAAAGTACATCCACAGCTTTCTCTGCCACTACCCTTGCTGACTCCTGAAACACAGTAATTATTTGTATTTGTCTGGACAGCTACAGCAGTTCTGCCTGCAGAAAAGAGCAGGATCCCGGTTGAAAAACATCAGGCCAAAGCAGATGAAAGTAGGTTCCCCCCCCCCACTGTGTAGTCACACCCATACTTAATAAGTTTTACAATCAACAGTGCTTTATTGAAATGCTAACATGAATTGTGTGACGTCGACCAAGCTGTGAGGTCTTGTCTGTGTCAAGCCTGTCAATGAGCTTCATGAGGCAATAATGCAGAAGGCAATATATTTCTATTGTACAAAGACTAAGAGCGCCTTCTTCCTTATTACACATCAAAGAAAACCTTTACTAGCTCTTGAGTGAATTTAGAAAACTAACTTGAATTCAGACACCTTTTCACAAGTTGCTGTTTCTTCCCTTGCCAGCCTGCCATAGATGATAGTACTCTTGGGTTTGTTTCCAGAAAAGAGTAACTTTCCTGTTCTCCCAGGAGATCATAAAAATCTTGATTTATTGATTTTAATTATTTTGAATATTTTACCCCACCTTTCTCCTTGGAAAAGGACCCAAGGTGGCTTACAATAATGAGGGACCATATACAGAGCATTTAAGACATATTCGAGTTAAGGACAGGTTATTAGAAGAGGCATCTTAGAACATGAAAAGTTAACGATTAAAGCACACAAAAAGAAAAAAAAATCCATTATCAGAGGTGGAAACTAACATGGAAAACACTGGTGTTCTTATGAAATCAGTCAATGTAATTATACATGATAATCCATATATTTACCATATATCAATCCTCCCCCTTCTTAAACCAATGTTTGAAAAAAGTTATACTTTAGCCAACTCCCAACATCCCTGAGGCAACTTGTTCAACCCCAGGTGACTTCCTCAAGCTCTGTCCTCTGCCCATTTGCTTCCTTCAAAACACGACCCTCATTCCACTGTGGCAATATGTAGCGGGAATTAGCACTAAAATAATCCAAGGTGCCACAGCGTTATATCATCAAGGCAACACAGACTGGTGTGGATTGGCAGCCTCTTAGAAGCAAAGCTATAACGGAGCAGGAAAGGGGGAGTCTTAAACTGAGAGTGGAGAGCAATTGACTCATGCTAATGGAAACATATGCAATATTAAATGAAATTGAACTGCACCTTCTTCATAAGGTGGCACATGGGACTGAAGACTGTGTACACCATGGGAACCATTTTGAACTTAGTGTAGTGCTTGTAGGGAGGTGGGAATGGTGGGGAGAAAATGGCTGCACCACCCCAGCTCTGCCTAATGGTGGTGGTGCTCCTAATTCACTGTGTACTGTGTAAAATATTTACCTATGCCTTTTTAGCAAAACGCCTTGTGAGGCTTCAATGGAGTACATAGCCAAAGGGGAGTTTTTCTTTATATCAATTAAATGGAAGAGTATATGAGAGAGAGAGAGAGAGAGAGAGAGAGAGAGAGAGAGAGAGAGAGAGAGAGAGAGAGAGAGAGAGAGAGAGAGAGAGAGAGAGAGAGAGAGTAAGAGAGAGAGCAATTCAGCTCACTCGTTCCTTGCAGGAAACTCTTTCCTTAAAGACCTCAATGGATCCCTTTTTTAATGAAGAATCCAATTACACTATGTGGGCCTCCTGCACACCTGAGAGGGATTGTGGGTGGGGGAGGCTCCATTCCAAATTTCCCTCAAAGAAAGGAAATAGGTTTGGAACAAAGTTTGTTGCTGGAAGAGGTTATCTGACATCTCCAGAGGCTCAAGTTGAGTATGAATGATAGAAACATGTGTAGAAAAGATGCTTTCTTCTCACTCTGTGAGGGGCGTCCAAAACACCACAAGGTAGATGAGGATGATTAGATGCCTTTATTCTCTTGAATGGTCAGATGCATCCAACAAAACAGCCTTGCCCTTAGATATCTTTTAAGAAGAGCCTTTCTGGATTGAACCAAATGCCCTATCTAGTAGAACAGGAATAGGAATCTTTATAGTCATTGCCCCCTTGCAGGAACAACGAAATTTCATGGTTGCTATATTCAACTCATATAAAACATTCCACATAGATTTAAAAACAGCTATGACAGATAAAATATGACATAACATATCTTGTCAACTGTAAGTAAGTGTATTTTGGCAGAACTTAAAAGCCAGATTCAGAGTTGAGGAGCAACCAGCTGCTGCATCTGCACGCGCCGCCATCTTGGAACAAATATGGTGATGCATGTCACGTTTCCTATGTTGGCCATACAGATATCTACAGGAAAGCCAGATCAGGCACAATGGTTTTCTCCCACTGTTGTAACTCAACAAGTGGGACAAAGAAATGTTGCCTCAGAACTTGAAAAACAGCGAAAAACCTTTTGCTCCCTGGCCCCACTCCCACCCCAAGTTTATGGATTGCACTTTTCAGAAACCTTTGTCCTTGCTGTGGTTCCTTATCAAACACGCTGTCATCTTTAAAAGATTGCCAATCATCGCATGAAATTTACAAAACTAACATCACTGTATCCCTATTGTCCCCCAAAAGGGTGGTTCGTGATCCAAACAGGCATCTCATCCCAAAATCAGAGCCATAAACTACCAATTCCCAATCAGTAATGTACTACAATTAATGCTGTTACTTAACGTTCTGGGTATATATAAATGCCATTTATGAAAATGTAATTTGTAGGGGGGGGAACAGTGGCAGAATAGTTCTTTCTATCTATTGGTAAGCAATACTATCTTGTTTAAAACCCTTCAATGACTTGTGTTGGGTTACATTTGAGAAAACTGGTAAAAAAATCTACTTAGGACATGTTTGTCCTTCGTGCTCAGAGTCGAATCTGCTGCCTGGTGTTTGCCAACTCTAACTGTAACAGTTACACAGCCAATATACACAATACTCATTACTTCCTCCGTTTCTGAATTTTTGATCAATGGCATTGCATTTCAGTGCTAGAGGGGTGTTGGAACTTTCATACTCACATGCTGATTTCCCATGGGTGGTTTTCCTTATATTGTAAATAACAAGAGGATTGATCTGCTGTATGATATGAAAACGAGATTGACTTAAAACAGAGGAAGGAAGGAAGGAAGGAAGGAAGGAAGGAAGGAAGGAAGGAAGGAAGGAAGGAAGGAAGGAAAATGCTGTTGTAGAATGTCACACTCTGGACTGACTGGTCTTAATGGAGTGGGGCTTCCTTTTCCAGATGGCAATGTGTTTTGCTTCACTTACCTCAAAATTTGGTAAGCCAGCCATGTTGTGCCATTCTGCTGAGAGGGCTCTGGGTGTCTGTTCCGAATTCCTGCCATGAGAACACCACAGAGGAAAGACAGAAAAACTGGCAGATCAGAAAGTTGTCTGTCTGTCTGTCTCTCTATCTTAGAATGGACGAAGAAATATCTTACCAGCAGCACTTTTTACAATCTTTTCTGTATTCATAAAGCATAAATCTTCATTTCTTGGGATATGTGAAGATATTTTATTTTAAATAAAGATCTGGGTGAGATGTTTGTCAAGATGCTGGGAAAATATTTGATTTTACACCTGTTTTCTAGACCTACCTGGCCCTGGCCCTGCTGGACTTTTTCAAGAGGTCATAAGCTTTGGACTCTTCCATCTATTTCACACACACAAACGCCGTGAAGGGTTCGACAGACTCGGGAAAGGTATGTATTCATTTCCCTTGCCTTACAGAAGAAAAAAATGAGAGAGAGAGAAAGTGTGAGAGAGTGCTCAGAAATCAATGCATCTTCCCACTCATCTAATCAGTGAGAAGAAGTCTCTTGACAAAGGGAAAACATATCTTATAAAGGCAGGAAAAGCTGAAATCTCTTATGTTTCCATCTGGGGAGAATCTTCCAAGTGTTTCCTTCAGTACCTAGAAGGGATAAAAGAAAATTAAAATGATTGGTAGGGTTTCATTATCGGGTTCTTTTCGTTTCGTTGTCTTCCCCTTACTTATTGAAACACTTTTTGTTCCCCAAAACATGGTCCTAGGCTGAATGCTTCACAAGTGAAAATGGATAGGGAGAGACACCCCAATCTTAGCTCCCTGGATAATATTGTAATTTTTGAGACATTAGTGCTAATATCCATTCAGACAAAGGAAAAAAAAATACCAGGGCTAGGTAAAAGATGGAATGGAATGGGATAGAACAGGGAATTCTTAATAAAAAGTAATGATAAAATTAGTGGGATGTGATGGACAAATTTCAGAACAATATTTTAGACCTGAAAATCCAATAAATAGTACTCTTTCATTAACCCTTGATTGCCCAAAACCCCAAATGAATGGAATACTACAATGCTGATGGTAAATAAATGTTGCGTGAAACCAGCCACAAAATGCCCTTGAGTAGGGCTCTGGTACCTTCTAGTACTTCTTCCAGGTAGACGATTGATATTGGGGGGAAACAGCCTGGGACAGCAATGCCCAAGTAGGACTACCTGATGAAATTCAGCCTCTGATTGAACTAGGGGCGACAGATGCCGCTAGCCACAAAACACCCCCAGAAACAATATGCCAGCAGCACCCATTCTGGGCAGAACATTAATAGCACAGGGAGGAAAAGCCTGGAACGGCAACCTCGCAGTAGGACAACTTAAGAAAAATCACCCCTCACAGGACACAAAAGTAACAAAGCACAAAACAGATTGAAGAGTATTTATTTATTTATTTATTTATTTATTTATTTATTTATTTATTTCTCTTTGTTATTTTGTTGATCAATTGTTTGGTTTATTTTAGTTTATTGTTGATTTATTTGGTTATATTGTATTATGTTGTTTGTATTTTGGTTATTTAAAGGCGTTGTGATTGCTATGTTGAGATTTTATGTTGTAAACCGCCCAGAGTAGCCCTAGGGCTAGATGGGCGGTATAAAAGTCAAATAAATAAATAAATAAATAAATAAATAATCTTCCAATGGAACTCCAGGCAGTTCACAGCAATTATAGTACAACAGTAACAACAAAATAAAAAAAACAAAAACAAAAAGATATTTAAAAGAATTAGATAAATAAAAATAAAAGGCAGCTTAGATGGCAGCTAATATATATATGTTTTCGTAGATTTTCACGGGTATAGGTATGCATGTTAGGGTGGATTCGGGTTTCTTCCCGTGTAGAAATCTGGTTGTTTTGGCGACGTTTCGACGAGGTCTCACTCGTCATCTTCAGGCTGGTGTTCTGGCTTCTTTCTTCTTGAAGCAAAGCGTGATCTCAGTTGAAGTCCTTCTATAAATACTGCTGGGGGTGTGTGGTTTGCTTGCTTTGTTGCTGATTGCAGGTTCCTTTGTTCCTTTGTTCTTTTGTGATCTGCTGTGTGGCTGAGGCGATCGTTAAGGGATTAACTGCTGGTGGCTGTTTAGATGGCTGTTTAGATGCTGGTGGGTTAGATGGCTGGTGGGTTCTGGCAGTATCCTGGGCTTTGGTGGAGTGGGGTCCTGTGTCTTGTGAATTCATTTTGGTCTGGCTACGTGTCTGTGGTCTCCCAATGTTTTTTTGGGGTGTGTGAGTGTGCTCCATGTGGTGACTGGAGTGGGGTGCCAGTAGATGGTGCAGTCGTGGTTTTGTTATTGGATGGTGGTTTCGTTTCATCTGTGGGAAGGGTCTGGGTTTGTGTTTGGTGTGGATGGAAGGTGGTGGCATCTTGTGTCCTTTTGGACCTGGTGTCAGTCTTTGTGACAGAGGCTCGTCTGTTGACCAGGGCTAGTTTCCAGATGTCAGGCAAGCGGGAGGTGTCAACGTTTATTCATGTTGTTTGGGTGTTTCTCTATTTCAATGGCTTCCATGATTATTCGACTGTTGAAGTGTTCAGTTTTGGAGATGAGTTTGGTTCTTTCAAAGTCAATTTCATGACCTGTTGTTTTTATGTGCTGGAAAGAGAGGAAGATTTTTCTTCTTTTTGACCGTTCTTGTGTTCTGCCAAAGCCAGGCTTATTCTCCTGTTTGTTTGTCCGATGTATGTGGCTGGACAGACTTTGCATGGTATTTCTAGACCTTGGTTTTCTAGCTCAATCTTGTCTTTGGGGTTTCTTAAAATGTTGGCTATTTTTTTCTAAACAGCAAAAGGCTGTCTTGATATTGTGTTTGTGGAGAATTTTGCTGATTTTGTCTGTGGTGCCTTTGATGTAAGGGAGGAGGGCGGTGCCGTTGTTCTTCTGTTTCTTGGTTCTTGGGGGTGTTTCCTTTTGGATTAGTTTGGTGATGGTGTTTTTTTGGAATCCGTTCAATTAAAACAAAGAGTAATTCAGTTTTTAAAGGCGTTTGGTTCTGGAGATGAAAGGAGTTGATCTGTGCAGGGTGGTGGTGTGATTGTGCATTTAAGTAGCGGTTTGTATGTGTTTTTTTCTGGTAGATGGTATGTCCTAAGGAGCGGGTTTTTTGTAGATTAGGACGTCCAGGAAGGGAAGTTGGTTGTTGGCTTCTATTTCCATAGTGAATTGTATTTTGGGGTGTAGGCTGTTGAGATGTGTGAGGAAGTTGTTCAGTTTATCTTTCCCTTTGTGGCCAGATAACAAAGGTGTCAGAACAACATATCTGAGCCAGAGTTTGGGTTTATGTTCGGACTTCTGTAACGCAGCGTTGGTTTCAAAGTGTTCCATATATAGGTTTGCGATGACCGGTGAGAGGGGTGATCCCATGGGTGCTCCTTCTATCTGTTTGTATCTTTGTCCATTGTGGATGAAGTATGTGTTGGTTAGGCAGTGGTTGGTCAGATCTAGGATGTGTTTGGGGGTTGTATTTGTTGTGGATAGCTGTCAAGGCTTCTTGAATGGGCACTTGTGTGAAGAGCGAAACAACATCGAAGCTCACGATAGGTCATTGTGTTGTAGGTCTTGTTTCTTTATAATTTCTATGAAGTGGAACGAGTTTTGTACGTATGAAGTGATGGATTCTGCATAGGGCTGGAGTTGTTTGGCAAGAAATTTGGCGAGGTTTTGTAGAGGTGAGCCTATGGAGCTGACTATGGGTCTGAGAGGTGTTCCTTCTTTGTGAATCTTGGGAGGCCGTAGAGCTTGGGGCATCTGGATGATTTCTCTCTGGGGATGATGCTTGGCTTGATTTCTTCACTTAAGGGAGAGGCTTTTATTTTGGCTTTGGTGATTTTTTCCAGGTAGGTGGTGGGGTCTGTGTTCAAAGGTATGTAAGCAGGGTCTTGTAGTAGGTTGGATAGTTTGGCTTGGTAGTCGGATGTGTTCATCACCACTGTGGCATTGCCTTTGTCTGCTGGGAGAATGATTATGTTGTTGTCTTTCCTCAGGTTGGAGAGGGCTTTTTGTTCTTCTTTGTGTAAATTGCTTCTGGGTGGTTTGCTGGAGCAGAGGACATTGGTGACTTCGAGTCTGATTTTGTTGGCTTCATCTGGGTTGATTTTATTTAGGCTGGCTTCCACTCCGCATATGATGTTTTCGGTGGGGATGTGTCTGTATATATATATATATATATAAAGTACAACAGTGTATATCCTCTCGGTCTTCTCTTCCCCAGGTTAGGCGAAGGGGATTGGCGTTAGAAGGCTGGCAGATAGCATACAGCTGCAATCTGGATTTACTTATTATCTATTTATTTATTGGAGTTTTATACTGCCCATCCGGCAGTGAGGCCACATTTGGGGTCCCAAGGTTGGGTTTCTGGGTATGGACTGTGGTTCTTGTGGAAGGCTGGTGACTTACTGTATCGCTTCCACCCAGGCACAGGTGACCTACGGATTGTCACTCACATGAAAGTTGTTATTCCTGGGCCTTTTCGAAAATATAAAAGGATGGGCCTGGCCACACAGCCAAAAGAATGGGGACTTGTTTTTTAAAATGCTGAGTTTCACATTCACACAAAGAATTCCGAAGTGCATATTTATTTTTCTCTGAGCTGAATTATTTTCTTGGGAAGTGAGTAAAAATAGACACCCTGTTTTCTTCTCCGACTTAAGTTCATGTGAATGTTGCAGCCAGTTTTTAAAGGGAGCATTTCACTTAAGAGGAATGAAGAAAATGATTCAAAAACCACGGGACTTGAGTTGGCTAAAAGTAAAGCACTACATATTGTGGTGTATATGTGTTGAAAAATGTAGATGGGCTCTTAGATGCAGAATAGGCCCCAGAATGTGGTTCCTGAGGCTATACTGTGGCTGGTGTTGCATTCATCCCTTCTACTGGAATGGGATGGATGACTTTAGGCATCTAGTTCGGTTCAATGTTAAACTCCCCACTGCAACTCTTTGACACGGGCTGGACTCAATGCTCCGTAGGGTCCTTTCCAGCTCTGCAATTCTAAGATCATCATCATCATCATCATCATCATCATCATCATCATCATCATCATCATCATCATCATCATCATCATCATCATGTTGCTTTCCTTCCTGCATTGCACACTGGAATGCTTGGTGGATTGTTACATCATTCTCCTTTTAATTGATGCAGCATGTGGACATCACTGTTTCAGGCTATTCTGTGCAATATGGATTTTCCTACAGGAATGGGCACTGGAATGTAGTCCTTGGGGCTTCTTTGGGGCTTCCTCCATCATTCTCCTCCTGTCAGATGGAATAATAGGTCAATTTGGTTGGGCTGTCCTACGCTGAAGACACTTTTTCAGGCTGGTTTGTTGTGATATTGATGTTCTGCCATGGGTTAACATATGTTGCACTGGAGCTCTTCACATTCCTTGCCATTAGCTATGCCAGCCAGTGCTCAGCAGTTTTCCCCAACCCTGTCCTGTATTGCGCCCACATATCTGTCCAGCACACCTGACTCAGTCTGCCCAAAAGCAGGGCCTGCCCTGATGATTCCACCTAGCTAGTTGTCACTTGCAGCTCTCTCCAATGAGGATTCAGAAGTCAAATCAGAGCTTGGAACTACCACTGTTCTGCATCACAGTTCCCAGAATGCTCTCCATCAGTGGTTCCCAACGTTGGATCCCTAGATGGTCTTCGATTAAAACTCCCAGAAGCCTCCACCACTAGCTCTGCTAGCCAGGATTTCTGGGAGTTGGAGTCCAAACCCATTTGGGGGCCCCAAGGCTGGGAATCACAGCTCTATACACAGTCCAGAAAGTAACTTTTCCAAGCTGTGGGCTGAGTAGGATGCTTCATTTGGGCGGATTTTATTTGAGTTTTCTCTTTTCCTAAGCAAATCTATTCCACAGAGCAGATCTATCTCACCGAGTCGTGGACTAAAAGAGGAATTAAGCTGCCCTTGTGTCCCAGGAAAAAAAAATCCCTCAGAGTGAGCAAAAAGCTCATTTCAACTTTTAGCCTGAAAGCAGCCAAGGGGCTTTTGTTTGGGACGGGGGGGGCGGTGGTGGGGGGAGGACACTCCTCTCAAAAGGAGCTGACTTTATGCAAAACAGGCCAGTGCAGTCAAAACACTTACTGCAATCAATTGAAGTTGTTGGGTAAAGTTTTTTTCCCTGTGTCCCATAAATTATTAAACAGTTAATTTCGTCTTTGTGCCTCCAAGACATTCTAGCTTTAGGGATGACAGCTTTATCCATTAAAGCAAGTGTGGTGACAGCAGTACGGTGAGTGCTGAGAGAGAGAGAGAGAGAGAGAGAGAGAGAGAGAGAGAGAGAGATGGATGCAAGGAACGGAGGCCCGAGCTCAACTGCATTACCACTGAGAAATACTGGGACACATCAACAACTTAATCAATATGCAAGAGTCAATTACGAAGGAAGCACAAGCTCAATCAGGATCTGATGATTAGGTTCACATTCAGGCAGCCAAATGGGTTTAATCAATAAGGGCCTAGATATTAGGCAGAAAGTATACAGTATATGTACCATAGCTTGGAAATGCTGTTCGGTTTGACTACAAATCCCTGAATCCCCAGGAAGCGTGGAAATTGCCCGGGGTTTCATGACATCGCAGCTGTCTAGTTTGCTTTAGATTTCACAGTCTTTTATAGAATCGTAGTTTCAGAGGGTGTTAACCTTTACTTCAGGTACCACACACAGATTTCCTTTGGGGGCCGTGAACAGCCCCGTAGGTGTTGGCTTATTGACTTTACCAAATAAAATATTTGGTAAGTTGGAAAGACTCACAAGAGGGTTTGTTTTGTTTTGCTCTGCTTTGCCCTGCTACTGAGTCCTAAGAGATTCAAATGGTGTTACAGTTGTGCCCCACTTGCTAACTACATTGCTGAAACGGCAACAGAACTTGGAGATTTTGGTTTCAATGTCTGATTTTTATTTAATTCCTTTTAAAATTATCTCTCTCTCTCTCCCTCTCTTCTCTCCCAGTAGGTTTGATTTTTGTTTTGTGGGAAGTGTGAACCATTGGCTACTAGTGCTAGGAATTGTGGGATGGTTATTTAAAAAAAACCTACATGAAATACAATATACAAAGTTGCTGATTCCTTATAAGATGAAGCACAGCTTTTAAACAGCTATGCCATTAGAAAATGCTTTAAGTACATACGGCTAAACATATCATATTTCATTCAACAAGCTGGTTGAAAAAGTGTGTTGAAATATGACAATATTTTTTTTAATTTTATGTTATTGAAAGGTGAAGGTCATCCATTCAAACAAGAAATGATCTTCGTTTGGAAGGTTATGGGGCATCAAAATCAAAACCCTGAAGGAAATACAGTATATCTCTACTGGTCCCACTCATTTTAGTTACATTTTTGTGTCCACCCATTTTAGTTACATTTTTGTGTTGCTTTTTGAGTCGTTTTAAGTATTAATGTACCTGTATTTTCTTTCCATTGATTTTTTAATGTTGTGTTTGTAGATTGTGCATATGTTAATAAAATTGTATTTAAAAATAAAAATAAAAGGACATGCAACTGTTAGTCTTACAGCAACGTTTCCCAACCTGGGAGTCATGACCTCCATGAAGTGTTTTCTTGGGGCGGGGGGTTGGAATTACCTTATATGTGTTATAATCCTTGTTAAATAATTTCTTCCTTGACCTTTACGAGAGGGTGTATTTCTAAGGGCATTTATACACGACCCCTAAGCTCCGCCGCAAATGGCTGCAAGCTCCGGACTTTAAAAATGTTTACCCACCAGCTCCGGAGTTTGCAGAAAATTAAGTGCGACCCCGCCCACTTTAGCGCAACCAAACAGCAGTTTTCTTGTACCTGCTTTTTGATGGTGAAAATTTTTGATGCGGAGACTGCCTGAGCTCTCCTCGCTTCTTTCTGTTGTTTTTCTTTTGCCTCCGCTCCTTAAAGAGGAACCAGGAAATAAACGGAGGTCGGAGCAACTTCCACCAGCACCAGAGGTAAGCCTTTTATTCTTTTGTCTCTGTCTAAGGCTTTTTTTTCCTCCCCCCCCTCACGCAGACAGAACAAAGAAGTACGGAGCGGGTGGGGACGGAGGAACAGCAACGAACCCTCAAGAACTCTGGTCCGAATTTAAGGGACCAGCGGATCTTAGGGGTCGTGTAAAAAGGCCCTAAGTATGCAAAACAGGCCGGGGGGGGGGAGAAAGAAACCATTACTTTCTGAGAAGAGATGACTTTGTCCTGTAAAAAATGCTTTTTTATGGGAACATGGCCGTGGTGCTGCAGGTTGCTTGGCTACTATAAAAGGGGGCAGTGGCTCGAAAAAGTTTGGGAACCACTGGTATCTAGAAACGTGGGGTCAAAGAAAGATAATGATAAGCAACAGGTAGAAACTAGCGTCAGCTGTACCACCAATTCATTTTGGCTGACTTTAGTTGCTGTCCTGGGCTGTGAGCATAACGGTGTCCATCACGGTTATCTCATGCTGAATGCAGCCCACGGCATGCCTCCTTCCTCCTTTTTTGAAAGTGGCCAAAATCCTACCATGAAATATCCCAGGAATAAGGGGAATTATGCAGTTTTCTGGCCATCTGAGTGCACTACTGGATGAACCACCTGAGCGTGTCTGAGCATACCACAGGCAACTCAAACAACCACACACATACACATACACACAAGCTCAGGTATGTCTGTTTTACACTCCATGATTCCAAAGGGACTCTGACCATTGCATTTCTAGCCAGAGGAAATACATGAGAATGGTAAGAAGCCTTGAGTTCCTTTAAAGCAGTGATAGTTCCTCATGCTGTGGTGACCCCTTGCCCTGCTTGGAAGAGGCCACAAACCCCCTTTGGCAGGCTACAGCCGCAGGTGCCATAGAGAACTTCCCTCTACAGGCACCCTCAGCCAATGGCAGCCTCCGGTGCCATTGACTGACATCCCCTCCAACCTATCAAGCTGTAACTCACTCCCCCCTTCCTCCCCCTTCTCCTCCAGACCCAAGCCTTTTGTGCCTTTTTTTGTCACTGGCTCATGGAGACCCCTGTGAAAGGGTCGTTCAACCCCCAAAGGGGTCTTGACCCCCCAGGTTGGGAACCACTGTTTTAAAAGGAAAGCTATGGTTCCCCCCTCCACCTCCACCAGCCCCATATGTGAGAAGCGCCCAAGGCTGAAAGTGTTTGCATTCTCTGAGGGGATCTGTAAACAAACAAAATGAGATAGTATCTTTGCAGGTGACTCAAGGTTTCCCCTCCCCAAACTGCTATTCCCCCAAAAGCTGTTGGGTTTGCACAACAATTATACAAATAGAATCCATGCTTATTTTTACATGACCCAGAGCCAAGCAAAAGGCAAGGTAAGAGTCTAGCTGCAAAACCGAGAAACCAAAGATGAAGAAATTAACCTTGTAAAAGGCACTCCATTTTTTTAAAAAATGACATTTCTCATTGCAACATCTGGCTTGGCCCTAAGATAGGAAAACCAAGCAGCCTGATCTGGGCCTCTTCAGGCTGAATTTTTTATCCAGAGGAAAAGGAGGAGGAGGAGGAAGAAGAGGCAACTGAATGCAAACCATCTGAGCGGCATACTGGTATGCTACCCAAGGGCCAGCTAGCTTTATCTTTCACAGTCAAGACATGGGAAGGACATGCGAGTCGGCTGTGCCTCCAGTTGGAAATCTGAGGTGGGAAAAGTGTGCCCTGCTAAGATGGGGGGGGGGAAGCAAATTGGTCCCAGCCACTGCCAGGGGTCTTTCTAACCCTTTATTCTTATTATCAGAGACAGGGAGGGCTGGTAGAGGGGTGGGGAGGGGGGAAGAGTGTGAAAAACTGGCCCGTGTAACAGGATAGTGAAAGAATGACATATTTGTCTGTTAAATATAAATATGAACAGCTATGGAGATCTGGTACAGCGGTGCTGCAAGGTTTAACTTCAGGAACATTCATCTATTGCCAGGAAACACTAGATTTAGTACCTGAGGGACTGCAGTCTCAAATACCTTCTGTATTTCTTTTTTAATATGCTGCCAAGAATTTAAATTGGTAAAAGCTGGGGACTGAAGGAAAAAAAAAACCTTGATCCCCAAGAGGTTTTCTGGCACTGGTTTATCAGAGAATATGGTACTGTTGCTTTTATTGTATTTTCTGGGTTTTTTCCCTTTTCTTTTTCCCTTTTTTGTGATAGTGGTCAGGGAGCTCATCTATTACCATAAGACTTTTGCTCCCAAAGCTATTTTAGGGGGTTAAATAAGCAAGGGTTGGATTCTTATTTGTGTCACTGGGAACTGCTGTTCATTTTACATGCAACAGGCCTCCTTAGACTAAACTATATTTTAACCTACTTATGGGAAAGGCCAGGAACCAGCAATGGGGAAAGTTAGCTGACAACCTCAGTCCTTCAATGTTTCCACCCATTAGGAAAGTATATAACAGAGAATAAGAGGGGATTCACTGAGCTGATGGGGAAATTTAATTCTCTTTTACAACAAATCATACAGATACATCCCTGTACCCACTCCCAAAAGGAAGTTTGACTTTGGTTCAAAGGCTAAATTGTTGCCCAGTCCCTTGGCTACTGAAAGGCAGCTCTTTGGAGCCTAGATTTATGATTTCAATGTTAATGTTGATTTCAGTGGTTCATGAATATTAAGTAGGTTCAAGGCAGTGGTTGACCACTGCTACTACTACGTAAGAGTACAGAATTACACCTCAGTCACGTCAGGAAATTGATAGTTATCCACCATTTTGAAGGAAATGTACAGGATTTTGTTTTTTAAAAAAATTGAAAGTGAAAATTTAATGGCAGCTTGACCCCCTCTCATCCAGTTGAGGACATTTGTAGAATTGTGATATAGATTGTGTGGTAAGTGTTGATGAACACCTTGGAAAACACACTTTCGGGATGTCCAGTCCCAAAATCTGTCAGCCATGCTAGCTAGACTATGGTGGGTAGGGTTAGTGAAAGTTGTAGTCACTAAAATTAACTTTTCTCCCAGCCTTGCATTACACACTAATTGTTGAGGGCTCAGTGGTTTAGGTATCTCAGCCAGAGGTTGAGAACATGATTCTCCATTGTGGCTCCTTAACAGGGTTTGGACTCAATTATCCATAACTTCCAGCTCTGCAGTTCTAAAAGTATTACAGAGATCTGATGGCTCTACATCATATTCTTCTGGAAACAGAAGAAGGAGCAAGGAGTAACTCTTGAAGTTTAGTGAAGTAACTTAAAATTAGAGACATCTGGTGATTTCCAAATTAAAGGTTGCTGGAAAGACAGATCTTGGATTTGGATTTTATAACATACAAGTTTAGAGTTCTTTTCTTGTTTATTGCTTTGGGAAAAGGTGGTGAAACATTGCACACACAGACACACGTGTTTAGAAAACAATTCAAGCACCAGTCCAACATGATTTTGGCTAATAGACTCATTTCCAGGAAGGTAAAATTATTATTATTATTTCTTTCTTTCTTTCTTTCTTTCTTTCTTTCTTTCTTTCTTTCTTTCTTTCTTTCTTTCTTTCTTTCTTATGGGAATTTTTATTAGTTCCTTGTTTTAACAATCTCTCTCTCTCTCTCTCTCTCTCTCTCTCTCGTTTACTGTCCTCCATCTATAAACTCCCAGGGAATTTAAAGCCTCAGGTAAGTATTATTAGATTTTTATTTAAGTATATTCTATGATTTCTCTGTATCTGTAAGGAAATCATTTGAGAATATACATTTCCTCATGAGTTCGTGTTTGATTTATGTTTTACATAAACTGTATACCCAAAGGATGAAACTATGTAAGATATAGACTATAATTTTACAAGTGGTAACTTGCTTCATTTGCATAAACTGGTCACATTTATTGTCCTGCCAGGCAAAAAGGATGATTTTCCCATAGGTCAAAACATTGCTTGAAATAGTCACTTTTGTATACATCCAAAACAATGGCTAATGCTGGGAAAATATGATTTTGCATGAAATAAACACCAAAAACCTAACTGTCTGGTTCACCTTTGACCACTGACTTGTATGTATGATGGGAAAAAGTATGTAAGAAACATATTCTGGGAATATAATGAAATAGGTAGGTACAGTATTGTGTAATACACAAAAAGTATTTGGAGAAATATTTTAGTCTGTCTTTGTGATATTAAGCAATTCTCATTCTGAAACCATCGGAGCTGTTTTTTGCAAATGTGATATTTAACATCTTTTGCAATACAACAGGTAACATTGTGCTGTCTGCTGTATTTCACATAAAATATTCGGCCAGATCTTCTCTATAGAACCAAGATACTTAGCTTACATTGGTCCAAAGCCTGTTGCACAGCTCCAACAATGCATCAAGGAACATTAAGGTTGATGACGTCATCAGCCACAGACTTGAATCTTGAACTTGAACTTGAACTTTCCTAATGCAAATCCTCTCCTCACAAAGTTCCAAGGATGTCTTGGGGAATCTCTTTCAAGCTGGAGAAGCCTTTGTGAGCTTCGGGAGGTGGGGAGGGAGGTGGGAGGGCTTTAAGTTTGTGCTGGTAGTTCCCCCGTGGGTGTTGGGAATGGCAGGGACAATTTTGAGATATTAAAGGTTCCTCATCAACCCAAGGCTCCCAAAGTCTTCTCCAGTTCGAAAGGGATCCCTAAATTTAAGGAGGGGGAATAGGAAAGTTTTGATTAAAAGTTAAACTTCACAGCTAGTGAGATCATCAGCCTATATGCACATGGACCTGAGCAACAGGATTCTGGCCATTATCTTAGTAATCCAACATAAGAACATAAGAACAGCCTTGCTGGAACAGGCCACAGCCCATCCAGTCCAGCATTCTGTCTCACACAGTGGCTCACCATTGGCTTCAGGGTATTCCCACACAGATGTCCTCACCTGCTTATGATTCCTGCATATGGCATTGAGAGATATCCTGCCTATCTCTCCAACCCGGAGGTTGTCCTTAGGCATCCACAATGATAGCCATTGATACCCTTGTTCTCCATGAACTTGTCTAGTCCTTTCTTAAAGCTGTCAAGGCTGACAGCTGTCACTACTTCTTCTGGCATGGAGTACCACAGACCAATGATCCTCTGGGTAAAAAAGTACTTTCTCTTATTTGAGATCTAGCACCCAAAAGTTTCATGGAGTTCCCCCTAGTTCTAGTGTTTACACTGCCTTTCTCCTCCTCCTCCTCCTCCTCCTCCTCCTCCTCCTCCTCCTTGTCTTTCCCCGGCCGCAGGGTCTGCTGTTTGGATTCTGAAGGGGCCCTTTGTCCAACTGCTCCAATGTTGCAGGCCGACAATCTGCATGTCCTTCTTGACAGAGTCTTGCTGCCTTTCTTTTAGTTTCCAACATGGCCGCTGGCCTTCAATCTCCAAGCGGTAAGCAGTTTTTGGCAATGGTGGGAGATGTTGCTCTAAGGACATGCCCATAGCAGCACAGCCAACTTTCTCTCATCTTCTCTGTCACTTATACCACACCAGGTTGTGGCAGTATCATTTGTGATGTGGTTAAAACAAAGCAAAAGTGTTCTGCTTATATACCGCCCCATACCACTACAAGTAGTCTCTGGGCGGTTTACAATTTTAATTACAGTGTGCAGGCTACACATTGCCCCCCCAGCAAGCTGGGCCGACCTCGGAAGGATGGAAGGCTGAGTGAACCTTGAGCCTGCTACCAGGGATTGAACCCCAGGTCGTGAGCACAGTTTTACCTGCAGTACAGGCATTTAACCACTGCGCCACGAGGCTCCTATGAGCTCCTTAAGCAGCGAGGTACCCAAGAGCATACAGATTTCCATGCCATGGAGATGGCTCTCTACGCCCCTTGTTGCTTCCTAGCACCCTGTGCCATACAGTGCAAGAGGGCAGATGATCATCTTGTAGCTCTGAGATTTGAGATGGGTTGGCACTTGCCTGTCACAAAGCAGACCAGTGAGTTCTTGCCAACACAACCAGGTTGCATTCACCCTGGCTCCCAGATCACCACTGATGCCCCCACCCTCTCCTCCCCATTAGAGAAAGGAAGAGAGAGCTCAGAGGAGATCAAGCAGCGAGACTGGTATTTGCCTAAAACCACCTACAAAACATATGGATGAGATGAAATTTGAACAAAGGACAACAGGATATAAATTTAATGAAGAAATAAAGCAGTGCTATAAGGCCCTCTATAAGGAGGTCCTTAAGGTAGCCTACTTTACCAAGTGGAGTTTTCCATATTTCCAGCTGTGGTTTCCGATAAATGCTTGGAAAAGAAAGGCCAATGATTTCTTTATGGCCAACAGAAACCTCTATAATTCTATTGTTATGGTTAGAGATCTGTGAGCAGGTGAAGGTCAAAACGACACATGAAGTAGGTTTCCTACGTACTTTCTTTTGAACTTTAACACAGCCATGAGGCATTTATGTTTGATCAGAGTATGGGTGCCAATGAGGAGTAGGGGGGCTCACCTATTTGCCAGTTTATGTTGTAGGGTTATTTTCAACCATGCATGCTGTTTGCAATTTGTGTGATTAGGAGGAACTTTTCTAGGCTATCTATTTTTTCCAATACTTTCTTCCAGCCTTTGAATTCAAAGAACACCTACCTGCTGGGTGTCCCCCCTCTTTTTTTGGTCGTAAGTAGTCAGTTGCTTGTTTGCTATTGATTAGTTAAGTTGGTTGCTATGCATGTGTATAGTAAAGAAAGCAGCACACAGAAATTTCAAGTAACTGTAAGTAAAAAATTTCTTCTACAAATATCTCACCATGAGGTAGTGGGGTTGTATGTGCCAGTTAATAAGGAAGGTGTAGACTTTAGGAACTTGTAGCTATTCTCCCCTGTTGGTCTCTATACTTCTTGTGCATAGCAAAAGGAAATTATGCCAGAAATTCAAAACTCTGCAGCAGTCTAGACCATCCTCCGAGCTGCTTTTAGAAATGATGTGGAAAATGTACTGCAGCAAAAGGTTAAGATCAATTAGAGGGGAATTGTTGGGTTGGAAAAAATCTGTAAGAGAGGGAAAATGCTGTTTTCCAGAACTGCATCCCTAGTTAAATCTGAAGAACTCCTAAGTTGCTTCAGTTACAAAGGTCTTCTCTGAATTGTTCATTGTGAATGAGTTGAACTAAAAGAGTAGCTTTCTTGATTGCAGGAACACTCTCCTTCCTTATAAAGAGCACCTTTCTTAAATACATAATAACTTGCTTATGTTGTTCCAAGGATGGAGAATATGTGGTTCTCCTAGTGTTTTTGGACTTAAATTTCATGAGCCTATGAAGAAGGCTACGGGTCAGACATAATGGCAGTCAGGATAAGTTGCCTAGAGAGGTACTGATTTTCTAGCCATGCCTTCCTTTACTCTTTCAAGTGTCCTGTTTTAACTACAGTCACAGTATCACACTTTTTCACATGACATAACCTTACTTAGTGTCAGAGTTACTGATCTCAAAGCATTATCTGTGAGCTTTACTGCCAGTAGATAGGGGGTGGGAGGGAATCTGCCTCTATGGTCATTCATTTTTCTCTGAAAACAAGACTTCATATTTTAAATCCAAACTGCCCTGGCATATATTAAATGTTTTAAATAGGAGGAATCAGTACCTGTACAGCAAATGCACATTCTGGGATGCAAGTACAACTGTGTGTATGCATGCATACAGTGCATGGTCTGTTTTAGTATACTGTATCCACTGGCCTTGTTCTTCCTATGGTCCTGTCAAGGTGTCTGCTGCTCTTCTTGCCTTTGGGCGCTTTTACACGACCCCTAAGATCCGCTGGCAACTTAAATTCGGACCAGAGATCTTGGGGGTTTGTTGGTCTTCCTGTGTTCCCACCCCTCCGCACTTCCTTACTCCTGTCTGTGTGAGGGGAGGGGGGGAGGAGAAAAGAATGCAGGCTCACCTCCGCTCTGCCATGGAGCTGCTCTGGGAACCATTCCAGTTTCTTTTAGTCTCTTAAGGGGGCAGGGGCAAAAAAACCCCACACAAGATAAGGAGAGCCCGGCACTCACTGCTTTACATACGCATCATAAATTTTTCACCTTCGGAGACCAGGTACTTGGAAAATGCGCTGGGACGCGCTTAGGTGGGCGTGGTCGTACTTTATTTTGTTTAAAGTCCGGAGCTGGTGGGAAAACATTTTTAAGCTCTGGATCTGGGAGCGCTTTTCCCCAGATTTTAGGGGTCGTGTAAAAGCGCCCTTTGTTACCTGTATTCTAAGATGGATTGTTGTTGTTGTTGTCTGCATCTGAGAAGACTGTAATGAGACTTGTGATCATGTCTTCTCCAATGCAGGGAAGTTTTAAAGGTGCCATTTTGCAAATATAGCTTCTTCATTCTAAAGCTCTTAATTACTTAATTGCAAGGACATCCAATTTGCCCCTGTGCTGTAGCACACCATCCTGGTTAATCTAGCCCCTCTGAGTTATGGATTGGAACTTTTATGAAGGATATAGCCTTGCTATGATTGTTTTTCAAGCATGTACATTATAGATTTCCCTTTTAATCTCAAAACAAAGGAAAAATACCGCTGGGGAGAAAAGCTTGATTTGTTTTGAAATGCTGCTGGTTCACATGATCCTTTGGCTTATGGTGAGATGTGGTCAGGCTATGCACCTTATAAACTTCATAAGAAGTGTGTGTTTGCATTCTTCATCAGTTCTGCCTTACTAGTTGTTATACAGTTCAGTCTTTACTTAGTAAAAAAGCAAAAGAAACTTCACAGGCATCACTGTGACTAATTATGTTTGCCAAACACAGAGGTCTGAACACGATACAGTTTCATTTTATGAAAGAAAAACAAGCAGGCATAGAGGAGCCAAATATCCAAAATGCTGCTGCTGATGACGATGGCGATCATCATCATCATCATCATCATCATCATCATCATCATCATCATCATCATCATCATCATCCATCTTTCTGGGCTCAGGTGATTGTCAATCTATCTAGCACTAACCAATAATTCTCTCCAGCCTCTGCTATCAAAAAGGCCTGCTTCTCTGCCCTGTGTTTCCCCCTCTCTCTACTGCTTGTTGAGGTCCGTTGTTGAAAGCAGTCATGTTTGTCAGTTTGCTGTTTGATCTCTTCACAACTGCAAGTAAAACGTTTTTAATCTTTCTGTTACTAATGTCTTAGAGGAAGCTATTGCAGCTAAAAGTGCCAACTTAATGAGGAAAAGGGTGGACTACTCTGAGGAAACTTGACACTGTTCTGCTTTGTGAATTCCTGCGCTTCTGCTGTGCAGCTAAAGGCATCTAACCAAAACGTTAAAACTGTGCAACATCCACAAGCTACATGGTAGTCACAGAAGCAATGACTGTAAAATTGAATGGTAGGGTGATATTCTACTTTTCATCTTATTTCATAATTGTAAATGTTTAGTACCCCCTTAACAGCAGTGCTGCCTGTGAGGCAACTGGTTGCAGTCTTCCCTCCAGAGCTGTGCATTTGTTGTATTTGTTGGAGGGGGAGCGTCTTTTTAATTTGTGATTTGTGACAGTGGCAGCCTCTAATTTAAGAAATTGTTTTGAGACTAGGAAGAATGTCACAATAGGATTGTGTGAAAAATTCAGCAACTACGATATGGTGAGAATGCTCAGTATTTCCCAAATCTGCTCACTTAAGGAGATGCACTGCAGTCCTTGTTCACGATCACAGTCAACTTAATTACTTATGTGATCCTGAACAAACCAGCCCTTTGAGCCTTTGCATTATGGGCTACAGTTATTTATTTTATTTATTTTAAAAAATTTTACCCAATTTTTTTCTCCTCAAAAGCAGCTTACATCATTAAAAGCCAATATTCGAAGCTACAAGCAGGATGTGTACACATGCTAGGAGTCTTGTGATGCCAGGCAATTTCTCCCAGTGGTTTCATGTAGATGTTAAATAACATAGGAGACAAAATAAAACCCTGAGAGACCTTGCAGGCTTGCAGCCCGAAGGTAGAATAGGAGTCTGCCCGCACGACCTTTTGAGTTGTCTCTTCTAGGAAGGACGGGAGCTACTGTAAAACAGTTCCTCCGAGTTCCATCCCAAAGAGACATTCTAGAACAGTGGTTCTCAACCTGTGGGTCCCCAGATGTTCCTGGACTGCAACTCCCAGAAGCCTCCACCACCTGCTTGGTGCTGGAAGGGGTTTCTGGGAGTTGCAGTCCAGGAACATCTGGAGACCCACAGGTTGAGAACCACTGTTGTAGAAGGACAGCATGATCAATGGCATTGAAAGCGACTGAGAGACCAAGCAGAACCAATAGGGACACACTCCCCCCTGTCCAGTTCCAGATGTAGGTTCCCCACCAAGACAACCAAAGCAGTATCTGTCTCAAAAGCAGGCCAGAATCCTAAATGAAAGGGATCTCTGTCATCCAAGAACCCCTGGAGCTGAGGAGCCACAATCTTCACCGGCACCTTGTCCAAGAATGCTAGTGAACCAGATTTTACTTGGGGCACTTTTACACGACCTCTAAATCCTCCTGCAACTTAAATTCGGACCAGAGATCGTGGGGGTTTGTCACTCTTCCTGTGTTCCCATCCCTCCGCACTCCATTGTTCCTGTCTGCGGTGAGGGGAGGGAGGAAAAAAGGGAGAAAAAAATGCAGGCTCACCTCCCTCTGCCGGTCGAAGCTGCCCTGAGCCACCCTGTAGTGATTCCTGTCTCTTAAAGGGGCGGCGGGGACAAAAAAACAAACAGAAGGCAAGGGAGCCCAACATTCACAGCTTTACAATGAGCATCGGAAGATTTTTTTACCTCCTGGAGGGCAGGAACTTGAAAAGTGCGCTGGGATGCCCTTAGGTGGGTACGGTCGTACTTAATTTTTTCAAAAGCTGGTGGGAAAATATTTTTAAGCTCCAGATCTGGGAGCCCTTTGCCTTGGATTTTAGGGGTCATGTAAAAGAACCCTTGCTGAACTTTTTTGTTGCTCTGCTCTTCAGTTTGAGTGGTGGTGTCTTCATAGATAGCAACAAGGAAACAGATGTTTTATCTGTATTCCTTTGCTGAGTAGAGCAGGAGTAGGTGGGTAAAGGTGAAATAAATGATTTAAAGCAGTCTGGGGAACAAAGATCTGCTCCTTTGACTATTGGTACAACAGCCCATCTCCTTCTATTCTCAGTCACAGTGAATGGAATTCTAGCCTTTGACACACAAATGATGGGAGAGAACCTAGTACTCAAATACCTGAGATGTCCCTTGGTGTTTGCTTCTAGAAGATTCTACAGAAGACAAAAATAATTATGAAATTGTTGCTTTAGGAATCCACCACATTGGAAATGGGGAAGGCTTATGGATCTTTCAGGGTAATTGTCACAATGTTTGATGTTCCATTCTTTACTGAGCTGACATTGGAGGCATTGGGAGAAAACAAACTGGATCCACCCAAGGTCTTAGGCAAATATGATGGGGAAAGTGTTACAAAACTCGAAAATGGAGGGACACAAGTCCTAATTGAACAGAAATATCAAAGAGAAATACTGTATTATATCTCCACTGCAGTAATCCCGGTCACAATAGGTAGTCGTAAAAGGTGTGTTACACACCTCATCCCTTTTTTTATTTGCACAAAAATGACATATGACAATTGCTGCAAAGGCATGGTTTGTTTGGTGTCTTCAGCAAAGAAACCCACTTAGCTACCTAGAAATTATAGACTAAAATCCTGTTGCTTGACATAGTAAATTGTGCTACAGTACAAGCCCATTGAATCAGTGGGGATTTGTTGAGTCAACCCCTCTGTAACTTTTGTTGACTCAAATTGGCCTCCTCCGGTTACAACTTACTTTAGCATTATAAGTTGCAATTAGAGCAGGCCTACTTCAATCAACAAACCTTATGAAGAAATCAACTTACCAGTGTGTCTGCTTAAGTGCAGCTTTCTATACTAAGCAACAGAATGTTATCCACAGTCTCAATAAAGAACAGTTTTATGTGGCCAAACATTTCCTAGAAAAATAGAGCAGCTCGCATGTGTTTTGAGAGATTTACTAGCCAAGAGTGGATATTTTTTTTTTGCAAATATAAATTGACTGTTGCCTGCAGCATCACCCTATGTAACAGATTAATCAGTTGCATATAGATTCAGTGACTCACAAATGTTTATAGCCACCTTAATTCTGATTATTTTTACAGTACTTCTAACAAAAAATGGTCCTGCATCTTTCTAATTCCAAGTGTGATTTCCTAGATGTGATGCTTTTTCTCTCTCCAAAATGGGGTATTATGAACTACCATTCAGAAAGCTGTCTAGTGTGTTTATCAAGCCTTTTGATAAGTTTATAAAAGGCAATCTGTTACATCATGATTTTTTTATGCATTCAACTCATTGGCCTGTTGCTGATATAATGTGCATAAATGAAATGGAGTAGCTCACCATGATAAATTGCTGCTAAATAGCTAGGCACCAGTCTTGTTACAAGTTGCACAATACTAATTGACACAACCCTCCTGACTGGAAAAAGGTAGGGAAAAGAACCAGGCAGAGAAGGAAATAACTAATTTCTACTGGGCTGGTTGACATGCACTGCAGCTTTCTCCAAGCCAAAACCTCTCAAAGGCATCCTACGGGGTGCAATAGATCCATTAGGTACGGCCCTCAACTGAAGCTGAAAATCAGTGACTTTTCAATATTTAACTATCCCAAATGGATGATTTTTGAACTTGGAATATCGTATGTCCAAACTTGCTTTTTTGAAAAATTAATCCCGCAAATCCATTTTTAATCATAGAAATTTAATCCACTGGGTTGGATCCAGCATAAGCCTTCTTTGAACCTAGATAGATAGATAGATAGATAGATAGATAGATAGATAGATAGATAGATAGATAGATAGATAGATAGATAGATAGATAGATAGATAGATAGCATAAGTCTTTTTTTGATCTATCTATCTAATCTATCTATCTACCTATCTATGTCCAGCGAAAGAATCTCCCTGATGAAAGGAGAAAGATGATCCTCACCAATTCTCTCTTCCTGCTGCACCCTGTTTCTATTCTATTGCTCTAGAATAGTAGTTCCCAACCCAGATGTTGTTGGACTGAGACTCCCAGAAGCCTTCACCACTATGGTACTGGCCAGAATTTCTGGGAATTGCAGTCCAAGAAGATCTGGGGACTCAAGGATGGGAACCATTGGTCTAGAAGACTTTGAGACTTCTCAGATTTGCGGTGGCAGGACAATGGATTGCAGTGGGAGAAGGAATTGACAAGGGAAGATTGATCCCCTTGCCCTTCCAGCCAGAGATAATTCTCTGAGTAGAAGTCTGCTCTGGGTCTGATTCCCATAATGAAATGAAACCTACAGTGTATGCATTTATATCACTGTTTATCTGTTGATTTGTATGGAAATAAATTGATCTCTGCATTCAAATCCATTTTATGCCTGATATTATTGTGGCTTGTTGGGGTGGGGGTGGGGAGAGACTTTTTGATAGGTGTGCAAAACACGACAGTGGAGTGTCATCTTCTTCTTCACTATGAATCGATGGAAAGGAAATCACATACACACACATCCCAGTAAATTTCAGGTGGATAAAAGGGGAGGCACAAAATGATGTTAAGCTGCTCCTTCTATTTTTTTTATAATCATAAAGCCTGAGGGATCATTGTACTTCCCTAGCAGTTTTTAAGCACCTTCCATCAAAGGATCTCCACATGCTTTGCAAACATTAATTAAACCTCACTGTACTCACTCAAAGGAGGTAAAGATTATTAATCCCAGTTTACATCTGGGCAAATTTAAGCACTGGGACATTAACAGGTATATTATACTTGCATGTAAAGCTATGGCTAATACCCTGCTCAGCCCAAATTTCCTTGTAGATAGGAAAAATGCAAATCTCACAAAAGAAAGAGGAATGAATCTCTGTGGTGGGTGGAATAGATCTTCCTTCAGCCCAGGGGAAAATAAGAGAACAACATCCTTTGAGATGCCATTGATCCAGAGAATGTTGTACAATTCCAATTTTTGTATCAACAGGGAGAGAAATGGGATTGAAGTAAACAGAGTGAATGCTGATGGGGTGGGGTGGGATGGGTACAGGGGTGTCCACACTTTGGTCCTCCAGATGTTTTGCACCACAATTCCCAGAATACCAAGCCGAGATTGCCAATGACAAAGGACTTGTGGGAGTTGTGGTCCAAAACATCTGGAGGGCTGAAGTTTGGACACCATAAGGTGGGTGGGTGGGAGTAAGGACAACCTGAAAGCTAACAGATTGATTTGATGCCTGGGAGATTAAGGAAAAGGGAGACTAGGAGAAACAATAATAGGAGGTAAGGTTTGGAGTGGTGGCTCTAATAACTTTTTCAGTGGAAGTTATTTTCCTTCTTGTGGACCTTCCAGCCAAACAGTCAAGATTAGGTGCAGCAGGACTAGACAGATCCCTACAGAAGGACATCCCTGAGAAACACAATCAAGACATCTACATTTGGGGTCAATCCCCCTGCAGGTCCACCTGTGTTGCTTTTACAGTGGCAATGCTAGGCGCCCACCATGAGATAACCACACTCCCCCCCCCGCCCCCGGGAGATATCCATATCCAAAGTTCCTCCTTAATTTAATTTAATTTTCCATTTTATTTTAATCTGTTTATTTTGCATTCCATTTTTGTTTGTTTGTTTGTTTGTTTTACCCCGTACGTCCTTGCTCCATCCTGCTGAGGGTATTTCCCCTCTTTTTTGATCATACTGTTTTTTTCTTTTTACCTTGAGGTTTTTATCTTGTAAACTGCCTAGAGTTCCTGTAGGAAGATAGTGTGATATATAAATGAAACAAACAAATTAATTAATCCTCTGAATTCAGTTCATTGTGGCGGTGCCTGAGTGCTGCATGTTGCCTGAAATCCTTGCTGATACCATCCATTCTGGGTCATGGGTGTACGTGGGGTGCTTTTTTATTTTCACCTTTTTCTTCTTCCTCCTCCTCTCTTTAAAGAAGCCTTTTGTGCATCTGCATACTGTTCACGCATGGGTAAGGAAAAAAACAAACAAAAATCAATGTGTCAGCAATTGATCAGCTGAGGGCAATGAGTGAGGAAAAACAACAGGCCACAGATATGGAAACAGAAATGAAGAAACGAGGAGCAGCCTAACTGGAGAAGAATGGGAAGGATAGCCAAGAGAGGGGTGATGTGATCTATAGGGCAGGAAACAGTGCAACCCACACTTTGAGGCAGGAAACATCGGCATACCCACTGATCCAATAATCTCAAGCAGCTGTGGTTTATCAGTGCACACAGTACACTCCCAGATCAGCTCTAAATAAAAGTATCCCTGAAAACCAGAAGTATATTTTCATCAGGAAAACCCCTATTTGTGCCAGGTTGTTCTCCTGTGTCACGTGAAGTGCCGACAGCAGACTTGAACTTCGCCTCAGTGTGCATCTTGGTATAACTCTGGCTATGGTCTGACCTCAGCTACTTTTGTCATCTTTAGAACTTCCCTCGTTTATTCTTCAGACGCTGAAGCTCTACCGAAAAGCAACAACAGGGAATAAATCCCAGTGACTCCCTCTTTCGGGGAAAGCCAGCAAGCCACTGGCCCAAGGCTGGCCAATAAGAGAAAGCAGGCTTGTGACTTGTCTTGTCGATTTGTGCGGTGCTCAAAATAATTGTTTGGGGGGGGGGACCCCTGTTCTTTTGAAAAGCGCAGAAGATGACCGGATGGTGGTCACTGGTCTTTATTGAGTATCACAGTGCTGTCACAGGACACTAGACAAAGCAATATAAATAAAAGGAGACCGTCATGCCTTCTCTGGAGCCTTTTTAATGTAAATTTCATCCCAGAGGTAGGAGCCACAGAGGAAGGAAATGGGAAGATGGCCAGAGAAACAAGGGAGGCAAAAAGAGGCACACATGAATCCAGACACTTGGGCTTGGGGAAGGATCCCTTATGAGGAAAGGCTAAAACATTTGGGGCTCTTTAGTTTGGAAAAAAGGCACCTCAGGGGGGATATGATTCAGATGTACAAAATAATGCAGGGCATGAGTATGAGTAAAGTGGATAGAGGGACGCTCTTCTCCCTCTCACAATATACCAGAACTAGGGGACAGTCACACAAACTGAAGGTTGGGAGAGTGAGAACAGACAAAAGAATTATTTTTACCCAGTGTGTTGTCAGTCTGTGGAACTCCCTGCCACAGGATGTGGTGATGACATCTGGCCTGGATGCCTTCAAAAGGGGATTGGACAGATTCCTGGAGGAAAAGTTCATCACAGGTTACAAACCATGATGGAGATGTGTAATCTCCAGGCTTACAACCAGGGTACTTTAAGGGCCAGATGCAGGGGAGTGGTTGCAGGAGTCAGATATCTAATCTCATACACTCCCAAACGCATTTGGTGGGGCCACTGTGAGATACAGGAAGCTGGACTAGATGAGCCTTTGGCCTAATCCAGCATGACTCTTCTTGTGTTCTTATGTTCTTATAATCTGGGCCTTAGCATTCCCTTTACATGGACTGCTTTTTGACAATCTTGGATTCTGGACTGAAAAAAAAAACCACTGGATTTTTATGCACAGTGAGGGAATAGTCTTCTTCCCGGGTTCAGTGCTCTTGTCCTTCGTTGCCTTTGACTTTGACATGTCTGGACAATCCATCAGGTTGCTTTATGCCACTCCATCAACTCCTAAAGCGTCCCTCCCAACCCACTTTACCTCCAATCACATCCTCCAGCCAGCCACCAGTGGCCATGGCCTCATCTATCCCCTTCCCCTCTTCGCCCCCTGCTTCTTCCGCTCCCTGACAATTAAAGAAAGTACAAATCTAAGCCCAAACAAATCAATGTTTACGGATTTGTAATAAGTTTCTCTCCCCCTTATTTATTTATTTCCTCCCCAGTCACTAAAGCAGCAGCGGCAGCAACAACTTTCAAGGAACAGGTCTTTTTTTCTTTCTTTTTTGCCAGAGGGTGAATCATAGCCGTATTGATTTGATTATGTAAAAGCTCAAGAGGAACCTCAAGCCCGATACAGAAATATCTCATAGCCCAAACCCTGTGGGACATACAGTAGAGAAAGAGAGAGAGGGAGGGAAAAAAATAAGAAGAAAAGCAATCTTTATATTGTTCCTGATAAAAGCATCATTAGTTCCCTCGCAGCGAAACCATTTCTATGCTGATCCAGTGCAGGCAGTTTTATTTATTTATTTATTTATTCGTCGTCGTCTTTTTCTTTCTCCTGGAGAAACCCACTCAGACATAATTAACACTCCGTTACTCGACTCCGGTTTCCCTCCGGAGTGCGCCGTGGAGAGAGAGAGAGAAAGGAAGCGAGGGGTGTCGTGAAGTCGATCATACACCGTTGCCCTTATAGGGTGATCTTCCTTAGTTTCTAGCCACCGTGAACGGTGCTCGGCGCATGTGAGACTGTGGCACCCTCTTCTGGGCCTTCCGCTCCTTCCAAGTTTAATCTGGAGTGAAATCCGTCCCTTCTCCGTCTAAAAATTTCCCTTCTCGACGCACTCCCCCCCCAAACTCCCCCCCCCTCCAGCCGCACCGCACGAACTTGCTCCAACTTTTCCCCCACCTACCCACCCAACCCGTCCGCTCCCGGGTGCAATTCTTCTCTCCCAGCCGCCGCGCCGCTACAAAGGCACCGCCGGCATCATCATCATCCCACGTCCCGCCCGACCTGCGAAGGCAGACACGCCGCCCGCTTGTCATAACAAAAAAGTGAAGGGGAACCGTTTACCCTTCGGAGGAGTTTTCCGCCCAACAAACCTCGCCACCCCGCTCACCACGCACGAGCCCTCGGCGGCGGCGGCTGTTGTTAGAAGGGTGGGAAGTTTTTCTTGTTTAAAGCTAAGAAGCTCTCCTTCCCACCCCAGTCCCAACCCTCTCTCTCTCTCTCTCTCTCTCTCTGAAGAAAAACCACCCACAGTCACGCTTGTGCTTCTGTTTGCTCGCTACAGGATTAATACTTGGCCAGAAGTGATCCACCTGGACTAACTTTGGTTCACGCAGGGAAAGTCTGTCCTGTACATTCACACCGCCACCCCTTCCCTCTTCCTCCCCGGGATTCTCTCTCTCTCTCTCTTTCTCTCTTTCTCTCTCTCTCTCTCTCTCTCTCTCTCTCTCTCTCTCTCCTGTGACTTCAACACACACACGCACACACACACACACAAATCCGCACACGCACGAAAATGGAAAATATGATCTTTTCCTCCAGAGGCTCCTCCTGCGTGGATATGTTGATCTCATGTGGTAGAAAGAACTGATTGTGAAGGAGTTGACTTCCTGGATCTTTTCGCTTGGCCCTTTAGAATGAAGTCTTGACTTTGACTTTGTATCGAAGAACCCTTTGCAGGGAAAAGACCGCATCAGAGGGCCCTCAAATGTTTCTGGACTGATTGTGATGTGGGGGAGCACATTCCACAACTGAGGCTGAATTGACCCCGTGCAAATACCTCCTAACTGTGCAAGCTTTCAACACAGAACTCTTCATTAGGCTAGAATAGATGGTACCAAAAATAAATAAATAAATAAATAAATAAATAAATAAATAAATAAATAAATAAATGTTTAAAAAGAGTAAGAAATGAGGCAACCGAAAGTCCTCAAATTAGGGAAAATGTGAGGCAGTTACACAAGATGGAGCCTGCAGAGGGAATAAATTCCTGGTCCATGTGCAAGCACCAGAATACAGAGTAGGGACGGACTACTAGTAGGGTATGCTGCACTTGATCTTAGCCCAAAGGCTGAGAACCAAAGTACTGTATCCTGAGACAAGGAAGCAGTCCCTCCTCTCTACTTTTAAACATATCTGCTTCAATGCAGCATTTCCATCTGCAGATTTCTCCCTTGGCTGCTTGCCATTTTTTGTTTTCCTAGCCCAAAACTGGGAAGGGGGCTCGGTTGATCCTTCCAGGTCATTTTTGCAGGCCTTAGGTTCAAGGGAGTTGTGTTATTTTAAAAAAAAAAAAAACACACCAAGAGGGGTAATAGAAAGCTGTAACTTCAAACTCTCATCAGTTTAGCTGAGCACAGCAGTCTTTAGAAACATAGCCTGTGCATAATTATGGGCTTTCCCCTCATCTTTGTGTCAACCTCAAGGGACAGATGACTGTGTAAATTACAGTGCTGTGGATAATTAAACAGTCTAAGCCACTGGTTGAGTTGGGCCACAGGTCTACAGAGCCATGCGTCGGGAGCTGAGATCCTCAGCATGCTTCCTGGGAGAAGAGCCAGCCTGCGTGGGCTTGATGGAGAAGCTCCCGGGTCCCAGAGCACCCTAAAGAAAGGTGCATTAAGTCTTCTGCAAATGCCTTTCATCCTTCCGAGGTCGGTAAAAATGAGTACCCAGCTTGCAGGGGGCGGGGGGCAATGTGTAGCCTGCATACTGTAATTAAAAACTGTAAACCGCCCCGAAACCACTTGAAGTGGTATGGGGCGGTATATAAGCAGAACACTTTGGTTTGTAGGTGCATCAACTGAACAATGTTCATACTTCGGAGCATTAAGAGATGATACCTTATCGCACAATCCTACAAAACCAAATTCCAGTGAATTTAATTGGGTCGGCATTGGTGATTTTCATGCATTAAAGAGTGCGCCCCCCCTCCTGTTCTGTGGCTCCCACAGGCTTCTCTGCGATGTAGACGAGCAAAATGGATCCACAAAAGCTGGGATGGGAGGTTTTTAATTTTTCCAAAAATGGCCACAACATGGCTAGTAGTTGATGATATCATCAAAGTGGCACAGCTTAATTGACACAACAGGATTCTGGCCAGCATGTGTAGCTGGGACCATAACACGGGTAGGAGAGGTTTAAATTGTCTCTCCCCTACTCGTTGGCTTGCCTAAATTTGTGCTTTTTCGGAACCAAAAAAAAACAGGAGACAGTGTTTGTTTGCAGAATCAAGTGAGTGTTTGTGTGTCAAGGTCTAGGCAACTTCAGTGGTGGTCCTTTTTTTACTGACCTATGTTTGCCCAACCAGAATGAATAAGGTCAGAATGTCTAATAAAAGCTTATTTCTTTTTTTTGTTTGTTTTTAAACATTTTGATAGATTACAATGTTTTAGTGCTTCAGTGGATTAGAAGAATATGCAGTACAACAAACTTTCTGGTTCCTCTAAAAGGGGCAGGAGGCAAAGTCAAAGCACAAAAAGTAATTAAAATGATTTAAAGTCTCCTACATCAACTTTTTTCACCTCCCAAGAGCAGGTTTACAAGAAAAGTGAGGTGGGGAGCCTCTGGGGGTCTTGGTCTGCAAACTCCGGAGCTGGTGGGGAAACATTTAAACCTCCGGAGCTTGCAGCCATTGATATGAGGAGGGGACATGGTATAAACGACCAAAAAATGGCAACTTCAGTGGTGGTCGTTTTTCGGAACGGGTATGTTTGGCCGGTCAGAATGTCTAATAAAAGCTTAAATTTTTTAAAACATTTTGTTGTTTACAATGTTTTAGTGCTTCAGTGGATTAGAAGAATATGCAGTACAACAAACAAAATTCTGTTGCCTAAGTTCGCTCCGGTGTAAGTCAGAGCACTGTAAGTAATTAAAATGATTTAAAGTCTCCTACCTCACTTGTTCCAACTTCCCTGAGGTTTCCTCTGCCCTTGGGGAGCCTCTGGGAGTCAGGGTGACGGGGGCCATGGGGGTGTAAAAGTTAAAAAAATCACTGCCATTGATATCAGGAGCGCTGAGTTTGGGAAGAATGGGGGGCGAAAGAATGAGCTTTTAACACACACACACACACACACACACGGGCAAGTGGGCACACAGGGTATCACCATTTGATAGAGTTCTGTTCTTGGCTTGCACCCCAAATCATAAGTCAAAAATTGCAAAAAAATCTTCATGTTGGGAAAATAGTGAAAATCCTTTCCTCAGTTAATTATTTATTTTTATTTATTTTTTTTAAAATAAATCTTATACACCTCCCACTACCCAAAGGTCTCGAACCTCCACCAATCTATCCAATAAAACAAAAAAAACATCAAACAAACTGCCAATTAAAATAAACAATAAAAACTATACTAAAACATCACACTTGCCATCAGAAGACAAATCTATATGATGAAATCTTTACTAATGGAATACTGTCAGATTATTTTACTAAATTCAGCAACAGATTCTGCCATTGCCTGAGAGCTTGGAAATGACTAATTGACAACCAGTTATTTCTAACTCAATCTTTTCGGATCACACCACAACTAAGATGGCCAGCCCTCCTAATTCAACAAGGGATCCAACTCTTCCACTAGTTAGTTTTCTGGAAGGTGCCTCGGCTTTTATGCCTGAAGAAGACATCCAGAAGTTTATTCTTTGCCTTGTCTTGCTGCTTTGGGTTCTGTTACAGATATTCAGGCCATGACTAGGTAGATGGGAGGAATGTGTGCTTTGTACCACAGACCAGCATCTTGCAGCATTCAGAAAGCTTTTAACTCAAAAGTAATTTGAATTACTTTTAAAAACTAGGGTAGATAAGTGTTACTCTTTAAAAGAAATTGTAACTGTTATAATAGCTAATTTCTTGGACTCTGTAATTATGGCCTGCTAATTAAGAGTAAATTCCACATGTTTCTGTATTGATTTGGAGTTTTTTGATCTAAGATTTCAAAAGAAAATTGAGTTGATTATGATCTTGATATTAACATGGCATGGAAACAGCCACAGTAATTTTCTCCCCCAGCCTTCTGAACATGATGACAGCCCAGGACAGGATGGGAAAGGCCATACCCCCAGAAACCAACCCTTGTTCTGGAGATTAGCAAAGATTTCATCAGGCATTTTTTCAGAACATGCTTTCAAACCTCCAAAACATTCCTATGCAGTGAATTATTAATTTCCCTTCTTTGCTTGTGATCCAGTATTAATCACACAGTGCTCTTCCAGTGATGACATTTCTAATGCCATTTTCCAGAAGGAGTTACAGTCCATGGAATCTTTCTGGCTAAGTCTATGAGAAATCCAGAATTCAAAGGTCGCTCAGTTGATGGAAGTCCTGTCTTCTAAAATAATCAGAATCTGCTTTAGTTTGGAAGAATAAGGAGCAAAAGAATGAGTTTTTCACACACACACACACACACACACACACACACACACACACACACACACACACACACACACACACACACACACACACACACACCATTTGTAGTAGCTCTGCTTTGGCTTGCGCACTTATTCATAAGTCAAAAATTTAAAAAGGCTAATCTTCATGTTATGTAAATTGTGTAGAAATCCTTTCCTCAGTTAATTATATGATGAAAGCTATTGCTTTACTAGTTGTTTTCATGGAATACTGTCAGATTATTAATTACTAAGATGTACATAGGCAACAGATTCTGTACCACTGTGCTGAGAGCTTGGAAATGACTAGTTATTGACAACTAGTTATTTCTAACTAATTCATTTTCTTTAAACGTACAACTAAGATGGAGTGCACTTGTAATTCAACAAGGGATAACCTAACTCTTCCACTAGTTAGTTTTGCAGTTGTGCGCGAGACTGCAATTTGTGAAGAAGGGAATGCAGGTTTATTCTTTGCCTTGTCTTTTTTTTAAATGCCAGATGTTTTTATGACTAGGTAGATGCAGTGGGTTTGCTTTATAGCAACAAACCAGCATCTTGCAGCATTTTTATTTTATTTTATTTTATTTTAATTTTAATTACTTTTAAAAATTTAGGCTAGGGGATGGGATGGGTTAAAAGATTTTTTATAACCATTATAATAGCTAATTTCTTGGACTCTGTAATTATGATGTCTGCTAGGCAGAGTAACTTTCCAAGGTCCTTAGAAATCGCAGTCGGGGGAGTACATGATCTAAGATGAGCAGAGGGAGGAGGGCTGGCTGCTGGTGCTGGTGGAATAAGTGAGTTGATTATGATCTTGTATTAACATTCTTGGAAACAGCCACAGTAACTTTTCAGGCACAGAATTTCTGAACATGATGACAGCTGTATATTTAATGGGTTTTCTCAGTTTGAGGATTTTTTTCTGATATTGGAAAGGAGGTTGACTGAGATGGGAGGTTGGATTTATTTTAAAAGCATATTTTTCAGAACATTTATTTTCATTTTCCCAAAACATTCCTATGCAGTGAATTTATTAATTTCCCTTCTTTGCTTGTGACCTCAGATATTAATGCCCACAGCCCATCCGCCAGTGATGACATTTCTAATGCCATTTTCCAGAAGGAGTTACAGTCCTTGGAATCTTTCCCGCTCAGTCGCCTGAGAAATCCAGACCGCCCAAGGTCGCTCAGTTGATGGAAGTCCTCTCTTCTAAAATAATGCCACAATCTGCTTTTCTCCTGTAGTATCAGAAGCAGCAGATGGATAGCTCCTACCCAGATAAGATACTGTATGTATAGATATGCTGGCGATGTCTGGAATACACATCCCCAGTTTGAACATTATTTTAGAAGACGCTATTCAAAAGTGCCTGGATGCCCTAACCACATCCGATCTCGCCTGATTTCGGAAGCTAACCAGGGTCGTCCCTGGTTAGTACTTGGATGGGAGACCACCAGGAACACCAGGTGCTGTAGGCGCCTGGAGTAGGAACTGGCAAACCACTCCACTATTCCTGTCAAGAAAACCCCATGGACATGTCATGAAGAGTCGGTCACCACTGTAATGACGCAACACACACACATTCAGAAGTGCACCTGCCCTCCCTAGCATCTGGAGAAGTCCTGCTTGTGGTGCCCTCACCAACTGTCTGGTGTTCCCAGACCTACATGTATCATAGCAATGCATAACCACAGAAAAGCTCAGTGATGCTACTTTTATTTGATAACTCCATTCCCAATCTTGGGTCCCCAGATATTCTTGAACTAAGACTCCTGGAGCCCTTCACCACTAGCTATATTGGCCAGGATTTCTAGGAGTCCAAGACCATCTGGGGATCAAGATAGGAACCACTGCGTTAGAGAGCTAGTTGTTTTCCACACTTTGCCCTTTAGGTTTTAGTTAGGAAACTTGTATATTTTTGTGTGGGGTTTTTTTCAGGGAACAAGCAGCTGATTTGTTTTCTCCATTGTTTCTCAAGTATTGGAAATCTCTTATTTTAGATAATACAGCAGTAACCCCCCGCCAGGTACTGCGGCCCCACTATATCGCGGGATTGCAGTACCTGCATCTTGGGGCCACACGGGGGGCTGGCGGGGGGCAATCACATCACCCCATGCCGCCCCCGGGCCCCTCTGAGAAGCCTCAGAGCCACGCGGGGGGGCGATTGCATCACCCTGCGCCGCCCCCCCCGGACCCCTCAGAGAAGCCTCGGAGCCGTGCGGAGGAGAGGCGGGGGCTATCGTATTGCCCTGCGCTGCCCCTGCACTCCTCCGAGAAGCCTTGGAGCCGTGCAGGGGGTGGCAGGGGGCGATCGCATTGCCCCACGTCGCCCCCCAGGTCCCACCCAACCCACTTCCACATATCGTGGATTTTCAAGCATCGCGGGTCGGGTGGGTCCCTAACCCCCGCGATAGGCAGGGGGTTACTGTATACAATTTTAAATATTTGTTATTTTAAGTGTGTTTTTATCTTGCAAGTTAGCCACCCTGAATTTTTGTCAAAAGGGCTGTGGTTTAAAGTTTTAAAAGTGAAATATACTGTATTTTTAGGATGTCCCACTTATTTTGAACATCTAGCTCATTCAACTGGCATTTTCAGTAAATGTTTTCCTTTGATTCCAAAGGTTTTGTTGGGTTAGGGTGTGACCACATAGTGTGGGAAGTGTGAATTTGCTCAGTCACTCGCTATGAAGTCACACCAGTGAGTTGGGGTTTCCCTGGGTTAGTTCAAAATAGCCAGGTCAGTGGTGGCTTCTTGTTCCACCCCTTGATCCACAGAGAGCAGCACAACTGCTTGGAGCAGAATGGGGTGATTTGTAACAGAGTGGGCGTTCCCATCTATGACTGCTTTCACATGACCCTAAAATCCACTGCAAAATGCTCGCAGATGCGGAGCATAAAATTGTTTTCCCACCAGCAGCGGATTTTTAAAAAAAAGTACGACCACGCCCACTTAAGCGCACCCCAGCACATTTTACAAGTACCTGGTCTCAAGGAGATAATTTTTTTTCCGATGTGGATTTTAAAGCTGTGAATGCCTGGCTCTCCTCCGCCTTCTGTTTGTTTTTGTTGCCCCCCCCCTTTTAACAGACAGGAATCCTTAATGGGCTTCCTGTCCTGATACAATTAGCTGCTGCCGAGGCAGGCGGAGGTGAGCCTGCATTTTTTTTCTCCCTCCCCTCACGGCAGACAGAAGCAATAGAATCAGAGTGTGGGAGGGTGGGAACACAGGAAGCAGGACAAAAACCACATGATCACCCTCTCCCACATCCACTATAGTCTGAAACTCTGCAGGCCTACGAAGGAGGTGAGACACCCCACTCCCCACAGGGGCATCAGCGCTACCACCCACAGTCTCACATGCCTGAACATTTTTTTTGTTGTTGCCTTTTCCGGCATCTGACCTCTGACATTTCAGATATTAATTGTTTTTGTGTAGGACAGGCAACAATGTAGCCAGTTAGACTGCAACACAAGGTGCAGTGGTGCAATAAATGTGGGTGCCTTTAAAAGGGGAGCAGTCACATACAAGGTGAATAAGGCTATTGGTTGGAATACCCAAGTATGCCCCTAAATGCCACTTTCTTGGGAAATGAGTGAGATTATGTTACTCTGCCATTATCCGCTTCTTTGCTTCCCTTGGGAATGTGGTTCGTCATGTGGGAAACAGGATGCTAGCAAAGCAAATGTGTTCTGCTTATATACCACCCCATAGTGCTTAATGCACTGTCTGGGCGGTTTACAGTTTATTTATGCAGGCTACGCATTGCAAACCCAGTGAGCTGGGTACTCCTTTTACCGACCTCGGAAGGACAGAAGGCTGAGGCAGACATGAGCCAGCTACCTGGGACAGAACCCCAGCTCGCGAGCACAGTTATAGCTGCAGTACAACAGTTTAACTAGGCAGTTGCCTAGGGTGCCAAAATGGACAGGGGCACTGCCCAGCCTGCTGCCCCCTGCCACTGAGGCCCAAACCCACCTGCTGCTGCTGTCACCACCCTACCCCCCCGCCGCCACTGACCAGTTTGAACCCCCGCTGCCCAGCCACACAAAAACCCTAGCGCTGGCCCTGGCTGCAGTACAACAGTTTAACCACTGTGCCACAAGGCTCTTCGAGGATGCTTGACCAGTTTGATCCAGCACAATGGCTGGTGCACTGAAACTTTCCATTATTCACTGGGTAACTTTGGCTTTATCTTCTGTCCTTCAACTTCCCCTGTTCCACAGTTCTGGGGTGTGAATAAGATGCTGTATGTTGCATATCATATACACAAGTACATGATATGACATCATGTACGTGTGTACATGATATGCAACATACGAGTAAAACAAATGTGATAGGTAACCAAGAACAACCTATAGTTGAGTCTTAAAATAAATCTCAGTACCTACCAATGTTTGCTTACATTGACTCTAATCTTATCCCCTGTTATGCTATTGCAAGGAAAAAATAAGATCAGTAGAATCAGTACAGTTTCAGTGGATTGAAATGTTTCTTAATATGGTGAGTGAGTGGTACAGTACCGACATCTAACAATGACGGTGATGATGACTGTGGTTATTGTTGTTGCTATTGTCGTCGTCATCTTTGAACCACAGCACTGGAAGACACCCTATACCAGCGGTGATGAACCTTTGGCACTCCAGATGTTTTGGACCACAACTCCCACAGCCCTTTGTCATCAGCAATTTATGCTCGGAATTCTGGGAGTTGTGGTCCAAACCATCTGGAGTGCCGAAGGTTTGCCATCACTGCCCTATACTTTTGATTCTCTTTTTAAAAAATATACACATTGATTTTTTTTCCCCTCCAAGAAAACTTTTACTGGGAGCATACTTTTTTTTTTTTTTTTGCATTCAACATTTCCCAGATCATTGGCTTAAGAATCTTCAAGAATTAATAACCTCTGAACATTTGCTGTGGCTGGAAGCTTTAATGGACCAGTCTTGCTGATCCCCAGTTTCCACCCCCTCAAAACTAAAACCCTAACTATAAATCAAAAGCACTGGAATGAAGTTCAGTCACACATCACAGAGCAGCAGTTTTATGGGGAGAACGTGGTCCAGATAATTTCTAGAACAAATACTATAATTGCATTTTTGCTAATGCTATCCCATTTACAAACTTTGAGTCATAAGAAAGATGTCATGCTGACTTTGATCAGTGTAACTTTACCTGGGATTATTACCCCAACCCCCAATCGTATTCCAAATGTTCCTGGTATAACATGAACTTGAGGCCCAAAATCCATTTGATTAAAATAACCTCTGATGCACAGTCTGTGAAGCTATATCATTTAATAGTGTGATTGTTAAGAGAGTTGTTTTATTATTGACATTCTATGAATCGTCGAAAAGCTGGGAAGTCAATATTTAACAGCTTCGGGTCAGATTTAGCAATAGGATTTCTTGTTTAAGAAGTGGCAAAGGATTAAATTCTATATTCAGCCTGCAATGCCAGGTAATATACATAGCCATTATCTGATCAATATTCTGTTTCTGATGCGGGGGGTGGGGGTGGGGTAGAGGAGAAGCAAACCTGGTTTCCTTGGAAAACGATAGCAAAATCGTAGAAATCATATTTGTTCATTAAAGGAATTGGGGGGATCACTCCCCACTCCACCCAAAGAATCTGTTATTCTCATTATTCTAAAGTGCTCCTGCATACAGCCTGTTGCACATGAAAGATGGCTATTGGATTCCCAGCACAGTTGGGTTCCACTGTCTCAGACAGCGGGAGTTGCATGGATTTAAGAGCACTTTCTACTTGAGGAAGTGAAAACCCTGAGGAAAGGGAGGTTGAAGAAGCACGCCAGCGATGCCTTGCATTGATGAACAATTTGATTGAGCCTCGTAGACTCACCATCCCAACGACAGAGGTCATTCTCTCGTCTATATCCCAGCCAAACAAAGCAAGGAATCGCAAAGAATTTTCTTTTTGTGGGAGAATTTTTATTTTGTGAACCACTAAAGTTAACGGCAAAAGGAACTGATGTTTTTTTTTTTCTTTTTTTTTAATTTTAAAATAACATTTTATTAGATTTGTACTATATACAACCAATATCTCTCATAGTCATGACACATATCGATAAAATAATCTTTAACCTATTTACATCCATACACATATATATGCACCTACAAATACAGAATCATCATTCTACCCCTTTTCTATCCTCTAACCAGGAACAGAATGAGCTCCAGGATTGAGCAAATTTACATTCCTCCTTATCTTAATCACAAAGAATTTTCGCTGTCAGAACAGAGACTTGGCTGGCTGGCTGGCTGGTGCTGGGATTTCTTTTAAAACTGAACCCTTTTTGTGGCAAATTACCTCATTATATATTCTTGAAAATATTTTTCACAAATCTAGAAATCCCTGTGGGGAAGAGCACTCCTTATTTAAAAACAAACAAAATGAAAATCAATTATTGACACAAAAATATTCAGCAACATAGATGCACTAAGAGTCTAGAAATACTTTACAATAAAGGGGGAGGGGGAGGAAGTCTCTGTGTTTGTTGTTTGGATTCTTTTTATGTTTTTTTTTTTGGTCCACACACTGTTTATTCCTGTTTGTCCAAGATCAAAATAAATAAAAAATGTCGAAACTGAGAAATGCCCTATTTGGGGCACATTGTGAGAGGGCAAGATTGTCTCTGGAAGAGTCAAAACTGCTGGGGAAGGTGGGAGGCCACAGACAAAGAGGAAGACAAAATATGAGAGGGACTTACTCCCTGAAAGAAGCCGCAGGCCCTGAGTCCACAAGAGCTGAGGAGGGAGGATGAGAACAGGACATTTGGAAGAGCACTCATTCATAGGCTCACCATAAGTCAGAGGCACATCATGGCAACAGTACATTTATTTATTTATTTATTTATTCATTCATTCATTCATTCATTTATTCATTTATTCATTTCTAGACTTTCCGATTTCCCAGAAGGGACTCTGGGCGGTTCACACGAAAGCCAAACAAATAGTAGGCAATACAAAAAAAGAATCAATAAACAGCAAAGACATAACACTAAAAGTGTTCTGCTTATATACCGCCCCATACCACTACAAGTAGTCTCTGGGCGGTTTACAATTTTAATTACAGTGTGCAGGCTACACATTGCCCCCCCAGCAAGCTGGGTACTCATTTTACCGACCTCGGAAGGATGGAAGGCTGAGTGAACCCTGAGCCTGCTACCAGGAATTGAACCCAGGTCGTGAGCACAGTTTTACCTGCAGTACAGGCATTTAACCACTGAGCCACGAGGCTCCTACTAAACAGCCAATGGAATAAAAGGCCTGGCAAGAGGCAAAACTATAAACGGTGGCAAGAAAGGTACGACAAGACAGGACAACCCAACATTATATGACCGATCGCCAAATGCTTCCCTAAAAAGCCAGGTCTTTAATGCTTTTTTAAAAGGCTGTTAGGGACTCTGTTTCTTAAGGTAGTTTGTTCCACATTGTGGAACCAGCCACCGAGAAGGCCCGATTGTGAGTAACAACCTGACAGGCCTCATGGAGGGTGGCCACGTGGAATGAAAGCACCAAAGATGCTCTGATGGGTCGGGCTGTCGCTGGCCTAAGAACAAGATCAATCTATTTTTTAAACTGGGCATGAAAATCAGAAATATGACGAAGACATATATACCTTCTGCCTACTAGAGAGGGTGTTCCCTCAACATCTCTAATATGGCTACCTTCACATTGTACTGGAACTGCCACAAATCACTGGGAAGGCGGGATTTCGAGAATAAATGGTGTTAAGACCTAGATGACTTTGAAAGAAGAATTTTAATTTTTTTAAAAAAAAAAGAAAATCATGTGAAAACCTCCATGTTGAGTGGTGGAAGCTATTTTGTCGAACAGTGTCTTACTAGATAATGGAACGATCAGTATGAAAAATCAAAAGTGTTCCTTTGCTTTTCATCCAGGTCCAGGATAGTAATCATAGGCAGCTGAAAGAGAGATGTGTGGAGCCCCTGACATCTTATTTGCAAGACTCCATTAAATGGAGAAGGCATGCAAAGAGGGACTCTGTCTTGGTTTGATCTCAGTCAGCTTTTGGGAGTTTCCTCAAATTAGGTCAGGCAGACACTCTGCGATTCCACCGTTCTCCTCCTTTTGGGCCACAGAGTTATCGCACAGCTAGGCATTGTGGGTTAGTTGAGAGACTGCAAGCCTTAAAACTAGCACAGTGTACAGGTCCCCTGATTTGGTTCAAGGGCTGGTTTGGTATTTTGGAATAGATGCTGAATTGGTCTGAAGCAATCTGGATTCTTGAAGCCCAAATCTGAGCAGGTGTGAAATTCACGTCAATTGCCCTCCCACTGACTTGCCTTGGAAAACCAAAAGACTGCTTTTGCTTTTTTTTTTTTTTTTGTGCTGCTGCTATTATTTGCACTGCTGCATAGAAAAGCTGGAGATTTAATTTACCCTAAAGAGAAATGGCTAACTTAAGGAATTTGCCTGGCAATCACCTTTAAAATTCCCTTTCAAAAAATAAAATATTCTTCTTAGAAACATGCACACTTCCTGGAGAGATCAGTTATGTCCCCTCACTGTCCTTATAGGGTTTTTTTTATTTTTTGTTTGTTTGGTTATCTCAAAGCCACCTTCCTAGCACTTATTAAAAAGTGTTACAGTTAAAGAATTCTACTAAAGAGCCCGTTAAACATCCAGGTTGCTGCTTAAATGCAGCAAAGTAAACCCTGCATCTGTTCTTTAGAGTTCTGGCATGGTATTCCCCATAAGCACTATCTTTTATTAGAAAGGCAGGATACAAACAAACAAACAAACAAACAATAAATAAATAAATAAATAAATAAATAAATCCCCACACACATACCAGGAATGGAATTACTGTATATCCACTGATCAATTGACTATAGCAGGGCTGTTCAACTTTGAACAGGCCAAGGTCTACTTTTTCCAGCCCAAAGTGCCTGAGGGCTACTACAGTAAAACCTCTGCTTATGAATTTTATCCATTACAAGCACATGCTCATAAGTAAAAACTTTTGTAAGTAGACCAGAGATTTCCCATAGGAATGCATTGAAAACCAATTAATCTGCTCTGGAGGGAACAGATTTCAATGCACCATGGCCCTTGAACTGCCCAGCTCAGCTGAGACAGCGGCCTGGCAGACTCAGAACTTTGCTGGGGCAGTGGTGGTCCTTGGGATGGGGGAGGGAGGGGTAGATAACTTATCACCTCACCTTTTTTTTATCGATGACGGGCGGTCTACTTTTGAACCCTTCGTGGGCTACCAGTAGCCCCCGGTCTACCTGTTGGGCAGGCCTGGACTATAGCATGAGTGATTTCACAACCAGTATGCTAAGAGTAATGCTTCTGTGATTTCTCTGATGATCTGTGCTTCACCAGTAAGGTGCTACCTCATGTATTAAGTTGGGCTTAAGCACAGCACAGTGGTCACCAGGAAGGCCAGCAGATGTGGGTCAACATGAAGAGTAGGAAATAGGCAAAGATCATCAGGTAAAATATTGCCCTCCTGACACCTGTGGGTGAAGCAAACCCGTTTATTTAAAGATATCTCATTAGTACTGATTGTTACATTGATTATCAGATATAGCAATCACATATACACATACACTCACACACATGTGTGCGTGTGTGTGTTAAAATATTTAAGAGATATAATGGACTGGAAATTAAATAGGCAATAAAAATAAAAGTGCTACCTGTGTTTCACATTCACAATGTGAATCAGATGTTCAATATAATTATCATAATTATCATACTAGATTCTAAGATTATGAGGTTATAAATGTATTGGAAGATTTTAGATGTATACAGAAATGCACACATATAGACAAATGAAATAGAAGCAGTCTATTTAAAAAGTGAACCATATAGAAGAAAGCAAATTAGACATCTTTTAGAATGACTTGGGCCAATAGAGTGGTGAGTAATACTGTAATAGAGAATTCTCAAAATATGCAACAGTTTAACACACAGTAACCAAAGAAGCAAACATAGGATAAGGTGTAGCTACCCTAATTCTCAAGGAAAAAACAAACATGGGATGTGAAGACAGACACTCAAACCGATCAGTAACACCCCAACCTCCACCAGCTCTGTGCTCGGCTAAGTACCGCAAAGAATAGCTGAATGAAGAGCTGAGTAGGGTAATTTACTATCTAACTTCAGTGACTTTGCAGAACACCTTCCCTGTAAACACTGCAATTGGAGAGTGAGAATTCTTGGCCCATAGCCTCTTAACAAATTACACTGGTGTAGCACAAACAGCAGACGTTTGGAGGAAAGCTGCCTCAAGTTAGGAAAGCATTGTAGGCCTTATCAATTGCATACAGAATTGTGTGACTCTGCATGCAGTTGATAGTGTCTGACTCTGTATTAGTTTCTTAACTTGGGGCAATTTTTTCCCAAACATTAAGGTATTTTGTATGTCTCTGTAAAAGGATTTTGGCCTTTGGGTCAGCTTGCACAGAGAGCCATCATTTGAGCAAAGCCCAGGACTAGAGATGGGGAAGATACGGATGCTCCATATTGTAACTAATATCCTTGGAATGAGTCTTCTGCCCAAGAGACTAGGAATGTAATGAATACCTGCAAAATTCCTTGCTTTCCTTTATTGTCGGATTCTTATCATACCATGATCCCCCCCCCAAAAAAAAATTGGGACTTGCTCCTTGATCAGCTAGCTTTCTGGTCTTCCCATGAAAATGAGAACCTGGACTTGTTTTAGCTTTTATTTTATTTTCATGCTCCCCCTTTCCCACTTCCACACAGAAAAATGACATATGTTTCACAGTGTCATGCTCTTTCTGGTGAATCATGCACAGGACAAGTAGTGTTCCACCCAGAATTATACTCCTGCACAGCTTGGTGTATCATCTACCCTCTTTCAGGTGCATCATGCACATTCTGTGCAGAAATCATAGCAATTCTCTGTGGACTACCCCCCTCCCCCCAAAAAAGCAAAAACAGGACCAGGTTCTCATTCTTCCATGAAAAATGTCTACAAAACTTCAGAGACACCCTACAAGATTTATTGGAAGGAAGAGGATCTTTCACAGAGCTATCTCATTACAAAGGCAACGGGGTAGTTTCCCCCTGCCCTCAGTTGCTTCCTGATAGCAAAAAGCTGTAGGATTCACATTTCTTTAAGAGAGTCAGGATGGACCGAGAAAATTTGATACCGATGCATGAAAGGAACAAGACACTGCCATTTGCACAACTATGACACTTGAAGGTCCTTGCTAGCATGCATAATTGCAACATTAGAAGTTCCATACTATCATAACAGCTATGGCATGGGAAACTCCATACTGTCACGGTTCATGTTGCCATTGCCCGTATAAAACACTATTCAATTTTAGATCCAAGTAGAGTACCATAACTAGAGCTGCCGAACATGTCCTATGAATGTCAGTAGGTCTTCTCTAGATGGGATGACTGCCATGTCCCATTCACTTCAATGGGCTAGACAGGACTAAAAACAGATTTAGCCCACTGTTGTCCAACATTTGGATTAGAATGCCGTTTACTGTGACCTTTCCAGGTTAAGAGGAAATAAACGAAGAGAAGAAACAATGGTGACCTCAATACATTTCCACAATTCCTGCACCAAGTGAAGAATTACTATGGCATTTGTTTTCTGCTTCTTATTCCAAATACCTCCAAATGACACAATTCATGATTTTACTTAGTACCATTTATGGGCTAGGCTTTCAACTGCATTTTCCTGAAATGCATGGAAGGGTTTATTTCTGTCCAGAAGACTGGTTTTAAAGATTCAGAATAATAATATTATATCTCAGTCTTGCAAAGCAACATCCCTAATGAAATGCAGCCAAGATACATTAAGAATGAACGAGAGATAAGAGAGGAATTTCAGCTATAACTTTTTCTGGAGAATTATATTTAAGAACACTTGGAATAGAAACCTACATTTACGGTTCAGCAAAGAAATAAGATCTTTTCCAAATTGCTGAAGGTACAAAACCTTGTATTAAACCCATTAGAGTTTACATATGGGAGACAGATGACCATCCCACAATTGTTCAGCAGTAGGGTGTGCAACATGTCTCGCAGCCCCCCCCAAATGCTTGAAATCTGAAGCCAAAAGCAAGCCAGAGCTTCAGAATATGGACACATGATTCCTGCCGGAGCACATTCCCCACTAAACTCATCCAAAAGACCATTTCCACAAGGTGGTTTGACAACATTTGAATAGGTCCTCGCTAATACTTTAATTGTAGCTACGTGACTGCACACTGGTGGATGTCAGTAGGCCTCTTTAAGCTGAGCAATGCAACGGTCAGCATCTTGTGAGTCTTTTGCTGCTCACGGCTATCAGTTACTGCACCATCCAGAAAGCATATGTTAAGTATAGAACAGCCGTGCCAAGGGAAGTTGCCATGGCTTGTCACAATGTTCTGGCACAATATTAAAAGCCAGGGTACGGTTCCAACAGCAAGTAGGGGAGGCTCCATACTGGTGTGCAAGCAGCTTCCGCTCCATTCAAAGTTGTGGAATTGGTCAGAGCTGAAGAGAGAAGCACAGCAAATTGTTCTTACCATGGACACCAATCCAGCCCTGAAAATCTGCTGCTATTTTGCACCATCATAGCTATGCAGTCTATTGCATCAGTATGCCTTGTGTTAAAAAAAAAACATTGACAGCCATTAATATCCCATGGTGATATTTAAAAGCAAAATATGCATGGATCTTCATTTCAGGGTGTGTTCCAATTAAGGCATAGGAATATTTCTTGCATGTTGATGTGCCTCCTTTGAAAGCAACAATGGTGGCTTACAACTGACATTCATTTTTAATGCAGGACAACAGAACAAGGACAACAGAAAGCTCCATTAGTTTGGTGCCTCGTTGAGGCCACACACTCTTCTGTCCACATTGAGCCAGAGAAGTACATGTGTGGCTTTTTCGTCTGTGGTTCAGGACTACTATCATTTGTACCTAACAGAAGAATTTCTGGCAGCTTTGAATTGACTTGGGGAGTGGGAGCCCATTACAGGCCCAAATGAAAACCCAATTACCAGAATGCAAAACATTCCTGAAAAGATTGGGAAAAGATGTTTCTTCTTCTTTTCATCTCGTATCAGAGGTACTAATGATGTAACCACCATCTCTAGCAGATGTAGGAAGACCTCAGTCCTCAGGGATTGACTTCTTTTTCAACTAGAAACCCAAGAACTACCAAGTGATGATGGAGATGTGTCATCTCCCGGTTTAAAACTGGGGTACTTCAAGGGCCAGATGCAGGGGAGTGGTATCAGGAGACAGAGATCTAGTCTTGTGCGCTCCAGGATGCATCTGGTGGGGCCACTGTGAGATACAGGAAGCTGGACTAGATGGGCCTTTGATGATGATGATGATGATGATGATGATGATGATGATGATGATGATGATGATGATGATGATGATAATAATTTATTGTCATTGTGTGTATATACACAGTATACACATACAGTGAAATTCAGACACCCAGAGACCAGATTCAACACACACACACACACACACACACACACACACACACACACACACACACACACACACACACACAAATGCCCAGACACTCTCACACACAATAAAAAACACACATAAAAATCCCCGAACACTCCCCCACCCACCAACCAACCCCCTAAAAACACAATCATCTACACAACAGGCTAGGTAATCCTGTCCAAGTGCTCACTGCTGGTGGTCCTTGAGTTCATTATTAAGTGCAATTATAGCTCTGGGATAAAAACTGTTCAGAAGATGTGTGGTCCGAGTTTTAATTGTTCTGTATCTTCTGCCAGAAGGCAACAGTTCAAAGAAATTGTGAGCAGGATGAGTAGAGTCCCTCAGAATGTTGTGTGACTTCCTTAAACAGCAAGATGTGAAGATGTCATCCAGGGTTGGTAGCTGGAGCCCAGTAACATTCTGGGCAATTTTAATTATTCTCTGTAGAGCTTTTTTGTCTGCTACAGAGCTGCTCCCATACCATGATAGCATGCCATAAGTTAGGACACTCTCAATGGTGCTGTGTAGACATGGGCACGACTCGGCGAAATTGTCATTTCCGTTTCGGTTATCGTTTCCGTTACGTAACGGAAACGGTAACAATAATTAAGCCGTCAGAACTCGAACTCGAACCGAAAAAAGAAAAATTTGGTCGGGTTTTTTTGTTTCTGTTTGTGGCATTGCGGCAATCGCACAATGCGAAGCACAGAAAAAGTTTTAAAAGTATTTTTAAAAAAACCCGACTCCCGGCCAAAAAAGCAGGCGAAAATATGCCTGCCTGAGGCTTTGCCACCTACCAGAGGGGTGGTTTCTGGGGGGTCCCCGGCCTCCCCCCCTCTTCTGTCCTGGGCTACATGCACCAGGCTGGGGGGGTCATCCTCGTCGTCTCGCCATGCCATGCGGTGGGGGGCGATCCAAAATGGCGACCACAATTTTTCTTTTGAAATCGTGGTCAAAAAACACACCAAATCACCACAGAAACATGTGAAATTTATTTCTTTTAAATGCCTGAATTTTAATAGTAGCAGCAGTGGGTTTTTTTATAGCAATAAAATGTCGTATTGATTTTATTTTATTTTATTTTATTTTTTATTTTTTTAGACCTGCCCATTTGGGCTGGGTATGGGATGGGACCATGCAAATTGTTTGAACCATTCCACCAATGGCATCGCCAGGTTTTTGACTGACACTTCTAGATGTCTCGGAGGGCATAAAAAGCCGAGGCACCTTCCAGAAATCGCAGTTGGGTGTATGGATATGGTTGAGGGAGGAGGGCTGACTTCTGGTGCTGGTGTGATCCGACTGAGATTGAGGAGGGAGGCTGGAGGCTTTAGGATTTAAGTTAGGCAGGCAGGGAGGGAACTGAATTTAGAAAATAATTTCTTTGATTCCCTGCAGCTTTGTCTGCTGAAGGGAATAGCAGTTTATTCTTTATTTCTTCTCTGGCAGTTTGTAAGGATTTTTTTCTGATATTGGATAAAGGGGGAGGTTCGACTGAGAGTGGGAGGTGTGGATTTATTTTAAAAATATATTATATACTACCATTTATTTTCTATTTTCCCAACTTCAATTTGCTTGCACACACACACATTTGGGGTGCAAGCCAAGAACAGAACCTCTATCCTAAGTGATATCCTAACTGCCCACTCGCCCATCCGCCCGCGCCACCACCCGCCTGCAGCCCGCGCCGCCGCCCGCCCACGCACCTGCCCGCGGCCGCCGCCCTCCCGCTCGCCCGCCTCCCCGCCCCGCCCGCCGCCTAGGGCGCAAAAACACCTAGCGCTGGCCCTGATTGTGGGACGCCCCTATGCTCTGGGAAGTCAAATTGCGCTAAATCGCGGTGGAAACGACAAACAACAAACGACAAACGGAAATGACAAAATTTTGAAAAATTTCGCGACAAATGGAAATGACCCGAAACGGACCCGTTCCGACAAATGAAAACTCAAAACGTCATTTTTTCTGGTCGTGCCCATGTCTAGTGCTGTGATAGTAAGACAGAAGTAGATGCTGAGATAAATTGATCTTCCTGAGCATTCTCAGGAAATACAGCCTCTTCTGTGCCTTCTTCACAACCATATTGGTGTTTGCAGTCCATGAGAGGTCCTCTGAGATGTAAGTGCCCAGATATTTAAAGCTACCAACCCTCTCCACCTCCTCACCATTTATGTACAATGGTAAATGTACATCTTTCTTCCTCCTAAAATCAATTATAAGTTCTTTAGTTTTTTTGATGTTAAGTATAAGATTATTTGGCCTGACCCAGCAGGGCTCTTCTTATGTTCTTATGTTTTATGAAGTCACAGACACAATAGATGCTGGGTTATGGATAATCAGGAGGTGGGGTTGTTTATCTACTATGTGCCACAAACTGCCCGTAGGAATAGCTTTCACATATAAGTCCACATCTACATGTGATTGATTAGGGAACACACACAATCTACATACTTTAAGAATTACCAACTGTCGAGTTAGTTCATGAATGAGATAATCTGGCTGTGGAGTCAGAACTTGGTTGTTTGATTCCTCCCATCCCTCCTGTGTGTAAAACCAGCCTGTGTGGCCTTGGGCCAGCTGCATTGGCCAGCTGCATGGCCTCAATACCTAGAAAACGCTGACAAAGTATTGCCATAAGTAACAATGAATTTAATGGGTTGTTGTTGTCTTACAACTGACACAATTTGCATGCTGCAACTGAGGACAAAACTGGGAATGCAGCAACCTCACTAGTATACGTGAGGCCTTGTGACATGTCTGTCCTGGTGGTCAGCCAATCTTGTGGAAGCTCTTGGCTGTCCCAGGATTTCTGAACCTGAGGAAGGAGTTCCATCTCACTCACTTAGGAAAATGCAGTTTTACCTATATTTCATATATGTCCATAATTTTAAATTGTGCAGTGCTCTAAAAGGAAGGAAGGAAGGAAGGAAGGAAGGAAGGAAGGAAGGAAGGAAGGAAGGAAGGAAGGAAGGAAGAGGTGCTGACTCACTCAGGGCTTTCCATCTTATCTAACGACATAAGACTAGTTCAGAATCAGATACCTAAGGAAAATAGTTTTCTCAGGTTGGTGCAATTGGAGTCCTTGTAAATGGCAGCACACCATCAAAAAGCATTGGGTAAATTTCATGTAGCAACTGCCCTCTCTTTTATTTTACATTTGAACTTACTTGCTAAATGAATATTATTGATAGTTCATTAATAGAAAGGTTAGAAGAACCAGAAGACAATTTGGAATGGATAGAAGGCAGCTGGGCTCCTGTATCTGCAGCATGGACTTTATCCAAATTATAGTTTCAAGGGCCGCTCTAGTACTGGAACAATATTAGCAATAACGAAAAGCACTCTTTATTTAGCTGCCCAAAATCTGCTCTTTGAATTATAACATGTTGTGTCATACTCATAAGTTTAAGTTTGTCCTTTGTTCTGCAGTAGATACATTTGAGTGAGCTGTGCAGACAGAGCCAAATGAGGGGCGAGAAAATAACTTCTTTGTTTCTTAAGGCACGCTGGACAACAGTCCCTTCAGTGTGCTTTTCTACGTCCAGTCTTTCCTTCCTCTGCCCCCACAATGTCCTTGCCCAAAGGGCAGACAATCTGAGGTCTACTAATACCGACTCCCATCACAGGCTTGAGTTGTAGGATGAAAGAGTGAAAACAGGACAATTATGAGAGTGATCTAGAATCCGAATTTAACCACCATCCTTTTTGGGAACAGAGAGGTACCTCAAGTAAAACAACAGCTGTGGTTATCTGCCTCATGTAAACAAGTTCTACTGCTTGACAGAGTTATAATCTCTGCCCAAAGTGGCAACATATACAGTACTGCTTCATTCCTGACTGTGTCTCAGAGGGGTAGAGAGCTTAATTTTACAGCCTATCTGTTGTTCATGATGTACAAGACCCAATGATCTTTTGTAATAAACATATTCTTCTGAGCTGCCTAGATGCCCTAAGCACATCCAATCTTGCCTGATTTCGGAAGCTAAGCAGGGTCAGCCCTGGTTAGTAGTTGGATGGGCGACCACCAGGGAATACCAGGTGCTGTAGGTGCCTCGAGTAGGAACTAGAAAACCACTCCAGGGTTCCTGCCAAGAAAATTCCATGGACATGGGGTCACGAAGAGTCGGTCATGACTGTAACAACACAACACACACAATTTTTCTGTCTATAGGATGCCCCCATGAATAAGACAACCCTGGTTTTTCCAACCCCAAATTACAGTTTTGCAACCATGCAGTTCTCTCATTGACTTCCTTCTGTGTATCAGATGACCCTCAATTTTTAGTCTAACAGTTTTAGGCGAAAATATAGTCTTATACATGGGAAAATACTTGCCGCTGGTTTTGAAAGGAGCACATTCTGATTCCAAAAACCTGTTTGCCATGAGTGATGAGAATTGTGAAGGTGATGACCAAATATGCCATTTATTGGAACACACAGCTTTTCCTCTTGTAACTGGGTACTTTTACATTTGACCTTCCTCTATGAGTGGTGGATGCTCAACATTGTTTGAGAGGATGCAGCTGAAGATTTATATCCAGGGGATCTTGGAATTTGGAATTGTTGTGCCTGTGACTGCCTTGACCATTTATTACAGGGATGATGGTGTGACCATTGTTAGGTATTAATTAATGCCCAACTGTTTTCCCCTTGTTTTATGAGATTCTCGTCATGAGGACTTTTGTCACCAGTTTTGGTGCTAAAAAGAACCACTGATCAAATGGTAAATCCTCAGCAACAAATTGGATGTATGGTGGTAATTCAGAAGATTGAAGCCAGGTGTTTCTGCTCAACACAACTGCAGCTGCTAAATTTGGGAGTGATGGTCTGCTGCATATCTGGCTGTAGAAATCTGCTGACTGGCTAACTGATGTTCTTCAGCACCAATAGATGGGGTGGTAAGCCCTTGAGCACTCAAGGCATTCAAGAGAATACTGGACAACCATCTGTCAGCTGTACTTTGATCCAAATTCTTGCATTAAGCAGGGGGTTGGATGGGATACCCTGTTAGGCCCCTTCCAAGTACATTATTCTATGATCTGCTACAGATGCTTTTATGTTGTTGAATGTGACACAAGTGGGAGCAAAAATCAAAGGGCGCTTTTACACGACCCCTAAAATCCGAGGCATAGGGCTCCCAGATGCGGAGCTTAAAATTGTTTTCCCACCAGCTCCGGACTTTTTAAAAAAATTAAGTACGATCACACCCACCTAAGCGCGGCCCAGCGCATTTTCCAAGTACCTGGTATCCGGAGGTAAAAAAATCTGATCCGGATTGTAAAGCAGTGAGTGTTGGGCTCTCCTCACCTTCTGTTTGTTTTTTTGCCCCCGCCCCTTTAAGAGACTGGAATGCTTCTGGGGCTGCGACCCGCAGACCAGGTGAGCCTGCATTCTTTTCTCCCTTTTTTCTCCCTTTTTTTCTCCCTCCCCTCACAGCAGACAGGAGCCATGGCATGCGGAGGGGTGGGAACATAGAAAGCAAAACAAACCCCCACAATCTCTGGTACAAATTTAAGTTGCCAGCGGATCTTAGGGGTCGTATAAAAGCGCCCAAAGACAAACAACTGTTACAGCCATAGATTGACCCACTGGCATTTCCATGTAACTTACCTTTTATTGTTAAAATAAACTTCCATTCACTTGATATGCAGGCTAACAAAACAAAGCTGTTTATTGCTAGGAGAACACTAGGTAAAAGGAGGGACTTGAGAAAGAAGCCTCTCAGGCTAAAATCTTGTTTCAGGAGATGCATAGTACATTTAACTGTATGACTATGTTCCTATGAGAAATGTGACCATGAGTGAATGTGTACAGTATCTGGTATTTAGTGATTCCAGGTTTTAACCCCTGATGCTATTTGCAAAAGCAGAACTCATGTTCCCCCAGCATACAGGTAGAATGAAAACAACAGATATGCAAACATAGCAACAGGTACAGGGGTACCCGACTTAAGAGCAGCCCGACTTAAGAGCAGCTCGACTTAAGAGCAATTCGACTTAAGAGCGGAAAACTGTTGGCATTTTAACTGCTGGCTTTGCAAATTTTAGATATGGTCTACTTGACTTACAAATGTTTTTTTCATTTTTTTATTTTTTTAACTTATTTTTTTCAATTTTTAAGATAGGTACCCCAACTTAAGAGTAGTTCGACTTAAAAGCATGCATTTGGCATGGATTAAATTAGTAAATTGATGAAATGCTTATGCCTGCACAAAAGTGAAAGGAGAAATGTGAGCGCATTATGGGCCAAGGACATAGATAAGAAAGTGATGGGAGGATCCATGGAGGGAATGAATCTGGTTAAGTTGCAAACTTGCTGCAGAATGTTGTGATTAGTGAAAGGGACAAATTGGCTTTATACTTAAGACTGTACATAATGAAGGTGGGGTACAATATTTCCCTCCTGCTTCGGTGGGGAGGGTCACCCATTCTTCATTTAGCTGCATTAAACAAATGGAAAAAATGCTTCTCTCAGAAATTATTGGCTAAATTATTCTGATACAAGGAAGTTTTAGAATAGCCCGAACTCAACAGCACTACACTGAATATCTGCACTTGGAAAGATCATACTACAGTGGTACCTTCCCTTCATATCAATTGTGATATGAAGGGAAGTCCATCCAATGCACAATGGGAATGGAAGTCTTCTAAAACCTTCCGCAAAAACTCAAGATACGAAAATTCTCTATGGGAAAACTCAAGATACAATTTTTTTGCAGAAGACTTCAATTCCCAGGGTGCATTGCACCCCATTTAGATCAAGATACAAAAATTTCCAAGTTATAATGCATCTCAAGGAATGAATTAATTTCATATCTAGAGGTGCCACTATGCATGCAATATGCTTTGATCTCCTGTAAACATCTCTGTGATTAAAGATTTTTCCTGGTTCTTTCAGAGCTGTTATTCCATGGTCCATTTTTCTTGTGATTTCTTGGCTCCAGTCTCTGTTTGGATTGAGGACTGAATCAAGCACATTTATTCATTCATTCATTCATTCATTCATTCAATTTGTATACCGCATCTGGGAACAAAAGCTTCTCTGGGAGGTTTACATCAATACAAGACACAATAAACAAGACATGACAAACTCAAATCAAAACTAAATGTAGGACAGACAATATGAGATCACCTCAAATTAGCTAAGTTATGTAAATTAATATTTTTAAAATAAATAAAAGTACCATGTTCCTTTTTGCCATTTGAATGAATAGCTTTATTACAGTCAAATACCAAAAACATCAAACAATCTGCAACAAACACATACAATTTGAAATTTAAAATAAGTACAAAATTATACAGTCTTCCATTAAAATCATAATAAATTAACCCTAACTTAAGGTTCATAAATTTTATACTCAACTAAGCTAAGTCTATATCCTTAAAATAAGATAAAACCATGGACAGGTTTATGGTATAGAGGTATTATTATCTATCTTGGTTGCAAACCAAACCTCTGTTTGCGAGTCACTATTGCTGCCGCACAGAATTTAGCCACTTTTCTGGTAATATGATGGATATTGTCAGAAAGTAGCAATTGTACATAAAATTCCTCTGTTCTCCCTGGAAATTTACAGATAATAGGAGATAGGAGCTCCATGCGGAGATCCCAATGTCAAGAACAATATAAGAGCACATGTTCAACTGTTTCAAATTGGTCACTATTGCATGGGCAAATGCAGTCCGATGGAAGCAAACCTTGAAAACATCCTTTCAAAAGCTTGGAAGGTAGTGCATTGAATCTAGCCAGTGTAAAAGCCCTTCTGGCTTTAGATGGAATAAGACTGGCTAAGTATGGGGAGATGGTGAAAGCAGATTTCAAAAGGTAGTTGTATTTCCCCAATTTCTGTAAGACCCACTGCTACATGTGTACTAGGAAAATAGTGTAGTTTTGAAAGCTCTACAATTATATGCTTCCTCCATTCTGACTGAAAAGTATCTAATGACATCAGTGGGGGCAGGCCTTCTGATGAAAAAATAAGTTTAAGCCAGTACTTAACCATAAGGACTTTGACTTGTGCTACAATGGGTACTAACCCAACCTCTAGACAAAGAGCTACATTGGAAGTACAAGATGATACTCCCAGGATAGCTCTCACAAATTTGGTCTGAACAATCTCCAGAGGTCGTAAATTAGCATAACCGAACACTTGAGAGCCATAAAGCATTTGTGAAATGATTCTGGCCTTAAAACTTGTATTAACAATGGGACATGTTTTCCCCAATTGGTGTGGAAGAATCTAGTTAGTGCTGCAGCATTTTTCTGAGTGCTCATTGCTGTGTGGTTTACATGTGTAAACCAAGAGGCGGAAGAGTGGAATACTATGCCAAGATATTTATAATATGGCACTTGCTCAATAAGTCGGCCATTTAGAGTCCATTTATGCTTTATTCACTGGAAGGACAGATTTTGAAGCTGAGGCTCCAGTACTTTGGCCACCTCATGAGAAGAGAGGACTCCTTGGAAAAGTCCCTGAGTGTTGGGAAAGATTGAAGGTAAAAGGAAAAGAGGACAACAGAGAATGAGATGGTTGGATGGTGTCATCAATGCAACCATCATGGATTTGACCAAACTCCGGGAGGCAGTGGAAGACAGGAAGGCCTGGCGAGCTCTGGTCCATGGGATCATGAAGAGTCAGACACGACTGAATGACTGAACAACAACAACAATGCTTTATTCTCCTGCTGCTAACAACCATAATCTTAGTTTTGTCATAGTTGATTGTTAGTTTTTATTTATTGCAGTAGGAGGAGAAGGATCTTAGAAGTCTTCTAAAGCCTACACATATTGTTGATGATAAAACAGCATAATCACCATATAAGAGTATTGAGATTGGGCATGTGGGAAGCATAGGTTGATGAAAATTTGGGTTAGTTAAGTTACCAACTAGGCCATTGATGTAGAAATTAAACAAGGTGGGGGCTAACTGCAAAATTGCTTTTTGCAATTTAATAAAATCTAGGGAAAGAGGCATGCTACCAAACCATAGTAGAGTCTTGAGGCATCTTAGAGACTTGCTTGTCTTTAAAAGTGCCACAAGACTCTTTGGTATTGAAAAAGAATTAAGCTTTAGTAAGCTTTAAAAAATAAAACTTTCTCACAATGCTATAAGTGTCTGGTTCGCGATACAAAATATACCTAAATAGTTGCACATGTAAAACAATTTAAAAGTGACTTAAGATTTGTTCTGTTTCAAAAGGAATGACATGATCTCTCATTGTGCTGCCATCATAACTTAAGTCTGCCATAGATGGAGCAAGAAAGAGTAGGCTGCAAGTAACTTGTTGTTTGTAACGAGTTGTTTTAAGGCCCTGGGGATCAGTCATCCAAGGTCAAATATTAGAAGGAGAGAACAAGGAGTCAGAGGTTCCACAATTCCAGTTGCGTTCATACTTTCTTGCACACCATGGCTTTAATATGGATTTTCCCCTATGACGAAATGTGTACTAAAGGTCAGAGAAGACTATGGGATTGTATTTAATATCTCCCTCTCATCTACTGAGAAAACACATTCTCTCAAAGCTTATTAAAGTAGGAGATCTGCCATGTTTGTCCTGGGTTATGGTCTTTCCTGGGAAATTTTAACTTGTGTATTAAAAAATCTAACCTAAACAGAATAAATGTATTGAAAATAACATATTTTCCACAGTCATCTAGAGAATCAAATAATTTATATTTGATATATGCTTGTTCTGGCTCCAGACCCGATGGCACAGTCGCCATTTCCCCAAAGTCTAGTGACTAGTGTCAAATATTCTCAACTAACACTGTGTGTGCCCTTTCCCATCATATTACAGATTTAAATGATATTTTACCTTTGCATTGTTTACACAGCTTCTAGTTTTGTCTGTTAGCATATACTGTCTTCTCTATACTCTCTGTAATCCCAGTTTTCAAATCGATTTCAGTACACCTCTTGCAGTGTCCCCCTTCTTTAAACATTGACGGGAGCATCTCTTGTTTCACATGCTATAATCTGTTCTGGACTCCTAGCCAATGGTGGTTTATTTTTTTTTCAACAAAAATCTTGCTCCGTGGCACGATAGTTAACCTGCCATACGCTACTGCAATCAAAAGCTCTGCCCACGACCTGTGTTCGATCCCAGTGGATTCAGATGGCCAAACTAAAGGTTGACTCAGTCTTCCATCCTTCTGAGCTCAGTAAATTAGATGCCCACCCTGGGGAGAGGGAATGTGTTGGCTGCATAATTAAATAGTAAACCACCCAGAGAATGCTTTAAGGCAGGGGTGCCCAAACTTTTTGCAAGGAGGGCCAGAATTGGTGAGGTGAAAATGTGTGGGGGCGGACCATTCAGCTGCATTTGGCCCCTGGGCTGGACTTTTCACAAGCCTCTAGGACAGCGTTGGCAAACCAATGGCCCTTCAGATGTTTTGGACCACAATTCCCAGAATTCAAAGCCTCTGCTGCCCATGACAAAGGACTATGGGAGTTGTGGTCCAAACATCTGGAGTGTTGAAGGTCTGCCACCACTTCTCTAGGACATGCAAGGAGGCGGGGAGGACACTGCAGCAACGGAGTCAGGAGCAGGTAGGCTGGGGGGACAGACGTAGGCAGGGTGGGCAGGCAAACCGTAAACTGCAAGTTGACATCTCTAACTGGTATGGGGAGGGGCCAGCTGGTAGGGATGCATGACAGGCTGAGCCGGTGGGGGGAAGAGGCTGTGGGCCGCTCGAAATTTGAAAACGGGCCACATTTGGCCCCCGGGCCTGACTTTGGACATGCCTGCTTTAAGGGCTTTGGGGTGGTGCATAAGCTGCACACATTGCTTTTGGTTTAAGGCTACGGTTTAAGACTGTCTCATGTCAACAAAAGCTCCAGAAAGTCTAGAATTTGGAAGATAAGCCTAGCCTCTTAACAGATGTGCCCTGTGGTAGAAATGTCTCACCTTGAATGTCCTGCCAGCTTGCCCTTGCCATGCAACCAGACTTTGCCTTGGTCTTTCAGGTTCAAACTGAGACACAGAACATGGGGCATCTGGAACGGTTAAAGAGAAATGACCCATGGTATCCTGGTCTTATGAAGTATCTGAGCCTTAGTCTACTGTTAAGGGAATTATCTGTGAACTGACACACTGCCCTTGACAAGAGGGCCTAATTTTCAGTAGGTGTGTCATAGGACTGTAGCTGCTAAATTCATTCAACTTACTAAAATTCTTGGAGCAAAGTCTGCTACAATAAATCAGGAGAGAAATGTTGGTACATGGAAGAAAATACACTGAGAAGCAGCGTTTCCATTAGCATGTGCACACAAACTGTGAGGTAAATATGGATCTGCAATATTCATTTTCTTCCAGAGTCAAAGATAATAAGTACAGTATTTGGATCCCCCCCCCCTCACCAGAGAATTAAGTGGCTGTGTACATCAGGTGGGTGAGTGGTATAACCAAGCTGTGTCTGAACACCAAATAACTAGGTGGTGTAGAATCTGTCCCATCTGATTTTGAGAGATATCATATCCAGTGGTTCCTTGTATAAAGGAATTATTTCGTTTCAAATGAAATTATGTTAAGCAAATTTTCCTTTATATAAATTTCCCATAGAATGCATTGAAAACAGAGTAATCCCTAATCACAACCATTTTTATGTTGTACAGATTCGCCCCATAGACGATTCTGTTAAGCAAATTTCTCCTATCTCTGGAATTTTCTATGTTGTACAGATTTTATGTTATACAAACCGTTTGTTATACGAGGGTCCACTGTAATTGCTAAATCACAAGTGACTTCTCCCAGCTATCCCTACATAAAATTTCAGACTTTATCTCATGTTCTGTTATAGTTTGCTGGTTTACATAGGCTGGGATTGGTACAAAGGACCACCCTGGGCTATTACCCCTGGTAAGATGGAGACAGTTTAGTACAGGTCACTTATCCCTTAACCACAATACTGAGGCTATGAAAAAGCTGCAATGACTAGTTGTTTCCCCAGTTCCAAAAAGAAGTGTCAGGTTGAAATTAAGTGGTTTTTGGGGCCTGGGTTGGTCAAGATCAGTGGTTCTCAGCCTGTGGGTCCCAGGATGTTCCTGGACTGCAACTCCCAGAAATGCTTGCCAGCTCAGCTAGTGATGATGACTTCTGGGAATTGCAGACCAGGAACATCTGGGGATCCACAGGTTGAGAACCACTGGTCTAGATCATGCTAAACAGAATCACTTTGATGTGCGTATGTCATTTTTAAAAAAGCATCTATAAAGTGTTAGCAACAATTTTTAGAAATGGAAAACTTCCTTCCCCTTCCCCTTCCCCCAGGAGCGGGAAGAAAGCATTCCCTTCCTCAAGATCGTTAAGTGGCTTAATAGCAAAGGGACAGCTTAAGCCAGTTACTTGGTTTGATCCCAGCACTTACGCAAGCTGGAAGCTAACCAAGACTGAGTGATCTCACTCACCCCCAAAATACAGTAGCCTCCAACAGGGACCCCCAAAAGGTTTGTGTAGGCTTTGATCAGGGAAGACAGTTCTGCAACGGAATGGACATCTTGTGATCATTGGGAGAAGGAATAAATCAGCCCATCTACAACCTGGATTAAACTGCAGGACAGCAGAGTTTCAGCAACACAAGAAATTCTGAAAATTTGTGAACATGGCCCTTGAATTGGTCTTCAGCCTTATACAGCACATTCAGGCTGTTTAAAAAAAAGTTAACCAAAATATTTTTTTTGTTACAAAAAAGAATATAAAATGAAAGGAGGTATATGCTTAGTCCCCCAAAATGGATTAATTTCAACCAAACAATTACAGGATGAAAATCAAACTCTCTGCTTCTTTGTTTTTCTAGTTAGGTGTGTAGCATGCACAACCTAACCATTAGCAAAAGCTTTTGGAGATAGAGACTGCTGAAACCTTCAGAAGAGCATAAGACACGGAATCAGATGTCATTATTCCAGCTCCCGAGATAATAACATCTTTAATAGTCAGAGCTCAAGTGTGTAAAACATTAAGCATACAGTGTTCAAAACAGTTGACTGAACATCCGCATTCTGCAGCAGCAGATAAGTGGCACAGGGTGAAGGGTGTCTGATAACACAGTTCTTTGAAGCCCATAGCTCATGGGGAGTTTCTCTCTTTCTCTCTCCATCTTGTCACATAAGATACAACCAGACCGCCTGTACGTTCCGCACACTTCTCAGGCATTCCATACAACACAAACCTACATGATATAAAAATCTTGCTGAATGAGGCTTGATGTTTGTAAAGGAAATTTAATTGGATTTCTTTACGACTTGTAACAATCCCCTGGAAAATTATATAGGAAGAGCATTATTCAATCTTGGCATGTATTTGAATCACATTTATTTTAAAAAAATAAAGAGAGAGAGAGAGAGAGAGGCCTAAAAAGAATTTCCTATCTTTAAAACAGAAAAGAGAGAGTCTGAAATGAAAACAGCAATTTCAAAGCACGTGGCCCTACATCATTTGTAACTGCCCAGACAATGTGCATGTCATTGTCCCAACTCAGTGCAACATAAATGCACAAATTATAAGCCATTCACTGTGCATTTCCAAAGCTTTTCAAGGCCTCTAGGCCTGGCATTGTGAAGAAATAATGCTGTCTTTCATGCTCTCTCCATACTCTGAACCAACGTATATGCTTCATGCAATAAGAAAATGGGCAAATATTGCTCCATCTCATTATCTGATCTACCAGTTCAAATAATGGCGAGCTTCAGCACAGCAGGATGGAGGTTCTTGTGTACACGTTTGTACCTTTGTTATTTCGCCTGGTTTCACAACAAAGGTGACACAAACAAATATGATCTCTGAGCAGGGGTAACTTTCATTCTTGCCTCGCCAGAATTTGGAGAGTACTACTAGTAGTACAGTGGACCCTCGTATAACAAATGGTTTGTATAACATAAAATCTGTACAACATAAAAAATTCCGGAGATAGGGGAAATTTGCTTAACAGAATTGCCTATGGGGTGAATCCGTACAACATAAAAATGGTCGCAATTGGGGATTACTCCGTTTTCAACGCATTCCTATGGGAAATTTATATACTGTAAAGCAGGCCTGCCCAAAGTCCAGCCCGGGGGCCAAATCCAGCCCGTCAGGCCATTCTGAGCGGCCTGCAGGTGGCTGGCCCACCCCTCCCTCCCCCTCCCTCGCCCCATGTTTTTTTAAACAGGCTCCCTGCTCCCCTTTGGTCCCCACCTTCCTTCCTCCCTTCCTTGTTCTCCATCTTCCTCCCTCCCTCCCTTGGTCCCTGCCTTCCTTCCTGCAAGGTGTCAGTGGGTGGGGCTTAGGGGTCAGTGGGTGGGGCTTGCAGTGGGGTAGCAGGGTCGGGGAGCAACCAGCCCCTGACACATTCTCAGCCACCAAATCTGGCCCTCCTTACAAAAAGTTTGGGCATCCCTGCTGTAAAGGAAAATTTGCTTAACATAATTTCATTTGGAACGAATTAATTTCTTTATACAGGTACCACTCTTCTTCTTCTTCTTCTTCTTCTTCTTCTTCTTCTTCTTCTTCTTCTTCTTCTTCTTCTTCTTCTTCTTCTTCTTCTTCTTCTTCTTTGTTTAGCACATCTTAATTTTCAGCTCTGTCGGTGCATGTGGAAAAACCAAAGAGTCAAGTCAAAAATATCAGAAACCAAGACCTCAAAATGTGTGGGAGAGATGAATGTACGGTATGAGAAATTATTGAATTTCAGCAAGCCAATCACAGTAGTAGCTATTTGGCAAATATTGGTGAATTGAACATTATGTGCCTTACATTGCATCACACCCATAGACGTCCTTGCAAGGTTCTCAAAGTGTGTGAGATATTTAAGGTTTTGTCAGTGTCGATGGCCTCCCTTCATGTTGTGTTTATATAGTGAAGCAAAGATGCAAATCTCCTGAGTCCTAGTCTGTCACTCTATTCACTACATGACACTTGGATGCTTAGAAAGAGCCACATCCTGATTACAGTGAGCAACCTGCTTCTCTTGCCTTGCCATCCTGTCTGCAACATTGCAAATAGGAGACAGACTAATCTGCCCATCAGTCATTTTTCCTGTCTTACATTTCGTTCACCCCAGATATTCAGAAATTCTTAAAATCCTCAGGAAAATGTACAGTATGTACTTCTGCATAACAACATTTCACCTGCCCCATCCATTTTAACATTCTCCCTCCCAGTTCTCCCCCTGTGTCAGATAAAACATGCAACAAATGATATCTTAAAATGCAGTGCTGTACAATTAAAACACTGCTGAACTAAAAACAATCAAAAAGTTTTATTTTATTTTTTTTTTAAAAATGGGGGTAAGGACAGATCTGCCCAAAGCCCATGTCTTAAGAGCCAGGCAATTCCACAAAGCCCACTAGAATGAATATATATTTGGCTACAAGAGGAAAGGGAGCAGGGAATAGAAGACTATTGTAGACCAGTGTTTCTCAACCTGTGGATGTTCCTGGACTGGAACTCCCAGAGACCCCTTCCAGCACATCAAGGCTTCTGGGAGTTGCAGTCCAGGAACATCAGGGGACCCACAGGTTGAGAACCACTAGGCTCTTAGTGGAAGGTACAGCTATGAGGGAGTCAAGACAAAGAGGAAGAACCCCCCCACCCGGATATGTCAGAGCCTGGCCTGCTCGTATCAGAGAACATGAGGAAAGGCTAAAACATTTGGGGCTCTTTAGTCTGGAAAAAGGGCGCCTGAGGGGGATATGATTGGACATACAAAATAATGCAGGTCATGAGTCAAGTGGGTAGAGGGACACTCTTCTCCCTCTCACAAAATACCAAAACTAGGGGACATCCACTCAAACTGAGGGTTGGGAGAGTGTGAACAGACAAAAGAAAATACTTGTTTATCCAGTGTGTTGTCTGTCTGTGGAACTCCCTGCCACAGGATATGGTGATGATGGCATCTGGCCTGGATGCCTTTAAAAGGTGATTGAACATATTCCTGGAGGAAAAATCCCTCACAGGTTACAAAACCATGATGGAGATGTGTAATCTCCAGTCTTAAAACCGAGGTATTTCATTACACTAGCTGTATTCAGACTGATGAAGCTGTTTGGATGAGCAGTGAAACGTTTCTATCTCTCAAAAAGAAGTCCAGTTGCCATGACTCAACTTCCAGACCCACCCTTGTTGCATGTGGAAGTGCCAGCAACAGAGGCTAAACCCTTCAGTGGAAATTGCCATATGCTTAGCTACCTTTGGAATCAAGGTAATTATATGAAGTATGTATTTCCCCCCTGCACTCTCTGATTCCTTGAGAGCATCAAAAGAAGGCCTTTTTCAAAATAATTCCAAGAGGAAAGACAAATCATGAGGGAATGTGTGCACGTGTAGTCCCTTCGAGGCTGTTCTTGCAAAAAGTTAAATTCCCAACTCTAGTAAATACATGCACTGACCCAGTGAGATAGGAAGAAGCAGTATAAGATAAAATGCTATAAAAGATCCTGCCTGTGGTACCTGATCAATGTGGTGTTGCCACAGACAAACGCCTGGTAGTTGTTCAGATATGTCCTCCAGACTGGTTTGATAATAACCCTTAAGAGAGTGGAAATGATGTGATAAAACATGGACCACTTAGCCTCTCCATTCCAGAGATATGGAAATGATTGATTGGTTGGTTGGTTGGTTGATCGATTGATCAATCGGTTGAATACAGTGGCCATGCTGCCTGGGTCATTCTGGAATCAATAATCTAAGAAAGAAACCTGTCACATCTGTGTCCCTGCTGTTGGTTGCATACTTTGCCCAGAGAGCAGGTCTGGCCACCACTGAAAATTTAATACTCTAGTAATTTCCTGTGATGTGGTAGAGGTAGGCCTTCTACAGTCATTATGCCAGGGACTTTTCATTATCAGGTTTGATGCATTCATCTGGCACACTGTTTCATTCTTCCTTTCCCCTTCACAGCTAGCTGTAATTGTCAAAGAAGTGGAGATGACTGAGAAGAATCAATTTCCTAGCAACCATCTTTTATAATCCTTGCATTTTTGGTTGGCATTATTTTGAATGTGGAATGAAGACCCATTCAACTTGATAACATACCCACACCCATGGGAGATGAAACCTGTTAGCACAGATTTGCTGCTATGGGTCAATACAGCTGCTGAATTTCAGAGGGTCAGATTGGGGCTTGCAGAGACTTCCATGATAAGCCCCTGGATTTCAAAAGTTACCATTATGGCGGCCAACTCACTTGGACCCCAACGTGCAACATTTTGCCTCCAACAGGAGTTAACTTGCAACTGATAAGAAAGAACAGAGCATGACTATAAGTTAGCTTACTACTAGTGCTCTGCACGCACACAAATCCAGCACCAACAGACTGTTGATTATGTAGGCATTTTTAGGATCCAGTTGAATGTTGCTCTTATACTAAACATTTCAGTTTTTTCCAGGTACAGAAATGACTAGGACATGCCCAAACATCCGGGCCTCTGGCTTGTGTTCTTGATTAAGTGGCTCAATTCCTGTTGGTAGTGCTATGTGAATTCCAGTTCAAGTGTTTGGAGGAGAGTGTACAATGCTAAATATGTGTAGGTTAGAGCAAATGGCTGCAGCAGTGTTTAGGGATCAGTATTGTCTAAATGGAGGAACCAGGAGACATTCTCTCTTCTCATTCGAGATACAGTAGAACCCTAGTATCCACTGGGGATTGGTTCCAAGCTTTCCTGTGGGTAATGAAAACCATGGATAAAAGAGAATGCTAAAATGTCCCCCAAACTGCTGTTTTGTGATAGTAACTTGCTTTACAGCTGCTGTTTTATGACAGTAGCTTGCTTTACAGCTGCTGTTTGTGATGGTAGCTTGCTTTACGGCTGCTGTTTTATGACAGTACCTTGCTTTACAGCTGCTCTTTGTGACAGTAGCTTGCTTTGTGGCTGCTGAATTATTTATTTATTTTTTTCCTCTGCCAACCGTGGATGACTGAATCAGTGGATAATGAATTAGTGGATATGGGGGTCCTACTATGCTAAGGGGAGGGTCCACAGACCAAAAAAATGGAACTTGGTAAGGAATTGGGAGCATCCTCAGGTTGCATACATGACAAGAGGGTTTTGTGTGAACTGAGGAGTATCTCAGAGCACGTATCTCTCTCTCCCTGCCAACCAATATGATGGGTTCTCGCCTCTTGTAGGCCTCCCCTTGTGAGTAACAGCTTGCAGGATATCCACAAAATGGATGCCCTGAAGAGAATAGCTCATGGCCAAGTCATTTGTAGCTCAAAATGGATGCTATGTTTATTGTGATTCCTCCTTTGTTGAATAATGCTAATTTTAGCAGGTAGCTTTATGGTGCGCGACACTAGCATCTCCAGGTGCAAGAAAAATGGAAGGGTGTATGCCACATTTTTTCCATGCCAAGAGGGTTTTGTGTGACAGAGAGAAGGAGGGCGGGAGTCTTCAAGAAGACATACAGACTCCATAGAGAATAGAGGTCTATTACCATTGCTTCCTCCAGGGGCCTAGGATCATTTATAGGGCTTGACTGTACAGTGCCACACTTGACAGATTTTATGGTTTTATACTTTTAGGATAGCTGTGGAGTGACAAGTAATTCTCTGATGTCCCTAGAAGAAATCTATGACTCACCAGTTTTTTTTTTTCTCGCCAACACAATTATTTTGTATCTTAGACCTACAATCCCTGGAAAACATCAGCTACTTGACAGTTTCTTCCACTCAAATGAGAAGACTACATTAGCTTCTCCTATGCAGCTAATCGGCAATTAAGTCTCTTCTAAACAGAGCACAAGGTCCCTTAATTTCATTATACTGAACTAATTGTGTATGATTATGTCAGTTCCCACATTCATATTGCCTTGTGATGTATATAAACTCACAATTTCAGAAGGATAAATGAGAAAAGAGCCCATATAAGCATTTATATGCAATTTTCATTTTACTGGTATCTATTTTACTTGTTTGTCAAGTGATTGGCTTTCATTAAAATACAAAGAAAGGCTTTGTATTTAAAATGTTTTTTTTAAAAAAACAGTTTTATTTAAAAAACTTGTAACTCTTCATCACTTAGCTAACCCCCCCCCCTCCGGCTAAAGAAAATCAGCTACAGTATTGTTAATTTAAGTCCTGCTCCTATTTCAAAAGCACCAGTAAAACACTGGTGCCTTCCAAATGCCTTCAGACATTGCAGGGAAAAGCAGTTACCTTGTCCAGGAGACAGAAGGAATAATATTTGCAATTAACAGGAGGATGCCTCCATGAGTGCTGTAATCACCTGATGATACATTGATATGAAATAAGGGAATAAGGCCTTGGGCTGCCATCTGAGTTTTAAGGATATCCGAGGCTTCTTTTGACCTTTAGGTGGGAAGGGGAAGTCAGAGAAGGCTGGTGTGTTTGTGCCCATCACTCAGTGAGTGGCAGGGCCACCAAGGAACACATCACGCTGATTCTGTATAACCTTCATTGGCTACCAGTTGCTGCCCCAGCCCAATTCAAAGTGCTTATTTTAACATATAAAGCCCTAAAAAGCTTAGGACCTAGATACCTGAAGGACCGCCTCCTTCCATATGAACCTACCTGGCAATTAAGATCTAGCCAGGGAGCCCTCCTGAATGAGCCATCCCTCAAGAAGATGAAAGGGATGACTTGCAGGTATATGGCCTTTTCGGCAGCTGCCCCCAGGCTATGGACGCCCTCCCAAGTGAGACCCACCTGGCGCCGACGTTGATAACATTTCAGCGCCAGGTAAACTCCCTCCTGTTCCAGAAGGTTTTTAAATGATGATTGTGGGTCCTGATGGCAATTTTAGTGCTGTGTTTTAATGTATTGTATATATTGTATTTATATGTTTTATTGTTCTAATTTTATTGTAATTTTGATGTTTTAATTGTTTATTTTGATCATGAGCCACCCAGAGACCTTTGGGTAGTGGGCAGCATAGAAGCTATATAAATACTGTAAATAAATAAATAAATAAATAAATAAATAAATAAATAAATAAATTAAATAAATAAGTTTGTAACGATGCAGGAGCAGAGTGCTAGTGTCACAAATTGTGAGCATTTTCCTTGTACAAATCCCAACAGCATCAATGCATGGCTTGTGACAGAACTTGCTGTGTGCTGGCAGTGATCTTCCACCAGCAACCCAGGGCATGAAATAACTCCCCATGTGCCATGTGTGCCACTACAAGGGTGGGGTGAGGGTTAGGGTTACTGCAGGTAAGGTAAGGCTACTACGGTGTCCGCCACTGCAGCTTCTAAACGTATTTTGCAGTATGACCATCTATTGAAAAATGAGTGAGTGGGCATATTTCCCTGCTTCTTCTGTGCTGATGTATTTAAAAGGATAAATATGGATCCTGGGCCTATTTGAAAATTCCTCCGACTCATTTCCAGTAGTTCTGGGGGCCCTCTGAACCCCTACCTAACTCACATCTGGGATGTCAGAACACCCCACCCTTGTGATATCACAAGAGCCCACCCTTTATTCTTAGGCTTTGGCCCTGAAGTCTCAGGTAATGAGGTGCTGCTGACCTGGCAACAGCACTCTGAGCAAATGATAGAGGTCATGATCAATAATATAGATCAATGAGTGCAAGAATATGAGTGGAACACTATAGCTGAAATCCTGTTGCTTAGCGTAGTAAGCTGCAACTACAGTAGGCCTGCAGAACCAGTGACAGCTTGGCAGGTCACTTCCTCAGTAAGTTCAATTGGTTTAAATAGGCCCTTCCTGTCTACAGGACTGATATCCATGGTTTCACTTCCATGATTTGTCCCAACCCTATATACACCATACAAGAGATCCCCCTTGTTGTGTTTGCCCCACTCCCTTGTATGTTGTGAATAATTAATGGTTCCATCTGGGGTCCTCTCTTCTCCACTTGTGATTTACTGTGCTGAGCAACAGGATTCCAGCTATGAACAATTTGATTTTCATGGTGGATACCAAATAGCGGGTCTCAGAACATTTTCCTCAGGTACAGCTATGTCTTGGTATTTGTTACAGTGACCGAGGACCAAACAATGAGTAGAGAAGTATGACTCAACCTTCCTGTCCCACAAATCTTTCTCTTAGAGGAGAAAGCTATTTATCATTAGCTCATAATCATGTTTTCCTCTTTCCTTTAGTCTTGATGCTATTAGAGTAATGGGTAGCAATTGTGTGTTATTTACTCTTTGGATTGCTGCTACTGCTAAGTACAATGTTACATTATCACATAATTTGTCTCCATTAAAATAACAAGTGGCAACTGTTCATCTTTTTCTATGGGTGGCCATTACTGAGGTAATTTCTCTTCATTTATTCTTTTATACCTCTTGGCAAAATTCAACATCTTCGGAGGACTTAAGTAATGGGACTTTCACTCTTAGTCCATTGACCATTGATGGTCACGTGGCATCTTTCCAGCATGTCATTATCAGTAATACTTGGCTTGCACACACTTCCTAATTTCATTTACTTAAGAGTAAATGTTTTATGCTTTAAAGAAACTTTCTTCCAGATCCGTTTAGGCCACATAAGGGCTAGACAATGCATATTTGGCTGATTTTTCCTACTTCTGCTTAGTAATGTATTATCAACCAATAAAATATTAAATGTATTATTAACAATTTTTTTAAAAAATGCAACCCTATTGCTAACATTGTTGAATTAAAGTTGTTTCATAACTGACAAGAAGTGCTAAGCTTTAGGAATATTCAAAATTTGTATTCTACAAATGAGATGAGCAAAATTATTTGGTTGAGGAAAGCATAGGGGAAAATAGATAGAAGTAGATAAGTATAAATACCTGAGTCTCAATATTTGAAGGAGCATTTTTAGCTATCTCTGTATTTAGACTCTGCAGATCCTACCTACAATCATTTTAAACCAAAAACTGTAACTAAACCTCTTAGCAGTATTTCCTGTTTCTTTAATGTGTATCATATATATTTTACCCATCAAATAATTACAAAGATATTCATTTTCACATAAGATTTGCATCTGATTCAGACAAGACTTTCACTGTTTCAAATAATAATGTTGGTGTAGTAGAAGTTCATTTTATTTGTATTTCTAAATCGTTTCTAAACTGTCTGGGTCCCTTCTACAGGAAGAAAGGCAGGGTAGAGAATTAAATAAATAAGTATGCCAGATTGATGTTAGTTGCTGAATGAAGGTGCCTGCTTTAACACAGTGGCCAAGTAGCACCAGACAACTCTGTTGGTACAGGTTTATATCTACTGCACCTCTTCTGGAAGCTGCCGATTCTCAGAAATGGGGAGGGGGGGTCTGCCTGCTATTTCTTCATTGTCAAATCCACAGTGCATATGAGGGTTACTTCCTGCAAGTCATCTATATTGGATGAGGCTGCCACCTTGATCCAAAACAGATGAGGGACCCATCCCAAATTAGCGAGAAAATCAAAAGAAGCAAAACTCAAGATGGATCCCAATGAAAAATTACAAGAATGAAAAAGCAAAATGTTAACGTATGTCTGTGCATGTATTTTTGCAAGGAAAATAGTTCTGTCTGGTTGATTTGGGAGTTATAAATGGGGCAGCAGTATTCTTTTTCATGAGCCCAGAGGTCTCAACGCACATCTATGGTGTCCAAACAGAAGCACATATATGAACATTTTAGGATCAAAATGATTCCAATATCAAATCCAAATCCACCATCAAAATGGCACAATTAATGAGAATTTCTGCGGGTGGAGGTGGCTGCAGGGGCGAGAAGAACTGCAGCTCCTGATCCTTCTGGGTGGTTCATGTTGGATCTGGGCTCCTTGTTATTCATAATGATGTGCTTTCAATTGAATTACATCACCTCCAGTCTCCCTAAGAAGTGCTGGAGTTTTTGCACTGTTATAGGCTGTCTTTAGGGGTTTTGGCTGGAGAGACATATTTGGACTTGGGTGATTTTCAGTCTGTCCAGCATGAACCAATCATTCCTGCCAATCAAAAATACAGAAAACACAAGAACCATGAAATAGTATATAGCATCTGGAACCTCATTCTGTCCATTGTGCGTTGAAAATAATCTACCACATGTTTGGGGAGGGAGATCATTTGCCTCCAATACTCAGGATTGTTTCTTGCATCTCCGCCCCTTGAAATTGGTAGTGAATGCAGTAAAATGGGTGTGTAATAGTGCCATGCAGCAATGCCACACTTTTATTTCAGCCACATTATTGGAAAGGAACTGAAAAAAGCATTGGCAGCACCCAACAACATTTAGGTACCTTAAAGATGGTTAGCCTTTCTTTAACACAATTACGATTGTGTTTATGTTTCTTAGTTGATTTACACACACACACACACACACAGGCTTAAAAACAGTACAAAAACATTAAATTCAACAAAATATTAAATTCAACAAAACCAACAAATAAGATCTGGTCAGAGGCCCAAGGTCTCTGCAGGGATCCAAAATGCCTTTTGTGCAAACAGATCTAATGCAAAAAAATACTCACGTTTAATGCAAAAGAATGACATTCAATGATATAACCTGTTCAGAAGTTTTGTGGCGGTGATAACGTCACCCCAGTGAAAGATTGCTTCAGCCTAAAGGGGTGGGTCTAAGAAAGAAGAGGGCTGTGAGTAACAAATTTTGGGGAGTGGGAGAATTGAAGAAGGTAGGATCTGTTGCCTTTGGATTGCTGAGGTCCTTGGCAATTAGGTTTAGGTACATCATCTATATGTTTGAGTTGGAAGGGTAAATCTACATAGTGAATTCATGAATTGCATACTATGGTATTAACACTTTATTTTAGGGTTTTGAAGATTCTTGTGTGTTATGAACACCCAGTTCAGTTGAGGAAGACATCTTGGATTTCTCTCTGACTTTAAAATCAAAGGGACACTTGAATTTTAAAAATTATACAGGCAACTCCCATACTGAAATTGTTGGGTGTTCAAACTGCAGCATTTCATTGTTGCTTTGCACAATTGCTCGTGTTGCCCATTATACAAATGCAAAGAAAAGGATATCTGGTTTGTGAAGTTGTGTTTTCAAGCTTCATCAACAGTAAGCAAATAGCCCTGTAAAATTTGATAGTGTTACAATAACATTTACTAAAATAATATTATCCAATAGTATGATATTGATGACATTTTCTCTGGTGGATTTGATGTCATGAAATTTATTTGATCAGTTGATTGTAAGAAAAGGAATTGATGTCATGGGGCATGCATACCACATTTTGTCTGTGAAGAAAGATTACTGGCAATGAAATGTTCACAGTAGTTCATAGCTAGAGTTAAGGCACAGCAGAAAAAACTTCACAAATTAAGCCGCTATGTTTGTCACAACAGATGCAAAGAGGCAGTACCTGTAGTAGCAACCCTGGAGTTGTTTTTTCTTGAGCCTATGACCATTTAACTTCTCATGGAGAACAAACTATGCATTTTACATAAGCTTGCCCTACATCCTAAACCCATCTGCTTCTTTTATCTGTAGGGGAAGGCCCCTGTCTTATTGTTATCACTGAAGTAAGGTTCATTTACTAGCTCACTCAGAACTAGGCTCCATTCTTCTACTTCTCCGTTATGGCAATGAGACACATCGAAAAGGAGGCTGACCCTTTACAGATTCATTATTCTGTGTCTCTATGTGTGAGGCCCTTCCCCGCTCTCTCTCTCATCCCTTGAGTCCGAAGTCACAGTAAATGGAAACGACGGGCGTGTATCCAGTCCCTCTAATATCCTTTCAGTGGGGTTTCTCTCACCCTTTTCTGTCTCTTCTGCTGTCTCTACTACATTCAATAGCCCAGATTTGCTCACTCTGTCATTGGGCTTGCCCCATAGGTACCGTAGCATTGTTCTCAGTGAGTCCTCAACCGTTGCTGGGTCTCTCTGTGGTGGGCTTGGAGTATCCCTGCACTTGCCTCCTCCGCTCGCGCCATGCCATCTGCACCCAAAAGGGTGCCTTCTCTGCTTTTTTTCTCTCTCCGCTCCTGCTCAGCCACCACGCGGGAGTGTAAAGGTAACCCATTCTCTGGTCCAGGGCTCCTCTTTTACTATGTCTACTAAGTCTTCCCCTTTCAAGCTCTCCCTCACTCCAATCCAACCACCCAGGGCTATCTCATTCTCTTCTTCCCTTTTTCCGCACCCTGACTCCCTTGTCTCCTCTCTCTCGTGCTGGGGTGTTGTCTTTACCCCCTCTCCAGTCTCAGTGCTAATGGACTCGCCCTGTGTGTAGACCTGGGCTGCATGCAGGTTCTTGGGAAGAGGGGACACACTCTCCTTCTCACACTATGATTCTTTCTATGGTCCACACATCACACAGAGGGGTGTGGCCTTAGTAAACTTACTATGAGGCAGAAAAGTGAAAACACAAGATTGTGACAACAAATTAAAATTAAAATAGCACAGCTCATTCACCCTTAATTCCACCATCAATATCTTGAAAATACAATCCATGCAAATGTTGCATTTATATACTGTATGTTTATTTATTACAGATGGGCATGAACAAAAAACAAACAAAAAACAAAGCAGGACATTTGTGGAAGATTGCTAGTTCATTGGTTTGCTTGGTTCAGGTTCATCCAAACGAGGGAACCGAACTGGCTCGAATTGCGAACTTTTGTTAGCATTTTCTTGAATTTCCTGGTTCACTAAAAAGTTATCTACCTGACAGTAGAAGGGCAACAGAGAGAAGCAAGGCCTAACCTATCTTGGAGGGACGTCCATGACCTAGGAGCAGCTGTCTTATACTGTATGCATAATCATCATCACATGCTTCTCTTCCTTGCACACATAGGTAAAAGGTAAACATGTGTCTGACTCTAGGGGCAGTGCTCATCTCTGTTTTCAAGCCAAAGAGCCAGTGTTGCGCAAGTCCGTGGCCATGTGGCCGACGTGGCTGAATGCATTCCTGCGCAGGAACCACTGTTTATGTTGCACACATAAAACCCTGGTAAAATATACTTTGCTTTCACAGCCAGGGGGGTTGGCCATTGGAGGGTATTTGACCTCGGCCTCGTACAACTTCCTGACATGGGAAAATCAAGGAGGCATAAGGGCTTGTATTTATGTAGCAGTTGTAAATGATTGTTTTGTGCTTTTTATGCGTGCACTTAATGTGCTTGTTTTATGGCTTCCACCCTCTCCGATGAATTTGTAACATTAGCTGGCACGAGCAGCTGACACACATGCTGTTTTGTGACAACATTGAATAGGCTAGAGCAAAAGTGGTCTGGCTAATAAGGAATGAAATCCAAAGCCCTTTGTCAACAAATGTGTCTTGGGCAGATTTGATAAGCCCTTTATCCAACCCTAGTGTTGTCATGTTAATTGGCCCTGCAGGATTGGACTTGGGTGACTCTTCCTTTGGTTTTCTGCTTGTGTACAATGGTACCTTGTATAAAGGAATTAATTCGTTCCAAATGAAATTATGTTAAACAATTTTTCCTTTATACAAATTCCCATAGGAATGCATTGAAAACGGATTGATCCCATTTTTATGTTGTACGGATTTTCCCCATAGGCAATTATGTTAAGCAAATTTCCCCTATCTCCGGAATTTTTTATGTTGTACAAATTTTATGTTATACAAGCTGTTCGTTATACAAGGGTCCAATGTACTTTCATTCACTATAAAAGGAATGGTTATAATGTTCACTGGCTTAAGGAGAAAGAAGACAAGATTTACTTTCTGAGAGGAAGAGGTAAATACATACTGATTAGAATAATAACGACAGCATGAGTAGACAGTAAGTAAGCCTTCCTACTGATATATTGTTCTTTGCTTAAAATGCATAGCAGAAAAGGCAGGATATATTTGTGCCACCTCAACTGCACAAAAGTATGAGTGATGACTTTATATGTGTTCTTATCTTTTTTGTTACTGCTTATGGCAGTTAAAATATCATAGACTTATTAAAGAAACATAGGGTGGAAAACATTTGAGGTTCATCTCGTCTAACCCTTGCCTTATGGCAGGATTGTAGCAATGTCATTGTCAACCCATTTCCATCTGACAAATGACAGCTGATGAAGCCCCTAATGCAGATTAGTAAATCAAACAGAGTGCAAAAGTGAGGGAGAGTGGATAACTCCAATCAGTTTTTCAGTCAGACAACTGGCACTAGCGAGTGAGACAAGCTGCAACAGAAGGAGAGAATAAAAGGAAACAATGTATTCATAAATTCCAAATTACCGGTAATTAAATGTTTTCTCCACTGCGTATATGCTGTGATTGAAAGCATTCCCTTTCTTAGCTGTCATTCTAGCTATCCCAAATACACCCAGATCTGTGTTTGTAGCTGAGCAAAAGTACTCAGGAGTCATCTATATTAGGTGGGGCTGCCTGCGTTTGCGGAGAAGAAACAAGAGGCTGGTCTGCACCTGTGGACGTTTGACCTCCATTGTGTCTTGACCGTTGTCTTAGCTATTAAAGGAAAGGAAATGCTGCAGGCCAAGACCTTCCATGTTCTCTCTCTTCCTCCAACACAGTCCTCTTGCTCCCTGGCAAGCCAGTGCCACTGCCTCCGTTTGTTACTACCTCATGTTTCCTCCCTCCCCTTCATTTTTACTAGGGAGTCAACTGGCAACATTGTCTGCTGCAGAGAACGAGGGAAACCGCTAAGGCTGCCAGAGGCTGAGGCTGCTGAAAGGGAGTCAGGAGTAGAGATGGGCACGAATCGCTTTGAGTTGGGTTGCCCTAAGTCACTGGTATGGCACCCCCAGCTGCTACTAGAGATGGGCACGAAACGAAAAAAAATTTCGTTCCGTTATTCGTTATTCGTTTCGTTATGTAACGAAACGAATAACGAAAATTGTGATGAAATTGGAACGAACAGAACAGAACCACGAAAATTAGGCTCATTACGTTTTGTTTTTGTTAATGGCAATGTGCAATGAAATGAGCTGTTTTTAAATGTTAAAAAACGTCCTGAATATCCATAAAAATCCAGCGATAATTATTTATTCTGCCTGATAATACCTACCAGGGGGGTTGGGGTCCTTAAAATGTGCATTTATGTCTTTTCTCAGATTGCTGTTTTTTTTTTCCTTTAAGGGAATTTAGGGGACATCGACCCAAAATGGCTCCCAGATGCCTAATATTGATTTATTGGGTATTAAAACGCCCCGGACATCCGACAGTGATAATTATTTGAAATTATTACCTACCAGGGGGTTGCGGTCCTTAAAACATTTGTTTTTGTCTTTCTCCCATCGCAATGTATTTTTTTCTTTTCCCTTTAAGGATGACACAAAATGGATTCCAGCCACAAGATGGATGCAAGCCATGTGATGGGACCATGTAAATTCTTGGACAAATTTCAACCATTAGCATGCCCAGGTTGCAGACCCGGTAGGTGTGGCAGCCACAGAGGGCATAAAAAGCTTTGGCAGCTCCCGTCCTCCTTGCAGTCTGCGGTGGGAGTTAGGGTGGGATTGCTGTCTCTGCGATTCATTACTTTAGGCCAGCCAGGCAAATGTGTGTGTCTCTGTGTTCCTGCTGGCTGCAGCCTGGCTGTTAGGGGAGAGAAAAGAGATTTCTCTTGCAGCCTCCCTGTGTGCATGCATACCTCTCCGTGAGTACCCTCCCCTGCCCCGCAGTGCAGTCACTCTGCAGCTGTCTTACACCCTGGGCAACGCCCACCGCTGCCTTTGCAGCCTCCCTGCGTACCTAGTCTATACTGTGTCTCTGCCAGCATTAGTTTTTTTTAGTGTTTTCCCTCTGGTCTAGGGCATTGGGGGACGTCCGCACACAGAAATGCTTTAAGTCGCACAAAAAGTTGGTAAAAATGAAAAACAAAAAACAAAAAAATGAAACAATTTTTTTTCAAAAATTCACAAAAAATGAAAACGAACCGAAACGGACCTGCAACGAAAAATGAAAAACCGAAATGTAATTTTTTCGATTCGTGCCCATCTCTAACTGCTACCCATTCCCTTCCACGCCCCTGCTGGTCTGCTCCCTCACTCACCAGCTGATGCATGCTGCTCGATCCTTCCTGTTCACATGATCTTCCAGTCCTGGCAGAAGCATGGAATTCCCTCCTCCGCCTCCTTCAGCAACTGGCTACTCAAAGGCAACGCTGCAGGAAACCTCGCTCCGCCTCTTCATGTGAGTGGGTGGCAGAAAAGTCTGTGATAACGCTGAGACTGGAAGATCATGTGACAAGGAGGGAAGGTGCATCACACACCGGCTTGTAAGTGGGGGAGGTGGCCAGGGGCATGAGGGAAGGGAAAGGGCAGCAACAATTTAGGATGACGCAGCACCAAGCGATTTGTGCCTGTCCCCAGTCAACAGAGAAGTGAGAAGAGGCTTCGCTACAGCTGTGGAGTTCAGGGGCTGCAGGTCAATCTATATTAGGCCAGGGCTGCCTAAATTTGCAGGGGCAAAATGACAGTCTGTGGATTTTTGCATTGTACTCTGGTCTGCTTTAGCTTTATAAGGCGGGGCCATTAATGGTGGGTATATTCAGTTATGGTGAGGAGCTAAGGATAATAATTGTTATTATCCTGATTGATAATATTTGAAGAGATAGATAGGATTGGGTCTCCACAGAGGCAATGCTAAAAAAATGAAATATTACCTGGAAAAACAGAATCAGAAAATAAAAACTCATGACTATAATCCCACTTTTTTCCCACCTAGATTGAAGGAAGGAAACTAATGGGAAAGATCCTATAATTTTGTATTGACTCCAGGTGTGCTATGCTTGGAGATACTACAGATGAGTATGTCAGAGATCTGGCGCCTTATATGAGCCTTGCTGATCACTTTTCCCGGATAAGAGCAGAAGAACTCCAAATGTCATTAGACGAATTAATGTACAGTGTTTGAACCAGCAATGTAATCTCCATTCTCAGTTTAGAAGGAGAACATTGTCAAGCCATGGAGCAAGTAATTTGGAAATTAAAGGAGAATAATTAATAACTGAACAGTTAACAGAGATTGAGAAACAGGTTAATAACATCCTTAAAATTTTAGGGTTACTGAAAGCTTTTCTTGCAGGATGTAATGGGCTGTTAATCACAATGGTGGTGAAGACAAAGAAAGAGAAATACTAGTTTAGAACAAACAGAAATAAAACCTGAGTTTGTTCGACCAGAAAATGCAGGTAAGTCAGCAAGTGAGAAAAAACAACAATGGATGGAAAAGGAGATCATCAACATGGACAGGAGCAACTTACACTCCATACCTGAGACACAGAAATAGATATAGTTCCTCCCCTTTATCTAAGTCATTTTATGCTTGCCTACATGCACAATGGTGCGTCCGTATGTTAGGATTAAAGATGGGCATAAACCACCAGTTCAGCTGTTAGTGCCAATTTGCTTCTTGGTCAAATAGGTGTGCAGTGCTTCCTAGCCCCAGAATTACTCTGCTCCAGCTCGAACCCGACCGAAAAAGAAAAATTGGGTCTGATTTTTCGTTGCCGTTCATGGCATCGTGGCGATCGTGCGATGCCAACCAGCACAGAAAAAAAGGTTTAAAAAAAACCCGATTCCCGGCCATAAAAGCAGGCGAAAATATGCCTGCCTCAGTGAGGGCACCTACCAGAGAGGGGTGGTTTCTGGGGGGGGTCCCCGGCCTTCCCCCCCTCTCCTGTCCTGGGCTGCTGGTACCAGGCTGGGGAGGGGCATCCTCGTCATCTCCATTTGCCATGCGGTGGGTGGGTGGGGGATCCGAAATGGCGACCACAATATTTATTTTTAAATCGTGGTCCAAAAACCCACCAAAGTACCACAGAAACATTTGAAAATTACGTATTTTAAATGCCTGATTTTTTATAGTAGCAGCAGTGGGTTTTTCTTGCAATAAAACGTCTCCATTGATTTTATTTTATTTTATTTTATTTTATTTTATTTTATTTTATTTTATTTTTTTTACCCCTGCGCAATGATGGGCTGGTCATGGGATGGGACCATGCAAATTTTTGGACCCATTCCACCAATCGCATGGCCAGGTTTTGACTGAGACTTCTGGATGTGCCAGAGGGCATAAAAAGCCCACTAACCCTAACCCTAACCCTAACCCTAACCTTAACCCATACGCCACTACACTGTCCTTCTTAGTGAGTCAGAGGCACCCAGAGGTGCAGCCCACTAACCCACCCTAACCTTAACCGTAACCCTAAGCCTAGCCCTTACCCTAACCCCAACCCTAACCCGGATCCGTACGCAAGTATGCTTCCCTTCTTAGTGGGTCACAGAGGCACCCAGAGAGGTGCCTCCCAGCCAGAGCCCACTACCCCTACCCCTACCCCTAACCTGTACGCCAGTACGCCAGTATGCTTTCCTTCTTAGTGAGTCAGAGGCACCCAGAGAGGTGCCTCTGCCGCTTACCACCCAACCCTAACATAATGTATGGTACGTGGCGGCTACGCGAAACGCTTCCCTTCCCTTCCCTTCCCTTCCCCTTCCCTTCCCTTCCCTTCCCTTCCCTTCTTAGTGGGTCAGACGTCAGAGGCACCCAGAGAGGTGCCTCCCAGAGCCCACTTACCCCAACCCCAACCCCAACCCCAACACAAACGACAAACGGAAATGACAATTTTTTAAAAATTTCCACGACAAACGGAAACGACCCGAAACGGACCCGTCCCGACAAACAACAATTCGAAACGTCATTTCTCCTGGTCGTGCCCATCTCTAGTTGCAACCCAGCTACTCTGCACTGCCTGCTCCGGGCACTGCCTCTGAGTGGGCACCTGTGGGAGGAAGCAGGGCTGGGAGCTGTCAAACGCAGGTTCAACCCAGAAACAAACTGGCACGAACTACCAAACCAAAGTAGGATGTCTCAGACAAATTAACCAAGCCAGAACGACGTCTTCCTGAGGATTATTAATTTATACCTGAATGAAATTGCTTTTGCATTTTATACTAAAATGTGTTCTTTTCAACCCAAGAAGGTGGTCAGTTATCCAAAGATAATGCATGTGTTACTGGCAGACCTTCAAAGCAGGTTGAAAACTGTACTTAATACCGGTTGGTCAGAAGCAGTGCCTGTTTTAAGCTATGTGATATGCAAAACTGGGCCCTGTTTATTGATTGCTGTCAGCCATGTTGCTTTTCCCCAAGTTACAATGTAGCTTTTCTTATTCCAACCTTTCCACTCTGCGGAATAATTTAACATCTTACATCCCCATTGAAGAACTGGTTACAAAATCCTTGGATACATCAAGAAACTAATTGATTTTAAATTAGGACCTGCCAAGAAAAGTGACTCAAACAGAACATTTTGCATAATCTAGTTGGCCAGTAGGAAACCTGACACTGACTTAACAATATCTAGAAATATGTTTAGGGTGAGGTGGCAGAAGTATTTTGCAGTTTTAACATATACAGTGGAACCTTGACTTACGTCATTAATCCGTTCCAGTGGTCTAGACTTAAGTCAAAAATGACTTAAGTCAAACGAACGTTTCCCATAGAAAGTAATGGGAAAGCGCATTAATCTGTTCCAGATGATGAAAAAGACCCCCCGAAAACAGCAATTTAACACAAATTTGACTAGGATAGGAGATTCCTTCTGGGGATTTAAATGAAATGTCTCTTCAAAGAGAGGAGGAGGCAGTGGAATTATAGTCCACAAGTTATATGCCTCCACTTTTTAATGTTCATAGCAACAATCTTTAACATTTAAGTTTTACTGATTTTTAACCTGACGTTCCAAGTTCTGAACAACTCTATGCTTACCATTAGAGTCCCACAACTTTACAGCTCCCCAACTAAAATGCTTCCATTGTGGACCAGACTTCTGCAGCCAGATTTTTTACAAGACTGAGCTGACTATCTAACCAGCGAGGCCAGCCCCGAGCTCCCGGCCCTTCTTCTCCTCCAGCAGCAGCGGCGGCTTCGGTGAGGCCGAGGACCAGCTCCAGGTGCTCTGAGCTGGCCTCACCGAAGCCACCGCTGCCGGAGGAGAGGAAGAAGGCAGGAGCAGTTTGGAGGCGGCAGCCGCGATGCTGGGTTGTGGCTGCCGCCCAATTCCGGTGCCTTGCGCCAGGGTTCTGAGATATAAGTCAAAGCCTGCGACTCAAGTCAAACAGGCCCCTTCTTGCTGCGAGTCAAATATGATGCAAGTCAAGCAGTATGTAAGTCAAGGTTCCACTGTAATTAAATGTGACCCTCTATGTTCTAGAAGGACCAAGCAGTTTTACTAAGAAAAAAATGTTTGTGGCTTTTTACCCCCAATGCTGTGCTCCCCTGTGATTTGATGTTGTCTTCATCATTATTTGTTTTTGTGCCTCTTGTCGGATTATTTGTTTTTATCTGTTTTGGTTATTGCATTATTGGGTTGATTTTTATTTCTTGTGCTGGTTTGAATTGTTTGCATGTTGTTTTCTATGTAAACCGCCAAGAGTTCTCATTGGGAAAATCGGTTGCGGTATACAGTAGAAATATAAAAAAAAGAAACAAAGAAACAAACTGCACTTCTGATATTTTATGAGGCAAATAAGCTTTGAACCTATTGTTTGAGTTGAAATTGAAATTTTATAGATTGCTCATACAAAGAGTCGCCATTAAGTCATCAGCATCTTGATAGCATGTAACAACAACAACAAGAACAAGAACAACAACAGGGTAGTCGATGATGAGTAACCAGAGGTTCTGGCTCATAGATCTAATCTGGTCAGTTGAGGGTCTCAGTCTAGCTCAGGGATAGTCCTAGTCTCCTTATTCCTTCATAAAGTGATGCCCCCCTCTTAGACCAAGAAAGAAAATCATTCCTGCTTCTAATCTGTTAGCAGAGATAGCATGGAGTTCCTTTCTTATGCTTTCTCATTTTCAGCTAGTACTTCCATATATCATATTTCTTGCTGTCAAGCCAGCCCTAACATAAGGGAACCATTCCAGGATTTTCTAGGTACAGAATATTTGGAAGTGGTTTGCCGTTCCCTTCTTCTGGAGGCAGTCTGGGACCGTGTAGCTTGCTGATTCTTCGCCTCCAGTGGGGAGCTGAACTCCTGGCCCCACCGTCGGCTTATCCACCTCACTGAGCTATCCAGCCATAAGAACATAAGAACATAAGAGCAGCCTTGTTGGAGCAGGCCACAGCCCATCCAGTCCAGCATTCTGTCTCACACAGTGGCTCACCATTGGCTTCAGGGTATTCCCAAGCAGATGTCTTCACCTGCTTACGATTCCCCGCAAGTGGCATTGAGAGATCTCCTGCCTCTCTCTCCAACCCGAGGGTTGTCCTTAGGCATCCACAGTGACAGCCATTGATACCCTTGTTCTCCATGAACTTATCCAATCCTTTATTAAAGCTGTCAAGGCTGACAGCTGTCACCACTTCTTCTGGCAGGGAATTCCAAACACCAGTGATCCTCTGGGTGAAAAAGTATTTCTTCTTATTTGTTTGAGATTTAGCGCCCAAAAGTTTCATGGAGTGCCCCCTAGTTCTACTGTTGTGCGATAGGGAAAACAGCTTTTCCTTATCTACTTTGTTCACACTGTGTATGATTTTATAAACTTCAATCAGGGCACCTCTTAGGTGCCATCGTTCAAGAGTGAAGAGGTCCAGAGGTTGCAGCCTCAGATGGTAAGGAAGGTGTTCCAGTCCCCTAATTATTCTGGTTGCCCTCCTCTGCACTTTTCCAGGTTCCATAATATACTTCTGGTGGTATGATGACCATAACTGTACACAGTACTCCAAATGGGGCCTCACTATAGATTTATAGAGAGGCAAAATGACACTTGCTGACTTAATTTTCTATAACATTCCTAATGATCCCTAGCATTGAGTTTGCTTTTTTCACTGCTGCAGCACACTGGGTTGACACCTTCATTGAGCTTTCCACCAGGGCACCAAGGTCCCTTTTCTGGTTTGTTGCAGAGAGTTCAGATCCCATCAGTTTATAAGTGTTATTGGTTTTTTTGCCCCAACGCACATCACTCTGCACTTACTAATGTTGAAGCTCATTTGCCACTGGTTTGTCCACTCCCCCAGTGTCAAGAGATCCCTCTGGATCACAATCTCTCTCAGTTTTTACTACCCTGTATAATTTTGTGTCTTTGACAAATTTGGCTACCTTGCTATTTACTCCTACTTCTATATCATTTATGAAGAGTCTGAAAAGCAGGGGTCCCATTACTGAACCTTGGGGGACCCCACTGTTTACCTCCCTCCACTTGGAGAAGTGTCCATTTAGTGCTAGCCTCTGTTTCCTGTCTCTTAGCCAGTTGCTCATCCAGGACAAGACCTTTCCCTTGATTCCATGACTGGCAAGTTCATTCAAGAGCCTTTGGTGCAGGACCTTGTCAAAAGCCTTCTGAAAGTCCAGATAAACAATGTCAACTGGATCTCCCTCATCCACATGCTTGTTGACACTTTCAAAAATATTCCAACAGATTAGTGATGCATTATTTGCCCTTGGAGAAGCCATGTTGGCTCTCCTTCAACAGTGCCTTCTCTTCTATGTGCATATTAATTTTATCTTTTAGGATGGTCTTCCAGTGCTGTAAAATGTTACATGTGTTGTTGTACAATATGCCCCCTTTTCTATATGTATCTTTCATATTAGTTTTTCTTAGTTTAAACCATTACTCAAAGGGGCTGTGGCTTGCTCACTCTGTCTTTAAGTAATTTTTACAGACTTCATCTCTTTTAGTTTAATGGGACCTATTCCTAAGTAAGAGTATGTACACTCAAAGAGGAGGTGCCTAGAGAAACAAGGTAAAGTCACTTAGGTCTTCAGTTCTACTAGAGAATATCTCCAGCTTCTGCCATGAGTCACCTATTAGTTCCATCCTCTCCCCCTAAACCCCTGAGTTCTGAATCCTCCACTCCTGTACTCATTCATTCACCTCATGTTAAAAAAAAACATGGGCTCCATTTTCACTCCAGTGTACTTTCCCTTTTCTCTTGCCCAACTCTTTCTTTCACACTAATCTCTCCCTCTCCCTTCCCTATACTTACTCACTTGTTCCAGCTTAAACTGGGGCAGGGGGGAACCAGACAGATTCCAGTGCTCAGGTGCTATTGAAAGCACGTGATCAGTGAGCTCTTTCTGGGTTCTACGGGAACCATGGACACATGACTGATGCAGTGTTGTAAGTTGGGCAATCAATAATATACATTAAAGCGGTTTATCTTTTCAGAAATGTTTTGAGGTAAAGACGCAAACAACAGGGTGGGAGGGATCTAATTTCAAGATGTTACTGATCCAGTTACGGTATTTAAGCTGGGAAATCGGAATGATCTATGCTGGATTCAAGGTATAGCCTACTTAAGCATTTGTGCTGGGGCTCTATAGCACCCATGCCAAAATTCTGGGTCTTACGTTTTGAAGACCTTTTGGGACAAACAAGTATGTAAAGAAGCTTTCAGAAATATTTGTAAGGACCCAACCTTTGGATTAAGCCTACCTGGAACAAACTGGAAGTTCTTTTAGTAAAGTTTGGCTTGATGTTGGCATGAATACTCTGGCAAAATAAAAACAAGTATCCTGAAATGAGGTAGAGTCCTTTCCTCCTTTATTAATTATGGCACAAACTCAAAGATATTCTATGTTACTATTAAACATCTTCCGTGGCCCATCCCTATAGTTCAAAGCAACAGTGGCCATAGAAACTGGCATGTTAAGACACATGCGTGCCACCTCATGCCATCTTCTGTGGGGAAATCAACCTTTTGGTAGCAACATTTATTAAGCTAAGCTAATTTAAGGTGATTTTGTTTGTGTCTAATAAATTAGCAGATCTCAGATGTTTAATTATACCTCACTTTTGCTTATTGGACGCCACTTGGGTTTGTTGTTGTGAACTTGTGAACAAAAAGAAGAAGAAAAGAAGGGATTGGAAGGTAATCTCTTTCACTGAGGTAAAAATAAAAGGCAAATAGCTTAGTTATCAATGTCTGTTTAAGGCTTTAGGGAAGGGGATAGGTGGCTACCTTAGGGAGGCAGGAGAAAGAGAGAGGGATTGATATACATATAAAGACACATTTTGAGACATGAGTCATATTACTCATTTATTTTCAGAGGGAGAGACCTATGTAATAGTTCAGGGGAGACATGGAAATGATGGGCAGGTGCAGATCACACAGCCTGCTCCACCAAACTAATCATCCAAAATCTGGAAGTCTGGAGCCAGAGTAACCATTAACATGGTGCAGTGTCTATTACTCAGATGAGTCTCACTGACTGAGTTGCAAACAGGTCCTTTCCACCTCATCCAGCATATGCATACGTTTCATTCTGAACAAAGGAACGGTGGCAGAATCTCTCCCAATTCCGGTTTTGAGTTTGACATACCTGAAGTAATTTGGCAACAAACGTGCCCGGCTTCCTTGTTCCTAAACAGTTTTCCTGGAATAATTGTGAGTCATCCCAGCAGGTCCCTTATTCGACACAGGGCCTTGAAAATCTAGGGGCAGTTAGGGAAGTTTTTGATATAAACGTAGGAAGCCTACTCGGAGTCCCGGGAAGAAAAAAAACTCCATAGAACTACTAGAGAGTAGAGATAGGCACGACCAGGGAAAATGATGTTTTCGAGTTGTCGTGTGTCGGAGCTGGCCCGTTTTGACTCGTTTCCGTTTTTCGTGAAATTTTCCAAAAATTTGTCGTTTCGTTTGTTGTTTTTTCGTCTGTCGTTAGTACTGGTTTGGGGGGGAGCGGGCTCCTGGAGGCACCTCTCTGGGGTGGGTGCCTCCTCTGGTCCGCTATGAAGGGAAAGCGGGCTCCTGGAGGCACCTCTCTGGGGTGGGTGCCTCCTCTGGCCCGCTACAAAAGGGTATGCATAGCCAATTGGATATGCATACTAAGTTGCAGTGGCAGGCAGAGGCACCTCTCTTTCGGGTGCCTCTGTGACTCACTGCCTGGCATACGGTGCACTTGGGCTGGGGATGGGAAGGAGGAGGAACAAAGTGAGAGAGGACCCCTATGGGCGCCCTCTGGCTCACTAAGAAGGGAAGTGTACTTGCTGTAGTGCAATGCGAGTACACATCTGGCTTAGGGTTAGGTTTAGCGCAAGGGCTAGGCTTAGGGTTACGGGTAGGGTTAGGGTGAGTTACTGGGGTGCACCTCTGGGTGCCTCTCTGACCCACTAAGAAGGACAGTGTGCTGGCGTATGGGTTCGGGTTCGGGCTAGGGTTAGTGGGCTTTTTATACCTGACTGGCACATCCCAGAAGTCTCGGTCAAAACCTGGCCAAATGGCCATGCAATTGGTGGAATGGCTCCAAAAATTTGCATGGTCCACTCCCATGGCCAGCCCATCATTGTGCAGGTGTAAAAATAAAAATAAAAATAAAAATAAAAATAAATCAATGGAGACGTTTTGTTACAAGAAAAACCACTGCTGCTACTGTAAAAATTCAGGCAGTTTTAAAATAGCTATTTTCGCATGTTTCTGTGGTGCATTGGTGTGTTTTTGGACCACCACGATTTCAAAATAAATAAATATTGCTTGCGGTTGCCCTATTTTGGATCCCCCGCCCGCACCACATGGCATGGCGAGTTGACGAGACGACGAGGATGCGCAGCCCAGGAGAGGAGAGGGAGGGAGGCCGGGGACCCCCCCCAGAAACCACCCCTCTGGTAGGTGCCCTCACTCAGGCAGGCATATTTTCACCTGCTTTTTTGGCCGGGAATTGGGGTTTTTATTTTATTTTTAAAACTTTTTTTCTGTGCCGCACCGAGTTGGGCGACGAGGATGTGCAGCGCAGGAGGAGGGGAGAGGCTGGGGACCCCCCAGAAACCACCCCTCTGGTAGGTGCCCTCACTCAGGCAGGCATATTTTCGCCTGCTTTTTTGGCCAGGAATCAGGGTTTTTTATTTTATTTTTAAAAGCACCGCTTGGCAAGTTGGGAGGAGGCGAGGATGCGCAGCCCAGGAGAGGAGGGGGAGGCCGGGGACCCCCCCCAGAAACCACCCCTCTGGTAGGTGCCCTCAGGCAGGCATATTTTTGCCTGCTTTTTTGGCCGGGAATCGGTTTTTTTAATTTTTAAAACTTTTTCCCTGAGCCGCTTGGCATCGTGCGATCGCTGCGATGCCGCCAGGAACAACCACGACAAATCAGACCCATTTTTTCTTTAGTCAGTTCGAGTTCGAGTTCTGGCGGAGTAATTGTCGTTCTTCGTTTCGTTACGTAACGGAAACGAGGAACGGAAACGGAAACGAAGATTTCGCCGAGTCGTGCCCATGTCTACTAGAGAGTGCTTTGAAGAGTGCTGTAAGACAATGATAGAAATAGAGGTTAAATTTCAGGATGGGGTCTTTGGGCTTCAGGGACCTAATTTGTCTTTTATTGGAATGTTAAGATTCACCAATCCAAGCCCAGTCTAGTAGGAATAAGATAAAACATTTTGAGCCCAGTATGAAAAATGAGCGGAGCCGGCAGTGGTTCCATATAATAAGACTTTAATCCCACCCCCACCCCCCAGGTGAGTTCTATAACTTAAGGCAGGCAGGAGTCATCATGAGTCGCTGCTGTGTTGGTGTCAGATACTAGTTAGTGAAACTATGTATTAGACAGGTATATAAATAAATAGTCTGTATGTATTTAATTGATTTCCAAGATGGAGTCTGCAAATGTGCAAAGTCACAGTGATTCAGTCTAAAGGTTTTTTTCTATTAGACTGCAGGTGTAAGGTGTGTATTTAAATGGGTTTGGCTGATGCAAGGCGCTGCAATAGCTATGATGCAATGTGTTACCTGATTGGACAGACAAATGTATAAAAGTGCTCTGTTAATCGGTGTTCAATGGGCCTTTGTGAGTAAGGCACCCATTCTCTATGCTATGTGCTAATTATGTATGCCCTGTATGATGAAATGCTGTTATGCTGTTTATTTGTCTCCATGTAAATTATCTGTGTATATATGTAATATAGCTGTTTTGTTTTAAGTAAGCCCTGACTTTGTCTGTTTCTGCTTCTGTCTATGTAGTTGTTCAACAAGTCTTTGCTTTCGCTGGCAGAACAAATTGCTAAATACTCTGACAGTTGGAGCATGTCTGGGAAGATTCTCAGTCATCCAGGAGAGGTTATCTGAGAGTTGGATGAGACAAGAAGGATCTTGTCTCATCCAGGTGAGGTTATTTGGAAGATGAGTCTTGGCAACTGGACTTCATTTCTTGAGAGGTCAAAAGGTTTCGCTGCTCACCCAAGCAGCTCCATCAGTCTGTGTTGGAGCATTTGCCACAATTAGTACAGGAGGGAAGGCGGATTCTCTCACACTTCAGGATAGCTGTGCTTATCCCTCTGCAGCATCCATGTTAACATCAAGCCAATATTTATTGGGAGCCAGAAATCCATGCCAATCTATTGGAAACCATCCAGTGTAAATTAGAGCTAGTTCTCTCTCTCTCTCTCTCTCTCTCTCTCTCTCTCTCTCTCTCTCTCTCTCTCTCTCTCTCTCACACACACACACACACACACACACACACACACACACACACACACACACACACACACACACTTCTGATTAAAATGGTGCTGAACTAGACATACTGTATGATGGATCCAGGAAAGACACAGGCATTGCCTTAGCAAGTTTGTGCAAGGGTTGAACATGAGCTGTAGAATGCAAGTTACCTCTGGAACGCTTTAGACACTACCTACGTTGTAGAAAGTCTGAAGCTCAAAGGGAGGGTCCATGTGCCGTATGCACCAAGTCCCAAGTTGAGTGGCCTGCCAATTTAACAGGGCTGAAAAAAATTCAGATCTGAACTCTGAGATTGCCATTCTTTCACTGTCGATCACAAGAGATGAGATGCATTGTCAGTCTGATTTAATATAAGGGAAAATAGTTGTTGTTGTTTGTTTTGTTTGTTTTTGTTTTGCATACAGGAGCAGATCACCACCACCACCACCACCACCACCACCACCACCACTACCACCTTTGAACTGCTTATCTGGAAGTGACTTGATGGGTGATTGAGTCCATGGGCAGCACAGGGTGGAATTCAATTCCCAGTCTCTGACTCTGCATTAAGAGAACTATGTCTCTGAGATATCCAGTGGTTACAACCGATGCCGTGGGGCCAGCTCCATATTTGGCAGGGCCTTGGCAGCTCACCATGGTGGGCCCTTCAGCACCCTGACGTTGGCAGGAAGCCACATGGGGGGGCGCAGCCAGTAAATTCCCCTCTGCCCCATATCAACAGGAATGGTGTAGCTGGCAGTAATTTTATGTCAGGCAATACAGGGACGGCTGCCAAGCGGAGGTTTTGAGCAAATGCTGGTATCACTAGCAAACATTATTACTGTACTGTGTTAATCCGCCTGCAATTTCCTGGAGTTCCTTCTTCCATAGCAGCATTTTGCCAGAACCACAGGAGCAAAAATTTTAAAAGGCCACTGCAATAGCAGTACTTGCCTGGGAGACTGGCACTGGTTTCTTGCTGGTGCCTCTTTGAACAAGGGGAGAAGACAGGAAAGGATGGGAAGATGGAGAGGCCACTGTTCAGCCCAGAGCCTGGCTCTTTGGCATGTGCTTAAGCAAAGATGCTAGGCCTGCCCTCCCTCCACCCTCTCCTCCCTGTGCTCTCGGAGGTCCCTTTGCCAAAACTGCATGAGGGCCATAGGGGGAAACCCCACCCGCGTCTTAGGATGCTATTACAATGTCAAAACAAAAACACTTCTACTCCAGCTGCTAGCTTGGGTCCTATGACTTGTAGGTGCTATTTAGGGGGAAGGTTGCTTAATGCTCCTGCTTCGGCTGACTGCGGGGATGGATAAAATGATAATTTCTCCCTTCCAGGCACTTTAGAAGGACGACGTCTAAGTGGAGTCTGTCATTGTCCTCTATTTTAAATGTGCAAATCGCTCAAGAAACATTCTGCAAACTCTTCAGTTACTCAACTCCCTGACTGTACTGCATTTCTTAATCCCAGTTGATGCCAGAAGGAGAAATCCACCCTCTTTGCACTTGACAGCTACTGTGGTAACTCAGAAGGGAAAGAAAGAAGTTATAGCGAGCTCTCTTCTGTATTCCCACTCTGGGCCCAAGAAGGACCTTGTCTCATTTTCTTACCCATTCCCCAAGCTGTTCGCTGTTGTTTTTATAAGGGTAATGACCCTTCTATAAATTCATCACTGTAAATCCCTTCTTTTTATTTGCAGTAGTGGAACTATTTAATCCAGCTGGCTGCCACTACTGCCGGCACTAGGAAACAGGAGGGGGTGGAATCTTTATTTCTGCATGTTGCATTGGTGATTAGTGTAGGAATGGGTGGGGGAATGTTGAAAAGTGTATGATTTGCACTTCTTGAACCAACAAACACATCACAAAATGACAGTACAAAAAGAAAAAGCAGAAATTATTCAGTACTAACGTCATGCTCAGGGTCTCCCTCATAGCTTGGGAAAACATATTGTCTGGAAACTGCAAGAAAGGAGGAAGAATTATTACAAATAATTGCCACTGCAATCCCAGTAGCAGTGACTTTGGGTAACTGAAGGTTTCAGTAACTCTTCCCACTTCCGCACAGTGAAAGGGATTATCCAGAAGCCATGGGAGTCACAGAACAGAAATAGGATATGGTGAACTTCCCAACATTCCCCTTGTAAATGAGATCATCAGCCTTCTGCAAGCATGGTTACACCAACAGGATTTCAGTCACTGTTTTGGCCGATAACCCCCCTCCCCCAATTCTGCCTGGTTATTATGCAAGGGTGCTGTATTTCTGTCTCACCAAGTACAGTCCACATGGAGCCAAGGAGAATAAGCTGTATTCATATATGCACATAATACACAGAGGGGAATAAGGTTCTCTCTCTCTCTCTCTCTCTCTCTCTCTCTCTCTCTCTCTCTCTCTCTCTCTCTCAATCTCTCTCTGGTTAAGAAGGCAGGTGAAAGTTGGGGTGTCATGGATTCCCTTGAGTTTTCTGAGCGGAGGTAATTTACTCTCATCATATTTCATTTACTTATTTTAGAAATCTACTGGTTTTCTCATTGTACTCATTATTTCACAGGGTTCTTGTTTCGGATAGCACTCATTTTTTATTTATGCTTATTAACACACTCATTAACTTACTTAACACTATTTGTCCATCTCGTTACCCACTCTTTCTAGCTTTGCTCCCACCAAATGTGTACATACCAACCCGAGCACATGTTAATAAACCAAAGCATAATCTCACAAATTCCTGAAGGTACAGAGCAGGGACTGCAGCTTTGATGTGAATGTGTGGACTCAGTTCATTCATTCATTCATATTTATATAAATATTTATATTTCACAAATCATTTGATTAGCGAGAGCACTATTTTACACAGTTTGCATGATTAACACACACAACTCTCAAAAAAAAAACCAATTTATATATCTGGACTGTGAAGATTCTGAGTCATCCAGGTGAGTTTATCTGGAAGTCGAATTATGGCAACTGGACTTATTTTGTTGAGTGACTGAAATGTTCTGCTGCTCATCCAAACAGCTTTGTCAGTCTTAGGAAGGTTAGTGGCAAGTCCTCCATTTTGTAGTTCACCTTGGTTTCACATCACCCTGGATTGAATAGGCTCATAAATTGGACAAAAGCCTGAATAGGCTTGTTAGGTGGACAATAGCCTGAATAGGTTCATAGGTGGACCATGATCTGAATAGCAGGCTCATTAGGTGGGAAAAGGCTTAGGGTGTGTGAAAGTCCCACCTATGCAACCTTTTCCAACACCCATTAAGTATGGGTTGTTACCTATGGCCTTGCTGGTGGAGGTGTGAAGTGCTTCTGATTTGTCTGGGGTTTCAACTATAAAATGGAAGTCTCACCACTTAACCTTCCTCAGACTGACAAGGCTGCTTGGATGAGCAGCGAAACGTTTCAATCTCTCAAGAAAAGAAGTCCAGTTGCCATGACTCAACTTCCAGATAAACCCAATTAATTAAAGCATACATTAAAAAACATAAAAGGGATAAGATACACAGAGAGGTCAATCTCATTTCAATATGTGGTACAAAAAGAGAAGAGACAAGAGCTCTAAACCAAGATGACAGAAGCAGCAGTAGCACTTGTCCCGTGGGAAGGTCTGCTGGCCTACTGTCTTTCTTCACCACAACCCCACGCCCTGTGTGATGGGCAGTCAAAGCTGCCTTGTTAAAATTTCCCATTGTGTCCTTTAGCAACTCACGCAATCTCAATGCATGGCACTTTGGGAAATGTAAAAAAAAAAAATAGCCCTCCATTCCTGAGCCAAAAAAATATAAAATAAAATAAGCTGCAGCAGGACAAGCCAACAGAGGAGACTTATGGGTACAGGAGTGGCCCCACAGAAGGCATTTTGCCAGGATTCTCTGGTTCAGAGGAGGCCTTGAATAGTGATGGGCCCATTGCTGCATTGACTAATGGAGACCTCAAATTGGAGGTTTAAATGAGAGTAAAGCTTTAGGAGAATGGACATGATGAGAGATTACTGCAATTGATGTTTTTAAAAATAATAAAACAGGATGAAAAAGATCATTTGTGTGTGTGTGTGTGTGTGTGTGTGTGTGTGTGTGTGTGTGTGTGTCTATATCTATATCTATCTATCTATCTATCTATCTATCTATCTATCTATCTATCTATCTATCTATCTATCTATCTATCTATCTATCTATATACACACAGAGAGAGGGGGGGACATATGTCATTATGTACGTCTGAATAAAAGATGGGAAATATTTACAAATATGAGTCTTTAAGTTCTTTCAGCAAAGCTTGAGAATTAACAGTGTATGAGAGCCTTGGAGCAGAATTTTCAAACCATGAAAAGCTTCATAACCCCCGTCCTAGCCCTAAAGCCTGATGTTAAAAGGCAACTTAAAGCACCAAGAGCCAGACAATTGGTCACTTTCTTGGACTAACGAATTATTTGATTGTTAGACTTGGGAAAACCACAGACAATGCCCAAAATTTATTTATTTATATTTATATTTATTTATTTATTGTTGCATTTGTATGCTGTTTTCGTATATATTTTTCCCAAAGGGAACTCTGGGCGATTTACATAAAGCACCATACGAAAGAACAACAAATAATAATAAAGATTTAAAGAAACAATAATGCAAGGCAACCAGAAAAAAATCCTATTAGCTACACCTGCAATTGAGAAGAATCTTGTTGAAGAGTTACCACAGGTCAAGACGTTAGTGTAGACACTAGCTGTTGTGTGCTGAGTTGTTGAATTCAGTGTTGTTGAACAGCAAATGGCTACATCTGAACTTGCAATTTTCAAATAAGGTTGAAACCATTTGCATTACAGTCATGCAAAAATGTAATCGGATTTTGGCCTACATAAATATTATCAAGATATGTGGGTGTATATGAACTAATCAGAAACATAATAAAACTATTGTATAGCAAAAAAAATGAATCAGATAATGGGTTCTCCATTACCACCACTATAACTATTAAGCTGAGCATACCTATATTAAAATTTAAACATTTCACAATTGCTAAGAAATGGGGTTAAAATACAGACCACTCTTAGTAGTGAATTAATTTGTCTATGGCATAAACATAGGAATATCTTTGCTTCTCCCATATCTCCATTATGCCCTTTTCTGGAACACCCTAATTTTAAACTTCAAGATAAAAATGTACAGTTTAAACACTGGAAATAATTGGAATTTATAAGAGTAGAAATTTATTTATAAGAGGGAAACCAATTTTAACTGTACAATTAAAGAAAAAACTAAGCAAAAACCCCTAATTTGTTCCAATTAATTCAGTTACCTAATTTTGTGACTCAGTAGTACAATACCTCTGGTCCTGTTACAGCACCTACAATACTAGAAGACTATTGCATGAGAGATGGTTTTAATTTAAAGAGGATTGATCACAGTAATCTATAACAATATTGTTCATTATGAATATCAGAATCAAACAACAGATAAGATGGTTGGGGGGTGGAATCTCTTCTACCATCCATTCAGCTGTGTCCTGACTCTTTGTCACTTTTGTGGACTGCTCTCCGTGCCTTCCTCTCTCACACAGCTTCTTTTAGTTCCATCAAAGTAATTCCAGCGTCTCTTTTAATGGTATCAGGCCAGTGAGCCCTTGGGCGGCACCTTCTTATGTTGCCACTAACCAATCCTAGCACAATTGTTTTTTTTTTTTGAGAGAGTCGCTTGCATAACATGACAGAAGTATGACAGTTATTGTTTGGTGACCTTGACTTCCAGAGATATTTTACATTTGACTCTGTATAGAACATCCTTACTGGTAATCCTCACTTTATTCTTTATTCTTTCCAATGTTATTCATACTGATCCTTACTGTTCTTTCAAGCGTTATACATCTTCTGATCTCTGGATTGCAATCACCACTTTTATTAATTTTAGAACCAAGGAAATTAAACTCCTTTACTGCTTCAATTACCTTGTTGTTGGTCTTAGCCACTGTCATTATTTTTATTTTCTTGGTGTGGAGGTACAATCCAAGGTTTTCACTTTCATCTTTGACTATTAAGATTAGCCATTCTAGAACTTTCTTATTCCAGCAGTGTTGTATCATTTGCATACCAAAGGTTGTTGATGTTCCTACAGCCATTTTTTACCCCAATGGCAGATTCTTCCAGATGTGCCTTTCCCATCATCTCTTCTGCATATATGTTAATAATGAAGGTAATAGAATACAATCATGGCAAGTGCCTTTTCCAATTCTGAGCCATTCTGTGCCTCCAGACACTGTCCTTACTGTTGCTTCTTGATCAGAGTACAGAGATTGGATCAGTTGGATGAGGTGTACTGAAATTTCTTTCAGGCAGTTCCAGAGCTTGTCATTATCAACACAGTGAAAAGTTTTTGTATAGCCAATGAAGTACATGTAAAGGTCATTTTGGTATTCCCTTGCCAAATCCATCCGTCACCCATCGAAAGTCAGCTATTCGGTCACATATTCCGCTTCCATTTGGAAGCCAGCTTCTACATCTGGTAATTATCTTTTGTTGGTAGAGTTCATATGTTGTTAGATGATCTTCAAGAGAATTTTACTCACATGTGGTACTACAGTAATCTCTCACTATAAGAACATAAGAAGAGCCATGCTGGATCGGGCCAAAGGCCCATCTAGTCCAGCTTACTGTATCTCACAGTGGCCCCACCAGATGCGTCCGGGAGCGCACGAGACTAGACATCCATCTCCCGATACCACTCCCCTGCATCTGGTCCTTGAAGTACCCTGGTTTTAAGCCTGGAGATGACACATCTCCATTATGATTTCTAATCTGTGATGGACTTTTCCACCAGGAATCTGTCCAATCCCCTTTTGAAGGCATCCAGGCCAGATGCCATCACCACATCCTGTGACAGAGAGTTTCACAGACTAACAACGCACTGGATGAAAAAATATTTTCTTTTGTCCGACCTAACCCGTGATAATGGAAAATTCGCGATATGCAGTTGCTGGGGGGGGGTCAGGACTGGGGGGAGCTATCTGCAGCCTCCTGCACTTACTCCAGCCCTGGCACTGCCCCAAATAGGTCTCCGATTGGCTTCTCGGGCCTGTCGGAGGCCCCAGAAATGGTTTCTGGCGATCAGGAAGTCACTTAGAAATATATGCAAATAATAAAATATATTTAAAATATTGAGCAACAATACAGACCAGGCTGCCATTTAAATTAATATTGTAAGGGAGGACATTTGACTAATTATATATTTATAAATATATATGGCTGCTTTACTAACCACAGGTATGGACAAGCCCTCATGTATTCAACAACAATGTATTCTAAGCAATACATATATATATATAGCCACACTAGTGACACAAATAATGTAGTTATATTCACTTAAGCACTCCACGTATATATATACATATATACATATATGTATCACATTCACATGTATCTACATTTGTATTCTTGTAAACTTAGAATCTTTGGTCAAGCCTTTCCGGCTAGAATAGAGAAAGGAACTTCCGCTAAGTCAGCTAAAGCAATTATGAATTCAAGGATCCAATTAAGTTCCTAAGCTTTGAGGATCACACACTAGCAATTAACGTGTGTCCAAGGCGTACCAGGGAGGCCTTATCTCAGCGTCTGGGGTTTGTAACTGTCAAATGTCCAAGGACATAAGGATGATCCTACCCTCCCTGCCTGTGAGGGGAGGAGATCAAACGTACCAGTTAGAACTTTTAGGCAAGTGTCAGGAATACAAAATAAATGACCAAAGATGTCAATTAGTGTTTGATGCATGTAACAAATGTATATGACGTAAATTCGGATGGGCGGAGGGGGAAAGAATGCTGGAAAAACCTTATAAAAATATCTCCTTTCGTTTTCTGGGTGGACTTCTCACCACCAAAAAGTGTGGAAGTGCCCTGATTGATCAATCAATAAATTCTTTTCTCGTCTCCTGAGACTCAGACTTGGTCTTTTGCAGCCCATGAAGCGCAGGCACGCTGGCACGGGACCCTCATAAATTTAAATTCCTTACATTTCTGGTGCATTGGCCGGGAAAAAGTGCCACTGCCCCAGCGCTCTTGGGAGTCTGACTTAAATCACAGTAAGAATTCATGCTGACCCTGGAACAAATCTAGTCCGGACCCTCTGATTTTGAGAGGAGACTTGTTCTATCAGCATTGGACACAATACTGTTATTTAAGGAGAAACAAAGCCGGCAGAACAACGGAGGAACTGAAAGAGGACTGCGCAAAAGAAATCTGGTAAGAAGAGAAAACTAGTTGTGGGGTGGCGTGAGTTCGAATCTAACAGCTCTGTGGAGTGGAGAAGATTGCGGATTCTTGTTGTCGGCCCCGGGGGTACAGGGAGGAGAAGGGTCGGATACGACCTTAACATCCCAAGGACTAGGGGACACTGAGGGACACTACGACCCTGAAATCCCCAAGGGAGGAGGGGTTTTTCAGACTGAAACAGGAGGAGAAGAGCGCTGCTCTAACATCCTGGGAAAGTTTGCAAAGCCCAACATCCCTAGAGTCCGCCTCCTAAGTATTTGAAACAGGAGGAGAAGAGCGCTGCTCTAACATCCTGGGGAAAATTTAGAGATATATTAATGCATGGGCATGTGGGATGGTGATTCCACTTTTGAATTTTGCATGTGTGTTTTTCAAGGTAAGGGGCTGTGCCTCTATACCCTGCGTAACCATAGGAAGTGGCCATTCCCTGTGTCTTAAGCAGGGGCAAAGACTGGCAATCTTTGCCCTACAATACCAACGGAGTTCCACCATCTTCGTTTGATTTTAGAGAAGTTAGAAAGATCTATTCTTAGGCAAGGGATCGCAGTTAACTGGGGAAACAGAAATGTGGGAGAGTTGTGTATGGTTGCTGAATCACATGTTGGCGTGTATGATGGGCATTTGATTGTTGAGGTGCGAGTCCGTTTGATGCTTGTGTGGGAGAAATCATAGGAACACAGTTAGACCTTTAAAGTAAACCTATGGGGATAAATTAGTGCAGTTTATGCACCCCCTTTTGATGTGCGATGTGGTAACATTGGAATTCTGCCACCAGAAGTAATGATTTTGGTATTAAATGGAACATGAGTAAGCTTTAAGAAGAACCCCTCTAACTAGGATGAGGCAGGACTTTACCATCTCAAATTAAGATTCTAGCCCTCAGGGAGGACAGACCAATTATGACCTGCTAGCAAGAGGTGTGTGAATGTACAAGGACGTGCTTAGTTAATTAATATAAGAGACTAAAAACTCTGCCAACTAGGAGACCCCTCCAGCAATTTTGATAATACCAGGGGAATATGGGCAGTGAGAAAAATACTTTTGAATACTCAGGGATAAACAACATCCCATATTTTGTGACTGGCTGGTCACGCAACAAAATTTACCAGTTGAAGGGATATTTTACAAGGAAAAAAATAGTAGAAGGAAGGCAGCAAGACAGAAGTGGGATGGATAGGTATGATGTTGAGGGAACGGGAGGAGAGCACGGAGCATTGAGGGGACAGGAAGTGCTAGATGGGGATGCGTACCCCTGAATTGCCTTATTCAAGCATTCAGGAGGTACTTCCATCCCCGCTACGCCAATGCCCAACTCCTTGGATATGGAAGCTTTAAACAGAACTAAGGGTTGCTATGCACCACATGAGGAGATAGGTAGGGACGTTATTTCTGAACTATTAATAATCAAAAGCAGGGAAATCAAATCAGGGGCTGAGCCCCTTCTGGCAGCTGGCCACGACAGAAAGTAGAATCAATGCCTTTTTTTTTTCTCCCTTCTCCAAAAGTAGTTAAGAACATTTGATAAAAGACCAGGCATTTTAATTTCAAACACAGGGAGATTCTCAGGACCAAACTGCCAACAACTATCCTACTGCACAAGTCTACCTTTTTTTTTTTAGACGAAGGAAAAGGGGGGAGAAGATCTTAGTCTCTCTCTCTCTATCCGATCTAGGCATTATTTGCCTCCCCAGAGATATAAGAGTGAAGGAAGAGAGAGAACTTCTACATGTTCACCTAAGATTTTTTTCTCTCCCTCCTGATTTAAGTAGCTCTGTGTATTCATTACAAAAGCCACGCTTCTCAAATTAGGCTTAAGCCAACAACAAGATCAATAGCCACTGAAAGGGTGAATTGTCCCTTTGTTCCAGGGCATTTCACACCTAATACATTACAGAAGTAATTACAGGAGATTATCTGCTTGCCTCAGGCTGTAAAAAGGCAGCCGCGGGGAATTTAAAAGTCGACAGCCCCTCCTTCCTCTTTCTGCTCTCGGGCCCCCTTGCAGGGCAAGGCAGGATAACAACTCCCAACCCCTCCTTTCTCTCCCAAGCCACTTGATAGAGCTTGGACGCAAAACTTATATTGAACACATCAACCTAATGCATGCATAGCGAAGGGAATAAACTGACCCCTAAAAGCCATAAGCCAGTAAATTTTACAGGCAATGGCCAGAAGGTCACTCCTCTCCACTTACGGGAACGACCACAATTTTCCGTGCTGCCTTAAAAGCATAAAGAGGTGGCTTCTAGCCGACTTGCAGCATTTTTTTTTCTCTCCTGGATAGGGGAGAGGGAAAGGGAGTCTATTGTTTAGAAGAGAATCCAGGAATTCGGCCCCAAAACGTCACGTTTTAATTTAATTAAACCCTTGGAATCAAACACACCTATCAGGTATTTTTGTCAAAGAATAAGAGGTGAAAATCTTGTTATCAGAAACTTTAGAATAAAAGAATTCTTCGGAAAAAGGACACAAGAGAAACCTGATTATTTATTTTTTTTGGATGTGACAGCACACTAAAGCCCCCTCCCCTCTTTGTAAGCTGTCCTGCAAGCATATTTTTTATTTTTGCCTTTGGAGTAACTTACCAGTCAATCCCAAAGCGTTACAGTTAAGGCAGGCTTAAACACTAGAACTTAAGAGGAGCCTTGCTTGCCTAACAGAGTGCACAAATTTCTTAATTTGATTTTTAGAAGATATGTTCAAACGCTACTGGGATAGTGATTTTACTTGCGATTTTAATGACTCTTCAGAATATAAGAATTATCTTTTTGCCATAGGCGGTAAAAGGCTCGCCTGGCCACTAAAATGTGCAAAGTGTATTGGTGCAGCTTTTAAATCACACCTGGTCTCAGGAGCTCCCCTGAGGAAAATGAGGCTCATTTTCTTTTTAGAAAACAATATGGACTTAACGATTTTCTTTTTTTTTTTTTGTGTGCACATGAAACCTGTATGTAAAGGGCAAGATTCCCTATTTTAAAGGATGGCTCTGCAGTGCACATTATTAATTTGTTCCAAATTTCACAGGGAGCCTAGTAGCGTGGCTATGGAATATTGTTCCAGCTGAACTTGTGCAAAACTGCTGAAGTGCAGCTGTGTACTATGGCCCTTTTTCATAGCCTGCACTACACTGTGCCATAGAAATCTGCACACAGTGTACTGCATGTAGCACTATCACACCTGGAGATCTGCAGATTGCTTGGCCATTCTTGTGTGTGTTTGCTTGTTTGTCTGTCTGTCTGTCTGTCTGTCTGTCTCTTTCCACACGGGAAGACGCTGGAGGAAACACCCTGTTTTGCATCTCATGGATATTCTGCCAGCTACACCTTTTTGTTGTCCCCGTGCAGAGGAGAGCAATTTGACTTGGGGATGGGATCTGTGGTTGATTAGGGACACCTGAGCACCTACACCTTGCAAGCGCTCATTGGAGCCAGCTGAACTTGTGCATATCTCCTGATGTGCAGAGGTGTCCTCATCATAGACTCCCCCCCCCTTACTTCACGTACTGGTTTTACGAAGAGGAAAGCTTCAACCTGCCTTTTACGACATTTTTTTTTCCCAAGACTGTCAGATAGACTATACCACCCTGCCTGGCAGCACAAGGACAGCTGAGGGGCCGTTTTGTGTGTTTGTGTTCTGTGTTTGTCTGTTTGTGGTCGTGTGTCTGTTCTTCTCTTACCCAGGTACATCCTGGAGGATGGGCTTTTGCTCTGGGAAAAACGCCCACCCGTTCTTTATTTTTGGATCACGGAGTCGGTCGGGTTTGGAAAGCTGACGCCGCCGGTCGTAGATGCTCAGATGGGGACCCTCCTGCCCTCCATTCTGCCATCCCTCCTGGACCTCCCCTCCTCGCCTTTGATGCCTTTGATGATGCCATCTTCGTGTGATAACTTCGCTCCGCGCAGTTCGTCGATGTGGGCTCCAGGATCCAGTGATGATACCCCGCGACCGAGAGGGAGTGAGGCCTGACCGGTGACGCCTTCTGCCCTCTGCTGTAGATTGCCCCTATGCCTTAGATGACTTCACCCTGGACGGCGGGCGACAACATGAACCTGACCTGTGGTCACCGCATCCTTGCTCATCCTTCCCCAGATGACAGCGTGCGTTTGATACTCGGAGGGTCCCAAAGCAGCCTGCGGATTCACTTTCAACTCAGGTTGACAGATTAAAATCCTGTCTTCCTGTCTCTCATTTTCTTTTTTTTTCTTTTCTTTTCTGTTTGTTTCTGGGGGGAGAGAGTGGGTCTGAAACAGCCACTGACTCTTGTTTTGGATTGCGGCCAACAGACTTCACGTCTGCAATTTAACCCCCTTTTCACCGGGACAGAGACTTGGGGTTTAACTACTGCTTTCAGACCTTCATTCATTGATGCCTGTGCGCGTGCCCTGGATCACCATGAACTTGTGTTGCCACACACGCACACACCAGCCTCCCAGCATCCGACAAGTGAGCGCTTATTTCTTTTTTTTTTTCCTGCGCACGGTAGGCTCCAGAGCAACTTTACATATTTACATTACCCTGTGCTCTATTATGATATTGTTTATTGTCTATTATTGATAGTCACTGTGAAAACTCTTACTGAAGTGCTTCTCTGGATGTGCCTTTTTATGTAATGATCATGCTTGGCCACTGAAAATGCTTTTTACTCACAAAGCATTGAGTGCCAGAGATTATGACTTGCCTTTCTATGCAATTTGTATTGAATGAGAGACATTTTGGTGCCCATGGGTGTTCACGAGCCTTTATACCAAAGAAAAAAAGGGCTTTATGAAGTAGCTATATCTACATTATTTTCTTCACCAAAGACACTGATGAACTAATCTTGGCCCCATGTTTACGGGGCAGATTTTTGTGTGTAAACTATCAGCCACAGAGACATTTCTGACCGGATTTCAACGGCTCATTCATGACTTTACCATGAGAATGTATGGCGCAAGGTGGGTTTTCTAAGCACCATCTAGATGTGTCTTATGCCTTTTCAGCCTTCATGATATGTATATTACCTTTATTTAGTATCATTGCAAATGTCTATCAATTGAGAATGCACACACAACTGGGTGATTCTGCACAGCCTGCTATTATCTGAGTTTGAATGCACACCACACACACCTAAATAAGGTTGGAAAAAACCTGGCAAAGTAGCCTGGCCCACATATTTCCTTGGTGGGCTAAGAAGGGCATATTTTCCTTATAAGTATTTGGTTTGCAAAATGAACCTACAGTGTGGTGCTTTGTTAGAATTCAGGGTTCTCAGCCTGACTACCAAACACACAAACACGATATCTCACATGTGCACTGCTGTGGCAGGCAAATTAATTTGGGTTTCATGATTGTCCTAAAATAAGGTAATGAACAAATCTGCTGTTTAAAGCATGTTTAATTATCGCTTTGGGACGGGGATCGTGATATCCAAGTCTATCACAATATTATCAAAAATTCTTATGCCATCCCCCTTCAACAGTTGAGAATTTGGGATCCTTGAGAAGTGTACAACATGGCCTGGGAGGTTACCTGATACTGCTGTGACCACGATGCATTTCTCCAACAGGGGAAACTTAAATGCTGTGGTCCATGGAACATATCCATCCGTTGCAGTCTGTGGGTCCGACCAGGGGGTCTTCTTACATCCCAAGCATGGCAACACTTCATCTGTTAACTTAACATTTTACTCTAGAAAGTGCCCTAGTGAATTAAGGGGTGTTTCCTTGGCCTTCACCTATTTGATCGTCCCCCTGACTTGAGACGCCACAAATCATTTTATGATAATTCATTTTCTTGAACTGTGCCTATAAGCCCTTTGGGGAAAAAGGACTGAGAATGTTTTTCTGACTGCCCTGCCTGAATTTTTGTCAGGAAAATAGAAAGTCCTTCCATGAGCCATGAAGACCATCTCACCCCAGGAATGACATAGGGGGGGCTCACGCAATGTTCACACTTTTGTACATATACCTTTGATATGTTTTGTTCGTCCCTTACAAGTCCATGACGTTTTCTGGGAAATTTACTGGCATAAATTTCCAGAAATCCGTTCAGGGCCGAGTGTAAGGGAGGACATTTGACTAATTATATATTTATAAATATATATGGCTGCTTTACTAACCACAGGTATGGACAAGCCCTCATGTATTCAACAACAATGTATTCTAAGCAATACATATATATATATAGCCACACTAGTGACACGAATAATGTAGTTATATTCACTTAAGCACTCCACGTATATATATACATATATACATATATGTATCACATTCACATGTATCTACATTTGTATTCTTGTAAACTTAGAATCTTTGGTCAAGCCTTTCCGGCTAGAATAGAGAAAGGAACTTCCGCTAAGTCAGCTAAAGCAATTATGAATTCAAGGATCCAATTAAGTTCCTAAGCTTTGAGGATCACACACTAGCAATTAACGTGTGTCCAAGGCGTACCAGGGAGGCCTTATCTCAGCGTCTGGGGTTTGTAACTGTCAAATGTCCAAGGACATAAGGATGATCCTACCCTCCCTGCCTGTGAGGGGAGGAGATCAAACGTACCAGTTAGAACTTTTAGGCAAGTGTCAGGAATACAAAATAAATGACCAAAGATGTCAATTAGTGTTTGATGCATGTAACAAATGTATATGACGTAAATTCGGATGGGCGGAGGGGGAAAGAATGCTGGAAAAACCTTATAAAAATATCTCCTTTCGTTTTCTGGGTGGACTTCTCACCACCAAAAAGTGTGGAAGTGCCCTGATTGATCAATCAATAAATTCTTTTCTCGTCTCCTGAGACTCAGACTTGGTCTTTTGCAGCCCATGAAGCGCAGGCACGCTGGCACGGGACCCTCATAAATTTAAATTCCTTACAATATCAATTACGTCTAAGAGAATGACATTAGAACAGTTCATATACGGCAATTGTGCCCTATAAAACACTGTAAAATTAATAAAGAGATGTGAGATAGGTGCTGGAGATATTCTGCTTTAAAAGGATCATTGGAACATATCTGGATCTCTCAGCCAGAATTACAGAAAGAGAGACGCATTTCCTGCGAGCCGAGGATCAGACTGCACACGTCCTTGCAAGTCTGTATATTCAGGTTAAAACGCCTCGACCCTCCAAGGAAGCAGAATAAATGGGCAGGAAAACCCTTTCAGAGGCGCTGCCCTGTGTGTAGGGCCTGCAACTGAACAGAGACTTATGACTCACATATGTCCTTTAGCAAACTTAAGGATGGAGCCACGAAAGGCCCTTTCGTGTTTTCTTTGTCTTCTGCACAAACTGTTGACATCATTTTAGTATTCGCCATTCGTCTACTGCTGTTTGGGGCTTAAGGTGGTGCACAAGCTGCATTTCGGAGACGCAAGAAGGTCTGGTCAATAGCTTGGGGGATTTTTCTGGGATCATATATATCTTCTTCCTGTACATTTGGAAAGAACTACTGATTCCCGAAAGGGGGGGCGGAGAAACTTCGTGCACAATATTAGTAACCGTCTTTTAAACTTGAGCCAGCCAGGCAGCTGCTCTGGTTCTGCCATGTCAAGCAGCTGCTCTGCCAGCACCGGTCCTGTGCCTTCCCCACCAGCAAACCAGAATGCAAAAGTAGTAGAAACAGCAGCTAATGGAGCAACACCAGGAGCCCTCCTGACAGCAGCTGTAGAGAAACTTCAGACACTCCTCCGGCACCACTTGAGAATCTAATGGTGCTGCTGCAGGAGCTACGCATGGGGAGGTGCAGGGGAACGCGGGATGGCAGCAAGAGTAGCATGGAACTTTTTGCATCCCTTTGCACCCGATCTCGGGAAAATACTTTGGTTTCTCTTCGGATTGCATGAATCTTTTCCCTTTGATTAAACCTCGGGGGGGAAACCCAGCAGCATCTTTTCGGACTGCAAGTCTCAGAATCCCCTAGCTAGGCTAGTCACCACACTGGATAGGGAATTCTGGGACTTGTCATCCAAACACTTCACTTGCCCTGTCTCTCACAAACTTTTCCAAAAGGAGAAGTTAGCTTTGCCTCCTGTGCTCCTGTGGTCTCAAGGAGCATTGACAGGTCCCAGGGTTTTGGCTGGAGTCTCCAAGGGACTGCATTGCTTCTCCAGAAGACGACTATCAAGGTAAGCAGCACAGGAAGAAGAGAATGTGATGAAAACACCACAGTTTTCCAGCTGAAACCAAGATAGATGCCATTATTTGTCCAGCCGCATCCGAAGCCTGCTTTTTACCTTAGCATTACCCATGTTTTACTGAGACATTGGTCCCATGTCCTCAGATGGCCCTAGAACAGTTCTGCCCCATAACTGGTATACTCCTATGGCATCACAATGGCCTACTCCCTGGTCTTAAGCAATCAGAGGTTGCTAACCTGGCAACCGTAATCCATAGATTTGCATGTTGATGATTTCCCAGGTGAAGCGTTTAGGTCCTGCTGGGTGCCAATTTATTTATTTATTTATTTATTTATTTTCAGACTTATATACCGCATCCTATTTCCCTAAGGGAACTCAGGGCGGTTTACACAAATTTAAAAAGACAACAGCAATTACAGCAGATAAAAACAGTATTGGCAAGAGGCGGAAGGAAAGAAAAAAAATACACCTTCTCCCCTAGCAGTTACCGAAGGTGTCCTTGAATAGCCAGGTCTTGAGTGCTTTTCTGAAGGACGCCAACGAGGGTGCCTGCTGTATCTCGCTTGGCAGAGAGTTCCAGACTGCAGGGCCAGCCACCGAGGAGGCCCGTTTACGAGTAGACACCTTACGGGCCTCCTTCGGGGTGGCGACACGGAGCGAGAGAGCCATGGAGGATCGGGTGGGTCGGGCCAGATCTAATCTCCGGGAAAATACGCTCTGCCAGATAGTCAGAGGCCAAGCCATGGAGGGTTTTGTAAACCAAAACCAACACCTTGAACTTTATTCGGGAGGCAACAGGCAACCAGTGCAGGCGGGCCAGGATGGGGGTGATGCGGTCGAATCTATGCGCACCAACCACCAACCTGGCCGCCGCATTCTGGACCCGCTGCAGTCGCGGAACAAGGTTCAAGGGGAGCCCCATGTAGAGAGTGTTGCAATAATCCAACCTCGATAGGACCAGTGCCTGCACCACTGTCCTCAGGGAGTCCCCATCAAGGTACGGGCGAATCTGGGCGATGAGCCTAAAGTGGTAAAAGGCTGACCTGGTCACGGCTGCCACCTGGGAGTCCAGGGACAAATCCGGATCCAGGACAACGCCCAGACACCTCACTCTTTGCGCCAGCTGGAGGGTGGACCCGCCCAGACGGGGAAGAGGGCCACAGTACCCATCCGGGCCACCCCCGAAGAACAAAACCTCAGTTTTTCCAGGGTTGAGCTTGAGTCTGTGAGCCCTGGTCCAGTCCAAAACTGCGGCCAGGCAGCGATCCAGGGTCTGGACCGCCTCCGCTGCACAGGTGGAAAAGGAGAGATAGAGCTGTGTGTCATCTACTGATGACAGCAAGCTCCAGAGCTCCAGATGATCTCAGCCAGCGGATTCATATAGATGTTAAAGAGCATTGGGGAGAGAGCTGACCCCTGAGGCACCCCACAAGAGAGTGTCCAGGGAGCCGACAGAACACCCCCCAAGCTCACTCGCTGGGTGCGGCCCTCCAGGAAGGAACGGAGCCAGCCAAAGGCCAGACCCCCAATCCCCACTTCAGAAAGCCGGCCCAGGAGGATACCGTGGTCGGCGGTATCAAAAGCCGCTGACAGGTCGAGCAGGACCAGCAGGGTAGAGCAACCCCTGTCGGCCCTCCTCAACAGATCATCGTGCAGAGCCACCAGAGCCGTCTCAGTCCCATGGCGCGGCCTAAACCCAATGTTCAGACAATATACACACACACACACACACACACACACACACACACACACACACACACACACACACACACACACACACACACACACACACACACACTGCTAACACCTAGGAAAGAAGGATGCCCTCCTTTGGCCTCTGCAGGCTGTGGAAGGAGGAAGACCTGTCTAGTACTGTCCTTGGCATGGGAAGAGAAACATCTTCAGAGAGTGAGGCCTAATGGTAAGTGCTGGTAGCAGTCTTCCTGACTACGGTGAGAAACATCACAGTCCTTCTTTAGTTACAGTAAATAATTCTAAATTTGTGTCTGAACATATAAATGAATATGTGGACTTTTTTGCAAATCAGAATCAATCTTTTGCTCTTATTGGTGCTGCTTTTCTCACCCTCTCAGAGGCGTTCTTTAGAATAAGAGGGAGATAAGAAGGCAAGATGCTAGCCTTTCCCTCAACAGGGTAGAGAACAAGGCCGTGTAAGTTATAGCACCATCCTGACTGAGGCATGATGAGGGACACGGAGGTCTCGCTGCAACATCATGGATTGGTAAGCAGCAGGAATAGTTTTCAAGGCAAGCAGCCACAAGTGTTGCCACCACTACTGGTTTTACCAGCAAGATTTTCCCCACCCCCTTCACAAAACATATTTATTCTTTTTGGTGAACACCTTTGCACAAGAGCTGTCAGGCTTCGGGCTGTGGAACAGGGTTGCATTTAAAAATACAATGAGCTTTGTAGAAATGTTGGTTTGCTTGCTTGCTTGTCAGGGGTGGGAGCTATTTGTCAAATTGTACTGCCCAGATGCCCTAAGCATGTTGAGCCCCAATGTGTTGTTGATCAGTGGAACTCCCTGCCACAGGATGAGTCTCATGGGCCACAAATGCATCTGGTGGGGCTGCTGTGAGATACAGGAAGCTGGACTAGATGGACCTTTGGTCTGATCCAGCATGGCTCTTCTTATGTTCCTTTATGTTCTTATGTATTTTGCCTGATCTGAGAAGCTAAGCAGGGTCGGGTTTGAATGGGCAACCACCAGAGAATACCAGGTACTGTAGGCGCCTGGAGTAGGAACTGGCAAACCACTCCAGTATTCCTGCCAAGAAAAACTCCATGGACATGGGGCCACAAAGAGTTGGTCACAACTGTAATGACACAACTTAAGTCACATCAGTGATTTGACTTTAGATCCCCTCCCCCATGACTTGGATTTGACTCAAGACTTGGAACCCACCCACCCCTTTTTTCTGGGGTGAAAAGTGTGTTTTTAAGAGGGACTCAGGCCCAAAGACATGCTAACATCTATGTTGTTTATACATGTAAAGTCATTATAGGATAGTTCTCTATTTACACCCCAAAAGAATTTCCCTTCAACCAAATGCCTGTTCTGAAGGCTCCCATTTCTTTTCCACAGACGCCCTATTTTTACTAATGGATGAATGGTGCATGTTCGCCTTAATTACTGTAACATGTTGTCCTTTTCATTTATGTCAGAGCAATCTGCTTTTGACATTGTGTCATAAAAGTTTATGGGCTGTGTTCTCTCGGCTCCTTACTAATATCCCTGCCATTCTCCCTGGCTATCTGAAATCAATACCATTGCTCCTCTCTTTATCAAAAAAGAAGAAGAAGAAGAAAAAGCAATGAATGGGGTCCTATGTGCATGCAGACAATTTGCAACAATTAGATGCAGTGCTAACAAGCAGCACACACACACACACACACACACACACACACACACACACACACACACGTGTGTGTGTGTGTGTGTGTGTGTGTGTGTGATAAAGCAAGATAACAAAGGTCACCCCCCAGGGTGGGGGGAACCTGAGCAGGAGGTGTTTTTATTATATCTGCAGGGTGGGGGTGAATTCGTGCCTTGCAATGTGTGGGTGGCAAAGGCATGGAAACAGAGAAATCAGGATGGAGAAGCATGTAAATTAGGATCCTAATGCGATCAATTTTTACTTGCAGCTGGTGGATTGTAATCAATGTTAATTAACCAGGCTCCTTTTTTCCGAATAGGCCAGCTCAGGAGAGCTACTGCATATATTCTTGTCTATGACAAGAGTTAAGTTTTTAGGAACAGCAGAATGATGGGTCTGTGAACAGCAAGAGAAAACGTGATCTTTGAAGTGGCAGCAGTCTGAATACTTCACTGCTTGTGAAACTAGCAGCAAAAACCAGGCAGTTCATAATTCAAACTTATTCCAGGAAATAGTCGCCTTAAATAATATGCAGCCTGGTCCTAGGTATTCATTGGAGCCTCCTTCCTGGTAAATACACATAGGATTACACAGCTTTACGCATCCTGTTCATATACTCCTAGAAATGAATATATATATTTTTGTTTGAATTCAGGTCCTTGAAGAAAGGTTCCTTTCTAGCTGCTACCGAGTCTGGAAATCCAATAGGAAGCTAAACGGTTTCTTTCTTCCTACTCCTGCCCTCTCTTGGTTTGGGAAATTAACTCTTTTTAAATGACCATTCCTACAACCTTATAGCCAGCATGGCTGGTGCTGAAGAGATTCTGGCTGGTTATGAGAACCTAGGACAGTGTTGGTGAACCAATAGCACAGGTGCCAAATATGGCAGTTGGAGCCCCTTCACAGCCCCCTGGGTTCAGGTTAAATTGCTGTTATTGGCACTGCGAAAATGAGTGGTTTTTGAATCGCAGTTTGGGCACTCGGTCTCTAAAAGTTTCGCCATCACTGACCTAGGACTTTAGCTAATAAAAGTATTTTTTCCAAGTTGCCACCTCCAGGTGACAGAAGGCAAATGCCTAAATTTCACCAAAAATGGATGCATGGTAGGATTTATTTGCCTTCCTTATGCAGATCTGTTTTTCTCTGTGAACACATCCATCTTTCCTTGGATTTCTGATGCCAATTGGAATTGAGATAGAACTTGGGAATGGACTCAGTGGTGTAACCACAGCTCCCTCTCTCTATATATTTTAGGGGTGGGTGGGTGTTATTGCAACCCTTTAAAGAGTTTTCTAGGCAGAGAGTACCTGGATGTGGTTTACCATTCCTGTCTTCTGGGAAACTTCTGAAACTGTGCAGCTTGCCCAAGGCTACACAGTCTGGTTCTTCTGGGGTACACACAGAGGAATTGCCTTTTTTTGTGGGTTAACATCTTACAGGCCTCCCTTGGGGTGGTCACCTGGAGCGAGAAAGCCTGCAATGCTCTGATGGGCCGGGCTGCAGCTGACCTTTGTGTGATCCGCTTCACCAGATACTCAGATTCCCAAGGCATGGGGTGTTTTGTAAACCAAAACCAGTACCTTGAACCTTATTGGTTGCAGCTGAGGAAGCAGAGAGGCATCCATCCCATTCCCCAGGCCAGTCAACCCTCTTCCCATCAAGGGTTGGAGGACTGTCAGATGAGTCCCCTGCCAGGGAGGGCTGCCAAAGTTCCTCATAACTACAAGTGGTACCTCAACTTACGAAATTAATCTGTTCCAAATGCATATTTGGAAGTCAAATTATTCATAAATCAAACAGCAGTTTCCCATGGCAATGCATTGGGAATGGATTAATTCATTCCGGAGGTTAAGAAAAAGACACAGACGCCATGTGTTTATGTACAAAACTCTTTATAAAGTGAACTTTAAAGACATGTACATTGCACAGTAGCATTAATTTTCAACAACAAACATTTCAAACAGCATGTATCTTTTTTTAAACATGATGCAAATCACTTTATTGCACTTTAAAGGCAGGCAATTACACTAAACATGCCTCACCCTGACCAACATTTTTAAACATCACACATCACAGTTTTTGGACATGATGCAGATCAATTCAGTGCCCTCTGAAAATTAACATGTCTCACCCTTTTAAAAAATAAACAAATTTATCCTCTTTGATTTTCAGGGTGGCCATGAGATTGTGTTATGGGTTTCTGAGCAGGTTTAAATTTATTTTTACAATTTCTGCTCTTTGGATTGCAGGAAACTCATGGTGTTGTTCTTTTCTTCCTAGTGATTATGGTGTCATGGCACCATGCCTCACCCTGATCCAACATTTTAAAGCATCAAACATCACAGTTTTTGGACATGATGCAGATCTCTTCTGTGCACTTTAAAGGAAGGCAGGCATACAGGACATGCCTCTCCCTGAGCCAATGTTTTAAAGCATCATATAGAGCAGAAATTTTAAAAAAGAAATTTAAACAAGCATCCACCACCAAAATCCATGGCCTCATGGCCACCCTGCAATCCAAAGAGCAGGAAATGGGAAAAGAAATTTTAACATGCTCAGAAAGCAAAAATCCACAGCCTCATGGCCACCTGGAAAACCAAAGATCAGAAATTAGAAAGAGAAATTTAAACAAGCATGCACCACCAAAATCTATAACCTAATGGCCACCTGGCAAACCAAAGAACAGAAATTAAAAAAAAATAAACATGCATGCAATCTGAATTCCAAACTGAATGCAATTTAATTTCAAACTGAATGCAATTTAAAAAGATGCAATACGCCCTGGGAGAAGCATTTTTCAAAAAATAATAATCAAAAAATAAATTCATAATTTGAGCAAAACAGACCTATTTTTCATAAGTCAAAATTTCCATATACTAACGGATTTCCATTCGTAAGCTGAATTATTTGGTTGTCAAAACAATTGTAAAAGTCATGGTCCACTGTAGTTAGTTAGGCCTTTCCCACTTTGGATCTCCACCGCGCTTAAGGTCTGTGGCTCTCCCACCTTTAACAAGGCCCTGTCCTGTCCCAGCTGCAGCCAATCTAAGTGGTGGCCTTTTTGTATCCATGGTCATGTCATTGCTCAATAAACTGACAGAGTGTGAAAGGTTTAGAAAGTGTCAGGATTGCGTTGTTTGACTCTGATTCTTCACAGAATCAGGGTCCTCTCCAGCTGTGGCTCTCAGGGCTTGGAGTTCCACATGCCATGTAGTCACCTGATCCTGCAAGGCTGCAAAAAACACAGTCCCACAAGGAGGCAAGGATCCAAACAGGCAGACCTACAGAAAGGCAGGGTTCAATGCCAGAGCTTCCAGAGTCTCACGTTGCTGAGGCAAACAGCAAGGGGTGCAGGCTTCTAGTTTTAGGCTAGTAGCGAATCCCACCAATTGCACTCCCTGGTTGCCTCAGCCTGAGAGGACCCTGATTCTGTGAAGAATCAGAGTCAAACGACCCCGAATCCTGACAGAAAGGAGTTTTCGGGCCACCTTTCTGAAGTAGTTCACTATCAGTTGAAAGGCTGGATCTTAGTTATATGGCATCTGTGACAGCTGGGTGACAGAGAAAGACACAGTCCGAGTTTCAATTTATCTCTGATAAATAGACATGGGCACGACCAGAAAAAATGACGTTTTGAGTTTTCGTTTGTTGGAACGGGTCCGTTTCGGGTCATTTCCGTTTTTCACAAAATTTTTCAAAAATTTGTCGTTTTGTTTGTTGTTTGTCGTTTCTACCGCGATTTAGCGCTATTTGACTTCCCAGAGCATGGGGGCGTCCCGGCGCACACCTCCTCCCAGTCGAACCTCCCCCTTTACCCAATATCAGAAAAAAAAATCCTCACAAACTGCCAGAGGAAAAAAAGAATAAACTGCTATTCCCTTCAGCAGATAAAGCTGCAGAGAATCAAAGAAATTATTTTCTAAATTCAATTCCCTCCCTGCCTGCCTAACTTAAATCTAAAGCCTCCAGCCTCCCTCCAATCAGCCAGCAGCAGCCAGCCACACAGCCCTCCACCCTCCACATCCAAGACCCGACTGCGACTTCTGGAAGGTGCCTCGGCTTTTTATGCCCTTTGGCACATCCAGAAGTGTCAGTCAAAACCTGGCCATGCCATTGGTAGAATGGTTTAAAAAATTTGCATGGTCCCATCCCATGCCCAGCCCAAATGGGCAGGTCTAAAAAAATAAAAAATAAAATAAAATAAAATAAAATAAATGCGATGTTTTATTGCTATAAAAAAACCCACTGGTGCTACTATTAAAAACCAGGCATTTAAAATAAATAAATTTCACATGTTTCTGTGGTGATTTGGTGTGTTTTTTTACCACGATTTCTAAAGAAAAATTGTGGTCACCATTTTGGATCTCCCCCCCCCCGCATGGCATGCGAGAGTCGACGAGGATGACCCCCCTCCAGCCTGGTGCAAACAGCCCAGGACAGGAGGGGGAAGGCCGGGGACCTCCCACCCCAGAAACCACCCCTCTGGTAGGTATCCTCAGGCAGGCATATTTTAGCCTGCTTTTTTGGCCGGGAGTCGGGTTTTTTTTTTTTTTTTTAACTTTTTAAAACTTTTTTTCTGTGCTGCTTGGCATCGCGCGATCGCCGCGATCAGATGTGTTTATGAATTAAGTGTGTGCAGAATTGTGTTTTTGGACTACATTTCCCATAAGTGCCTAGAAAATCCTGGAAGCTTTAGTCCAGAAACAGAACTCTGTACTTCTCCAATAGAAACTCTGAGAATACAACCTTCCTTCTCTGTTGTGGTAATAGAGTGCAAGGTGCAGGCAGCTGTGGGCTCCAGTTCGCATTTCTCTGGACATTCGAAGCTGACTCAGCATCGCAGAGAAGTGCCTGGATTGCTGAGTCATCTGAGGACATTGATTAGCAGCTCTCCTCTGGATGGCTCAGTGAGTTCGTATCTGGTTGCGGGGTTGATTCCTGACTGGGCTTCCTGGAAAAAGCAGCTCAGAAGAAGGGAACAGTAAACCACTTCTGATTAATCTGTACCTAGAAAACCCTGGGAAGGGCAGCCATGTCAGAAGCAACTTGGTGGGAGAAATATAATTTTGGGAGCCGCCCAGCCTGACCCAAAAGAACAATCACCAGGAAAAAGATTGCATCTCTCATTGTTATTATCTTCCATTAATATCCAACCTTCTGTGGCAGCAGAAAGCAGGAGAAATGCTATGAAAAGGAACAGTTCAGTACAAATTAGAGATGGACACAAAGCAAAAAAATAGCATTTCATTTTGTTTCCTTTGATATTTTATTTTATTATTAATTTTCTTTCAAAAAATTCATAACAAAACAAAACAAAACAAAAGATTCATTATACTACAGTATATGGGCTTGCTGCCCTAGGTCTTAGGAGCACCCAATTTTGTGGGTAGCTCAACAGTCAAGGCAGCAGATTAAAAACTGTCATGCTTGTCCAGAGAGGTGAAACCTAGGAATGGGTGGTGTACCAGTAAGATATAGTGACCCATCTGGGAAGATATGGGCTGTCAGATACAGTGGTGCTCCTACTTACGAATTTAATCTGTTCCACATACATGGTCTTAAGTTGAACAACTCTTAAGTAGAAGTATCTAAAAAATAAAAATAAATAAAAAATTGAATTTATTTTTAAATTGTAAGTAGAGCAGATCACAGCTAACATTTGTAAGGTGGCAGTTAAAACACCAAAAATTTTCCGCTCTTAAGCTGAATTGCTCTTAAGTAGAGCTGCTCTTAAGTAGAGGTGACAGTGTATATCAGTGCAGAGGATGATTTTATGGTGATTGGGAAAGATCCCATGCAAAAATCATATTAAATCAAGAGGATACAGTAAGATCCATCTTTTTTTACCCATAAACCTCTTTTGTTTAAATTTAAAGAGAGAGGATTGGCTGGTTGTCTCTGTTAGTGTTGCGCTTAGGAGCGGTACAAAAAATGTTACTTCATGTCCGTCGCACAACTACTGAATTTTGTCTCAACCACACCCCTGAAATGGATGCTAAGTGTGACAATACGGTACCTGGTGCTGGGGTAGGGATTTCCCTTGTCACTCTTTGTTCCCGCTTTCTGTTCTGAGACAAGACACCGAGTAGTAATGACTGTCACGCAACAAAACATTCGTTTCTCTCAGAAAATTGTGTCCTTTATTTTAAAATTCTGACTTTTCAGAAGCGAAATATTGAAAAAGAATTTTAACCCCTCCCCCAAAAAAACCAAGGAAAATGGAAGCTAGACAAATTCAGTGTTTGTCGCGGTACAAGACCGTGAGGTAACACTTGTGATGAGACAAGTTATCACAACCATGGGAACACTGAAACAGGGACAAAACCATGTGATCGCGACCCACACTGTCACAGTACAAAACTAGTCGTGGAACAAAGAAGGATGTGAAGTAACTGCCTTACTATGGAAAAGCATTGACTGGGAAAGAGTAGGTTCTCTCTGTCTTCAGTTTCTCCTAAATTTACTGCTAGAAGAAAGAGATAAGTGTCACCATTCACCAAGGGGTACTGGGAAGTGAACCAGTTCCATTACCTATGGATCACCTATTCCAGCCCCTTTCCAGGAGGCGCAGTAAGGAATTGAACTCACAACTTTGGCTCCACAGCCAGAGACGTCGATCACTGAACTGTCCAGCAATGAATGGAATCCACACAAAGCAGACCCACCACCTGGCATCAATTTCAAGGCTGATGACTCAAAGCAGGTCTCCTGTCGCCTAAGTTTCATCTCTAGGTACAGCAATAACCATGTGTTTATTTTTAATTAAATTACGGATGTTTTTGCCAGATACTGTATTTAGGAAAGCATGTTGTCAAACCCCCACCCCCATGGGTAGTTCACTTCTTTCCGTCATCTTCCTCTTTATACATACAAAAAACTTAACATACTGGGCACAGAAGTCCAATGTGTTGACTGCATCCCACTGAAAAGCTCAGAATGAGATGCTGACTGAGGCTCACATAAGCCCCATTGATTTCCCCGGCTTTTGCTGTGACATAATGGCTTATGCCTTGTGTCTTGATTGACTCCAGCAATGCTCGCCATTAACTGTCGGTGATCAGTTTGCCACCGAATGACCTCACTCCCTGAAATCTGTTTGCAATGAGTAATAATAACAGTGGAGATGTCATCAAGCTGTAATATCCTCTGGAGAGGTGGAATTTGTTCTCAGCTCATGGTCTACATAAACAGAAGAAATATATGTCATGCTACATGATCCTGGGGTTCTGCCCAAGAAAATAAGGCAGCATAAACCATTTTTTTCTCCTACTGTAGAAACAGAAATAAATTAAGTGTGTGTGTGTGTGTGTGTGTGTGTGTGTGTGTGTGTGTGTGTGTGTGTGTGTGTGTGTGTGTGTGTGTGTGTGTGTGTGTGTGTGCTCATGTATGTTAAAAAAGAATTTAGTGGAAATCAACATTCTGTATTCCTCATTATCTGGTTGGACTAAGGGAGTGGAGCTAAGATGAAAACTTGAAATGAACTAATTGAAAACAGAACATTGGCCACTGAAATGAAAAATTTAGGGGGTAATTTATGGGATAATTTATGTGGCACAGCAACTATCTGATAAGATTAATGGCTACACTGAAAGTATGCAGGGAAATCTAAAGTATTGCATACCACTTGGGGGGGGGAATGCTGGGGTGCTGAGGATCAATTTCATAATTTCAGTGACATCGAATACGAACAGCTATTTGTTCTACAGCAGAGAAGATGCTCAAGATAGCTTTGCTGTACCTGATGTGCGTGATGATGAATGTTGATGATTACCTAATAGCAAGGCAGAGGAATGCTGCCATCTGTGGTATGTCTACAAACTGAACCTGGCCCTTACACCTGTTCAACTGTTTCCACATGCCTGCAGGGCCTTAGGGTTGCCAGACGTCAAGGAACAAAATGAGTTTATTGGCCGTAAGACTCTGAATGTGCCTCAAATGAGGTGTAGGAAATAATTCGTCCCCCTCTCCACTTCTTTCTGCTTTTTAGTGGGATGGTGTTGGGGGGGGAGGGACGGAGCTCAGCCAATTTCATTGTACACTGGTTGTACAATGACAATAAAGGTTATTATTATTATTACTAATCTCTGAATAAGGTTTTCACATGACTTTTTTCAGGTCCTGCAAGCAACTATGTTGAGGTTGTAGGACGTACACCTCTCCTGCTGACAACGCACATGCTAGTCAAGCTTTCATCCAAATACATGTTTGACAGTGGCCTGAAAACCCCGTGTAGGTGTGCATTATTATTATTATTATTATTATTATTATTATTATTATTATTATTATTATTATTATTATTATTATTATTATTATTATTAGATTTATAACCCGCCCATCTTCCCAAGGGAACTCTGGGCAGCTTACAAAGCTGATCAAGTCAGGGAATTCACAATACAAATACAAACAGATAAACCAATACATATAATTAAAATCAAGCAGCATGAGAGCACCCTTTTGTTTCAAAAACCTCGCTGCTAATACAACAAAACCCTAAGAAAAGGCGGTCAATGGCGGGGGGGGGGACTACTAGGCTGGGTCACCAAAGGCCTCGCAGAATAGGATGGTCTTCACCGCTCTGCGAAAGGCCAGCAGGGACTCTGCAATATGCAAGACAATCAGGATTCCCCCGGGCAGAGGACCATGTACCCTACTGTCAAAAAGAACTGCTGATTAGGGGTATAGCAGGCTTTGGTAAGTGAGGGCAGGGTATCCGATGCAACTTTCCCGTGAGCTTTCCAGGTATAAAGGAAGCCTGTTTATGAAATTATCGCTGAGGCCAGTAACAAGTCACCATGTTTTGCAAGCATTACCTTCCGTTCCTCCAACATGTAGCACTTTTAAATGGTTCAACAAAATAAGAACAAAAGTGTGTGGCTGTTGGTTATAATCTTAGAAACAGCTTGCATTCTTAGGCGTTTTCTTCTGAAAAGAAAACATGTCAAAAACTCACTCTCTTCTTAGTCTTAACAGGAAAAGCACCATTGCTATGGCAATGTTTTAAAAGGGACACACACACCCCATCACTGCTCCGGGTTTTCTACCTTTGCTTAAATTAAAGCAAAAGGACCTGAGAACTCTTATAAGCAGCTAGATAAGAATATCACGTGAGGGGACAAACTTGACTGTAACGCACACTTTCAAATTTGCTGCCACAACAAACGAGCAACATACATTTGGGCCTTTGTTGACTTCATGTGCAGATCTGTCCAAAATGTTATAATCAGCTTAATTTTTCTCTCTCAGATTCGAACCCTCCCACCCACCCCCATATGTATTTACTTGATGGTAATGGAAGACATTATTGTTACGCACCATCCTGGGAGAAAGTTGTCCGAGGGGCAGGTGGACTGCAGGCGTAAGCATGTTGCGCTGAGAAAGTTCGCCAAGACATGTCAGCTTGATTTGAATCACTTGCTAAAGTGCAGGCACACTAAAGCCAAAAGAACCTACATTTCCTCAATAAAAGGGAATCCCAAAGCATAAATAAAAGATTCCACCTGTGAAGAGTGATTTATTATCTCTCACTCATGAGAGAGAGGGAGGGAGAGAGATGTGATTTTCCCTGTGGTATCCACAGCGATTGGCTCTAAAAAGAAAACCAACCCAACAAACAAACAAATCAATCGTCTGTAAGGAAAAAAGGAAAAACTTTAAGACCTGGTCACCGGTGACTCTTGCTAAGACAAATGTGAAATATAGCAGAGCAGGCCTTATCGCAAGCTCAGTATCAGGCACCATCTGGAGCAGCTCTCGGCTTTGCACTTTCTCCTGATTCAGGATCAATGCCTTCTTTAACAGCCAGATGCCAAGCAAAAACATTTCAACGGGTAAAACTGTTCATCTCACTTTCTCCGCTACCTGGAGAGAGAGAAAAGAATTATTGACGGCTGGATTCCTATTGATCACACCACCAAGAAAGCCACAGGGCAGCCACAAGTGAAAAGGTAATGATCGGACTTGAGAAAAGCACTTGGAAAAGTTACTTCTTGGACCAGAGCTCCCAGAATTTCAGGAAGCTCCAGACAGTGGCTGTGCTGACTAAGGATTCTGTAAATTCTAGTCCAACAACTGGATAATTTGTCCACTCTGTCTGATTGTTGGAATATTTAGCAAGATTTACATTTCAGCCATTACAGGGTTAATGTGAATGTAGAGTATTATGGGCTGGATTTAATGTGAAGAGCGAAGCTGATTGGTTGTTGAGATCACACCACCTGGAATGTTCTGGTAGAAGTCTAGTTAGTGTGTGTGCCTTGTATTCTTAAAGAAGAGAAAGCATGTTCCTGGCTTAGCAGAATGGCTGTTAGAATAGTTAGAAACCTCCTGTGTACCCTTCCCTTCTAGTTAAATCGTTTTTTTTTTCATATAGTAACACAAGAGGTGTCTCTCTCATTAAAGCAACTAAAAATCATCTGCAACAACCGATCCAACAAAAATCCCCAACACTGATTTAATGCCATTCAGTGTGGGTGGCTCCCAAGGCCATAGATCTTCAGTGTGGTTCTGATATGCAGAATGGGAAGAGTGCCACAGGGCTTGTGTTGGCTGGCAAGTCAGGGGAGGAGCTAACCTGTACCTGTACCTTAATTTATCTACGGAGCTCTTAAAGGCAAAGACACACCTAAGATCTGGGTATGATCACTGTCTGCCTTTGAAATCTAGCGTAGACATGAGTTGTTGTCCACCATGTAACTCAGTGGTGTCCAAACCTTGGCCCTCCAGATGTTTTAGACCACAACTCCCACAGTCCTTTGTCATTGCCAATACAAGCTTGGAATTCTGGGAGTTGTGATCCAAAACATCTGGAGGGCCAAAGTTTGGACACCACTGATGTAACTCATGAGTAGGCTACTCCTTGTCAGTTCCTTGGGTAGGGGACTATGCCATGCACATGACAGTGCAAAAGAAATGCCTGTGTGACTAAGGAAAACATTGTTGCAGCTACTAAGAGAAGCAGTGGCGCTGGGCAGAACAGACAAATGGTTGCATAGTTGCAGCGTTACAAGTCCTCTAGTTATGACCCCTCCAAAGTGCTTGTGGAAGAGGGGGAGAAATATTTTTAATGGCTATACAAAATAATGGCCAGCTGATACATTCAAATTATTGTGATAGTGGCAGGGTTGATTTGTTTGTCATCCACAGTGATATTTGCATTTAAAGTAGCAAGTGGTTACTGCTACATATTTTAAGCTGTATAGAGAGGATGTCAGGGGTGTGCACGTGGTCCCACGAGAACCACAATGGCACTGTTGCTGTCCCTCCCTCACCTACACAGTCCCTGCTTTCCAAGGAATGATGTTCCTCCAGCTCTTCTCTCTGGGTTCCTGCTGTGTTCAAAGTGCAGCAGTGGCAAGAGGTGCAAATATAGCCTTTGTGTTAGGTGTGTGTTCGTGAAACATAATCAATATGACTGAGATTCGCACACACACACACACACACACACACACACACACACACACACACACACACCACAACCTCACTATGAAACCAAATACCTTGATTTAAGAAGTTCCAAGGAACTTGGGATTCAGCACTTTTTAGAGTAGACGGGCTGCTCCTTGATAAATGGCATTTTTTAAAATGATATCTAACACTCAACATGGTCCCTGTGATTGAGCTAATGCTCGCCGTACCGTGATTCCCCCTCCCTGGCAACGTTCATCATCTTCCATGACTCTGAGGGGTTCAGGGTGACAAATGCAAAAGTTGTGACTGGATGATTGCCTTCCTATCGAGTTTACTGAAAAGAAAACAATTGTGCACAAAACGCAAAAGACACCCTACAAGTCTCTCTCTCTCTCTCTCTCTCTCTCTCTCTCTCTCTCTCTCTCTCTCTCTCTCTCTCTCTGCCTCTCTTGCAATGGCAAATACAGAGACAAGGCTGATACTAATTAGCGGAGCTGAGAAAACCACTCAGATGTATAATGTTGATTACAATGGGCTGAATGGTGGAACCGCCAATCAGTACCCAATGAATGAGGCTTGCCATTCAACAGCGCTGGTGGTGGTAATGGAGGAGGAGAATTAGGCCAGCCTTAGGCTGCGTGACGCTAGGTGCAGAAACTTGGAATTAGATGCCACTTTGGAAAAGATTCAATCAGGAGCTACAAACGGCTGTTACATTTAAATGATATGAATAAAAAACCCATGGGGTTGGGCGGGGTAGAAGAGCATCTCTCATCATTTACTCCTACTCAGCTGCCAAATATCATAACTGATTAGCCTGTCAATAATAATACATTGTTTTATATCACTTTAATGTTAATTTTAGTTTTATTTCTATTTTATCATGTTACTGTATTTTATTTTATTTTTGTATGTATTATTTGAATTTATTAATTGTTGTAAACTACCCAGAGTGACCTCGCTGCCAGATGGGGGGTATAAAATGCAGTAAATAAATAAATAAATAAATAAATAAATAAATAAATAAATAAATAAATAAATAAATAAAAATATGTATCCAGGTGAGGCCTGCCGTGGCCTGGCCTGAAAGGAGATTTTGGTTTCCTTTTATGGAATGGGGAATGCTGTAAACAGCTTCCTGGGGCAAAATGTAAGACTGGAGATGCAACACCTCTCAGGAAAAAAAAACTGCACAAAGCATCTAGCCACCGCGTTACACTCAGAATGAGGTTTCCATTGAATACTTTTGGCTGGTGCCAAAATATAAATTGTATGTCCACCTTTTCTCGTACAGTATTTGGATTGCCCTAGTTCTTGACGTTGCTGCTTCCAGTCAGGACAGGAATCAAGTGCACCACATAAAAGCAATGGATAGTTCTGTCACTGAATAATTATCAGCGCTTTGTCCAGACCAGAGGTTTCCTACATTGGGTAACCCTTCACCCCCAGCCAGAGGCGTAGCTAGGGTCTGGAGTGCCTGGGGATGACATCAGTTTTTGAGACCCCCCCTTCTGCCCCCCAACTGCATCTCACCCACCGAGCAAGGGGTGCCCAATCCTGGGGAAACAGTGGAGGAAGGGGAGAGGGGTCCCTCTTTCTCATGCCCTCTCTGGGGATCTCCTGGACAAGGCACAGTGCACGGATAGCGCCAAGCAGGCAATTTTTTTTAAAGCATCACTTCCATAGCATGCTTCCACCCTCCTTTCCCCCCAGGTAATGTTTGGCAATCATTGTCCCGGGGAAAGGAGGAGAGGGAAGCAGGCAATGGGATTTTTTTCCACAAGAAGCACCTCCATCGCATGCTTCCCTCTCCTCCTTTTCCCGGGCTGATGATCATCAAGCCTTAGCGGGGGTGGGAGAAGGAGGAAGGGGAGCAATTGATGGAGGTGCTGCTCAAGATTCTTCAAACTCTGCAATGCCTCCCCTGACAAAGAGGCCCGCAGAACTGTGTAGATTGTGTGTTTTTGATATTTTAAGGGTCTGATAAAGGGAGTGCCAATCCAGAATGTTGTACTGTAGTATAAATTCACTTGTCAATACATGTTTGACAGAACTACAGTTGTTCAATTTTAAATCTGGGGTGCAGGGGGGATGGGAGGGGAAACTGTGGTACAGGGGGGTGGGAGGGGAGAGGATATACAGAATCCACAACTTCAAAGAGCCATAGGTCAGAAGAACTCTGAATTCCAACAGAATAACAAAAATGTCCCCAAAATGATGAAGATGGGAGGGGGGACCCCCAAGACAAGCTCAACACAAAATCTCTCTGAGGTGGCAGTCCAGGAGTGTACGCCAGCCTCTCTCTTCTGTGATGCACGGGCAGCAGGGGTGGATGGGGGTGGGGATCGGTGGCAGATAGCTTGGTCCCCCTCCTTCCCTCCCTGCAGACTGGCTCGGTTGGAGACTGCACCAAGGCAGCTTGTGTTTGTGTGTGTGCAGTTCAGGGTGCTCTTAACCTGACAGCTCCTCCAGACTCATGCAAGGAGGATGTTTTATGGCACCCTTAGATCTCTGTGCCCTGGGGCAGGAGTCCTTGTCCGCCCCCTCCCCGGATATGTGTCTGCCGCCAGCTGTACTGGCCAAGGTTGGGGACCACTGGTCTAGATGAATAAGAGAACCAACAGATTTTGAATTACTGAAATAAAACCTGGTACTAGTACAACTCAAGCTGATTCTTCATGTCTACAGGCACCATCCTGAACTGATCTCACTACAGACTCTATGAGTCAACTCCTCCATAAGTTCCACTGATTCAAATGGGCCCATGTGTGACTTATTAGCATAGCAAATTGCAACTGGAGTAGATCCATATGAATCAATGGAGCCTATGGAGGAGCTGATGCACCAAACCCCCACTGATTCTATGGGCCCCACTCTAGTGCGATCTACTAGGCTAAGCACCAAGATGTTGGCCAATAAGACATGCAAAAAACTTACTTGAGTAGCATATTACCAAACACATAGAGACCAGCAGTGTATTTAAATGGCATTAGAAGCAGGGAATTAAATAGGAAGGAGGGAGGATACGTAATAACAGAAATGATAAAGGAGGGCCAAAGGAGGACAAGAATACTGCAGACAACCTCAATGAATAATATGCATTTGCTTAAATCCAGAAGATGTAAAGACAAACTGATATTTCCTATCAAGCATTATCAATGACAACAGGAGAGTAGGTTCATGGCATTGACAAATTGAATACATTATCTAATCTATATATCTGGGAATCCTTTAAAAATTATAATGTGAAATTGTTAATGTTAAAAAAACGATACCCCCTAACATGCAAAGACTGGAAAGTGGACAGTGTCACACCTATGTGTTTTTGAAAGGGAAGTCCAAGGGAGATCAAAAACTTTACAAGGCAGCAAGCCTGACTTCTGTTCTAAATACGCTAGGGGGGAAACTATTAAAAATACAGTTTTATGCGCACAAATATAAAACTGTAAAGGTAAGTCCTGTCATGATAAGCTTATAAGCTTACATATAAAATAATTATTAAAAAATGATAAGCATTTCAGGTTGTCTGGGAGCATCTATATCCATGTGGATTACAGAAGCACTCTCATAGAAGATGACCCACTCATGTAAGCTGGAGGTTCACTCACCCTTCTATCCTTTTTAGGTTGGTAAAATGAGTACCCAGCTTGCTGGAGGGGGGCAATGTGTAGCCTGCATAATTACTTGTAAACCACCCAAAGACTGCTTTAAGCAGCACCCTTTTATTCATTCATTCATTCCTTCCTTCATTCATTTATTCATTTAAATGTGGTTGTGTGAAACCATATCCAGCAACCAATGATGCAACTAGTTGTGCAATCAATTGTGCAAGCAGACACACAATGCAAACCTCCTGGAATGAAGTCCCTGGGAATTTCCCCATGCGAAAGTTTACTCTTGTGTTCAAGTGCAGTAGAATTTCAGCTGACGTTTACTTGGATATCCAAATGGTGTTTAGCTAAGCAAACTTGGCCATCATGGGACTAGAGGAGAAATCCCCTTCTAGATCAATACGTTAGGTACTGATCCATAAAAGAATAGAAAGCAGACAACGTGGATAAATAGTCAATGGACACGGCGGAGAAGTGTAAACATGATGCTGCCCCTAAAACCTTGTCACTCCTTAGACAGTACATTGCATACCTGCCCTCGCCTCCCCCAGGAGGGCATCTACTGTACTGTCATTGTATCCAAAGAGCTATGCCTCGCAGTGCCTAGCATTGTGGTAGGTCCCTGGAGGTAAGCGCTATAGATAGGGTGATTTTTAAAATTGCCTTCGGTGCTGGCAGTGGTGAGCAAGCACGGCTGGAAGGGTGAAGAACGGAGAGAAGTGTGAGCAAGATGTGTGTGTGAGAGGGGGGGAGAGGGGGGGAGAGAGAGAGAGAGAGAGAGAGAGAGAAAGGGCAGAAAGGGCCCATACTGGAACCAGCCTTTCAAAAACTCAAATTATTTGTATATGACCAAGACAGTTGCCGTATCTCTTGGTTCTTTTCCTTCCATTCTTTACACTGTCAAGAGCATACAGGCGGATTATGTGTGTGCCACTCTGAGTTACAGAAGCATATGGTACGATCTTAAACACACCAAAAGATGGCTTCCTCCTACCCTTCATAAATGCCATGCTTTTCGTTTGTCTGGATAACAGACAGACAGCGGTTTGGGCTCGCATATCTTTCTGCCTTCCAGCCTTCTCCAACTCAGCATGTCTTGATATGGGAATCGGTCGACTCTGGATTTACTTCCTCATCCTTATTGGAAATCAGTGGAGTTGTTGCTCTTTGTTAGAGCAAGGTGGCACATGGGGTCTTCTCCATCATGGCTAGAAGAATATCCAAACACATTGGTGTCAGTATTTGGGACTTTTGTAATCCGATTCAGGGTAAATTCCTCTTATGCTATCAATGAATGGATTTTCCTAGAGCAATTAATATATATACATATTTTTAAAAACAACACCCCAATTATGACTTTCCATTTCTGTTTAACAGCCATAAACTGAACAGTAGTCCTCAGTGCATTGCTAGCATAAATACCAAATATTATTATATTTTGAAATAAACAAAGGAGTTTCTTTAGCTTGAGGTTACTAACTTGACAAAGGTTAAACTCTGCCCTAAGGCCCTTTAATTATGTTTCAGAGAGGGTAGCCGTGTTAGTCTTTTCAAGAATTTCAGGCAAAAATCAGAGAAAAACAGAACAAAACAAAAGAAAAGACACAAAACATGTGGCATCCCAAAGACTTTCATATTTTAATTACATGTATTTCTTCATTACGCTTCAGAGATGATTTATTCTGCTTGGCTGCTATGGCAGGCTTGATTTCTTTTTCTGTTTAATTGTCCCTCAAGTGGTCCTAGATATAGGGAATGACATGGTGGACATAATGATGTCAGGACACTACATTAGCAACCATCATAGCAATTTTATGATAGGAAATGAGTCATATTTAGGAGGACAATATTTCCTGTACAAATCACACATGATTTAATCCAGTCAGAGATCTTTAGCCCATGGGACTGAACTATATGTTACGGATAGCCCACCTCTACCAGAGGGAATTCCTTAAACATGGATTGTGTGTGGTTGTCACAGACAATCCCACATCCCACTGTTTGCCAATTAGCTTGCTTTGGTTGGTGATCAGTTTTCAGGAGAAAAGCATGGTATTCATTTACAGTCACATCTCCTTAAGACACAAATATGCCTGAAATATGCCTCTGAAACTGAAATGATTTCAGCTCTAATGATGGCTCATCAAACAATATCCAGGTCAGTTCTTAGAGGTCACAAACATAATCTTTCAATAAAAGTTGTGCAGCTTCTAGGACACCCTATCCATGGAAATCAAAGACAAATTAAAAACTATATCTTCCCAGCCTGTGTCATGGTCAGATCATTATTTGCTGACTTTCTCCCTATCAATCATCACCCCCCCTCCATGGGGAGCCTGGCCCTGCCATCTGGGCCTTCCACCAAAGGCTTCTGGACCCTCCTCGTTTTTCTGCAGCCTTTGGGGGCTTTCCAGACAGTCTGGCTGATGACCCGCTTGATGCCCTGGTGGACCGATGGTATCAAGATGCCTCAGGGGCTGTTGAGTGGATTGCCCCCAAGCTCCTCATCTGTTGCTGAACCCGCACCTTGCCATGGTTCATGGCAGAGTTGCGGGTGAGGAAGCAAGAACGGAGGAGGCTTGAGAGCAGATGGAGAAATGATTAGACCTGGCCCAGCCAAGCATCATTGGCACACTTGCTCTGGGTGGCCACCCCTAGGGAGGCCCGTAAGGCCTCCACTCATAATCAGGCATTTTCGGTGGCCAGCCCAGCTATATGGAATAAATTGCCATGTGAGATTCACCAGGCTGAGTCCCTAATAGCCTTTTAAAAAGAATGGAAAACCTGGGTTTTTAAAGAAGCATTCGGCTATCTCTAATGTTTGTGATGTTTCCCTGAACCTGACTTTAGTCTTTACCCTCTTGCTGGTGTCCACTGTGTTATTATTGGCTATGGTTTTTTTTTCTTAATTTGTCTATGGGGTTTTAATTGTATTTTGTTTTGCTTTCGTGTAAACCACCCAGAGTTCCTTTGGGAAAATCAGTGCGGTCTAGAAATGCAAAAACAAGCAAACAAACAAATAAATAAAACATCCACTGTTTTAAGTGTAAATCCAGAGCTTCACAAGTCAATGGAGTAATTTCCAGGGTGTCTCTAGTTCTGCCTGCAGCCTTCAAAACCAGTAGAGTTTACCACCTCTATGTCCTGGATTCTGCACTCTGAGAGAAATGTTAAAAGGTAAAAGGTAAAGGTTCCCCCTGCTCATGCGTGCTAGTCATGCCCAACTTTAGGGGCAGTGCTCATCTCCGTATTCAAGCCGAAGAGCCAGTGTTGTGCAAGTCCATGGCCATGTGGCCAGCATGGCTGCAAGGAAACACTGCTTTCCTTCCTGGTTTTTATGGCAGTGCCTATTTACTGTATCTACTTGCATTTACTGTACATGCTTTCGAACTGCTAGGTTATCAGCGGGAGCTCGCTCCGCTGCATGGCACCCGGGATTCGAACTGCCGAGCTGCCGACTTTGCAGCCAACAGTTTTCGAAGTGAGAGACCCATTCACAGACACATGCTCAGTAGTGCAGAGCATGATATACCTGACCAGCTACTACACTGTTCCACTTGTGATTCTTCTGTTCCCTTTAGCCTCTTTGCCCACTGTCACACGGAGGTTGGTATTTCCTTAATCCACTTCCGTTGTCCACAGAGAGCGAGCATCGATCATCAGTCTCTCTTCACATTAGACCTTGATTGAAGACTTTCCTCCCCATCAATAAGAACAATCCAGTGTAGCTTTTGCTCCTTTACTATTCCCTGTGGCTCTCTTTCTCTATTTTCCTTCTGGACCCCAAAAAAACCCTCAAATCTCCCACCATGCAAAGGTTAGAGGGGACAGGTTTTCAAAGAGCGCGGCTCAGCTATATTGACGAAAAGGGAAGGAGGGAGGGAGAGAGGGAGAAAGAGAGAAAGAGAGAGAGGAGCTGGCAACTAGAAAGCTCCTAGGGCCTGGGTCTGTGGTGAAAAGCAGAAGGCAGTTCAAGATGTGACCCATCAGGTTTTGTAGGCGCAGCAATAATGGAGAATGTGATAAACTGTCACCAGATGATGGGCTCAATTCCCTGGATCTTAATGGTGGGATAACACAATAGGGTCAGACTAAAAAGGTTTCCTTATGAAAATTTTATCAGCAACTTTGGTAAATTGCTGTGGGAAAGGTACACAGCTCTCAGGCAGACCTGGAACCTGTTGTTGTTGCTGCTTTTTTTTTTTTAACAAGGTACAGCTAACAGGCATTGCATCACACACACACCCTCCCCAAGATATTAAGGGCACTCAAATTGAATTAACACCAAATCAGGCCGGTGCACTTAACAATACAAATGCACTTAAGGGATGCCTCAGAATGATTTGTGACTAAAGAAAGCAAAGCAGAAAAGAGCCTTCAAGACCACAGGGGCGGTGTAGTGTGTCATATACAGGAAAAGCCATAAGCAGAACTTAGAATACCGGAAAACCATGAACTTCAGGGGCTCTCAAATACCTTAGGCCCAGCCATCAAGTAGATGGCCTATTTTGTGGGATGCAGAAAACAATTGATAAATAAATTACAGCCAATTTTCTTAGTGGTCCAGTCTCCATTACCTCTGACAGCAGCAAGCTGCCTCAACTAAAATGATAAGAGGTAAATAATAGTGTATCAAGTAGCAGCTGAAGAAAGTCTTTCCGAGTTCTCTTTGCAAACGCAATGACACAGTCAGGGATCATTCACAAAAGGAACAGGATGAGCTGTGGCAGCTGAAGGAGATAGACAGGAAGACGCAGCCTGGGAATTCACACTATTACTCCATCAGATCCGGGTGGTATTCATTTCTGTTTCTCTGCCTGTTCAACTACTAACTCAGCTTGATGAGATCTTCTTCCTGCCAAGTAACCCATGTCAGATTTTTCTCAAACATACTAGGTGCCCAGCCTTAAATATCAGCAGATTCGCTCCACCTCTTTATGGTTAGAGGAAGAACCTGTTATAAATGAGAGTGTCTTTTTTCCTAACAGAAATCATTAATACCTCAGGATCACTTTAGCTCTTTCCCTAACAAGTAAAATGTCTGGAGGAACCACCCCTAGCTTCATCTCTCTCCCTCAGGAGACTCTAACAAAATGGAGGTGATTTTCCTATGAGTCTTACATCTGCAAAACAACAGACCTAAACATGTTTAATAAAGTAAAAATAAAATAAAAATCCCACGTTTCCCTTCTGTTTCAATAAAACTCCACTTCCAGGACTAAAGGAAACATGGCAGCCTAAAATGAGTGAAATACACACTTGATCTTAGCCAAAAGGCCGAGAAGCGATAAATGAGTGAAATAAGCAAAGCAGATATTATCTCTAAGAATTGGGCAATCAGCAAGAACATTTCAGCATTCATTCCACTGAACCAGTGGTACCCTATAAGGAAAAAAAAGCATTAGTATTAAAAATTACTGGAAAGGAAGAACACACACTCATCTCCCTGGTGATACCAAGTGAAAAGGGACAGGAAAAAGCAAGAATGGAAACAGAAGCAGCCTGATGAAGAAAATGGATTTTTGGTCTACTTCTCTGAATGTTCTGGCAACCTTTGTCCCCAGCTATTGGTTCAGTTGGAAGTATCCTTGTGAAGGACTGCAGTTCAGTTCAGTGTACAGTATTATGGCATGCAGGGATCCTCCATCTTTTGCACCATGCATTTCTCAATTATTTTCTATATCTCCAAAGATGGCTATGTAACTATTGTTAAAGACTGCCAAATTTCAAGTGTTGTCTTAAACATTCACAGGATAATCCTTAAGAAGATATGTGCTTATATGCACATATCTATGCTTTGTTGCTTCATTTCATAGAATCATAGAAGAGTGAAGTTGGAAGTGGTCTACAAGGCCATCATTTGTTTTCGACCGCTACTGCACTTCTGAGTTAAAACACCTTTTCCTTTAGAACAAGGCGCCTTAAAACTCACTGTCTGGTTTTCAACACGATTTATCTCAAGAACCCCCTCGGCCACGCCCGTTTCTGTCCACTGTGGCGCTTTTTCTTGCGATGGCCACTGGGGGTGGTTTTTTTTTTTACATCGCTTCCTGCACCTCCCTTTGAAGCAATTTGGTGTTATTTGCAGACATAGTAAATCGCTTTCCCCTTCGTTGTCCCCAGTTCTTAACTGTTTTCCTTTCATAATCAAGTGGGAACTGGAAAGGCGATTGCTAGGTACCCGCTTAAGTGTGAACTGCAGAATCGCTATTACAACCACGTGACCCCTGGAGGAGAAAAGGCAGCCCAAAATAAAAAGCGGCTGCTCATGGAAGTGTAGTAGCGGTCTTAGCGTGTGGCTTATTTTGCTGGTTCTTTTATCTGTCCCTTTGGTTTTGTCCTTATTGTTCTTAAGCCACAGAGATTACATGGTGATGGTGTCACTTCCAAGCGGTTTGGGCTAGCTACAACAGGTGGCAAGTGAACAGCCTTTTGTAGGACTTAAGGTTCAATTCTGTATTTGTTTTTTGCAAGAGAAGACCCACACAAGCTGGTTTGAACAACTGTGTCGCTTACTCTCACCATCTTGGCATGACCGGACTTCATACTAACAACCTACAGTAGTTTGTGCAGCATTTCTGAAAAAGTATTTACATAAACACCAAAGGCTATGATGAGCAATGTTACTGGACATTAATATGCTTTTTCTGTTTTCTTCTTCTTTTGATTTCTTTGGTAGAAAAAAGACCATATAGAATCCACACTTTTTTTTTAGTTATGCAAAGTCAGCAAATGGTCTAGAGGCCATTGACCTGAATTCTCCTCTTACGCAATTACTAAAGGATGACTTAGGATTTCCCTATGGAGAGCTTAAAATACACACTGTTCTATCCAAATCCCAAACCATATTTAGCAGTCAAACCTGCCTTCTGTTAATGTAGTTTGTCACAAATTTGGGTTACTTGTTCTGACGTCCTTACTCAGAAAAAGCTCTTATTGACTGAACATTTGTCTGACTAAAAAGTTGCCTGAAGAGATCCTCAACTTGATTTTATAAAATAACTTTCCCACACTTACTTTTTCTTCTTGAGCTTTCCTCTGTTTTCTCCTCACACTTGCTTTTTTCTTCTTGATCTTTCTTTTGTTCAGAAAAAAAATCCTTTTGTAAAAAAAAAAATACCACGCACACACATTCTGATTGATTTTGCAAAATAACATGTGTGCTTTAGTGAGAGATGTGACAAAAATCAGTTGGAAACAGAAGAAATAACATTTTTTTTCATTATTTTCCACACAATCCACCTAGGCAGGTCTTGGTTGATAAAGATACCACCCCCTTCTCTCTCTCTCTCTCACACACACACATTTCCATCCTACCTTCCTCAGATGAGGCCGAGTACAGGATGTGGGATGGAACCTGCTTTATACTTACTACTACTTTGTAAAGGTAGGTCATAGTAAGAATGAATGACCCAAGGTCACCCCATGGGTTTCAGGGCCAAGCAAACAGCCTTTGAGCCTAGGTCTCCCAAGCCCTAACCCAGCACTCTATTCATTGCAGGGTCTGATAACTTCAGCACAATGGTAGGAATACCTTCCCTTGCTGTGTCACTGTTTCTGATTGGCACCTGCAAGAGGGCAAGAGCCCACCTGGAATGACCACACCTTGAAGGAGGACCCATGAAAGAAAGCATTTGGGTCATATCTGCTAGCCATGAGTTGGGCCTTCCTTGTGACTGCATGGGACAGGGTGTGGGATGGAGCCCGTATTTGTGGAGAAGCAGTCTATGGAGCGGAGAGAGAGAGAGAGAGAGAGAGAGAGAGAGAGAGAGAGAGAGAGAGAGAGAGAGAGAGAGAGAGAGGAAGCAGTGTATGTGAAAGAGGAAACGGGAAAAGGTAAACAGCTGCAGTACAGCATTCTTCTGCCTGAATATACAACAGATGGTCCTGAAAAAGAGAGAAAGGAACTTGATGCCTTCTTAATACCATTGATAATTCTTCTCAGCATCCTCCACTTTTGGGTAAGACTGCACTGAAACTGGATGCAAGGATCCACCACATTATTTTTAGAGTTTCCAGTGTGAGAGAGGAACAGCTTGTTTTGTGTCAAAACATTTGGACATCTCTGGTCATTTCCTTCTGGCTATTTTCAGGGACAGGTTTCTAAAATCAGGGAATCTGCAGATCCAGCAGTGCCTGGTCCTTTGCATGCTAAGGACCAACAGGCCGTAATGTTTTGTTGCCTCAGGCATAAGGCGAAATTATGCCCCTTTCCCTTTCATAGACAAGGGCCTGGCCCAAAGAATATTATATCCTCCCCCACACCTAAGCAAGGGACTAATTTAAGGGTCTCAGGGTTGGGTGTGTGGTAGATGTCCTTTTAGTAGAGGGGACCGGAGCCATCAAAACCCAGGAGAAACAGCCAAAGGCGCTGCTTGTGACATAGTCCGGCATCTGCTGTCTGAGAGTCCCTGGAAGTGCAGTTAAAAAAAAAGTAATGTCTCCAAGCCCTGATGAAATGGTTGCATCACTTTGCCTAATAGTAGGGCCACCCTCAGTCTCCTTACAGCTTCTAGCAAGTCAAAAGTTCATTTAGCAAGGGGTGAGGGGTGGAAGGAAGGACGCAGGTGGGTGGGGACTTTTCTGGAAGTCTGTCATCTGTTTTGTTGAAGAGAAGCAGTTGCCTGGAGGCTGTGTGAATACACACACACACAGAGAGAGAGAGAGAGAGAGAGAGAGAGAGAGAGATGGTGGCTCATGCCATCCTGCTGAATAGAATTTGTTCCACTGCTGAGCCAAGAGAAGTCTCAAACAGTCGGGAAGCGGGGAGAGGGGAATAAAGTGTGTTCCAAAGAAAAACATGAGCTTGCAGATGAGTCAGGGCTGAAACCGGCATTCCTTTTGTCACAAACACTCTTGGGAGTCATAGATTCCGGGATGTGCATATTTTTCACGACTCTGGGAACTTGGGGTGGGGGTGGGAGAGAGAGGAATGGATTGCTCAACAAATTAATCATTTTCCAAGAGAAATACTTGCATGTCATCAGGTTAAATCCTGGTCAACAGAATGAGACCATGAGCCTGAGCACATGAACAATCCCGAATGTGATTCTAAATCCACCGAGACTGACAAAACAGCATACCAAGGCGAGAGAAACAAAGGGCTCTGTTGTTTCCACAGGACAGAGCAGATGTCCCCAGCCTGGCATTTTTTTTCCAGAAGTGTTGTTGACTGCAACTCCCATCATTCCTACCCAGCGTGTTGGCTAGGGATGAAGGGTATTCCAGTCAGGCATGTCTGACGTTTGCCAAGTGATGGAAAGTTGGAATCCAGAGTTTCTCTCAGAAAGGAGGGCCAAGTCTTTGCTTAGCCGTGAAGATGCTTCCTGCTGTTTGGAAAGGGTTCATCAGTCTCTGTTCCTCATCTGTTAAAATACCCACCTCCCAGGCTTGTGGTTGCGAAGAACAAGGGGAACACTGAGAAGACTCACAATGGCTCGTGTTACCTCTCACCTGAGAGCGGCTACGTACAAATCCATTGTGGTGTTTTATTCATTGTCTTAGGTAGGAACTAGAACAATCCGAGTTGTTTGCATCGAACTGGTCCCTGGGGATTAAAATGGTATCACGTTGTTTTTGCTTTTGCTTCTACTGGATTTCGCCTGTCTTTGACATTTCTACTACACACTTTACTCTCCCTCGGTAGGTGCAATGTCTTTTTTTATCTCAGCCTCCGATAGTCAGGTGCTTCCTTAAAAGGTTTTATGTATGCCAGAAGAAGAAGCAGGCAAACAAAAAGGCATTGACGTGGCGCTTTATAGAAAAGCCTTTGTTATCTTGTTGATTTGAGCTTTGTTCTTCTGAGCCTCTTCTAGGTCAAAAGGCCCACTGTTTATTCCTCCTAGGGTATAACTGAGGCCAAGCCCGAAGGTGGGAGTGCATTTCCCTATAATCAGAGAGACGTCCTGCCAGGGCAGCCATTGGCCTGAACAGGGGGAGCCCCTTATCTCAAAATGTCAGGGCGAGTCGTCCCATCATTCACGCCACAGGCCAGCTGTGCTTGATACTCCTTGCCTGCCTCTTTACTGGCACCGGTTTTGACCTTCAGAAGATCCAGGGCTGGCTTGGCAAGATAATTCCGTGTCCGGCTGCAGGACCATCTGGAGCACTGCTGAGGGACCGGTTGCACCCCCAGATGTTAGACTCCATTGCCCGTGAGTGCCAGACACTGGCAAGGGTTTATAGTAGTCCATGGGCATATGTAGGGCATCTGTTTTCTCAAATGTAATCTAGGTAGAAGGCCTTTTAGGTGCCGCACCCCCTGTGATATCAGCTCACAGGCAGTGGCATCTGTAGCAGGAACCAAGTGCAGAAAAGGACATTTTTCATGCCACACAACAAATGCATCCAAAGAACAGTTGCCGTGCTTCCCGTTGCTTATTTAAATACAGCCGAATGATATCTGTCCTTCTCTGGCTTACTTTTTTGAGGACCAGCACCAACCATATGCCTGGGATGCTTTCATTTACTGTTGAGAGGAAAACAACCTGTACAGTGACAATCCGTTGGGGAAAACTGGCAATGTCTTCTGTGAGAAGGAGTAAACATCGCACACCTACAGAAGCTCAGATCCCCTGCAGCCTCAGATCCCCTGTACCTGTTTTTAAGTCTATGTGAAATGTTTTAAATGAGGTTTTATATAGCAGCCACAAAATTTCGTTGTTCCTGAAAGGGGGCAATGACAATAAAGATTCCTATTCCTATTCCTATTCCTATTCCTATTCCTAGGCAACGAGCAACAGGCCCATCAGACAGCACCGGCTTAAGAAGAGGAAGGGAAGATGGTTCCACTGCAGGCTGTAAACCCCCCCATCCTCCACCCAAAAGGGTAACATTTCCAAGTTCTGGCTCAGGCCTCCATCTTTGGATGGATTAGGAGATGCAAGATGGACTGAGATGGACTGATCACCAGAGAAACATTAGCCTTCAGTGCTTCCTCTGACATAGCTCTTTGAAAGACAAACTGCTTTGTGTGTGTGTGTGTGCGTGCGTGCGTGCGTGTGTGTGTGTGTGTGTGCGCACACACACACACACACACTCGCATGCATGCATACATGTGCACTCTCTCACACACACATACATTTATTTTATATACCTGAATCTCTTGCTGTATTTACCACTATTGTGCCCACAGGTGTTCATAATTCATTAACTAGTCCATGCGTTACTGGAAAGAAACCCAGTTCAGCACATCTACATCTGCGACCTGGTAAGCTGTTACTTCTTTGGACTGTGACTTCTTGGCTTCCCTGGCCAGCATAACCTTTACAAACTCTGTTGAACTGCGCAAAGGCTATTGAGGGCAGCTCAGCTCTTTGCACGTGTGTATCAACAACAAGGTCTCCTGCAGCCCTGCCTTACCAGATAGTACATCACCTCAGCCTGGAGAACTATACTGCCAAATTTAAAGAATCATGTCGTGTGATATTAGGGAAGCAGGATGAAGAATAACACTGCATGGAGGTTATTTCAAAGGACTGACAAAAAGAGCATGGAGACCAGATCTTAGGTCAAGGATGGGGAACTTCATTCATCCTGCAGACCACAATTCAGTTCTAGAGGGTGATGTCTCAATTTCAGAGGCTACCATTACCATTTCAGTGGCAGGGAAGGTCAAAGCCAAAAGGGTGGGACCAGCACGTTTTAATGTGAAATACTTCCTGCTTGTAGCTAAGCCTTCGGAAAGGCATTTCACTGCTTTAGAATGGCCCTGGGAGAGACAGGAATGTAATATATCATTATATTACCAGATACTAGCATCAAGGAAAGAAGGACCAGGCCAAGCTGAGACAACAGGAAGACCAGTTTCCACTCCATCCCAGGCCTTTATCTGTCTGTCTGTCTGTCTGTAGACAGACAGACAGACAGACAGACAGACAGACCCAATCTTTCAGCCTCAGAATAGATACATCTGCTTTCATTAGAAGAAAAGTTCCCAGGCTGAGTCCCTGGCATTTCCACTTTAAAAGATCATGCCTGATAATTCTGGCAAGATACTGACAGTTGGAGTAGATTATCCTGGGCTAGAAGGAATAATAACCTGACCAGGTAGAAGGCCACTTCCTTTGTCCCATAATATCTGTTTGCTTATATAGGGACATCTGGATGTCATATGAAAATGCTGGTTAGAGAGCTCTGTGAATCAAGTGCCTGACTGTGGAGGCAGGGGTTGGGAACTGAGGAGCTGGTCTCTATGGTCTTCTAGAGCCCCCTTAGAAGAAGGGAATGATCAACCACTTTTGAGTAATCTATATTTAAGAAGGATTGCTGTTAGGTTGGAGTCAACGTGACAATTATTATTAACATGAAGGCTGTCCCTATCTTCTCTCTTTGTGTGTGTTCCTCCCACCCTCACCCCACCCCACTCCACTCCGAGCCTCTTTCTGCCAAAGCTTTCTTCTAGATCCACCAGTCTGAAAGTTTCTACACAGGGCTAATGAGATGAAACAAAAAAGGTGGAAGGTTGGGTCTGAAATGCAGGCCTTGCATTATTTAGCACTGGTCTAAAGAGAGTAGGTGGAGGAACCGCATGGTAGCATCAGTCTTTTCGGAATTTTGTCCAAGGCTGCATTAGATGTATTCCTTGGCTAGAATCCAGCATTTGTCCCTGCTTGCATAATATCCAACATCCACGTCTCTGCTTTTCCCTCTGCTGACCAAAAATAAAAATGTTCCCTGCAAGGCTCTCACTGCAGTGAAGAGCTTGTGGATGTGGTGTCAGGTATTCCAGAAGGTCTACCTCGCTTCATGTGCTAGGACATCCCAGGCCATGTGGAGCCAACAAGGTGATATAGGAAGAAGCATCCTCATAAGAGAGTATTGTTGCCCAATAAAGCTGTTGTCATTAAAGAACAGGAGGAGCATCACTGGTTGTGAGGAAACAAATGAAGAGAGATAAGAAATCCTTCTTGTGTATTTGAACCCGTGGACTTGTGCCCTTCCAGCCATTAGGAGCTCTCTGCACTTTCTCATCCTACACAAGACCTTCAAGTCCATAGGGTCTCCCATGGTTTCTTCCACTCCCATTTGTTGTATGTTGATCATGTTGGGCACAGATCAACTGGTATCGGATGACCTCCAGTACCTATTTGTTAATTTTGTCCACCTCTGGTACTCAAAACAAATCAATATGAAACTGGACAAGTATAGACAAATTTCCTAAAACATCCTCCTAATGGTACGTGCTGGATTAGGGGATCCTGATGAGTAAATTGTGGTGCAGGGAAAAACCCACCCACCCCCAAAAAATCAACTTAGACTGCTATCTCACCTGGGGAAGATCCTGATCTTTTCCTCTTCCTCCCGTCACGTGACTGAAGATGTGGGATAGCAGTTCCCACATACAAAGGGTTTTTTTAAAGCGCAGCTCAGCCCTGTGGCCATCAGGTGGTGCTAGGATTAAAAAAGGACCAGCTGACTGGCTCTAGGGGTGGGAGAAATTAAAAAAACAGTGCCCGATGGGCCAGCTGTCTGGCGCTAGGAGGGTGGGGGGAAATTAAAAAATAAAAAAGTGCTAGACCAGCTAGAGGACCATCTGACTGGCGTTAGGGGTGGGGTGGGGAGTGAAAAGAAAAAATCAGCACCCGATCGGCCCCAGGAACAGCTGGTCAGGCGATGAGAAAGAAAAAAATAGGAAAACTGGATCATCTACATGGTCCCACGATGTCTGTCTCCTTAAAAGGTGGATTTTTTAAGCGAGGCAAAAAATTCTCTACCTCCCCGGTAAGTCTTGGAAACGTTGCTTAAGGGGGCGTTACCGGGTTTTCATTTTCTTTTCTTTTTTCAAAAAGCCTGGTGGCCGTGGGGGCGGCATTGTTGGACACAGTTTATCTACAAATTTAATCAGCATTTAAAGGGACATGGGATAGGGGTCTCAGGGCACAATCCATAAGGAAAGTTCCACTAGAAGCTTTCAGTCAATTTCTAAAAAAACCCTTATCCCTGCATCAGAGCCTACCTCAATGCGCAGAATCTCCTGAGCTTCTGCACAGTTCTTGGGAAGGGGCAAAGAAAGCTTCTGGGTGGACGATGATATGTAGATATCTTCTTTTCCAGCCCAAATGGACATATCTAAAGCTGGATCCCATCCTGGTTCCAAACACACAATTGAGAGAGGTCCTTTTTGTTTGACAAATGGCACCTACAAATAAAGTTGTGTTGTGCTCCTGAAAACCAGTCACAATACAGCATCCAGCAACATGGGAGGACCCACCTCCCATGCAGAATGGGCATTCATTCCGCATTTTGGAATAAATCCAGCAAAACATTGGTGCCTGGAGTTCCGAGGTAGAACTAAGTTATACATGAGGCGTTCATGAGATGGAATTCTTTAAGTGATGAGAACGACTGATTGTCACACAAAAAGATGTGACCAAATAAGTGCGGTACTTGGTCACCAAGGTCTGTCGAACCACTTCAATGAAATAAGGATGTCAGTTTTGAATGGGTGAATTTTCGGTTATCATAATTTGGCCTCTAGAAGCGCTTTGAAAAGTAAAATGTTCTTTGTGGTTCCACAAAGCAATGTGGGAAATCTGGAAGTTGCCATTCCTGTAGTTGCAGTCTGTTGCATTCCTCCCATTAAATGCTTTCATAACTTGAGATGGAGGTATGCATTTTTCATCTTGAAATACTGAACACTGCTCCCCCACTGCTATGGGGTAGAAAGTGGGTGAAGTGTTCCCCAACCACCCATGAACCTGTCATTAAAGGAGTCACAGGAGTGCTGGTTGGGGGAATTACATTCCCCTTCATACTACAGGATGTAACACATGCCAAGAATTTCTGCCACCACAAGCTAAGAAAACAGTTTTTAAAACATTGTATTAAATAGCAGGAGATTCAAACACCATATTTCATCCTGGTTTTTTTTTTAAAAATTCTTCTGTGGTTTCTCTCCAGGGTCAGTCATGTTGTGTCATTAAAATGAAGCCCCTAAGTAAATGGCTGGGAGATTTAAAAAAAAAAACCAAGCCCATACCACACTGCTGGAAAAAGGTAACCCAATTCCTCTTCTTGACGGGCTGTAAACAATGTAGTACGACAACACTGTTTTTCTTTCCAGTGCTCTGCCAAGTGAGAGAGGAAGCCCGAGATTAGAAGAAAATATTTAAATCAAGAAACCAAATCGTCCAGCGAAAGGTGGTTCAGCTCCCTCCTCCCAGGGAAGTTCAGAAAGCAGATGTGTTCTTCAGAGAGATATATAATTGCTGAGCTAAGGGGAAATGTCCGTAGGGACATAAGCCACAGTTCAAAGCCTAGGATTTCAATGGACATGGCTGTATATCTCCAATCCATAGATTCTCTCCGACATTCTTAAAAATCTAGAACTAGAAGCAATTTTTTTAAAAAAAGATTGCTCTTCCCATCTCTTCCCACAAAACTACATTAATGTCCTTTTAGTGGGGGAGGGGGTTAATGCAAGCTACTCAAGTCTACATTTTGTTGTATTGTTTCCTTTTGGGTCTGTTTTGTCCTTTTTGTTCACCGCCTGGAGTTCCTTCGGGAAAACGGGAGGTATAAAAATGGATAAATAAATAAATAAATAAATAAATAAATAAATAAATAAATAAATAAATAAATCTTTCTGAGCTGGTCCACATATACACACAGTTTTTCTTTCTGAACTTCTGGGACATTGGGCACAGTGAGGCTTGCCTCAGACTGATCATAGGCAGGACTGTGTTGTAAAAAGAAGCAGGTCTTTTGCTAGGGCAACATAAAATTACTTCCACTTAATATTCAAGACTCTTCGCCCATTAAAGGCTGGATGGAATGATGTGCAGGATGGGCCCAGCCCCAAACCATAGGAAAAGGCTTGAGAAATAGATGGAGGAGGAAGAGTAAATTTCTTCTCTGCATGCTGGGGGGGTGTCAAATTATACAAGATGGATAGAATGTCATTAAAAACTGAATTCCATTAGTGTTCCAGAGGTCTGATTCTGGGAGACCTTCATGACCGAGTGGTCATATGTGCATAGAATCATAGAATCACAGAGTTGGAAGAGACCTCAAGGGCCATCTAGTCCAACCCCCTGCCATGCAGGAGCCCCCATCACAGGACTCCTGACAGATGGCCATCCAGACTCTGCTTAAAAACCTCCAAAGAAGGAGACTCCACCACCCTCCACGGCAGCATATTCCACTGCTGAACAGCTCTAACTGTCATGAAGTTCTTCCTAATGTATTAATGGAATCTCTTTTCCTGTAGTTTGAGACCATTGCCCTGCATCCTAGTCTCTGAAGCCATGGAAAATAAACCAGTCCCTTCTTCAATGTGACATCCTTTCAAATATTTAAGCATAGCTATCATATCCCCTCTTAGTCTTCTTTTTGTAAGGGGAAACATTCCCAGTTCCCTAAGCCTCTCCTCGTTAGACATTTCTTCCAGACCCTCAGTCATCTTGGTCGCCCTCCTCTGGACCCATTCCACACCGAGGAAGCCTATGTGTACCTCCCAATGGCCAGGCACAAAACAAAGCAAGTTAATTTGCAAACGGTACCAGAGGGGTCTTATTATGACAATCAGATATTCTTTGGCACTTAGGAGACTCCCTCTGTATAGTTTGGCCCCGGGGAACTAATTATTAATGATTCATCATTGACCACACACTGCTAATAACTGCAAAATACACTAACTTTGTTATTGTATTTCTTTATAACCCTTTGATGCTTGTGAGATTGATGGGGGAATGACCATCTTAAAGGCTCCCCTTGGGCTTTGTAGCTGTGAGAAGATGTAAATACAGTAGGACCCCCTACTGATTCATTATCCACTGATTCAGTTATCCACGGTTGGCAGAGGAAAAAATAAATAAATAATTCAGCAGCCACAAAGCAAGCTACTGTCACAAAGAGCAGCTGTAAAGCATGCTACTGTCACAAAACAACAGCTGTAAAGCAAGCTACCATCACAAACAGCAAGCTACTGTTGCAAAACAGCAGCTGTAAAGCAAGCTACTGTTGCAAAGCAGCAGCAGTAAAGCAAGTTACTATCACAAAACAGCAGTTTGGGGGACATTTTGGCGTTCTCTCTTATCCACGGTTTTCATTATCCACCGGAAGGCTTGGAACCAATCCCCAGCGGATACTGGGGTCCTATTGTATAAGTGTGTTGGGTTGATCTTGGTGGGTCATCTGCCCTGGCTCCATCCTTCTCTAAAAGCCTTGGAGAAGCAGCCACTCTGGGCACCAAAAGTGATGTAACAGGGGAAGGAGGCGGCTCCTCATGAAGCAGTAGGACAGTCAACGCTCACCAGCCATCTCTCTACTGATCCTCCTTAAAAGGCCCCAACCCTAGTCAGGGATTGAACTTGTTTATCATCTGGACTTTACCGGCCTCAGTGATGGAAAAATGAGCTCTGTTCTGAAATGTTTCCAGGGGACTCTTGCTGGAAACCATGGTGGTGACAGGGAACTGCTGTGGAGAGCACCCAACCCAGTAACAGCCACTCTTAACTGCAACCTGGAGCTAATGGTGTTATCCGTGGGAGACCCCAAAGGCCATCGGTTCTGCTGGAGGCATGACAGCAGGCATCACAACAAAGCTCTCTGGTCCAAATGCACCACTTTAATGCTACACCACACTCTCACAAAACACAAGGTTGATAATACAATGGTACCTCTTAAGACAAATGCCTTGTAAGACAAAAAATTCATAGAAAGAAACACATTTCTGGGAATAGGTATGCTTTGCATGGCAAAGAATTCCCTATGGGATGCTTTGCAAGACAAAAAACCATTCTGCATGAACCCAGGGAAAAAGCCCTGGTTATTTTTATCTTTATTCTAGCCCTTGGAATGGATTATTCCATTCCCAATGCATTCCTATGAGAAACCACATTTCGTAAGAAATTTTTTTCATAAAACGAAGCGACCCATAGCCTCCAGAACAGATTAATCAATTTTCAATGCATTCCTATGGGAAGCCGCATTTGGTAAGACAAAATTTTCTTAAAACAAATTGACCCATAGAATGAATTAAATTTGTTTTAAGATGTACCACTGTATATCCATATGATATTTATATGACCAGCATCCTACTGGAGATTTATCCTAATGTGAAGTGCACTGGAGTAAATTACAAGTGGCAAATGGCCATTAGTGAGTATGCTGCCATTCATATACTTGGTTATATGCCAGTCAGACAGCTTAGAGTGTGACAAGCCATGTGAGCAGCAATTGATTGTGTGTATTTGACAACTATGATTTGCATCCTCACACTTACACTACTGTATATCCCCAGCTCTGTTCTTCAGAAATATTGTCAGCCATTTCTAATTTACTTTGATTATAGTGTATTATTTAATAATAATAATAATAATAATAATAATAATAATAATAATAATAATAATAATAATAATAATAATAATAATAATAATAATAATAATAATAATAATAGTGTCAGACCTATCATCTGCCCGTAGCAAAAAACTGGTGGGATCATAAGCCTGGAAAAGTGATTGAAAATGAGCATGCAAAATTATTTTGGGACTTCTGAATACAGACAGACAGAGTTTTGGAGCATAATACCTGGATATTGTAATTGTGGAGAAGAAAAAAGTGTGGATCATTGATGTTGCTATACCATAGCAGAGTCACAACTTGAAAAAATTACCCGATATCAGGATCTGAAAATTGAACTTCAGAGACTTTGGCATAAACCGGTACAGGTGGTCCCAGTGGTAATTGGCATGCTGGGTGCGGTGCCTAAAGAGCTAAGCAAGCATTTAGAAGAAATTGGAGTTGACAAAGTCACCATCAGTCAGCTGCAGAAAGCCACCTCACTGGGATCTGCTTGCATAATTCGCCTATACATCACATAGTCCTAAACGCTTGGGAAGCGTTCGACTAGTGATTGGTAATACAAAATCAAGTGTCTGTTGTGTGATAATTTAATTTCATCATCATCATCATCATCATCATCATCATCACCACCACCACCACCACCACCACCACCACCACCACCACCATCATCATCATGTTTTTCTTTGTTCTGGGGGACATCCTGGGACTCTGCACGTTGCCCAAGGGTAGCCAGACTGGCTTAGCTTCCTGGAGGCACAGTGGAAAACAGAACAGCTTTATTTCCACAGCATATAAGACCCATCTCTTTTGGGTCAGCTCAAGAACCAATCTGTCTCGGTTCCTATAGCCAACTCGGAAGAAATAGTCTTTATATTATGTTGACTCTGCAGTAAAAGACAAAGACTAAAGCTCAGTGCTGACCCAGTGGCCAAATGCTACACCTTTTAGGAATCAATAATGTAGATCAGGCTTTGACGGAGGAAAAGCAAACATAAGGATAAAGATTTTTATATGTATAAAGCCTTTGCAGCTTTGCACCACTTGTTATACCGTTGGAATAGTGTTCGGAGTCTCTTGGTATTAATGCTGAAGATATATACTTGTTTACTAATAAAAATAATCTTAGAACTGCAGCATTGGAAGAGACCCTATGGAGCATCAATTCCTGCCTCTGGTTCCACTGAGCTATTCCACCCAACGTCCAGAAAAAGTTCAGCTCATTCAGATTGAAAACAGCTCTGTTGGATATTGTTTGTAAAGATATCAATAACTCTGATCAGTTCGCTGTGGTTTCTTAATAAGTAAAGAGAGAGCTGTTTATCATGCAAGGCAATTTATGCATGTATTTATTTATTAGATTTATATGTGCCTGCGTATCTAGTTACAAGACCACTCTGGGCAGTTCACACACACACACACACACACACACACACACACACACACACACACACACACACAAAGAAAAAAAAGAAATCAGTTGCATGGCAATTCCAAGAAATCATGGGCCATAAGTGATGAAAACAAGAGAGTTCCAATGGGAAGATGGGCGATAAATAAATAAATAAATAAATAAATAATATACCATCCATCTGGCCAAAGGCCAGAGTTGCTCCCTTATTTTATAACACCATGTGAAGAAGGGGTATTTTACTACATTTCATTGCTTGGAAAGTTGATTTTTTAAAAATTCCCAATTAGTCCTAAAGAACAGATCTCTTCCCCCCCCTTTGTTAGTAACTATCCAAGTCGTGGTCAAATAATTTTCAAAAATAGGAGTGAAGAGCATTTACCATGGTCCTATAAATTTCCTGAAGACAGAGATTCCAGAAAACAAAAGTAGGAGTACCACAAGTTGTTGCCTACTTGTGAAGTAGGCAACAACTTATGGAACTCCTACTTTTGTTTTAGTGAGAAAGAGAACAATATTGGATGAGAATGATGATGATGATTTATTTATTTATTTATTTATTTATTTATTTATTTATTTATTTATTTATGTGAAGCATTTATATACCGCAAATACCTTTTTCCAAACAAGAACTCAGGGCGGTTTATGATCATGATGATGATGATGATGATGATACGCCATTACTGCTAGCAATAATAGTCAAATTACCCATAGCCTGAAGTGGGACTGAACTAGGGGAAGTAGTGCTTTAAATTCTTTGGGCCCATCAAAATCATACATAAATTTCCTCTCCAAGACTCCACCTATAGCAGACCTGCTGAAATCAACAGCATGTAGCTTAGTTGTGACTTAACTTAAATCCTATTATTTTCACTAGCTCTGCTCCAAGTAGTTCCACACTGTACATAATCTTAGACGTGTTATTTAGAACCAAATCCTGATTGTCTCTCATTGCACAACATTAATGTTTTCCTCCTATGTTCACATAGGAGAGTTTTTGAAGTTGTTTTAAGTTCTTTAGCATATTTAGCCAGTGATTCCAAAATAAAAGCAAGCAACAAATGCTCCTAATTTGAAAGTAAATTGGTATTTAATTCAGGGATGGGGACTCAACTCATAAGATGCACTGTCAAACCAGACTTAAGTTGGACCAGATACTTGACTCTGACTTTACTTGCAACTTGGAACCCACCCATCTGCTTCCTTTTTTTTCGGGGGCGGGGGGACGCGGGGAGAAGCTTGTTTTTAATAAGGACTCAAACTTGGGATTCAGTATGAAAGAATCTGACTTGGACTTCGTACTTGGCGCCAAAGGCTTCCCCAAATCCCTGATTTAATTCAATAAGGCATCTGCAGTAACCAAGTCTTTTGCTATCCTACAGAGCCTTTGGCCTGATCCAACTTGGCTCTTCTTATGTTCGTAAAACAGGTCTTGAATGTTGTGTGAAAACAAACAACAGGAAATCCCCAACAACACAAATGGGATGGCATATATGAGTCACACATGTTGTGATGCTTCCATTGCCTGACAATCAACTGGGGTGGGTGGTGGGGCTGAATTATGGCATGAAAAGCAGAGACAGAAACTATGAAGAAAAGCATTCCAATCTAGAATTCTTCATAGTGTTTCAGGAGTTTCTGTGGGCAAGTCCTCATAATCTAAGACTCATGGCCTAGGTAGGCAATGCATGGCCCTTTGCATGTTGCTAGACTCCAGACCTCATCAGTTTTATGCAGCCAATTTAATGAAGGGTGATATGGAATTGTACTACCAAAACATCAGGGTCCTAAACTCTTGCCTACCCTGCCCTAGAGCACTGTGGAAAATGCTAGATCAGGCCTGTCCAACAGGTAGACAGCGGGCTACTGGTAGTCCGCGAAGGGTTCAAAAGTAGCCCGCCAGCCATCAATAAAAAAGTGAGGGGATACGTTCTCCACCCCTCCCTCCCCCATCCCAAGGACCACCACTGCCCCAGCAAAGTTCTGGGGTCTGCCAGCCCACTGTCTGAGCTGAGCGGGACAGTTCAAGGGCCATGGCACATTTAAATCTGTTCCCTCCAGAATAGATTAATTGGTTTTCAATGCATTCCTATGGGAAACCGCTGCTCTACTTACAAAAGTTTTTACTTATGAGCATGTGCTCGGAACGGAAAAAAATTGTAAGTATAAGTTTTAGTGTAGTAGCCCTCAGGCACTTTAGGCCGGAAAAAGTAGACCTTAGCCTGTTCAAAGTTGAACAGCCCTGTGCTAGATCATTCTGTGGAGATGTTTCACTGTTCCTCTTGCACCTTGAAAAATATGATTCTGATAACTGACCACCTCAGTTACTTGTGCATCTACAGCAGCTGCTGGGTCAAACTGGCCCTCATTTCATTCTTCTGTTGAGTGACGGGCCAACTCTTCTTGACCAATTTAGAATGAATTAATTTGCTGAACCACCACTGGCCACTTGAATGAAGCTATAAGCCTTGGACCACCAATACATCTCACCACAGTTGCCATCAGAAAGACAATATGGCTGATGGGTTCCTTCGGAGGACTGGAGTGCAGTGGGAAGGGCTTTGCTGGCAGAGCTTTGTGTGAGAGAAAAGGGCATGAAGAGTTTACAGTACTTCCTGTGTTCCTTGTCAATGCCATCCTTGCCTTGGAAGAAACCTACTAAGGCAATGATGCATCTGGAAGGCTTTATAGCCATTATCCAACCCAGATCCATGACAAGTGATGCTTTCTCTTTGACCCGTCTGAGCAAAGAACCTTTTTGAAGAGCAGTTTCTGGCTTATACTGGCATTAGACCTCTGAAGAGCCATCGATCTGAAATCAATTCAGGAACTTGCAGGTGCAACTTATCTCTTCTTGTTTATTCACCACGGTGAGAAGGGCTTAATTAATATAATACATACTGGTCAATGCTTTGCTTTTAAACCTTACCTTTCCCCATTGGTCAATCAATAAGTATTTTAATCTTCCTCCTTCTTTTAAATATGGTTATAAAAGTCTTGCAGAACCAGAATAGCAGATTTTGCAATCATTAATTGCAATTACCAGCCCTTTCATTTTCTAGACATCAGCAATTTCTATAAATTCCACTTTTATCCTTATACTAAATTGCCTTATTCTTCTATGACATTGAGCTCTGGAGGACCTAGATATGAGGGAGGGGGGTTCATTAAGCAAACACCAGCAACTGATTTAAAAATTGAACTCAGTTGCTTTTAAAAGTCGGCTGGTTTTTGAGCAGGAGAGGAGATAAAGTTATCCCATGACCAATTTCTTATTGCTTCAATATCTCACTTTGAGAGGCTCCAGAGTTTGCTCTTCTGAGAACACCAGGCTGCTCTTTCATATCTCTCATACAACTTGTTGAAAAAGTTGGAGCAGATTTTGGTGGGGAATTCCAAAAGCACAAGAGATCCACTTGGATTACCAGTTTCTGCTGTAGTACCCACAGCAGCTCTTGTGGGTCTCATCCACAGGGGGCTGATGCTGAACATGCAACTCCTCTGCAAACAGGAAAAGTAATGATTGCAAAGCCTAGGTGATAAATATTGGGGTGAGGAACCCAGATGCTTACATAGCATTCCGGCCCACATATTTATAACAATTGGTAGGCAGCAGTTCATTGTATACAGCGTCCTTTGCATTTCTCTTAGAGCCAAATTGTACATTTGAAGTTAACACTACATTAGGGACAGGGAATTCCTTAGCACCTGGGAACATCTGATTGCCATGGCACAAAGTTTTGACACCTCTGACAGTTTGCAGACTAGCTTGCTTGGGGTATGATTATGACCTGTGATACTGAAGTATGTTGCAGTTAGAGTAGACCGATTTGAATCAATGGAGCCTACTGTGCAGTTTATGATGCTAAGCAAAATGAGTTTGGCTCTACTATAACCTTCTCCCAATTGGCACTAAAAAGGTCTGCCTCGTTTGATGTCTACAATGACTGGAAGCTACTCAAAAGAAACGGGCCTGTATTCTAATAGTTCAAAGGGTGAATCGTAACTACTTGGTGAACTTTGTATGGAGAGGATCTTGCAGAAACCCTATTATGGTTAAGAGCCATTTTAGTTATTAAAAGAATCTTCCGTTTTTGGGGTCCGGCACCAAGAGGAGACTCTCCTCCCCTTTCAAATTATATACCTTTATAGTGTAATTCCTTCTGGCAAGGAGGAAGACTTCAGACACTTTTGCAGATAACCCCGACTGTTTAGTCTGTACCCTTCAGGGAGTCCTGCTGAGTGTGTACGTGAGGAAGGAGCACTGGGATTGAAATAGGAGTGCTCTTTGGGTTCACCTGGCCCTCTCTTTAAAAGGAGCAAAATAGGGGGACTAATTACCTTTATCAAGAGTAGCACTGTTCGGATTGTGAACCTTCATTCTTTTGTAGGGCGGACAGGAACTTCAGCACCCTGGAGACTCTCGGTAGGAAATGCACACAAATCCCGTTTGCAAAATTAGATCCACTAACTTGGCCATTTAACTTTACTTACGTAGCCAAGTGGCAGCTTTTGATCTTAATTTATAGCAAACAGATCAGCCCAGGCTTTTCTTGAAAGGTCTTATTCATCACCTCCTTTTAAAATTTACTCTTAGTGACAATCTAAAACCAGATCAGTCAGAGTGTTCTCCCTTAGGTTTTAAGTAATTTGTTTGGAATCCCAACAAATCTAATATCCCAATAGTAATGTTCATTGATCTCCCTACCTTTCCCAGTGTGGCGACTAACCCCATCACTCAAGTATACATGCACAACCACCCAAATTGCATAAATACTCAGAAAATACTATTGCAGAATCAATGCCACTAAGGATAAATTTTTTTACACTAGCATAAACATGCAGAATCGAAATGAGACACAGCATTTCAAAGTTTCTTAATACAGTCCTATTTTTACTAGATTGTCTCACTTCTTATTTTTTTAAAAAATGACAAAATTTATGTGCTTTAAGTGCAAATGGCAGGAGGGGGAGATGACCTTTTACAGACTTCACAAGTTTGTTGTTAATAATTTTAAATAATTAAAGCAATTATTAATCATCACAATAATCAGAAATCTACAGCAAAACACTGTGAGCATCAGGAAAATTGCATCAGCCATTTTTCCAATGTTCTCTCCATCCATTGTACACCTAGGTATGCAACTGAATATGCAAATACATGTGCAAACAAAGTTTACCTAACAGTGGGAAAGAGAGCAGGAACAGTTGTATATCCTGATTATCTCCTTTGGAGCTTATGTTGCAGGAACCCAGTCCTTTTTTTAAATGGACTTTAAAGGTACAGTATGTACACCACAAGGATCAGGTCCCTACCTTTGCACCACTTAAGAATTTCCAAAAATTGCTGCAAAAACTTTAAAAAATGACGCCAAAACAATTTGTGTTAAATGTCAGACATTTACAGAATGCAAATGTTGATGATGATCTGCCTAAATGGGGTCTGCTCATGTGGGACCCCCTTACATTTTGTGGACTCCCAATTTTTTTCTCACTGTCATAAAACCCCTGCAAGCCAAATTAGGCTCCTGAGGGTCTATACAGACCACTTTGGGAACCACGGTATTAAATGAATCACCCCCCCACACACACACACTTATTTTCACAGTTAGGTTTTTATTGCCCTGCATAGTAATTGGGAATACAATAATGTAGATCATTTTGCCCTTGTTCTACAGTGGCACATCCTTAAAACTGATGCTTGTTTCTAGGTTTGTTTTTTTCATTGCTACTCTTCTGAGTCTCTTGATGCAATCAGGGGCAAAAGAATTGAATTGGGTTGCTTTGCTGGACGTGATCTCCCTTAAGTACTTAGTTAGTTGTACTTTCCATTTAGATTGGTGATTGAACCTAGGAACGTAACATCTCCAATAATTTCTTCATTGCCACCATTGAAGTTGTTTAGTTCTTCTGTGGCCATGGTCTTTCTCCTTCTCAATGTTCAACTGCAGTTTCTGCTTTAGCACTTTCTCCTTTTATTTGAACCCAATGTCATTTCAAGTAATTGCTGCTTCCTGCCAGTAACATGGTGTTATTTGCATATCTTAAATGTTGGTGTTTCTTCTATTTTTACACCTCCTTCACTTGAATCCAGCTTTCTGTATGATATATTCTGCATACAGTTTGAACAGATAATACCCTGTCTGATACCTTTGCCAATAGGAAACCATTTTGCCTTTCCATATTCTGTTCTAACAGTGTCTTCTTTCCACAATACAGGTCAATTCAAAGGACCCTTTTTTATTTAGAGTATTTCTACCCCACCTTTCTCCTTGGAAAAGGATCCAAGGTGGCTTACAGTAGTGAGGGACAATATACAGTCCAGCACAAATAAGACATATTCAAGTTTGAGAACAGGGAATTGAGGGACATCTTACAGCATTAAAAGACAACATTAAAGCTACAAGTGAACTCCAGCAGTTAAAAGGAGAGTAAAATTCCATGTAAAGTTATGAGTGATGGAAACAAAAATTGAAAACATAGTGTCAATGTAATCACACAAGTTTATAAGTGATTATAATCACAAAGTCTATGTGATCCTATAGATTCATATGAAAGACATATAATAGGAAATTCAGGGTAAGCTTGCCTGAAGAGAGAGGTCTTTGCCTGTTTCTGGAAATACAACAGAGATGGGGCAGTCCTGTCATCTAGTGCAGTGGTCCCCAACCCCGGGCCGCGGACCGGTGAGTCCGTGGAGAGTCACCAGGCCGCCTGGGGAGGCTGGGAGGCTCCTCCCCTTTTCCTCCGCCGCCCTCCTCCTCCTCCTCTTCTGTCCCGCGGGCAGCCGGAGGAGGAGTCGCCGCCGCCGGGCACGGTGCACGGGCGGGGTGGGGAGCCGGGGGCTCCTGGGCGGGTGGGCCCCGCCTCCTCCTCCTGTCATGTGTTTCCGCCGCCGTGGCCGGCTCAGCGGTCCCGGTGGCGCCCTCGGGCCGGAGATGCCACCCCCACCGGCCTCCCTCCCCTCCCCCCTCCCGCCGCCCGAAGGCCGCAGCCGGAAGCAAGCGGCGGCGCAGAGGTGCCCCATGTGGGGCACCTCTGCGCGCCGCTTGCCTCCGGCCGCCCGACTGGAGGGAGGAGGCGGGGGGCCCGCCCACCCAGGAGCCCCCGGGCTTCCCCCCGCCCGTGCAGGCGGGGAGCGCACGCCCGCCGCCCCCAGCCGGCAAGCGCCGCCACGAATTCTGCGCCCGCTTGCCTCCGGCCGCCGACTGGAGGAGGAGGAGGCGAAAGGCCCCTCAGCCGGGCAAGCGCCGCTGATGACCGCCGCCGCCGCTCCCGTGGCCCCCAAGGTACACACCCCAAGCCCCCGCACCAAGCTGGTTCACCCTCCCCTGCCCCCCACACCCCATCTCCCCCTCTGCCACGGGAAAATAATAAAATAAATACCGGTCCCTGGAAACAAAAAGGTTGGGGAGCACTGATCTAGTGAAAGGGAGTTCCAGAGTCTGGGCGCCACAGCCAAGAAGGCCCTTTCATGTGTTTCCATGTGATGTACCTGTGAGGGTGGCGGGATGGAGAGAAAGGCCTCTCCTGATGACCTTAGCACCCAAGCTGGTTCATACTGTGAGATTCAATCTTTGAGGTAGCTAGGACCCAGGTCCTACAGTGCTTTGTAGGTCAAGGTCAGCACCTTGAATTGTGCCTGATAGCTGATTGGCAGCCAGTGGAGCTACTTTAATAGGGGTGTAATGTGATCTCTGTACCCCACCCCCATCAGCAATCTGGCTGCTGCATTTTGGACCTGTTGAAGATTCCTGAGACTTTTCATTGGTACGTAGTCTCACATAGAATGCATTACAGTAGTTTAGGCGGGACTTACTCTTTTTGAATAAAATAAATATAAATAAATACTGCAGCCTACGCCATTTAAATAAGTGTGATGCATTTTGCAAGCCACCTCATTTAGTATCAAATAATCTTAGGACTTCCATAATTCTTAAAATCAAAAGTAAATAGCTTCTTGGCTAAAACAGACAAAGAGAGAGGAAGAGAGAGAAAGAGAAGTTATTTTCTTGTAAGAAAAACAAGACGAAAAGTTGCAGGCATGTCCTAAGGCATACTCACTGAAGCTACAGGAACTCATTCCTGTATTGATCGGGACCTCTAAATTTGCCATGTGCTTCCTTGAGTTTATTTATTAATGTCAAAAACACACCCACACTGATCCTTAGTAGAATGACCAAACATGAAAAATGAACTTGACTCACAGTCTCTTTCATTGTCTTAAAACCACAGAAAACCCATTGGATTGAGTCCTAGGAAAGAGAGCAGAGGTCTGAGACCAAAAACAGTGGTTCCCAATCTTGGAGTGCAAAATCTTCTTTGATCACATCAGAAGCATCAGAGTACTATAAATATATCACGTAATTTTTGCCCAGTAGTTGACAACATAAAGAGCATTTGAGGCAGCCCAGACCAAAGATCCCATGGTACAAGTCAAGGGCCACAAAATACAGAGTGAAGTTGCCTGGTCCTCTCTGCACTGCAAAAGGACTGCATCCATGTGAAAACCCCATTTACCTGGGTTCACCTTGGTTCAACCAAGTCCTGTCCATAGCGACTTCCAAGTCCAGTCCGTAGTGACTTCCCCAGTTCTCTGTGTAACAGGGGGGGGGCTAGATCTTATTGCCATTCAGTGGGAGCTCCACCTCTCTGCAAGGAGGATTTGAGGAACTCTGTCTGAAGTCTAAGATGAATTTAGATTAGAAGTTCTACTAATGTGGCAAATTCAGTAGGACAGGGTTTGGAACTAAACCTGGAAAACTGAGTTATTGTTGTTAAAACTTTAGAAATACCTCACCTTGTTCGAAGCTGAATTTCGAGAGTGACAGACTCAAGCAAGAAAAAGGCTGGGACAGACAATACAAACCAACTCACTAAATACCATAGTGCACTCAGTGATCACCGTAGCTCTCCCTAAAGAGCCAAGTCTTTAGAGCATTCCTAAAGGGTAGCAGAGACCCCGCCAGCCTTATCTTCATTGGCAGTGTATTCCAAAGTACTGGGGCAGCCACTGTATCTGGAAGTTGAGTCATGGCTACTGGACTTCTTTTTCTTGAGAGACAGAAACGTTTCGCTGCTCATTGCTGTTTGGATGAGCAGCGAAACATTTCTGTCTCTCAAGAAAAAGAAGTCCAGTAGACATTACTCAACATCCAGATAAACTCACCTGGATGACTGAGAATCTTCACAGACATGGGTCAGCCACTGAGAAGGCCCGATTCTGGGTAGAAACCCTTCAGTCCTCCCTCAGAGTGGCCACCCAAAGTGAAATGGTGAGCGAGGCTCTGGTTGATTGGGATGAAGTTGACCTCTGGGAGATCTGCTCCACCAGATAGTCAGGTCCCAGGCCTGTAAACCAAAACCAGTACCTTGAACCTTATTCAGGAGGCAACGGGTAGCCAAAGCAAGCGAGCCAGGATGTGGGGGGGATGCGGTCAAACCTGCCCATACCAACCACCAGCCTGGCTGCTGCATTCTGCACCCACTGCAGTCGCCGAACAAGGGTCATGGGAAGCCCCATGTAAAGAGCACTGCAGTAATCTATCCTCGAGATCACCAGTGCCTGCACAACCGTCCTACCGTCCTAAGGGAATCCACACCCAGGTACAGGAAAATCTAGATGAGAAGCCTAAGTTGATAAAAGGCTGCCCTGGACACAGCTGCCACCTGGGCTTCCAGGGACAACGTTGGATCCAGGACCACGCCCAGACTCCGCACAATCTCCGCCATCTGAAGGGTCAATCCCCCCAAACTGGGGAGAGGGCCACTGTACCCATCCGGAGATCCCCTGTGGAACAGAACCTCAGTCTTCCCAGGGTTGAGCTTGAGCCTGTTAGTCCATGCAGAGCTGGAAGTGACCCAACTGATCAAGTAGAGCCCATCAAGGAAGCACTCCCAGCCCTTTTTGATCCACAGCCAGAGACGTAAACCCCTGACCCAATCAGCAGTTATGGTGGCATAAGGCTCTCCCCACTTGAATCATGGGCTACCAGTAGCAAAGCAGAATAGATTTATCTCCCATTTGCAGAGGGGAAGTGAGAAAGGGCATGCCCTGTTAGACAAACAGTGGCACATTGATGTAGCCGTAAGTTTTCAATCTTATACATGCCTGTCTGGAAACAAACTTCGGTGAACAGAGCAGTAAAAAGCAAACCAAAGTGTGCTGCTTATTTACCACCCTACAGTGCTTAAAACACTCTCTGGGGGGTTCACAAGGAATTTAACTAAACATTCAAATCTCAGCAACAATTAAGAGCCTTGCTGGAGAAGAGCATCCATGCCATCTGCCATTTTGTAGCATTCCAAACTTCATAGCTGTGTATCCCTGAAGATACACAGTTATGTGGGCTCCTTACTGCAGTCTTTTGAGCTATATGTGCGGACACTAGCAAATTAAATTATGCAGGCAACACAAAGCCCCAGCAAACTGGGTATTCCTTTTACTGACCTAGGAAGGACAGAAGACTGAGTTACCAAAAGCCGGCTACCTGGGATGGAATCCTGGGTTGTGAGCACTGTTTGGCTGCAGTACTGTATAGCAGTTTAACCACTGTGATACAAGGTACAATACATATCCTGAGGACGACAAACTTTTGGATCTGGTCTTGGTTCCATAGCACCTATCAGATCCAAGGATGGCTTTGGTCAGATCTGAAAAGGATCTGGCTTCCATGAAAGCCATTAAATCCAAGGATGAATTTGGTTCCACAAGCTGGTATCCAGAGATGGTCTTGGTTCCATGACAGCCATCAGATCTGTAGATGGCTTCAGTATCAGATGAGCTGTCAGAGATACATTTTGTAGTTCATTTTGGTTCCTGTGAGTCTCATGGTCCAGATTATGTTGCTGGGGTATGATGTGGGTGATTCTGATTTTGACAGAATAGGTGTGCAAGATCTGGATCTCAGTTTTGGAGACTGACTTTCATTGTGGTCACCGCAATGAACTCGGTGTGGGCAACATTCTTTACATGTGGAACCAGGACATGGCCACCCCTCTATAGCAGAACAGGGAATTGAAATATTTTGGGATTTACAGACAACCTCTTCCAAAACCAACATCTTTGCAGTAATTTTAGACATGGTGCAGACTTTCTCAGTGGGAAACTTTGACGCCAAAGTTATCAGGAAGTTTAACTCTGATCTTGAGTGACTTCTCTGAAGATTGTGACGACCATCAGGACCAAAACTTTCATGAGCCTCTCAATTCCCCATCAAAAATGGACCAATGTGCACAGATGCAGAACTTGCTGTGGTGGTCACTGTTGAGGTTGAAACACAAGGAAAAGTGCAGGGTTGTATAACCACGGAGTGCAGAGTAAGTACCATGAGTTCTGCCCTACCAAAATCACATGTTGTGTTGACCTCAGAGATGGTGACCATTTCTATTAGCTTTGACATGCCCATCTTCAAAACCAATCTAGTTTGGCCCAATCATGAAGGGAGAAATGGAGTAATCTAAAGCCACAACTGAAGTTCTTAACTTAAAAAAAAAGAAACTATGGTTTTTAAGGAAGGTCCTGGAGCCAATTCTGACTGTTGCTCCAGAGAATCCACTGCCTTCAACAACCTTCCCCCCCCCCCCCAATAAGACTTCAGTCTTGTTTGGTGTTTCTTCCTTTAAAAGAAATGCTACTTTTGCAAAGCTCCTATGAGTAGAACACCTCTATGATGACCTGCCACACAAAAAAGGCACCCCGAGCATCTGTCTGTGAGGGATTTCAGCTTCACAGAATGTACACATTTTAAATAGGCCAACAGAAGTTATAAATGTCCAAGAAAACTTTTTTTACAGCAAAGAAGAATGTGAGGAGAAAAATGACTTATGAACAAAGAAGGTAGGCTATTCAATATTTTTCTTTTTCTTCCCTTTAGAAAGGAGAAAACAGAATAAAGCTCCAGAGAGCTCTCATATGGAGCTGGAGTGGTGGAAAGTGGAGGGTCGAGGGATCTGCTAGTGGCAATGGGAGAGGACATGCTAGGGTGGGGGAGGGGAATTCTCCTCCGCAGAGCTTTGCATGTGATGTTCTACGCAGGTACAAAACCCATTATATGCATCACAGAGATCACCAAAAAAGAACCCTTTTGGGGCTTGTTGACCATTAGCACTAGAAGACAGAAAAAGTACTTAAGAAACAATTGAGTTATCTCGGCAGACATAATCTGAAGGATTGAACAGGCCAACATAATTGAGAATTGCAATACAGTAATACCTTGGTTTATTTATGTCTTTATTGCAAGAGAAGCAAACATTTCTTCAAAATGTTGCCTTGATCAACAAGCAATGTCTTGATATAAAAGCACTGGAACAGGCCATAGGATCATAAGTGAGCCAACAGTGGCTCTCCCTCCCTCCCTCCCTCCCCCTGCTGGATTGTGGGTGTCTGTCTGGAACGTTCGTTCAGTCTCAGGCAGCCTCCAAAACAGAGGGAGGAGAGAAGAATAGAGGTCTCCCTTATTTTTCTTTATATTTATATTTTTATTTAATTCATTTTCAACATTCTTTCTTATATTTTCAAACCATTTCTAGTAATGATGCAGATAGTCAAGTGTGTATAGGGCTACAAATTGTACTTTATTATTGTCACATTAAAAACACAGAGTAAAATCCAATTAGTTAAATCCTAGCAGAGCATATTCCACAGACAGGAATGTAAAAACCATGGTGTGGACATGGACTTCTAGCCAACTTCTTTTGTGAATTTTGGCATTTTTGTGTACAGTAGTATGTGGTCTATGGGACTCCAGAACAAATCATCTGAGTCTCCATTATTTCTTATGAGGAAATTTGCTTTGATTGTAGAGTGTTTTGGTTTACAAGCATGCTTCCAGAACGGATTGTGCTCATAAACCAAGGCATTACTGTATTTCATCAGTCTGTGGGGTGGAAGGCCAAGATATGATTTCAGATTTCCCTCTTAATTGTATCTATTTGGGAATGAAACAGATGTTAGAACCTTGTTTTCTTGACTTGGTAAACATGAAACTGAGCTTTATCAGAAAGTGATTTGTTATAATGAAGCTTGATGGTGGTGGTGGTGGTGGTGGGGGAGGCAGTATTTTGGTGGTGGCATTTAGCCCTGTAGAATGTACCAAAGAATATTCGTTGTGAATTCTAGCAACTGCCAAAAAACAAGCACTCTTATGCATATGTGGTGTGGTTATAATCCCACATCAAGGGCTTGGGGATTGGATATTTACAGAATTTAATAAAATTATAAAACAGAATACTGTAAACAGAGGATCCCAGCATTTCCAATCATTAAATGTTTCCTAGCAGTTTTATGGGATAACTCGATACAATGCTTTTGTGACCAATTTAAAAACCAAAAGTTTAAATTAAAATACACCAACTGCAGTATCTTCTAGACAGAGATCATATGACTAGTAAACGGAGTGTGAGATTAGAACTCAAAACTCCTGGGTTGAAATGCCGCCTGGCCATGGAAACGCGGAGAGTGAGTGGCACTGGTAAAATTATTCCTACATGAACAGGATTTCGCTTGTTATCTATTTGAACTCTCTAACAGGCAAAATCCTATTCATAACACCCACTTCTTGTGTTGCTTGCCACCATGGTCAGGATAGCTCCGTGGTTTAAGTATCTGGCGGTGGAATCAGATGTCGGGAGTTTGAAAAGAGCCACTCTATGTGGCCTTGGGCAAGCCCAAGCGCGCCCGCAGCAGAATAAAAGTCCCGTGCTGTTGGAGTCCGTTCTGGCCAACAGAATCCCCCTTTCATGGGTTGTTTTGCTTTTTTTTTTTTTTTTTTTTAGGTAGAGAGAATGCTGTACTCAGAAGTGGCTTAACATTTTCTTCTTTGGGGGTGCATCCTGAGACTGTCTAGCTTACTCAAGGACCACATAGGGCTGGTTCTTCTCCCTGGAGGCCCAATGGAGGAATCAAGCTCCCGACCTCTGGCTCTGCAGGCAGATGGCTAAACCATTGAGTCATCCAGCCACCCACTACTCCCAGAAGAGGACGGAAAACTACTTCTGAGTACTTGCTCCCTGGTAGAGTGGTACCTCTTAAAATAAATTAAATTTGTTCTATGGGTCAATTTGCTTTATCTATCTATCTATCTATCTATCTATCTATCTATCTATCTATCTATCTATCTATCTATCTATCTATCTATCTATCTATCTATCTATCTATCTATCTATCTATCTATCTATCTAAATACCACCCAATTTTCCCAAAGAAATTTAGGGCAGTGAACAATGTAAAGTCTGCAAAGAAATTTCAAGAAAACTTTGTCTTCCCATAGGAATGCATGGGAAATGGATTAATCTGTTATGGAGGCTATGGGTCACTTTGTTTTATGAAAATTTTGTTTTATAAAATGCAGTTTCCCATAGGAATACATTGTGAACAGATTAATCCATTCCAGAGGCTAGAATAAAGACATAAATAACTGGTCTCTCCCCTCCCTCTGGGTACATGCAGAATGGTTTTTTTTGTCTTGCAAATCATCCATAGGGATTTTTTTTGGGGGGGGGTCATACAAAACATACCTATTCCCATAATTTTTTTCTTCCTACGAGTTTTTTGTTTTGTTTTACAAGGCATCTGCCTTAAGAGGTACCACTGTACTTGCTAATCATTATTATACTGTATTTGGACTAACTCTTTAAGTTTTGTTAGCTGGTATGCTTTGCTTTGCCATAAAAATGTCTATTTTTATTGTTTCTTATCAGGCACTCTTTGTATATAGATTTATACTTATGATTTTGTTTAAAAATTATGTATCTAAGTACATAACATAAATATCTATACAAGATGAGTTGCCCATGGATGACATCTAAAGCTGCTGAGTTTATTTGGTCGTGTTGATAAGACAATACCAAGTTTCAGATGTTCTGAATTATGGCCACTGACCACAGAAATAAAGTGCAAGCGCTGTTTTTCTCGTTTCCAACAACAGAATGTCATATCACCCATGCTAAATATCTTTGGGTATGTATCAATTCACAAAGCATATATGTTGGTGTTGGTGAATATTAATAAATTCAAGTCTTATTAGTGAGTTATTAGTGATTGACTGTACCAATGCCCTTAACATGTACTGTAATGAAGGAAACACAATTCATGATTTCTATACATTGGCTACACTTACAATAAGAATTAGGCTTGCACATTTTTTCAGCATTCACCAGCTTCCCAGCTAGTAAAATGTGCTGATAATACACACCCACAGACAGAGGCAAAAGAGAGGAGAGAGAAGAGAAACACGTTATAGTATTCAGAGAATACAGAGAAAGGGAGAAAGGTTTATATCTAAATTTGTAATTGGAAAAGTATCTTACACACATATTCAATGTCAGGAACACTACACTCCGAAACTACAAACCCTCATTCTCAATTTGGCTAGAAAGCTTTGCTTTTGGGGGGGGGGAATAGGGCTCTGTGGAGAAGTTCGATCCCGAGGATCTTGGTTTCCATGAAAAATGCAGGATTATAATGCTCTATGATAGTGGATATTGCATCTTCACCATGACACGGTTTTAAATGGCTTGGAAATGGAGCCAAAGTCTTATTCGAGGCCTCCAGAGCAGCAGGTGTAATCATGATTATGTGTAAACTCTCTCCCTTATAAAATATTATAGGAGTGTGTGTGTGTGTGTGTGTGTGTGTGTGTGTGTGTGTGTGCACGCGCACACGCATGCATACACACACTTTTGTTTTGTTTTGTTTTTGCTTTTGCTTTTCTTTGTTTCGCAAAACTGAAATTTCCAAATACCATTTGCAGACTTCTGCTTGTGGGATTTTACTGAGGAGAGGTTAGTATTTTTTCCAATTTCCCAAATGCAGCAGTGTTAAAGTCATTTAAATGTACCCTTTTCCTTTGAATCACAGGTCATGTCACAGCGATCCACGAGTCTTAGAACTGATCACCATCCCCTCTTACTCCATGGAGAGAGATTTTGCTATCACAAGGCAGATGTTATATGAAGTGGCAAAATTCTGACCACATGATAAAATCTTTTCAATAATGTTAATGGATCCAGACATTCACCTTGGCACTCCCCCCACCCCAAGGAGGACAATACAAAATAAAGCAAGCCATCTGTGGGCCTAAGACAATGGATCCCAGTTTGAAAGGAATCTGTTCAGCTTTTTTTTTTTGTCTTCTTTTTTGGAACTAGCAACCCCAGTACAAGGACAAACAGAAACCAACCAACCATAAGAAAATACTTCCATGCCTTATATAATCTAGAGAAAACATGCCAGAAGAAGCAGCTTAGGTTATTTTTCCCCCCTCACTAGTTGCTCGTTTTAAAAAATCAATATCGTTCAATGGCACCAGTGCAACCTCTCCTGTAAACTAAAACTAAAAGGTACTTGAAAATTTTCAAAAGTTCCATGGAGTGGTTTTGGAGTACATTTCTGGGAAATTTGCATGATTTTATAGTGCTAGGAGTATTACGTATGCAAATTTTATCATCTAGGGCAAAAGAACAAAGAGAAATGTTAGCAGCTGAGACCTACAGAATGAAATACCACTCTTATCAAAGCACAAGGAATTATAAATTCCATAAAGCACAATGATATTTTTCTAATGGATCCCTGATCCATAATGAGAAGCAATCTAATGTATAGATTTTGCATTCAATATCCCTGTCAAAAACTACATCACCCCTCAAATGTTAATGGTGCTGGGGAGCTCGGTGATTAATACCATAACAAATGGTATATATTACAAATTTCCTTTTGTTCTTTACTCACAAAACGGTGCATACAGCCAGGATTTAACCTTTAAGGGTTAAAGAGTTTAATCAATGTCAATGTCTGATCTTCTGAAGGCGATAAAGAACAGTCTGTCTAGCGAGACCCAACAGAACATCATTTTGTCAAGCCACAAAGCGCCCAAAAGCTTGTCAAGTAACTTACCAGAAACCTCTTTGTGGTTAGAACTCAGCTCCTTCCTGCTTGACCTATTATTTGATATTTGACCACTTGGTTGCAAGACACTTGCTCTTTCCAGCTGAAATGTCACTGGGGCATCTTGTCAGCTCCCCGACATCTCGGCCTGACATACAATTTTACTTTTGTGTGCTACAAGGCAGAAAAATGCAGGGCATTGGCCTTACTTTAAATTCTGTCAGCGTTCCAAGATGGGCGTCACTCTCGGGTCCTACCCACCACCACCACCACCACCAGAACAAGAACAACAACAACAACAACAAGCACCACAACAAAAAGGAGTCTATATTTTGAAGGTCAAAACAGCTATTATTTTAAAGCCTCGCAGTTCAGACTTAATTTATTACCCGCCACCCTGGTCTGGGAACTGCCCTTATAAAAGTATATAAACATATCATCTAAAAATCCTCCCTGCACCATTTGTTCCTCCTTCCTCATCAAACGCCAACTTGATATAAAAAAAAGGGATGAGTTGGCAATGCCTGCGGGGACCAGATTCCACACTTAACTTAACTTGTTCAAATGGGCAAGTGGTATCATGTAGCTTTACAAGGAGCAACCTGACCTTCTCACATTGACCAGGAGTGACATTATTGTGCAGGAGGAGAAGCAGTCACATCATTTCTGTTTTGCACAACCTGCTTAAAGTTTGCAACTAAATGCTTGTCTTCAGTTGAGCTGACAAGAGAGAAGAGGGGGCTCAGTGAACCATGGCAGGGCTGCCATGAAATGACAGGAATCATTGGCATACATTTCAAATAGCTCTCTCAATCCTATTAAAGTATTGCAGGCCTGCTTTAAAACAGACAAGTATGAAACAACTTTGATAGATAGAGACTAAAATGGCTTATTGATTTTTTTTAAAAAGTCTGAAGAAAATTACCCAAAATGTGTCATTCTTTAACATTTAAAAATATATTACATAAAAATGAGCTACAGTGCTATGATAAATAAAACTTTTTTTAAAAAAAAATATATGGATTGCTGGGTGTGTGAAGGGAAGGCATGTATGAAGAGAAATCCTCCCCCCTCACCACCCTTGCAGTGAATAACACAAAATAATAGCCACAGAAATGCATAAAGACAGAAACGCAAAGACTAAAAAGCATCCAAACAAAAGGGATTTTAGTTAGGTTTTCAAACCCCCCTTCCCTGCAACTGCTTAGAAAAAATATCAAATTTAATATCTGTTTTGGCATTGCTCATTTTGTGGCAGCAGCAACATTTAGGGTTGACAAATAAGACGAAGAAGCTTGAGAATAGGGTCTGTCCTGCACCCAAGTAAAGGGTGTATCGTAATCTGATTCAGCCTTCAGCGGCAAAAAATCTGGAATGCAATTTGGGCTGAGTTGGTGTAATGATCTTGAGGCTGCAGGGATGCTTGAAGTGTTCCGTGACTCCTGGAGGGGAGAGGGAAAAAAACAAATATGAGCCTTCAATCAATTTTAAAAAGCAGGGACAATAATTTTTAAAATCTCTCATATGCCCACACTGTACGGCAAAATTAGCCACAATACAATAGAGTGAAGCAGGCTTAATTCTCCTCAATTTCAGTGGGATGTCAGCAAACCACGTTCATCTTCATTTTCTTATTCTTCAACATTATTAATTTCTGAAAGTGTATCCTTTTGTTTTGCATTCTGACACGTTTGAGGAGATAATTTTCCTTGCTCTTTTCCTATTTGAATAGAGTGGCAAATGCTTCTTAAATTATCTACACAATTTCCCACAGTTTAAAGAAAATCCTAGGACCACTGCTGAGAGCCCTATGCTTGTTTCACTATAAATGCAGCAGAAGAATCAGCAACAAAACACAACAAATAAGTTTTAAAAGAGAAGGATTTGTGCTTATCCTTAACCTTCAGATAGCTCCCATATTTCTCTTTTTTGATCTGTGGAATCCATTAACCATAGTAAGAAAATACGTTCACCAAAAAAAAGGAAAGATTCCTGCAGAATATTGTTCACAGTATTCAAGAGGATTATCTGGAGACACAGCGTTCTAGTGTTGTGCAATAGGGAAAACAGTTTTTCCTTATCTACTTTATCGACACCGTGTATGATTTGATAAATTTCAATTTGTACACAATTCTCCAGATGGGGTCTCACCACAGATTTATAAAGAGGCAAAATGACACTTGCTGACTTATTTTCTATACCCTTCCTAATGATCCCTAGCATTGAGTTTGTGTTTTTCACTGCTGTGGCACACTGGGTTGACACCTTCATTGAGTTGTTCTCCAGGACACCAAGGTCCCTTTTCTGGTTTGTTGCAGAGTTCAGACCCCATTGGTTTATAAATGTAACTGGGTTTTTTTGCCCCAACATGCATCACTCTGCACTTACTAATGTTGAAGCTCATTTGCCACTGGTTTGTCTACTCCCCAAGTGTCAAGAGATCCCTCTGGAGCTCCTCGCAATCTCTCAGTTTTTACTACCCTGTATAATTTAGTGTTGTTGGCAAATTTGGCTACCTTGCTATTTACTCCTACTTCTAGATTATTTATGAAGAGGTTGAAAAGCAGGGGTCCCAGTACTGAACCTTGGGGGACCCCACTCTTTGCCTCCCTCCACTTGGAGAAGTGTCCATTTAGAGCTATTATCTGTTTCCTGTCCCATAGAAAGTTGCTGATTCAGGACAAGACCTGTGCCTTGATTCCATGACTGGCAAGTATATTCAAGAGCCTTTGGCGTGGGACCTTGACCAAAGCCTTCTGAAAGTCCAGATAAACAATGTCAACTGGATCTCCCTTATCCACATGCTTGTTGACACTCTCATAGAATTCCAACAGATTAGTGAGACATGATATTGTTCGTTCGACAATATCTAGAAACCAAGCCAAATCCAACAGAACATTCCAAAGCCATTGTGGGATAATTTGAATACATATTAATGCTGTATAGCTTTGAAATCTGTATTTTCTCTTTCTCTCTCTCACACACACACCACCACCACCACAAACGCTATAAACAATAATTTGTCTAAAGTATGATTAATTTATGTTTGGAGTTGGTTTTTTGTTTATGTTTATTTATATAATTCCAGTAAGTCATGATCCTAACAATTATAAAGCAGAAAATGTTGTTTGTCACCACCACCACCACTGTGAGACACTTGACTGCTTCAACCACTAGCATCAAAATGGTGTGATATGCATTTGGCAAACATTAAGTCTAGCCAGTATAAGCTTCAGTTACACAGTAAAGATTGCTATAAGGGAATATTTGGAATTCTTCCACTTTTCTGCTTCAGGTTTTTTGAGAGCTTCCCCCTCCTCATTCCCATTACTGCTGCTGGGAAGGAAGAAAATCAATGGCTGCATCTAACACCTAGTTCAGTGATTTTCTTTGATGTTGGCTCTTTGATTTCCTGATACAACATGAGCTATCTTGTAGCTGGCAGAAAGGATGGACCTTTAAGAACCACCAGTATGGTAGCAAGTTCAAATGGTTACCCCAAAGAGATATTTAAGAAGCAGTCATACTTACAACTCTACAAAGGAGTTGGGTTGTGAAAATGAGTTAGACAGCACACCATAAACTTGTAGTCTTCAGGACTACTAGATTTTAGTTAGTCCCACTACACCAAGAGTACTGTAGCCTGGGTGATAATAACCACTGTATTCAGTATAAGGCTCATTGATTACCTTGCACACCTATTATTTTGACCAGAGAGTTTTAATCTACCAGACTGTTTAAATATGACCTCAGACAGAAAAGAAATGCAAAAAAAAGCTTAGCTTCCTGCAAAACACAAAAGCATGGTTTTCTAAAATTCCTGTCCTATACTTGAAACTGTGCTGCAAAAACAGTTAAATTGTCATTTTCAAGGGGTGCTTCAATGGGTTTCCTAAAACGGTCGTGTGTACAGGACAACTTGCTTTACATTTTTGTCACCAACTTGTTATCTCTGTTAATACGCTTTATTGTTCTGGTTAAAAGATGTCAATGCTGCTCACATTTTATTTTCTTTATAATACTGCTGTTTCTTCAAAAAAACAAAACAACTGCAAAAAGGCAAGCAAGGGGGTGAAACATCAGGTTTCCTTAGAGAGTTGCACAAAAAAGTATGAAACTTAGTGATTGGCAGCTAGTCAATAGACTGTTGCAGGAAAAGGCTTCAGTCTTCAGCAGAGGTGATTTGGGCGGCGGGGGGGGGTCAGGTCTGTTTAAATTCTCAGGCCCAGGCTGCACTTCGGAGGAAGCCAGGGTAGAATAACATCCACCCAATGGAATGGAAATCAGATTGCTACAGCAGCCTTGGCCGGAGCAGGAAAAGCTATGGCTGGTTATTATTACTCTGTGCGGTTTAAATTCTGAACTTTTTAAGAAATGAAAGCAAATGAGGTAGTAAAATTCACCTGAAAGCAGAAATCAGCAATAACATGTAAAAATAAATGGAGTTAGCCCACTAAGCTAGGTTTTTTTTGTTTTGTAATAGGAGACTAACTCAATTTAAATTTTATTTAGACTTAAATTATGCATTTACTGTTTAGAAGCAGGTTGGAATATAAACAGATGCCTTGTTTATGTTAAAATGAAGAAAAACCTGAGAAGCAGTGTCAGCTACTTTTCTATTAGCTATTTCGTTTCTCTCCTTCACCTTACACTTTTTTGTGCACCTACCCATCTTTACTTGTTCTTTATACTGGGAGCTGTGTAACAAGTTAATGTCCCCCGATGTGGGATCAATAAAGATTTATCTTATCTTATCTTATCTAATGGCTGTTGGGGTACCCACAGTCCCTTGGCTCTCTGTACCCTACCCCTAACTCATTTCTGCCAAAAGCAGTCAAGTTTGAGAAGCAAGGGTGACAGGAAGACTTCCACCCTCCTTCTTGGCGACGAGGAGAGAAGATGAAGAGAAAGTCATGTGTGGTCCTTTAGCAACCCCATATTTTGTATACATGAACAATCTGTGAGTGAGTCAAGCAACTCAGAATTTGTTACTGGATTAGGGCTGGCTGAGTCAAAGACCTGATTCATGGGTACAACCCATTTGGGAAGAGATGAAACCCCTAAGAGATATGTCTAAAATACTCGTGGATTCCCCTTTCAAACTCACATTGGAAACCTGCTGTCCTTTACTATACCATGGCTTCTGCCATTTTGGAGTAGGAACTGGCAAACCACTCCAGTATTCCTGACAAGAAAACTCCATGGACATGGGGTCATGAAGAGTCAGTCACGACTGTAATGACACAACACACACACACACACACACACATTCTTCTTGTAATCAGTCCTCCAGTTACTGCAGGTTTGATCTTCCTATTTTGGGGGGTTGGCAGGTATGGGAGATTTTGATCTCCTTTTCATGAAATGTTTGCTTTCCTCTGCTTAAGATATCTGCTGATACACCTTTAGCAATCGTGCACATATCTGGGCGATATAAAATGGAGAACATTCTCTTTCTAAATTGTAAATTGGGGATTAATCACAACCGGGAACATAAAACTTTACATTTCTGTTCCGAAGTAAATTTCACTAAGATCAATTGAGCTTCCTCACAGAAAGCAAATATTGCATTATAGCCTTAACTACTTCGCAGTGGCGGGAGTGCCCACCTTATATATGGCCATCTACAAGGGCATATTCTTAGTACCAGGGTTTCACTCTAACATGACAATAGCAGTAATACCATCACAAGTTCCTCTGAGCATTTTCAGATTAAAAACCCACTACACATTATGAAAAAAGGCCTTTTCAGGCTGTTCTCAAAATCAAATGTTATTGTTAAAGATCGTCACAAGACAAGAAGTCTGTTTTATAAATCATCATGTCGTGCATCTACAGAAGCCTGATATTCATGGGAGTTTATTCCCAGGTGTGGGGGATACAGGACTGCAGTTTCACCAGCTTTCAATCACAGATTAATGCGACTCATGAATTAGGGACTCCTTGGAGGTCACTAACTCATAGGGTCTGCTATGTCAGAAGTGAAATGACAGCACATAACAGTAAAAACAATCACAGCCTCCCCCCAACTCTGCATACAGTCTGGCCCTAAATATTTTCAGACAAATATGTTTATTTAAAAAGAAAATATTTATAGGAAGACTATATGTGTAACTAATAAATAAACATAACTATGAGTAAGTTTTCTATTATATTGTATTGTATTGTTTATGTGGGTTTGATTTCTGTTCAGTTTTGTAAACCGTCCAAAGTAGCTGTGTAGCTCGATGGAACGGTATATAAATTTAATAAATAAACAAACAATTAAATAAGTAAGAATCCAGTAGGATGTACTGCTCAGTAAATCTGCAACAGTTTGCACAGTTAAGCAACTGCGCTCGTTTGAATATTTTTCCTATAAGTGAACCTCATTGAACGCGGTGCCTGATGCACACACAGAATGCAGAATGCAAATAAACAATTATAGTGCAAGGCTAAAAGTTTTTTAAATCAACTGACAATAAAGCCAGCTTGGACGGATCTTCTTTGTTTCCATCAAAATGACGGTCTGTTTTGTTCCACCCTGGATGCCACGTAGAAGTTCCCCGTCTGTTCCAGGAAACTGAATTTTGACAAGCGGCAACTATTGCCGGTAATGACTTGGAGATCAGTAAGTTAAGAATGAGGAGGTTAAAGAGGTGAGACTATCAGGGAGAGGGACAAAGAAAAGCAAGAGAAGAGTTGGGGCAGAATGGCAGCAAAATAGGGTTTTCATGCAGCAAATCTCAAGAGAAGGGATGAGCAGCAGGGGTAAAATAATGCATGAGATTTCCCCACTTTTTTGTTGTTGCTGGTAAACACTTGTACTGTAGTGATTTAAACTGTAATTTAATAGCAACTCAACTATTAAACAATTGCCAACTGAATTCGATTTTGGACCTCACTATAAGTTCCCTAAGCTGTTGAGCATTTTCGACAAACATCCCATTCTCTGCCTGAATACACAGCACACCACTGGGATAGCTCAAAAGAGCATGGCTGGTGACTATAACAGTGTACCCATGGGGATCAGATCATTTCCCCAGTATCAAGGCACCTCATCTCTATTTGGTGCCTTACAGAAAGGGCACACTGTGTTCAGCATCACCAACGATAAATGTGTTGGTGTAATCATTTTAAAAGGAGTCACATTTTTGAAATAGGGCCTGCGTTTCACATATTCACGGAAAGAGCCATCATTACTCAGAGTTTGAAAATGATATTCCTGGGCTTTTAAAAGTCTTTCTGAAAGGCAAAATGAGTCTTTATTAGGAAACTCTTCCTCTTCCCCATTCCCTTCTTTTCTTTGGAATATTATGTGCTCCGGAGATGGTTTTTTTTGTATCCATCCTCCCTGCCTCTTCCAACCCCACAAGAAGCATCTTCACTTTTCCCATTACATGCATGTGAGGACCATAGGTGGCAATGGTGGCAGCAAACAAGAATAGTTTCTTCCTCCTTTTGTCCCTGTCTCTCCACTGTCCTGACACATGCATTCTTAGCAGGACTGGAGGTGGGTAGCTTTGGGGACTCAAAGTTTTCCCATGGGCTACACCTAAGGTCAGAAAGGAGTATCAGAGATAGCAAATATTGGAAGAGGAGGATTCTTTATGGATATAACCATCTTGGGTTTTAATTTTACAGCGGGGAAAATACAAATGGATCCACTGTGAATTTGTACTTGGCAGGTTGGGTTTCCCCCAGTGAATTCACTTTAGCTGACCAAATAGGAGTCAGCAGAGAGAGGAGGGGAGGAAATTGGCAATCACCCCTTGTTTGGAGCTTGGCAAGGCAGCTTCTACTGTAGCAGTCCAGACTTGCACAGTGCCTTAACAAGCTGCAAAAGAGGGCTGATTGTCAATTTCCTCTCCACTCTTTGTCTCTCTTTTGGTATCCTAGGTGCTCTAGTGCACCTTTGTTCCAGTGCTGGTGCCAATCCTTGCTGTCCTCTTCCTCCTCATTTTTTTAAAAAAGAAGCTTCTCTGCTTCCAAAGGAAAGTTGCCTTTACAATAAATAAATAAATAAATAAATAAATAAATAAATAAATAAATAAATAAATAAATAAATAAATAAAATGTTACCTGGCATCAGGATTGTATTACCATAAAAATGGCTGAAAACAAAAAGAGAAACCTACTTCTATTTAATTTTTAACAGTGGGGAAGACAGATATGGTATAGAAATTTGAGGCAATTTGGGGAGGAATCAGCATTTTTAAAAGCATGGACAATGAGTGCTGTTACGTGCGTGGCTGAGAGGAAACTCCTCCAAGTGCACCTTTGCTTCCTCTCACTCACCCTGCCAACCAGCAGCCCAGCGCACATACTTCTGCATACTGTAATTAAAACTGTAAACCACCCAGAGACTACTTGAAGTGGTATGGGGTGGCATATAAGCAGAACACTTTGCTCTACCTTTCTTGTCAACGTAGTTGCCCTTTCAATTTCTTTGCAACAGCTGCGATCATCTCTAGCACCATGTAAATTAGGGTGTTTTTTTCCTGATTTGTCTTCCAGGACATGAACGCTGGCTTCCTTTAAGGCTTGATGAAAAGGCTACCTCAGTCACCTCTTTGCAACATATCATGTGTTGTCAGCAATGTTTACATATTATCTCTGATGTTCGTTTCTGGCCTAGCTTCAGGTAGCACCAAAAAGTGGGTAACATGGGAAGGCAAGAAATACTGCCTGAACGGTGCAGCATCACTTACTAAAAATGTTGACTCTTGTGATGATGGAATACTATTTGGGCTGCACTTAGGACCAGCAGTGGCCTCATCGTTGCCAGGTGTAGAGAAACAGGGACCCTTCTGATGTTGTGCAGGACTGCAACTCTTATTAAGAACATAAGAAGAGCCATGATGGGTCAGGCCAAGGGCCCATCTAGTCCAGTTTCCTGTCTCTCACAGTGGCCCTGCCAAATGCCTCTGGGAGCGCACCAGGCTAGATATTTGTCTCCTGATACCACTCCCCTGCATCTGGCCTTTGAAGTACCCTGTTTTTTTTAAGCCTGGAGATTACACATCCCCATCATGGCTTGTAAGTTGTAACCTGCGATGGGCTTTGCCTCCAGGAATCTGCCCAATCCCCTTTTGAAGACATCCAGGCCTAACAACACGCTGGATGGAGAAGTATTTTATTGTGTCTGTTCTGACTCTCCCAGCCCTCAATTTGAGTGTATGTCCCCTAGTTCTGGTATTTTGTGAGAGGAAGAAGAGTGCCCTCCATTCACTTTACTCATGCCCTGCATTATTTTGTACCTCTCAATCATATCCCCCCTCAGGCACCTTTTTACCAGACTAAAGAGCCCCAAATGCTGTAGCTTTTCCTCATAAGGAAGGTGCCCCAGCCCAGTTATCATTTTAGTCCTTCTCTTCTGCACCTATTGTCAGTCAACATTTAGTGACCTGCCTGGGACTGACTAAGAGCAAGCAGAAAACCAGAGAGTGCAGGAGACCCTAGGCTCCAACACCCATTTGACTATAAAACTCATTGGGTGGCCTACAGCCTGTCCCATTCTCTCAGTGTCCATGGCCTCACAGAATGCTTGTGAGAATAAAGTGGGGAGGGAGAAAGTCACAAAGATTTTCTTGAGCTCAATGGAAAAGACACTGGATACATATGCACTAAATAAATAATAAAACAAATAGAGTTGTGCCTGTAAGGTAATTAGGGACGATAGGACATAGATGCATTTCTTAGCTGTGATATTAAAGCACGTTTTGCTTTGCAATAGAAATGTTATCTAAAGAATCTACCTTTTCAGACATAACAAATAGAGATGGGCACGACTAGGGAAAATGACGTTTTGAGTTGTCGTGTGTCAGAGGCAGTCCGTTTCGGCTCGTTTCCGTTTTTCGCGAAATTTCGCAAAAATTAGTCGGTTCGTTTTTTCATTTTTTCGTTGTCGTTAGTACTGGTTTGGGGGGGTAGCGGGCTCCTGGAGGGAGCTGCAGGAGTCAGCCAGAGCCACAAGTGACGGACTGGCAGACTCTTTGCACCCGCTGTGTCTCACGTACTTGCATGTAGTGCAATGCAAGTAGATCTGGCTTAGGGTTAAGACGGGTTAGCGCAAGGGCTAGGGTTAGGCTAGTTACGGGTGAGGTTATGGTGAGTATTGGGGTGCACCTCTGGGTGCCTCTCTGACCCACTTAGAAGGACAGTGTACTGGCGTATGGGTTAGGCTTAGGCTAAGGGTTTGGGCTTGGGCTATGATTAGTGGGCTGTTTATGCCCGATTGGCACATCCCAGAAGTCTCTGTGGTCAACCTGGCCAAGTGGCCATGTGATTGGTGGAAAATTTGCATGGTCCACTCCCATGGGCGAGCCCATCATTGCAAATGTGCAGGTGTAAAAAAATAAAATAAAATAAAATAAAATAAAATAAAATAAAATAAAATCAACGGAGACTCTTTTTTGCAAGAAAAACCCACTGCTGCTACTGTAAAAATTCAAGCATTTAAAATAGCTAATTTTTGCATGTTTCTGTGGTGCTTTGGTGGGGTTTTGGGCAACGATTTCAAAAAAATATTGCGGTCGCCATTTTGGATCCCCCGCACTGCATGGCAAATGGATGCGCCCTCCCAGCCTGGTACAGTCAGCAAAACCTGGCCATGCGATTGGTGGAATGGCTCCAAAACTTTGCATGGTCCACTCCCATGGGCGAGCCCATCATTGCGAATGCGCAGGTGTAAAAAAATAAAATAAAATAAAATAAAATAAAATCAACGGAGACTTTTTTTTGCAAGAAAAACCCACTGCTGCTACTGTAAAAATTCAAGTATTTAAAATAGCTAATTTTCGCATGTTTCTGTGGTGCTTTGGTGGGGTTTTGGGCAACGATTTCAAAAAAAATATTGCGGTCGCCATTTTGGATCCCCCCCACTGCATGGCAAATGGATGCGCCCTCCCAGCCTGGTACCAGCAGCGCAGCAGTAGCAATAACCAAGGAGAGGGGGGCGGGGAACCCCCCCCAAATAAAACACCGTTCTGGCCTGGTAGGTGCCCTCAGACAGTTTTCGCCTGCTTTTAGGGCCGGGAATCGGTTTTTTTTTTTAAACTTTTAAAAACTTTTTTCTGTGCCGCTTGGCATTGCGCGATCGCCGCGATGCAACTAACGAGCATGACAAATCAGACCAAATTGTTCGTTCGTCGGTTCGAGCTCGAATTCTGTAGGAGTAATTCCCGTTACCGTTTCCGTAGAGTAACGGATACGAGTAACGGAAACGGAAACGGGAATACCGCTAAGTCGTGCCCATCTCTAATAACAAATCCTTCTAGAAGCTTGCAAGAGAGATGTAACTGGCTATTCTGCATCACGTGAGACAAAGCAGTGAGAAGTTCACAGCAGAAAGAGACAGAGAATCGCCATTAGTTAGCTTTTTCAGCCTAACTGTGGATATGCTTTTAAATTAATGTTAGGAATATATAAAATAGGGATGGATCGGAGCAAAGAGTTAGGGAAATTTACTTAGAGCAGATTTTCTTGTTATTATATTCTGTTTTCTTTTGAAGCCTGATTTTTAGATACATTTTGAATCTTTTTACTTTGTATTTTTAATTAGAAATAAATCTCTTTTATATAATTTACTTTTTCTGAGTGGAAGAAGTTATTTTTTAAGTTGTTAAAGCTTTGCATTATAAAGAAAAGGACCTTAGAGTCATTGCCGAGCAGGTGTGCCATCGGATTAAGAGCATATTTAGCCACAAAGAATCTGTTTATTTTCAAATCCAAAGGCAAGGATTCTTTCACAGTGCCATCTTGATCACCCCCTGAATGTTTTATACAACATGATACTATGATTAAGTGGTCCACTCTGACACGTCTCAGGCTTTTGAACCTTTGGTTGTGAAATATTGTGATGGAGTTCAGTGCAGGGAGCACAGTTCTAAGCATTCATACACCAGCGACACTGTTTTCTCCTTTTGATTTTACTCTTTCTGAGTCCCATGGCTTCAAGTACAGTTGTACCTTGTATAAAGGAATTATTTGGTTCCAAATGAAATTATGTTAAACAAATTTTCCTTTATACAAATTTCTCATCGGAATGCAATGAAAACGGAGTAATCCCTAATCGCAACCATTTTTATGTTGTACGGATTTGCCCCATAGGGCATAGGCGATTCTGTTAAGCAAATTTCACCTATCTCTGGAATTTTGTATGTTGTACAGATTTTATGTTATACAAACCGTTTGTTATACGAGGGTCCGCTGTAGTTTATTTCTATTAATCTGGCACTCATTTGGGGTGAACTAAGAAGTAGCCCTTAGACTCAAGCAAATATACTCTTAATGATAAGTTTACTTTCCTAGAGCTTTTCACTACGTTGTTTCCCCCCGTTGCTACCCTTATTTTAATGGCTGGAAGAGTGCCGAGTGAGATGGGAGGAAATCAATTAAAAGGAAATTAAAAAGGAGGTTGGGTGAACGGCAACGGTATGTTTGTACAACCTCTGCCAAGGCTCACTCTTGAATAGCTGGAACAGGCAAAATTTCCTGCACGCCTAAAAAGAGAGCACTGATTAGTCAACAGTTTTAATTGCCAGACTCAGAGCCCCTCTGCAAAGAGATGTGTCTATCATCTGCCCAGCGTCCGGCAGTCTAATTTTTGTTACAGTGCCGATGCTCAGGCAGAAAGTGGAAGCTTGGGGGGGGGCGGGGGTGGAGGGGAGCAGAAGAAAGACTATATTTACATTCACTTTGCCAAACATTAGCATCTTTTTGTCCAATCATTTGAATTCAGAAGGCTTAGGAGAAAAAAGCTTAGAGAACAAGGGTTGACACATCCAGTGTGAAATCTTAAGGTGCTTGAATGCAATGAGGGAGAAAGTGAGACCGCACCACACTTCAGCTCCCTCACTGTGCGGCAGCCCGCGCGAACTTTGTGACAGGTCTCTGTCTCTCAGCCACACTTGAGTAGCTTCTGCTGACATCCAGCTGTCAGGCAGACTCCCTTTACCATGGCCCTAACATGCTCTACAGCTTCACCCAATTAACTTGCTTTCACTTGACACTGCCGCAAAAAAGCTCCATAATAGGTGGTCAAGGTGCACGGAGCCTGCCTGCCCTCTAACTGCTCACGCACAGCAAGATGCTTAACTACCCTCCTTCGTGAAACGGTGCGACTTTGATTTAGTCATCCCATTTGACTAAGCTAGGTAAGGAAAATCCGGGATGCAGCAAGGACACAATACGTTAGGTCTGTTTTCTTTTGGAAGGAAGCTTTTTCTCTTTTCTTTTCTTTTTTGAAGCAGAAAACCAACCAAGCAGCTTCCATTGGATGATCAAAATAATTTGATTAAAAATATACAGGCATGGTGGATTTTTCTGAAAACTTTCTTCATTAACAATAGGGTTGGTGGGGGGAGAGTGCTAAAGTCATTATCTCCAACAGTAACATTTTACGATGCAGAGGGAAAATACAGAGGTGCAATTAAAGTGTCTTTATGATTCAGCATTCTTACACTAGAAAAAAAATCATTAGACATTTAAATGATTAACTCTATTACATACTCTGTCAAACAGAAGGCAGTATTTTAAGTTTTTAAAAAGTGAGTATCCCTCAAAGTAAGCATTGAAGTAAGTCAATGTATCATAAATCTTTTAAAGGCAGCAGAGAAAGATTTAAGATCCAGTTATTTCAATAACACCTGTAGTAAATGGAGAGCACTGCAGATATTTCCTTATTTTTGCATGATGCTGTAATTCCCACTTTATGAGAGTCGTTCAGAACTTATACGTGTCATTTCAAACCCAGTGGAAGCACAGTATGTTATGAATAGAAGCTCTCTCTCTCTCTCTCTCTCTCTCTCTCTCTCTCTCATTCTCTCTCTCTCTCTACACACATACACTGTGTGTGCTGTGTGTGTGTGTGTGTGTGTGTGTGTGTGTCCTTTAAGACTACAAGCAATACACACTACACAACACAGCAAATCTCCTTTCATTGCGCAGGCTAGCACCATTTAGCCTTTATTTCATATCACAACTATGCCATCTTGTAAAAAGCGTTCTCTGGGGGAAACTAACAATCTAGCTTATACTGTACCCTGGATAACCCACAGTTGTATGTAGATAACGCTTCCTGATATGATGGCAATGTGGCATGTGTAAAAGAACCCCCTGCTAAGATTTCAAATACTCTTCAATATTGCTGTTCAACCAGTGAAGGCGCTATCCAAATTCAACACCTGAGGCCCACCCATCGCTATTCTCTTTGTTTCTTCGTGGGCTTTTCATTTCACTGGAGTCAGAGACCGAGGTGCTGGGTTGTTTGTTTTCTTGGGGTGTGATCAGATGGTGCCAGAAAGGGTGGCTTTGCAGGGAGAAATCTCCCCGAAAGAGACCATGCTATCACCCAGCCCTGCAAAGGGGTAGCTCTACAGCTGGACCCAAAAGGCCCAGCTTGGGCATGGGTCACGGTTGGGTTGGAGCACAATCCCCTGTATGCAGTCTGTCCCAGACCACTCCACAAATGGTCCAAAATGCAATGTATTTTTGACATGACCCCACCCATTGTCTATCAAAGAAGGTGCAAGATTGAGCTCCAGCAGAAAGTAGGTTTATGAATAAAATAGGGAGTCCAATGTTTTGTTCTATGTGATATGTGGTGAACAGCACTAAGAGGGACGACCGAGACTTTATAACTATGTGGGGAAGACTTTCTTCCTATGCAGAGTACATTTGAGAATGCTATCAGTCATAAAAGCTTGCTGTGTTCAAATATATTTTGGATTGGTTTACATTTTATTGTTTTGGCTTGGTGTAACAATACAGACCTCCCTACAGTTTACTCCAGGAATACATATACAATTGTAACTTCAGCCACACGCAAATTTTATAAAATCGAGAAGTTAGTTCAGGAAAGTGAATTCATTTTGAAAATACTTTGCAAAGAGAAAGAAAGCACCCTAATTGATATATGAATAACCAGGAGGAGGAAAAGGTCATACTCTAGGCTCAATTTCAGTTGATGTCTAACATGCATGCAAGCTTCAAATTATGCTAACTGGGCAAGGAATCAAGCTTATCAACTATAAACAACGTGAGTATGGGTGAGCTAGGGTTACAGCTTCTATTGTTCCTGGCCTCATTTATATATATAGCTATGCTTCTGGCTGCACCTAAATAAGATCATATATAGAGAGAAAGAGAGTCAGCCTGTATAGATTGATACCAACAGTGGAAAACGTCTTTCCTGAAATGGTAATACAAACTGAAGGCCATTAAATTAGTTTAAATAGTCAGTGTTTTTTTTTTTTGCATACCTATCAAATCCTTAGTAAATGAACATTTAAAATGGTGCTATTAATGTAATGTCTCTGAACAGAATAGCCAGCAGAGACTAAAAATGTGGCCGAGATTGGTAAATTAGGAGTGGGCCTATGGACCGTATCTGTCTGTCTGGCCACTTCTGTATTCCCTGCACCCACCCCAGCAGCACATGTTTGTAGAGGAGAATGCCATCTCAGAATCCGCTGGGCAGTGAAATTCTCCTCCTCTAAAAGAAGGCAATAAATTCCCATGTGCTTTGTTATACTGCCAAAAAATGCTCCCCCCCCCATTTCCAATTGCTGCTATTGCTTCTTGATGGTTTACACCTAGGAGAAGGAGTGGGCCCCAGAAAGCTGTAGGGCAGTGGTGGTGAACCTTGGGCGTTCCAGATGTTTTGGACCATAACTCCCAGAATTCCGGGCCTGTACTGCCAATGACAAAGGACTGTGGGAGTTGTGGTCCAAAACATCTTGAGTGCCAAAGATTCGTCACCAGTGCTCTGAGGTATATAGGTGTAATTTGGCCCCAGAGCCAACAAAGTACTAATGTCCTACTATACATACAGAAAGGGAGATAAGAGACCAACTCCAGACAAGGAGAAAGGTGAATGTATGAGAAAGAAGAAATGAAGTTTTAGACCCAATGTTTGTGTGGAGACAGGTTCCTCCAAGCAATATACTGACAAAAGTGAATATTTAAGGGTAAATTGAAGGAGGCAGCCCTGCTGGTTCCTGTCCTGGAAAAAACATCACCTGAAGACAACACTAAGACAATGCTAAAGCAGAGGCTCCAGCACAGGGCTCGAAACTGGTATTCCAGGCCAGTCAGCTGGATTTGGGTTCTACCACTATAGCGATAGCAGGGTAGGTGGGTGAAGATTGAGGTGATGGCAGTGGCAGTGATGGCAGCAAAACCAACAATGAGCAAGTCACTCCATTAGACGTTTTGGGGCAGCACAACTTTAAAGTAATCATGTAAATTCTATTTGAACATTAGGGGGAACTTCATGACGGTTAGAGCTGTTCGGCAGTGGAATATACTGCCACGGAGGGTGGTGAAGTCTCCTTCTTTGGAAGTTTTTAAGCAGAGGTTGGATGGCCATCTGTCGGGAGTCCTGTGATGGGGGTTCCTGCATGGCAGGGGGTTGGACTAAATGGCCCTCGAGGTCTCTTCCAACTCTATGATTCTATGATTCTAAATGTAATCTGCACCCAGACATGCTGAAGGGTGATACTTTTTTAGAAACGGGAAGTGGTGGCTGCTATTTATTATTTTATTATTATTATTATTATTATTATTATTATTATTATTATTATTATTATTATTATTATTATTATTATTATGCTGCCATGGGGGAAAACTCTGAAGCCAAGGGGAATTTTTTTTGGAGAAAAATGGAAAATTGATGTGGAAAACAGATTCCCTCCATATTCGCCCCAAAGTTTCTAGAAATTTTACATCTCTATATTTTCCACAGATGCTTCTAGACCACTTCTTCCAAACCCTGGGTGTCCAGATTTTCTTGAACTAAAACTCCCACAAGTCTCCACCTCCAGCCATACTGGCCAGGAGTTTGGAAATTTATAGTCCAAGATCATCTGGGGACCCAGGCCTGGGAATGACTCTTCAAGAGACACATTTTTCCCATTTTGAGGGCAGAATATTTCAGGGATTTGAATGAGGGCCAGGAGGCTAAATGATACCTTCCTATTGTAAATTATCCCCAATACCTGATTCCTTTTTCATCCCACTGAAAGGAGGACACATGTAGCTAAATACACACTTTTGGGTTGGCCTTAATATGTTCCTCAAAAAAGAAAGTATGCAGCAAGTCCTCTTTTTCCTAAACGGCTTTGTTTCAAAAACTGTGCCAGTTTTTATTTGCTTTTTTTTTTTATTCTCCCTGTTTCCCATTTGAAGGGCAGAATGGCAAGGTACCAAGCAAACTCACATATGGCACAACGTGTTTTCTTAGCCATTTAATTTACAGATATATTTATCGACTGCAGTTCATCTACAGACTGCTCTAGATATTTTATAAGAAGTTTACTTGATGAGTCATTATTTCTGGCCATCACTACAAAGTATGTCAAGAGAAAAATTCAAATGAATTTTGTGTTGCATTAGGAAACAAATCATCCAAATACAGTATAAAGCCACAATAAAGCATCCCAATGTTACTCCCAGTTCTATACTCCCTAGTTTATTCAGCAATTAAAGGGAAAAAAGTATTGGTTAATAATAGTGCACTCAACTTTTATACCCTGTGAACTTCCTGCCTTCAGTGACACACCCTCACACAATTTTTCAAGTGTTTTACATTATTCCACTTGGCCTTCTAGCACTAAAAATCACCTAGTTGAGGCACATAAAATGTGTGGTTTTATATACTCTAACACTGTATGGGAGACCTTTTGAGCAGAGGGAGCAAAAATCTTTATTCCCCAAACTACAAACAAGCTTTCACAACAAAATAAACTTGCTCTTTGAACTACTGGATATTCTTCGTGCCTTAAAACAGAGTCATCCAGGAGTAGGATATTTTGGCTTAGAGTAGTGGTTCTCAACCAGTGGGTCCCCAGATGTTCCTGGACTGCAACTCCCAGAAGTCTTCATCATTAGCTGAGCTGTCCATGGATTTTTGGGAGTTGCAGTCCAGGAACATCTGGGGACCCACAGGCTGAGAACCACTGGCTTAGAGCATGAAGGCTGAAAATAGTGGGGATTACCACAAAGGTATTGCCTCCCCTCCCCTTGCTCCAGTCACACCATCAACACTTTCGGGCTTTTCTACCTATTATCTAGTGATGTATGGCTTTCTCCTGGCTCCCCCCTCCACCTCTGTGTGCTTCCTCCATCCCCTTACATTAGAGATAGTGAAAAACACTGTCATACACAGGTGAACAAGAGGACTGATGACAGACAGTAGATTGAGACCCATACCGCCATTTGGGACTAAAACAGTGGTTTTCAACCTGTGGGTCCCCAGATGTTCCTGGACTGCAACTCCCAGAAATCCCTTCCAGCACAGCAAGTGGTAGAGGCTTCTGGGAGTTGCAGTCCAGGAACATGTTGGAACCCACAGGTTGAGAACCACTGGGCTAAAAGGTTGGTCTCAGGGTCAGGCCCACTGTCGAAAAAGGGGGAACTCCCACTGTATCTACGGTCCCATGTTTGAAAGGGGCAAGTGATCTGGAAGGATGTGTTACTTAGGTGCTTTCTGCTAGCTTTTTACCAAGATTTAGGAAAGGCGTCATATATTCTGATCACAGCACAGGTATATTTCAACAAAAACCCTGCTCACACATCAAAATACTCACAGAAGGTCTAACAACAGTTTAGCAGGAGAAGAGTAACAGGTGGTACCTTCTTAACTAGCAGTACTGCTTTGCCACTACATCGGATGGTTTTTCTATTGTGTCCGAAGGGTGTTTGTGTGTCCAGAGTCTTACCTACAACTGGGACCTTAGCCAAAGGTGGTTGTTAAGCTTTTGCTTACATTGTAGTTCAGACATCTAAACACTTATTCAATTTGTCTTTTTAAGGTGTGGCTAAGTAATGGTGGAGCTGCCTAGATGCCCTAAGCACATCCGATCTTGCCTGATTTCGGAAGCTAAGCAGGGTCGGCCCTGGTTAGTACTTGGATGGGAGACCACCAGGGAATACCAGGTGCTGTAGGCGCCTGGAGTAGGAACTGGCAAACCACTCCAGTATTCCTGCCAAGAAAGCTCCATGGACATGGAGTCACGAAGAGTCGGTCACGACTGTAACAACACAACACACACACACACACGTAATGGTGGAGCTGCCTAGATGTCCTAAGCACATCCAATCTTGCCTGGTTTCGGAAGCTAAGCAGGGTCGGCCCTGGTTAGTACTTGGATGGGAGACCTCCAAGGAATACCAGGTGCTGTAGGCGCCTGGAGTAGGAATTGGCAAACCACTCCAATATTCCTGCCAAGAAAACTCCATGGACATGGAGTCACGAAGAGTCAGTCATGACTGTAACGACACAACACGCACACAAGTAATGGTGGAAGTTCAGAAATATTTTGTCTCTGCAACCCCATGAAGTAGCCCTTACACGTTTGTGTCCATTTTGATGTGGCAGCCCAGAAACGTGAGTCCAAATAAAATGGAGAGTGTTTTACTATATTAGTAAAGTAGGTACTTACTTTACAGAGATATGAAAGAGAGAGTCAAAGTACCATTAGCATGAACAGGCCTTGTGGGTTCCCTCAATTTAGGTGTCACCTGAGTATATGAACCAAAGCCTTTCAACAACCCAACTACGTATTCTTTAATCTGTTACAAAAAGTATCCGTTGATTCATAACCCCTGAAAAACATCTGCCTTCCTTTTGTGTTTAACCCACAGTTTAGCACTGAATAATGGGTGCTTCTAGCCCTCTCTCTTGAAATGGCTTCTTCAAAAAAGGTGAGGGAATACCTAAGGAAAAGTCCCTGACTCTGGAAAGAAGTAAATTAATCTACTCTTGTGCAGAATAGCTCTTTTCTTCTGCAAAGCCAGTTCAATTATGTTCCTAGCTCTATTCCTTTTGAAAAAAAAATCCACAAAAAAACCCCACGATCTCCTCTGAGGTTAAACAGCCTCGTCTAGTTTTTCAACGCAACTGCTTTCCCCACCTCTTCAACCAGCCTTTTATTCCTACCGCAGTATATCGGTAGTATTGTTGGATCTTTGTATAGTGATGTGTCAGGCACTGTCACTTGCAGACCAATGTATTCAAAGCAGAGTGGAGAAGGGGAAGGGGATATAATAGAGGTAGCAAAGAGGGGAGAAAACCAGGTTCAGTAACTGCTGCTCGCTGGTTAACTGTGCTGCTATTGTGGTCGACATAGAGAAACATGGTGCCGTTTTCCTATTGTTTTTACACCACTTTTTTTTTTGAAATAAAGATAAAGTGCTGTGAATAAAAACACCTCATATAGAAATAAGATACTTCAAATGAAGTTAGTCCGTGCCAATTTCACTCATTCAGAAAAAAAAAGGTGGGCTACATTTCATCCTGGCAAAGGCAACGCAAGTCAACAAACAGAGGTGCTTCCTGGATGTTTGCGTAGCAGCTGCTGGTTGGTTTCCTTCCAGTCTAGTTGCCCTCACACATAGTAATACATTGATTGCATGGCTCTTTGTATAAACGTACCCCCCAGAATTTAATATATCGCATTATATTCTGGTAGGTTTTGCTATGAACTGAGGACACACTGCGTTCTGAACCTTGCTTACTGCGAATACCTGCATTATTCGCAGAAAGCAAGGTTCATAACACAGTGTGTCCTCATTTTATAGCAAAACCTACCAGAATGTAATGCGATATATTTAATTCTGGGGGTACATTTATACAAAGATACAGAGAGAGGGGGGTTTGAAGATACAGTTGGTTTTCATCTTTTTCACACTGGTCGTGGTGGGCAGGGGACCCACTGAGGTATGGGGGGGAGATGTCCACTTCTTTCTTGATGAATCATGATGTCATTCAGAGTTAAAAAATCTGAAATCATGTATAGTTTGGTATAGTACAGTTTATCTTTTTTTTTTTTTTAGTGAGGTAAGGAGGGCCACTTCATTTTGTTAAAAATAAATCAATGTTTACTCAGGGCTAGCTCAGTAAGTGAAAAGTGTATTCTTCTTGGGGGAAAGGGGGGAAAGGAGTTTTAATCTTAATTTCCCCTGCAATAGTGAAGCTAAACTGAAACGTTTAAACATGGAAATAGCATGTTTACCTAAAATTTACTTCTCTGCAGGTGTAAATACATGAATCTAATAATAAGGTTTCCCACTGAGAAAAGTGTTATTTACATTAAAATATTAAAACTATTTAATGAGCTTTCTCCCCCTGCCCTCCAAAAAGTAAGTAAAGTGTTTGTCTTAACCTGCTGGAGGCAAAGGAAGTTTCAAACATATTGGATTTGAAACTAGCCATTATTTCCCATGTTGCAAAAATGGCAATTTTATTTCCCAACAGCAAATGAAACTGTCAGGAAAATTTAGGTGCAATAAAACTGTGTGGTTAAACCAACATACTGGATTTGGACTAAAACTGAATTAAAGGAATTAAAATTAAGCATTATGTCAGTCAAACTTTACAAAAAAAAACCCTATATTAAAATAGGGATACTTAGGGTGGAAATCTAGGAGTTGGGACTTTGTGATGCCCAACAGGCCCTGTCCACTTCATCTCGATCAACTGTGTCACATTTGAAAATTCTGCAATGAAAAATATTTTGCATAAGTGTCTTGCTTCTGGCAACCTTTCCACTTTTATAAAAAGTTGTCAAGGCAGTGTGCGACTTTCACAGTGCAAAGTTTGAGAAGGGTGGCTTCAGTCTAAGGTGAGCTAATAACGGCTGACATGCACTGGAATCCTGAGGCCTAAATCAACATTGTTTTCACAGCTGTAATTAAGCCACCTAATCAGAAGCATATTTTGACGGGACAGTTTCTGGAAGCCAGACATTACAATTTCTTATGCCTGGAGCGCAGTGGCTCACGAGAGGTCCTCATTTAATTTCGGTGAGAGTCTGTGCATGTGGGTGAGTGAGTGTATTTAAAAGTGGTAGTAAAAAGAAAGTACTATTTGGAACGGGTTGGGGGGGAGGTAGTGTATAACTGCTGAAATGAAGCAGGCCTATTTGTTCACGTCTTGACCAACGTGGAATTCCCCCCCCCTCCTTCGGCTGACTGCCGAGTCCCCGTTTCTTAAGTGGCAGCTGTACGCAGTGAGAATACCAATCGCTGCCAAGATCAACAGATGAGCTGGTCTGAACTGGCTCTCTGTGTGTTCCGATTGTAAATTGTGCTGGTGATGATTAGAGAACTCCAACACAGGATGTTGACTCTTAAAAACTGTCCAGAGAAAATAAGTTTGAGGTTGTTTTCTTTCGATATTTTAATTTTTAATAAAAAATAAAAATAAAAATAAAATCTCTTTTGGTGACGGTGCACACAGACCGGTGCCTGTGACTTTCAAAATTCACACACATTTTTATATAAACATGTATGTATAGAAAAGGCCCTCACAGCTTTCCCACAGCAGGGCTCTTCATCTCAATGTTGATCTAAGAGGGCTACTGCTGAGTGCTGCTCTTCAACCAGCACACATAAAGTGTCGAACGGACCTTACCACCTGCTAATGGGAGAGACCTAGAAGCTGGTTATTGCTTGATATCATTGAATTCTGTTGAAGGTTGTTGTTCTTTTTCCCTTTAATGATTGAGTTGTCTTCTCACTTTGGAGTTGCTGTGGAACTTCAGCATTTGGTAACTTTAACATAAACTTTCAACCTCAGGGGACACTGTACAGCTATGAATAGGGAAGGCCATATAGTCACTGGGGTCTGATTATGTTTAGTTCTGCATTTTAATTGCATATGGATTCTATTAACTCATTCTTTTGCCTTCTAGGCAACATTTTAATCAAATTACTATAATGCTCAAATATGTTCCAATAGCTTGACAAGGTAAAAGTTCACATACCTAGCATATACTGAATATCAAAAAGGCTTTACATACAAAAGGAAGCACTCTTTATACAAAACAAGGGGCAGATTTGTTGTCAGATTACTCACTTTTGATTTTTAACATGTTATGCTAACCAGTGGTACAATTTATAGCAGTGATTCCCAACCTTGGATCCCCAGATGTTCTTGGACTGCCAATCCCAGAAATCCAAGCTAGCAAAAGTAGTGGTGAAGATTTCTGGGAGTTGTACTCCATAAACATCTAGGGACCTCAAGTTGGAAGCCGCTGATTTATACCATAAATCTCACTTTAAAGCCCCAAAAAGTTGCACAAATGCAACACAAGAGAAGACATACCATTCCTTGGAGATTTCCCTTCCCCTGAATGAATGAGCATCATGTTCCATTCTAGATGTTCCCAATTCTTCCCAACCTGGTATCCTCCAGTTCTGCTGGACTTCAACCACCCTCATTCCTCAAAATCATGATATGAATCGAAATCCAGTACACCGGGAGGACACCAGATTGGGAAGGCCAGGTTACAATAAAAAAGAAAAAGCGGGAGACACATGCAGCAAGCTGTAAATTCTCCTTGTAATTCTCTGGATCTATAGCAGCATATCTGCAGAAAAAGTGCTGGTTACTTACCTGTAACTGGTTCTTCAAGTGGTCGTCTCTAAATCTCAAAGACGACAAAAAAGAACCAAACATTTTGAAACTAGCAAATGTACTTGCCCCTGTGACGTTGCTATGTCCTATGTTGTAAACCGCCCAGAGTAGGCCTAGGGCTAGATGGGTGATATAAAAGTCAAATAAATAAATAAATAAATAAATAAATAAATAAATAAATAAATAAATAAATAAATAAATATGCCCCGGCCCTTTCATAGGCTATTGACAAGCACTGCCATTAATTTGCTCTTCTGCTGCCACCAACTAGTTTCTCTCTCAGTCCCTATCTGTTTCTCTCTAAGTACCTATCTGACTAACTCTGTGACGGGAAGAAACTTAAAACTACTCTGGCTCCACCCTTAAACTTCCCCATTGGTCAGCAACCATCAAAGCAATTCAGATATGTAACTCATAAATAATTCATGACAAGGGATAAACACCACAGCCTTCCCACCTTCATGTTTGCATCCTATTGCACCTTTCCTATTGCCCATCTGCCTTCCCCCATTCAGAGATCTCCCTGAGAGAAGATTGGGAATAGATTTACACTACATTGACTAGCAGCAAATTTCCAGAGTTTTAGTCTTGGGGTGTTCTGTAACGCTACTCATACTGAACATAGGATGTTCTGCACACAAAGAGCATGCATTTTGCCATTCAGTGGCAGCTCATATACACTCCAAAACAGTTCTCAACTGAGAACTGGCATGAGAAAGATTGAGTTTGTTTATCTGCATGTTTTTGTTTGTTTAGATTTGTCACTGCCCATCTCTCCAGAGGGGACTCTGGGAGATTTTATCCATGACAAAACAGTGGATGTAAAAAAATCTATAAATCATCTAAAACTAGCGTATACAGTTATACCTTGGATAAATAATGCCTTGGATAACAACTTTTTCGGATAACAAATGGAAATTTCCAGGTATAGAGCTGCCTCGGATAGCAAATGTTCCCTATGGGCTACCTCGGATAACAAATGTTTCATAATGCCTTGCAAAAATGTGTATCCTGCATGCATTGCAGGATGCATAGTTTGTGGATGGGTGGAAGGAGTCAGAGCATTTTTTCAAGGTGTTTTGGAGCCATTCTGGACATGTTTTGCTGAGGGATTTTGACCTTTTGAACTTGGTAAGATAGGGAGCTAGCTTTTATTAATTTTTGCACTGCTTTTCTTTGCATTTTTGGCTGGAAGAGGCTGAGGTAGTATTGCTCGTTTCATTTCTCCGTGCTTGCAGTCTTTTTTTCATTGCTCTGCAGGCACAAATGGGCTGGATTTTTCTTCCTGCTTATGTTTGTTTGTTTGCATTTTTCCCCATTGTACTTTGGGTGGGAACAGGCTGGGGTAGTCTTGCTGGTTTCTCTTGTCCATGTTTGCATTGCACTGCAGGAGAATGTTCTGGAGGGTGTTCCAGCACTGCAAGCCTTTAAAGTGCGTTTTATAAAGAGGTCTGCACCCCCCTCCCCCAGCTTTTTTGCCTTTTTTCGGACCTCCGGAACAGATTAATTGGTTTCCCATCCATTTGGGAAACAACATTTCAGATAACAAATTTTTCGGATAATAAATTGCCTCTGAGAACCAATTAAATTCGTTACCAGAAGTACCACTGTATAAATAATTATTAAGAGTAAGTGGCAAAGCTTTAAAAGATAAAGAATCTATGATGTTAGCCATCTCCAGGAATGATGGCTGCTTGATTCACCCCAGGCAAGCTGACAGAACCAGGTGTTTTTTTTTACACATTTCTGAAGGGCTGGAGTGAGGCAGGGGCTGGCTCCAGGGGCATGCTGTTCCAAAGGACTGGGGCCACTGCAGAGAAGGCTCATTTCACCAGTCAGGTGAAATTGACTTGGAGAAGGGGTCTGTAGCATGCCCTCTCTGCACGATTGAGTGGGGCAGGTTGATGTAATGGGGATGAAGTGGTCCCTTAGGTAACCTGGTCCCATGCCATATAGGCCTTTAAAGGTGATAACCAACATCTTGACTTGGACCCAGAAGCAAACTGGCAGCCAGTGCAGCTCAAGTAACAAAGGTGTTACATGCGCCGATTTCAGGGCACCAAGAAAAACCTGAGCCACTGCATTCTGGTCCAGCTGTAGCTTCCAGATACATTAATTGCCATTGATGCCACAGCTACTGCCCATAAATATCCACAGCACTTACTCTGTCACTGAAGTGACCCAAGCCCAGCCAGCTAAATCCTCCTCCTTTTGACAGAAAAGGGGGGATTGCAGTTCTTGGAAGCCCCCACCTCCAAATTTCCCTCCTTAATGACATTGTGTGTCAGCATTTCAGAGCTGGAAAAATACAATGTTCTTTCACCAAGGAACGGTCTGCAAGAAATGTGTCCGGGTCCCTTTAACAACTGAGTAACAAATATATTGACTATGCCTACAATTATCTGGAAAATTCCCAAGATTTATGCTTTAGAATGGTTTGACAATTCTCAGACTCTTCTGTCCTGTCTGGCTGAAAGTTCACTGAATCATGTCATCTCTATCCCACTCACTTTCTCTGCATGTGGCATTTCATCACAATGATGCAGCATTAAAACCACTGAAATATCACACACAAAACCCACATAAAAGCATTAATGACAAAAAATATTGCTTGGATTACAACATCACTCACCATTTGCATCCAAAAGCAACAATGCTTGGTATTTGTAGTGGTAGGATGACAGCCCAGCTCTTTCTCCAGCTGTTATCTCACTTGGAGCCATCCTCTCCTGAGGTTCATTATTCTTTCCCTCCACCCCATTTCATCTGAAACTGTCGTCTTGACCTTAAGCAAGTTTCCACCTCCTCTGTATCCAAGTGATCCCCCCCACCTTCTCAGATTCTTTCTTTCTGTCCTTCTCGTAATTCTTTCTCTTTCTCTTTACCCTCACTTCTTGTTTCTGATACAATCTAAATTCTGAATTACTGGGAATTCCTCCCAACATGCAATATATTTGGACAACTCTGCAGCCAAGTGGACATTGTCTGTACTAAGCAGATGAAAACTTCACTGATCTATGGCCTTCTTCCTTCTTGCACCTTTACAAATATGTATAAACAGAAGATTCTAAAATTTACAACACTTCCCCTATTCATCAGGGGAATTTCCCTAAGAAAAGGGTGCTGGGAGGGGAGTGAAAGAGCCATCCTGCACATAGTTTTGCTACGTTCTTGAAAACAAAAACTATCCTCAATAAAAGTATAGCTCTTCAGTGTGTATATGTTGCATACAAGTAAGCATGTTGACTGTATGCAACATAGACACACTTGAGTATAAAAAATGCCAGTATACTGCCTCCATCATGATGCACAATCTCAGGGGTTTCTTTTCTCTATGGTCACAGATGAAGCCCTAGTTGTGTAAAGCACAAGTTATTTAAACACTCCAAACTAGGAAAGATAAATGTCTTTGCACTATGAACACAGATAGCTCCAGCTATGAGCAATAGCTTGGTCACAGAAGAAGGGCTTGGCAGATGCACCCTAGCAATAGCAATACTTCATTAACAGACCTCCGCATTACACTTGGAACTGGAATTATATGTGGCATTTATACTTAGAAATAGAAGCCAGCCTACCCATTGGGACTTCAACACTGCGTTGTCTAGAGACAATAACTCCAGGTCCTACGCCCCTAAGGAACGGGTGAAGTAGAAATGATTGGGCTGTAAGTCAGAAAAATGATGCTTTAATGTTTTCCTCTCCTCGTGGCATCTGGGGGAATAAAAAGCTCAGAGGTGGTTGGAGCACGTTTCACACCGATGTCATGGCAGGGAATAAGAAATAGGAGGAGGGCTAGATTCCTGCCTGGGCTGGAAGAAGTCAAGAAGCATGGGCAAGCTTCCAGGTGGCTGCATGCATCCCTGCCCTGCTTTCTTGTCTGAGTGGGCAACTGCTGGAGGAGGCCAAGGAGACCTGTCAGGATGGGAAGATCAGATGATGACGAGAGAACCAGCAGCCAGCACTGGCTTGTGAGTGGGGGAGCCGGCCGGGATGGGCGGGCAAAAGGAATGTGCAGCACCTGGGGTGCCATACTAACAAATTAGGATAACATAACACTAAGCGATTCGTGCCCATCTCTACTTGGGACCTTGCTACTTGTTGGAATGTCCTTCCCTAAAAACATCCACCCATGCCACTGAACCCTCTCAGGGCACGCTCCTTTGACATGTCAAACTGAGGAAGGTCAGGAAGTCATCTATTAGAAACTGGCCCTTCTCAGTAGTGGACCCATTGTTTTTAAATAGACTCCAGGTCAAACTTTGTCCCGCCATATGTCTTGGACCACAACTCCCACGGTCCTTTGCCATTCGCAATCTAAGCTTAGAATTCTGGGAGTTGTGGTCCAAAACATCATGAAGGCCGAAGTTTGGACATGCCTGCTTTAAGAGGATGCTCAAAACAAGGCTATATACTGAAGACTTTTATAGCATCTTCTCTCAGTGTCTGAGCGTTTTGATTATTCACATTTGTTATAATTTTAGTTCTTTCATGATTTATGGTAACATTGCTTTTGTATTAGTACATATGCATGGTATATTTTTAAAAATATCATTTGTGATTGATTTGATGCCAACAGTATGTAATTTTGGGTGTAAACGGCCCAGGGTAGTACAACAAAATCTGCATTTCTTGATGCTACTAAAAACCCTCCCAAGATGAATTCAAATGTAAGACGGGACCAAGAACTCCAACAGATCAATATTGTAGCCTATGCATGATTTTGTCCTATCTAAAAAGATAAACATCATAAAATATGTCTCAGTGGTTATATATAAAATGCCCAATGTTCACACTTTTCTAAGAAAACCTTCTGTGTCATTGTAAGATTCTGGTTATGTCCTCTTTTTTTGTCTTTCTTTCTTTCTTTTTTTTTTTTTGAGGATGAGACCTAGATACGTATTATTCCTTTGTACTTTTGGAAGCAATCAGGATATCATTTTGTGTGTCAAAGTTCATGACGGAAAGAATCCTAACTATTTTAACATCCCTATGAATGAAAAGGCCCAGCTTGATTAAAACTGAAACATTATGCGAAGTTTATGTTCTGTTGGAAAAGATCTGTTTTGGACGTACAGCCAAAATTTAAGTCTGAAGAAGCAATGAAATGTTCATGACTCAATGGCTGAAATCTTGTTGATTTGTGCACTAGAGCAGGGTAATTGAATGAATGGGGATTCAGTTAGTCGACTCCTGTCTAAGTTTCATTGCCTCAAATGGAGCTACTCTTAACTGCCAACGTACAGTAGAGTGGGGCCCCCTTATCTGTGGGCGATTGGTTTCAAGCCCACCTCCTGCAGATGCTGAAATGGCAGAAGATAGTAAACAGCCTCCCTGCCCTCCTGTCATGAGGTAAAGGGAATCTCTTGGGGCAAAGGGGCCTCTGATCCATGCAAAAGCAAAACCCTGATGGGAGGCATGAGAACAGAGGCCACGACCTCCACCTGGGGAGGGCCATATGTCTGCATGCCATCGCCTCCCGTGCTCTCACAGCCACCTAAATGCAAAGCCAACGGACCCAAAATGCTGCCCTAGAGTCACCCCCATCCCACCTAGTTTACACTGCTAACAAGTGCAAAGCCCCGTATTTTTTATTTTTATTTTTCAACTTCGTGTAAACCAGCAGGCAGGAGAAGCGCCACTGCCACCACCCAGGAGATAGCTCACAAGAGGTGAGGCCTTAAGTGTCCAGAGACCATGGGATGTATTCGTCACATCACCACTCCCTCTAGTGGCCAGTTCTGGTTATATGTGTGTGTGTGGGGGGGGAAATCTCGAGAATGATCCCCCTGTACTTTTACCATAGGACCTCACAATTACTCAGTTTGACTCAGTGGAATTTACGAACGAATTGACTCACCCATCTGATTGACTCACCCAACTGACTGATTCACCAAATCAATTCAATGGACCTCCTTTCATGCTATTTAGTACACTAAGCAACAGAATTTTGGCCAGTCTTCCAAAACTGCTGAGCAGCTTTAGCTGCTTTGGGTTGGACTAATGACCACTGTTGCACAACATACTCCAGATTATGATGCGTGAATGACTTCCTGATTCTTATTGCTGAGGTGCCTTGAGCTTCAAATGCAACAAATGTAAAGGTTCTAGCTGATGTGACAATGCTGTCAAGTGTTAACATTGTATGAATCAGTTAGTGGATCATATAAAGGCGCATACATTGGATTTCTATAACACTACCTATCTGAATCAATAATCCATGATTAAAACAAGACCAGCTTGCTGGAAAGAGATTACGTAAATCAAAACAGTATCAGTGGGTATTAGTGATGCTAAAGCCAAGTAATACGATTTATACAAGACTTACAAGAAAATTGGGGGTTATGATTACAATAATCATAAAGACATAATCAGAGGAGGACCTTCTATTGGTCCCACTGCCAGCGCAGGCACAGTTGAGGGGCACACGACAGAGGGCCTTCTCTGTGGTTGCTCCCAGGTTATGGAATGCTCTCCCTCAGGAACCCCACATTTTAAAGTCAATATTACCAATCATGACTGAATCCCCAATTGCCATTTTTAAAAATTAAGATAATTTTAATGTTCTACATGTTTTTGACTATTCAATATATTATAATTAGTTTTATAATTTAATTGTGTTGAATATATATATATATATATATTTTAAAAAATTATTTTTAATACTATGAACCACCTTGAGACCCCTGTTTGGGAAAAGGCAGCCTATAGAGAAGATAAGATTAAAATAAAATTAAAATAATAAGGACTGGAGGTTTCAGTTTGGGGTTTGTTTGCTTTTTGCACAAAATGTTCCGAAACTAGCAAAAATTTTCATAAATTTGACACATGGATCTTAAGATTTAAAAGATAAATAAAACACATGATAAAAGTGAGCCCCAAACCAGATGTTAAGCGCAATTGCGTCTTTCTTGCTATTAATCCATTTTCCTTCTTATAGAAGGATTTCTCCAGAGGGTGTGCCTCAGGAATCAGATCTTCAAATTAAGCCTGTGGTTATCTTTTAACAACCATATCTATTTTATATATTAATCATATCACAAATCTAAAACAAAGCATGGTAAAGGCAAGGTATGTAGGTGATAAAGGTCTCATTCTATGAGGAAAAGGCATCTTTGCACCACATTATGGGAACGCCCCTCCTGAAGACTTGGTAAATTTATATCTAGATTTCTTTTGTGGGGCCACTCAACCAGGAGCACACATTTGAAGGCTTAGCTCTTAGAACTCTTTGACTCCCCGTGCATTCACTTATGCTTGTATTCCCATTGTTTATAACTTTATACAAAGTTATGAACAAGTATGTAAGGAATACTCTTAAGCTTTCTCACCTTCACTGAAAAAGGATGCTTTATTATCAAGTGATCATGAATTGTTAGCTGCTGGATGATATTTTTTTGCTCATGGATCACTGAAAAGATCAGTGCTCTTTCCATCAGCAGCTAAAAAGAGAGAATAGTAAGATTTTTGTGCCACCCCTTACATAGTCCCCCCCACACACAAAGAAACTCCAGAAATGCACAAAACTCTCATAATCTCACCTAGTGGGGAGAAAAAAATGGCAAGAATGAAGTGAGATATTTGCATGTCAAATTTTGACCAAATGCAGCCAAACTGGTAATGAACACAAAAGGAAGTAAGAACAAATTTGCTTAACAGAGTGCTTACAAATGTAAAAAGCAAAGTTTTTTTAAAAAAGATAGACCTCAGAAACTTTAAACAGAAAAATGTTACCATGTTATTTTCAACCTTATTCAACTCCACTCCAAATCTTGAGCATGAAAATTCGTCAGCTGAAACAGATGCCCCCATCTCACTAAAATGTAAAAAAGGTAAAGGTTCCCCCTGCACAGGCATTCTAGTCGTGTCCGACTCTAGGAGCGGTGCTCATCTCCATATTCAAGCTGAAAGAGCCGGTGTTGTGCAAGTCCATAAATATGGTTGCAATATATTTCAAAAAGTGTTAAAATTGGGTTTAACCTTTCAGCACAACATAAACAAACAATCCCTATTTCACTAAAAAGGAGAATACCACTACCAAAAAAAGGGGTATAGAAAAAATTGTCGCATTCTAACTATCAGTTTGAGTTAAGAAAACATAGTTCACAGTATTATTTTATAAAAGATAACATGCCTTTAAATAGTTGAGCTCCAGAATCTAACAGGTGTCCTCTTTCCCAAAGACAAAAAAGGTGATAATACTATGTTATGCTTTGGTAATCCAACACACATTTTCATATACAAGAAAGAATATAGTGTTATCAAATATCAACCAATTCAGTGTTCTCTTTTGCCCTGTGTCAGCTCTAGAAACATTTATGGGCACAGTGATCATTTTCATTTGCTTGGAGCCCACAACAAAATCATCCATAACAGAATATATTGCATCTAGCTCAGCTACATCATACATATATTATTCCTACATGTTATGCAAACAAATGGAAGGTTCTGCAATCACTGTTATGCTGGCAGGGCACAACCACAAGAAAATAAAATAAAATAAAGTGAATTTGGGAAGAAAGCAGAGACTTACGGAGTGTAAGCTTTCACTTTCGCGAAGGCAGGCGGTTTGGAGTTCCGATTTCAGAGCTGCAATGTGTTGCCGATGGGAAGTTATTTCTCTTTCTAATGTGGCAACTCTGGAGCTCACAAGCTGGTAGACCTCCATAAAGCTTACAATCATAGCCTGAATGGAAAAGTAAAAAGAATCCCTATTACCTATAAATGCTGTATCAAGTCAATGCCAAACCACATGTTTCTGAAAATGCACTGTCCTGTTTATTTGGTACAAATCTACTGACACGGAGAGATATTTGAATGCTTTGTGAAACAGAATGCCAGCGCTCATAATTTAAAATACATATGAGTTTCTATGTGTTTTTACTAATATTGCAAGTGGTGTTGTGCTAAAAGGGGAAGGTATTTTCTTTCTAGTACAGCATTTCAAAAGCATTCTGATGAGTAAACAGAGCACTTGGACGCCACTTAAACTCATAACGTGGCTAATTTCGTTCTGCCAAGCCACGAAGAACAGCAAAGGTAAGTACGAACAATTTTCAAAATGAATGGAGTGGCTAATTCTCCCAACTCACCTTTAAAAAGAATTAGATTTAATTTGGCATGAAACGAAAGAAAGGTACAGACCTCTGAAAGTAAATAATCTGATTACAATATAGCTGGGAAAATAATTCTGCTCAGGTATATAGTGGAGGAATGTCCCAGCCGTGTAATATTGATCAGACCAATAATAAAGTTAACTGCACTAGAGAGGATAAATGATTTGGCAGCGCTGATAACTTGATATCTGACCTAAATAGTATAACACTGCTGGGATTATTAGACTTTTTTACAACTGGTTAATCACATTTTATAGGTTATAGTTTCCCGCTAAAGTGACTTATACTGATTTTTCCAATGCGAGAACAGGATTAAGGCTGATAAAAATTCTATTTCTTCATTGAGAACATGTGAAGATAAAGGAAGGAAGGAAGGAAGGAAGGAAGGTTTTCAGTACCCAGATTTTTGTCACATAAAGTAACTCCACAATTGAGGATGTTCAGGCTAGGAAACAAGAAGAACTGTCTGTAAGAATATAAGACCCCTTCTGTATTAGAAGAAAGCAAGGATATAAAATAATGTTTGTCAATGCTTTGGCCAGAATCCTCTTACTTTGTGAGCTGAATGTTCTGCTATCAGTGCCTTTGCTATCACATAGGCTACAGATCTCTTTAGTATAAATTAAGCCAGGGTGCCCAAACTGTTTGTAAGGAGGGCCAGATTTGGTGGCTGAGAATGTGTCAGGGGCCAGTTGCTCCCCGACCCTGCCACCCCACTGCAAGCCCCACCCACTGACCCCTTGCAACCCACCTGCTGGAAGGAAGGTGGGACCAAGGGAGGGAGGGAGGGAGGTGGAAACCAAGAGAGGAAGGAAGGAAGGTGGGGAACAAGGAAGGGAGGGAGGGAGGGAGGGAGGTGGGGACCAAGGGAGGGAGGAAGGAAGGAAGGTGGGGACCAAAGGAAGCATAGGGAGCCATGGCCACAGGTCGCTCTTTGGAAGAGGCAATCTGTGTGACCTTGCACCCCCCCAAGCTTCCCAGCGGTGGCGACGGCTCGCCCGCCAGCCCACCCCAAAGCTCCTTGGTGGTGGCAGAGGCCCGCTGGCCCCCTGCAGTGCTGGTGGCGGCAGACTGGCCGTCCGCCCAGCCGCCCAAGCTTCCCAGCGGTGCCGGTGTTGCAGCCTGCCCGATCGCTGCCCCGCGTGTGCGCCCAACCTCACAATGTTCCCGGGAGTGCTGGTGGCAGCGGCCCGCCCGTGCACCACCCCCCCCACCCGCGCGCCCAGCCTCACATGGTTGCCGGCGATGCCGGTGGCAGCAGCCCGCACGATGGCTGGCCGGCCGGCCGGCCCAGCCCCACAAGCTTCCCAGTGGTGCTGGTGGTGGTGGCCCGCCCCCTCGCCCTCCCACCCAACCCCACAAGCTTCTGCTCACCGGCCAGCCTGCCCACCCAGCCCCTCAAGCTTCCCGGCGGTGTCAGTGTTGGCGGAATTTTTTTTTTTAAAAATGGGGCGAAGGAGGCGGAGGGATGGGAGGGCCAGCCAGCTGCGGGCCGCTCAGAATGGCCTGACGGGCTGGATTTGGCCTCCGGGCCGGACTTTGGGCAGGCCTGAGTTAAGCTTACATTTACACAAGGAGTACTGAACACCTTCCTACATTCTGGATACCAAGATCACTTCCTCTGCTTACATAGCAGAACACTGCATGAGCTTAAGGGAAATAGGATTTTGGCCCACACTCTTGTTCATTTAGCCCAAGGATATGCAAAATGTGGTGCTAAGGCTGCCCGTGGTCCCCAAGCCTCTTTCTGCAGGTTCCTCTTCTTCTGATGACAACAACAACTCCTGGAGGGGGAAACTGGAAATGGAATTTTAGCCACTGCTGATTAAAGTCTTTCTTATCTGGCTAATGACTTCAGTTTGTCCACAACGCCTGTGTGGAGTATTCAGGAACTAGACTACTTTCAAAACTTAGCTTCCTTGGATAGTACCACGTACCAACCGAAGGCCAAAAACCCAAGGATGCAAAATGGCCTTCAGTACAGCATACTATGGATGTTGATGGAGGATGCCGGAATATCTGGAGCACTGAGATGTGGAATATAGCAGAAAAAATACAATTGTATGGGTTTTACAAGCAGGTTGATTAAACTAGTCCATCACTCTATCTGCTACGCACACCGGAGTGAGACATAAGCCACCTTTAACGCTACATGAACAATGCAAATAATCATAGCTATAATAACAACTGAATATACCAGGCACATTATTTTTATTTTGACAGTCATGGTGCACAGTACCATTATGGAAATGTCTTAGTAACAGAAGATATAAACACAGCTCTTACAAACTTTCCATACTCAAGGAGACTACTCAAGGAGATTGTACACCTGAAAATCCTTGCAAGATGGCACAAACAACAATCACTGACATTACTTTAAATTAAAGACTTTTTTTAAAAAATTGGGAAAAGCAAAAGCAAGGAAGGCACCTCTTGCTTGTTCTTTCTCTAACACACATCCAATACCTATAAATATCAGGAGGGGATTCATGAAGACATTGGTAGGGTCATACCACAGTTTGTAGTAACTATACAACTATAAGCTTAATGATCCATTCACTAATGGTTTCCCCCAAAATAATACATGAAGGGCCTTTATACACGACCCCTAAACTCCGCAGCAAATGGCTGCAAACTCCGGACCTTACAAGTGTTTTCCCACCAGCTCCGGAGTTTGCAGGAAATTAAGTGCGACCCCGCCCACCTAAGCGCGACCCAGCTGCACTTTCTTGTACCTGCTTGAGGTGGGTGAAAATCCCCAGGTCCGGATTTAATCTGGTCAGTGCGGGGCTCTCCTGGCTTCTGCTTGTGTTTTTTTTTTTGCCTCCCGCCCCTTTAAGAGAAGAGGTGGGAGGAAAAAAGCAAGCAGAAGAGAAACGGAAGAGAAACAGAGCTCCGGGAAGCTCCTCCAGGTGAGCTGCATTTTTTCCTCTCTTTCTCTGGTGGGGAGGAAGGAAGAGCAACGAACCCCTAAGATCTTTGGTCCGAATTTAAGGGGCCAGCGGATCTTAGGGGTCGTGTGAAAAGGCCCGAAGATATCTACAAGAGGTGTGAAGAATGGGCAGGAGGCATGCAATTTTGGGTACAGAGGAGGACTTGGAATAAGGGAAGCACTAGTCTATCTACATGTACCATATATCGGTAAAAATATAGCTGATCATTCAAGTAAATGTGTGTGTGTGTGTGTGTGTGTGTGTGTGTGTGTGTGTGTGTGTGTGTGATGCCGTTACAGTCGTGACTGACTCTTCGTGACTCCATGTCCATGGAGTTTTCTTGGCAGGAATAGTTGAGTGGCTTGCCAGTTCCTACTCCAAGCGGCTACAGCCCCTGGTATTCCCTGGTGGTCTCCCATCCAAGTACTAACCAGGGCCGACCCTGCTTAGCTTCTGAAATCAGGCGAGATCGGATGTGCTTACAGGAAAATAACTGAAGGAGGGCGAAGGTGGTCTTGGCTCAAAAAACGTGCAGACCATCTAAAATCAGGGTGGCCATGATACGCTCCAAGCTCTGGTAGGTTAAACACAGGAAGAATGATGAAATTGACTGCAGGATTCATGCCTCATTAGAATTTTGGATTGGTATATTCAGTAAGTATAACTGCATTTGTAACTAGAGGGGGGAACCAAAACTCACTATTCCAGGGAATACTGAATTTGGTAGATTTTGCCCAATGCTGCCTAATTGTCAATAAAACTCAGACTGTTCTCATACATGAACATACTGTAGAGTTTGAAATTCTTCACTTCTGAATGATGTCAATGAAAGGAAAAGTGGAACTAAGGAGGCTGATTAAATTGAGTGGATAGTAAAGGAGGAGGACACAAAGCCACAAGAAGTAACAGCCTTTGTCATAAGGACAGAATTCCAGATAGTTCACATGCCAAGTGGTAGTAAATGTGCTTAATCAAGGAAGATGAAGAAAATATAATGTCACAAACTATTCTGTATTTTCCCTTTTTTCTTTTTAACAGCAGGACAAACTGTGTTCTTTTTTATATATATTTACAAAAGAAAGAAAGAAAGAAAGAAAGAAAGAAAGAAAGAAAGAAAGAAAGAAAGAAAGAAAGAAAGAAAGAAAGAAAGAAAAGAAAGAAAGACTGAAGATCACTGTTTATACTTTCTAAACTTCACAGAGACAATGTCATCTTATTTAGCCATTAAAAACGGTGGCCGTTATGAATCCTGCTTTAATCCAATTTAATCTCCCTAGTGAAAGTTAGACAGGACTTCATACATTTTAATTTGGAAAGTTCCTTGAGGTAACATTTTCTGCTTTCCCAAAAGGAATTAAGGAGTTTTCAGTATCAAGTGTTCAGAGCCTCGTATTTAAAACTCAGTAGAAAGATGGTATTTCCAGTACTCCACTTTATTTATTAGTCGGCTGCCAGAAACTGACTTACTGCTGACTCAGCGTAAAGTATCCTATGGGATAATTAAGAAACACTGAGATTTCTATTTCGAAGGGGGAAATGTTCTTTACTGGAGGCTGACTATAAATGGAAGGGTCTATAAGGCTTAAACCGCAGGATTCCCCTTTTGTTCTCTAAAATATTGCACAACTTCAAATTTTGAAAACTATTGTTAAATCGTTTCTTCAATTTAGGATTAAAGATTGCTTATTTGCTGTTTAGCCCTTTCCACTGACGCAGTGATAATCCAGTGTTATGGTTTATTTGAGCTCTTCCCTGCCTAACAAGGAGATTTTCCAGAATCTTTGGCTTTGTCACACTTTGGGCTGAAGGAGTATCAGCCCCCAACTAGAGAAGACCTACTGAAACTAATGAAATCTATGTTACTTATATGACCAACAAGCCCCATTCATTTCAACAAGTCTACTCTAATCTGGACTAACACTGGATTTCACCTTTAGTCTTCAGTAAGATATTGAACTGAACAGCTAGCTTAAGGGGTGAAAGTAGGCATGTACTCTTGGGAGTTCCATTCAAAATTGCAACTGATAATTTTTGCTCCAAGGGCTTTGGACCCATAGTGGTTAAATGGAGATTGCATGAAATTGGCACGTATGGGGAGAGAGTAGATTTGGGAGCTTAGTCTCCGCATGTGATGGCCCCACTGGTTGTGCACTAAGCCCACCGGCTTGTTGTCACCTTCCATCTGGTGAAGACCTGCTGGAAGGGACATACCTGGTCAAAGGTGGTGTGTCCATGCCTTCCCTGCAACCAATATCAATGGGCTGATTTGCACACTTCCAGCTACAAACCTTTGCACATTCTAAATTCCAGTGTTGTGTGTCCTACTTCTCTAGTCACAGCTGCGCTCCATCTCTTTATGAACATGTGTAAATGCAGTCATGTCAGGTATTTATACTTTTTCATAGAGAAGAACGTCTTGAAGCATATTCTTCTGAAAGTCCCTTATGATAAATAAAATTACTGTTTCACCTTTCTATGGGACTCATCTAGCAATTTTAGATACTGGGCTCCAAATTCTTCATTCCCATTATTTTGGGCTGCCTCAACTTGACAAGACATTCTAAAGAAGAATTTCAGCTCCCATGAGATTCCACTTTTCCAGACAATGGCAAGAAAATGATTTTTTTCCCCTTCTTCTTCTCAAGCATTCCATAATGTTCACAAAATGTGGATCTGCACAAAACTGGTGCCTCCGCTCTTTAAGAAGCAAAGCCAAACAGACACACAAAAAGCGACCACAGAACGACAGATGAGTGCTTAAAGAGTGTTAAAAGCACACCTTCTCTAATGGTTCTAATTGACACAAGACCATACAACAAGGTGCCAGACACTGCCATTTTGTACCAGTTGTGTTGTTTGTGCTAAAGAACTATCTGTGTTAAAGTGCTCACTTGTGTAATTTTACTGTATTTGCACAAAAATCCTTTTGATTTTTCATTTTCTTTTCTTTTGGAAGATACAACACACTATCTTCCTGTCCCAAGGGGCAAAAATAGTAATTCTGCAGTTCCTCACCTTTGACTACAACAATGAGGCAAGTGAGGATTTACCCTGCACATCATCTGTAGAATATGTGCCTGTAGGACCTGCAAAAGCGGCATGAAAATGTGTGTGCAATACCATCCAAGTTCATGTTCAGCTTACTTTTGTATCTTTGCAGTTCAATCAGGACTGACAAGTAGCAAAGATGTTTTCTTCTTCAATGGAGAAGTGGAAATGAGAGAGAGAGAGAGATCTGCAGGGTGCTCAAATTTTCAAGTTTAAAAGGAAAATTGTGTTTTTCCTTGCAGATTGGTTTAGGTGCTTCCAAACTATACATACAGTATGTATTGACTGATCTTGGGTGTGCTTCTTGATCTTCACCAATGTTTTTAAAAGTTACTTTCTTGGATGACAAAGAATGAGGAATCCACCAGCAGCCAAGATTGGTTTACAATTCTGGGCATCCAAGTTCAAAAGAGCAACCTTTTGCAGAAACACCTCTGGTGTGCATGCATGTCTCTTTCACTTAAGCTCTCTGCTTGCCTTCTTGGGAGATTAGGAAGCCTCAGATTTGGAAAAGGTGTCATTTGCCCAGTGATAGTGCAAGACACCACTCACGCCAGAGCGTAAAAGTGGTCTGCTTATATACCTCCCCATACCACTTCAAGTAGTCTCTGGGCGGTTTACAGTGTGTTTTTTAAAATTATAGTATGCAGGCTACACATTGCCCCCCCCCATCCCCAGCAAGCTGGGTACTCATTTTACCAACCTCGGAAGGATGGAAGGCTGAGTCAACCTTGAGCCGGCTACCTGGGATTGAACTCCAGGTCGTGAGCACAGTTTTACCTGCAGTACAGGCATTTAACCACTGCGCCATGGGGCTCTGAAGCATCTGCTGCTTTCCTCTTTCAGGGACAAGGCTTCTCTGTCATATTATAGGCAATTCAAGATGATTTTTCGCCACCCAGAAGCAGCTTTTTTTTTGGGAGTATAAAGGGGCTGGAAAAAAAGAGAGGAAGATCTCCTGGGTCAGAAGAAATTCATTTCTGATCTCTGGATGCCACACACTGATCTCACAACTTACAACATATATACAAATGTTACAAGAATGCAGAATCCTAATTTCTCAGTGAATTGGCAGTCCTGGAATGAAAAGAACAATTGAAACTAGTCACCTATCATTATTATTTTTAAAAAAGACACCCTTCCCACAGAGGCACGAGTGATACTGTTCTTTATTAGAAAGCAATCAAGTCTTCCTGAAAACTATATGGCAAGCATTTTTGCAACCCAGACAGATTCATATGGCACATTCATTTAAAAACCCCAAATCCTTTCCAGACTGAGGACTATTGTAAGAATGTTAGTGGGGCAGAAAGCCTAGCCACAGCAAGTCTAAAGGCCAAAGAATTTTAATTTTAAGCATTAAAAAGCCATTTTAAATTGAAACACAGGATGGAAGTTAATAAAGTCTAAAACATACATTGGACTGCCAATTTTAGAGTAGAAACAGTAATGAATTACTCAGGAGCAACCAAATGTAAGGAAGCAATAAGAGAACAAATCTGTTCCCACCGTGACCTCCTTCCTGTCCTTTTAACCTTCTTGCCTTTCTATTACAAATTCTTTGTTTATAACCAACCAGCTTACCATGGTGGTAAGCTTTATACCAACTTTCAGAGCACTGACCAAAAAAAAAAAAAAGACCTGTGTACTGAAAAGTATTTCCAGAACAACATCAGCCAACTAAATATATAACATAAACATCCCAGTTAATTGGTTCCAAATTGCGAAGTAAATTAGATACTTAAGAGATTAATATAGAAGGGGCCTCTGGGATGCCCACCGAGAGGGAACAGCAATCTCTTCGCTGTCTACCACACAACTGCAACTAACTAGTTTTGAGCCTGAGAAAATAAAATAAAATTGTGCCTGGCTCTACTTTCCTAGCAGCTAATTTGGCAGAAAGGTATTTCTTTATTATAATTAAAACTTTTGGATACCCCCTTGTAAATAGGAACAAGGTTAATGTTAACACGCTATTTATTTTGATCTGCATACATAATCAACTAATGTATACACGAACATGTAGTATGCCATTTAAAAGCGCGTTCCGTTTATTTAAATCTTACTTTCCCCTCATCATTTTACATACCTTCTCCTGCGTGTGTGTGTGATGTGCCGTCAAGTAGGAACCAGTTTATGGCAATGATAATAGGGCTCTTGTGATCAGTGAGATACTGTATTTAAGAAATGGTTTTATCAGATGAGCTTCCATGGCCAAGTGGAAATTCAAACCCAGGTCTCTTGAATTCCTAGTCCATTGCCCTGCCCTCTATACCATGCTATAACATTGCTTAATTTATCCACTTTTTCTAAGTATCACATTCCTCATGTAGACTCCCAACAGCTGTCTTTTGTTACTCTTCCCTAACAAGGTGTTTCAGACAGTTGCAAAGTCTGTGGAAATCTAGACATAAGGTCTCAGATATCTTCTTTAATGTGACACTTTGAATAGAAGGATAAATGTTTATCAAACCCAATCATACATGTGTACAAAATGGGCGTCTTGATAACTCTACCGTCCCACTCTAATGATGACGATAGAATACATGTACTATACAATATTTGTCAAGTACTAAAGTATTTTAAATGTTCAAGTCTTCGTCTCACCAGACATACAAGACCATTTGTGTAAGATGACTTTTGTGATGATTTTTAACAATTTTGACAATTAACATGACTGTTTCTTTTCCCGGCCTTTCCTGAGGCTGCAAAGCAACCACTGTTCTCAAAAAGAGGAGAGAGAAAGGAGAAGCAAGCAGCAATGAAATACATGACATTGGAAATTCACAAGGTTTAGCTCATTTTGATTTTTTAAATAATACACTTTTCAGTTGTCTCCACTGAAGAATCTCACCACACCAACCGGGGTTCTTTCTCATGTGTAAGAATTACATGTGAGCAGGAACGTGTTCCCTGCAGCCATGCCACATGCAGAAAACAGTGACTGAGAGTGGAGGGGCTGGCATCCACCCTCTAAGCCAGGCATGTCCAAAGTCAGGCCAGGGGCCAAATGCAGCCCATTTTCAAATTCTGAGCCGCCCATGGCCTCTTCTTCCCGCTGGCTCAGCCTGTCACGCATCCCCACCAGCTGGCCTCTCCCCATACCGGATGGAGGCGTCAGTCTGCAGTTTTACGGTTTGCCTGCCCTCCCTGCCTCCGTCCATCCCCCTAGCCACTCGGCCAGCCTACCCATCCCTGGCTCCGTTGCTGCAGCGTCCTCCCCGCCTCCTTGTATGTTATAGAGACTTATCCAAAGTCTAGCCCAGGAACCAAATGCTGCTGAATGGATGGCCCCCACACATTTTAACCTTCACCAAATCTGGCCCTCCTTGCAAAATGTTTGGACACCCCTGCTCTAAGCTCAGTGGACTTCCATGGGAAATGTATGACTGAACAGGGCTACTGAATGTGTCCTTTTCCTAATGGTATGGAGTGCCTGGGATAGCAGATATATAGGTATGGATGATATATTTCTGCATCCCTCAGCTTTGCCCACCCAAAGCAAGTGGCCCCACCCTTGCTATGGCTCTGTTCCATGAGAGCCATATGAGTTCCAATGAGAAATAGCTAAACAGGAAAAGTCTATGGATAATAGCAGCATTAACACACATTTATCTAATCTGCATGTGCAACAGGTTTTAAACTGGGGAGAAGTTTTTAATAAATCAGAACACAGTCCGACAGTTGGTATTTTCATTAAGATTCAACAGGATACTTCAGTATCTAACTACCTGTACATCACTGCAGGAACTGCCTTTGCTGCTTTTTAGTGCTTAAGTCTCCATGGGGCCAAAGCCAAGTTACAGACCGGGTTGTTAAGAGTACCCAGAGAGCTGAGGATGAAAGCAAAGGTCACTGATTCAGGAAGAAGCAATGGGACCCAGTGAAAGTACACTACTGGATCCTAGCCATTACATTTTGCAGAAGGGGTCAAATGGTTTGAAGATTAAGGCATAAAATAAGGGTTAAAAATATCTTTTGGATCTAACTAAGCAACATCAAAAAGTCGTCCAAGGCATTTTCAAGACTGGAAATGCTTGAGGGAATACCATAGGAAATGCATAGATCTTAATGTACAAGTTGCTAAAAGAGTTCTTGGTAAGGTGTTGATGTGTTTATTATGCTTTCATTCATCCATGGGGATTTATAGGGAACATTCTTTACTGCATATTTGCCTGAGAATTCTTGACATGTAACCTGGTGAACAGGGGAATATTCTAGGCTTAAAGAAAGGAGTCGACGCATTAGGTATTTCCTGATCAGCAGGAAAGATACAGTATCTTAAAAGACAAGTACTAAATGCAAAATGGAAATTGGCCAGCTGCTATGTTTTTGAGTGAACTGCTTGTGGACATGTAGGTGAATATTTGTGAAAAATAAAACATTAGCAATACCTATGACAGTAATACCCTGTTTCCCCAAACATAAGACATGTCTTATATTAATTTTTGTTCCCAAAGATGCGCTAAGTCTTATTTTCAGGGGATGTCTTATTTTTTCCATGAAGAAGAATACGGTACACATTTATTGTTATCTTATTATTGGGAAGACCTTATTTTCAGGGTGATGCCTTATATTTCAGTGAGAGGCAAAACTGTAAGTAGGTCTTATTTTGGGGGGATGTCTTATTTTTGGGGAAACAGGGTAGTCATCAGAATAATTAGCCATCACACTTGTAATATCATTACTCCCATTGCAATATTTCTTTCCTCTAGTTATCAGGAACATAAGGGCTTTTTTATAACTAGCAGCAATTTTAATAAAAGCTTCTAATGGCCAGAATCCTGCTGGTAATTTCTTCCAGTGTAAATTCAATGGCATAAATCACAGGAGTGAGTGACTGCAAGCCCCCGTTGTATTACTTGCTGTGTGAATGGTGTGTGACAAGAATTACAAGTGACAACTCATGTAGCCAAGGCAATTTGGATTTCCCATTGACATCATTGCACTTACATCCGTATAAATAACCAACAGAATTCTGGCCAGTACGTGGTAACACGTGGTTTCAATTTTATAACAATATTTATCTCAACCCAGTTAGATACTTCAATCATTACTTGGCAGTGAAAAAAACTTTAATTTAGGCAAAGTTTATTGAATAGATGCAGAGAAAATGAAAAGCAAATATAAAACTTCCACTAACAGACACATGTAAAATTAAATCATGAAGAGACAAATAGGGAGATAATACAAAAAGATGGAAGTCCATGTCCAAAAATTAGAACATAACTCTAAAATGAAAAGGTTCTATTTCTTTTTATGTAAGGAAAAAAGAAGTGAGGGAAAAATCCAAATTAATGTTTGCCTTTTAGGCTTTCAGCCTTCAGGAAATTCCTGAACTAAAAAGAATGTTAGTAGGTAATAAATTTACCTAAGGGCAATATACACAAAGAGATGAAAAGGAACAAGAGAGGGAATAATAAATGTACTTCAGAAGAATGTGAGCCTAACTTTAATGTAGCAAACTACTGGGACGAAAATATGGAGAGACTACAAATGTTCTGTTCAGTGTGACGTTTGGCCATGAAGTGGCCCAGGAAAAGAACATCTGCTAGTCAAACCAAGACAGTGCTCTAATTATTCCATAGAAAAGCTTAGCCATTCCCAACATGTACCAGTCTCGTTCATTTTCTTGTCATTTAGAGGTTTTGCTTTATTTGTTTTTTGTTTTTGTTTTTGTTTTTGTATGCTCAGTGTGGTGTAGTAGATAGAGTGCTTGGCTAGGACTCTGGAGGCCATGGGTTCAAATCTCCACTCAGCCATGGAAGCTCACTGGGGATGTAGAACTGGCAAAAGCCACTCTGTAAATATCTTACATATCTTGAAAGTCCAATAGGGTTGCTATGAGTTGGTTTCTGATTCAAAGGCACAGAACAACGTACAGTGGTACCCTTACATAGGAGCAGCTCGGCTTAAGAGCAATTCGACTTAAGAGCAGAAAACTGTTGGTGTTTTAATTGCCGCCTTACAAATTTTAGATACTGTATGCTCTGCTTAACTTACAAGTTTTTCCCCATTGTTTTGATTTTTTTAGCTTATTTTTTCAATTTTTTTAGATAGGTACCCCAACTTAAGAGTAGTTTGACTTAAGAGCATGCATTCGGAACAGATTAAATTCGTAAGTTGAGGCACCACTGTATTTATTTATTTATTTATTTTGCAATGCATGATTGACACTCCCAACTATCTACACTTGCAAATCTTTGAGAGACAGCTAGTAACATTTAGTATCCTAGATCAACACCAGTGCAAGGGCAAAAGGCTCTGGTTCTTTAATGCATATTAATGGGAAGTGAAATGTTAAGAGAAAAGGAGAAAGCTCATTGAGAGTCATACATTTTGCATAATAAATGCCTCAACAGAAAGTGCAAACAAAGAAGAGATCCACATGGTCTCACTTTCACCATTTAACTCTCTTCTTAAAAACAGCTGGAAAAATATGTGAAGTCGTTTTTCAGCCAAGGGCTGGAATCAGGAGTCCTATAGGCTATGTGGGCTCCTCGTGGCCATGTTTATAGACCCACAGCACCTTCCTCCCTAATTTACTGCACCAAAGGAGACAATTTTCTCTGCAGAAGGGGTGCATGGCTTTCCTCTGAAAGAATGTACCTCATTTTAGCTAAGTATGCCTTAGACCCCACAAACATTATCTAGCAAAAGACAGAGAACCCAAAAGTTATTTTTTTAAAAATGGCAGTGGCTTTGGGGCAGTGATGGGCAGGACCTGTATTTTGCAAGATTTATTCCCTCTTCTCCAGCCTGAGCAGAGGAGGGGATAAATGGTCCCCATACTGCCTGAAGTTTATTGCTCTAAGCCCATAATTCAGGCATGTCCAAACTTCGGTCCTTCTGATGTTTTGGACCACAGCTCCCAGAATTCAAAGCTTAGATTGCCAATGACAAAGGATTGTGGGAGTTGTGGTCTAAAACATCTGGAGGGTCCAAGTTTGGACATGCCTGCCATAACTGTTGCATCCAGGGGTGTGAAATTTTTGTCCCTCCAGATGTTATTAGGCCACAACTCCCATCATCCGTAGACAGCATAGTTAACAGTGGAGGGTAATGGGATCTGCAGAGCTTTGAAGTCACTAATTTATTTAGTTACTATTTCCTGCAGTAGCAGGAAAGAATGAAGTTACTTTTTTAATCTGTAACAGCCTTAGCTATACTATGCTACTTTCCATAGGACCAGAATGAGTGCTACTTGTTACCTGTGGTGATGGTGGCCTGAGGGATTTGTGAGTGGGTGGGTGGGTGGGGAGAGAAGGGTTATAATATGGCTGGTTCATTTTGGATTGCCAACTTCCACTGTCTTTCTTTGCAGAGGAGGTGTTGTACGGAGAAGAGAACTCAAAAGGGAGAACAGCAATCACCCGAGATGTCAATACAAAAGCACTTTCTCTAGTAGTTAGATGTTAGGTTTTTTCAGATCCTCGACTTCCACACGCAGCCTTCATACTCCGTCCTGTCGTCCTCCTCTCCCTTCAAAACAGGGGTCCTCAACCTAAGGCCCGGGCCCCGGATGCGGCCCCCCAGGGTGTTGAATCCCGCCTCCAGGACCAATTGCTGACCCCCCCACCTACTCCCTGCTTTGCGAGCAAGCAAGCCTCCACAGCTGCTGCTAATGCTGAGGCAGTTCAAAGCGGTGGGCTATGTCACTTCCCCCACTCCCTCCACCCACCACCCAGATGACTGGCACGCTGGCTGGTGGAGCAGTTCAAAGTGGGAGGGCCACGGCAAGCTCCCCTGCTCCCCCCACCTGCCGCCCAGATGGTTGGGGCACCAACTGCAGCCGAGTGGGGCAATTTAAAATGGGAGGGCTGCGGCAAAGTCTCCCACTCCCTCCATGGCCCCGAGGCCCCGCCTCTGCTCCTCCACCCCACCCACCTGCCTTCCTTGTGTGGCCGCCACTTGTGTTATTGTGGTTGTGAGGAAGGATGGGGGCAAGCAGAGGCAGTGCCAGCCGGAGCAGCCACAGGCTGATGGAGCGATGGACTGCAGGTGATCAATGGGAAACGGAGCTACTTCCCGGCCACCCAGCCCACTCCAAGTTGCTGCCTTGCTCCGTGGACTGAAGGAGGGAAAGAGGGAGTGCAGCCATAGCCAGAGGCTGAGTCCGCCGCCACCACCACCACTGGGTTAGAGAGCAGCAAGGAGGACGTGGCGAAGAAAGAAGGGAAGGGAAGGGAAGGGAAGGGAAGGGAAGGCCAACAGTGACCCGGGCTGGTTCCTGGGAGGCTGGTAGGGCTGCATTTATCCCCAGTTGGTGATGGGCAGGCTGGCGAGCCAGCAGAGCACCACAGCCTGGCTGGGCTCGGTGGCTTTGAGCCACCTGCCTCCCCTGCCTCCTTCCTGCCTCCCCTGCCTCCTTCCTGCCCCTCCCTCCTTCCCAGCCCTTGCTTCCTCCCTCCCTCACTTGCAGCGCACCAACTCAAGCCTGGTCGGGCCAGGCCAAGAGAGGAGGCAGCTTTCCTTCCAGGACGCAGCGAGGGCATGATGGCCAGGGCCATCACTTGCTGCCCTTGCCGCAGCTGCTGCTCCTCATTCTTAGTGGCCCCTAGGTGATGAAGGGCCTGAGTTTTCCTGGGCTGCCACCTCCTTCCCAACACAATGAAGGAAGGAAGGAGAGCCACTCCAGCTGCTGCCACTGTAGGAGGAGAAAGAAGAGGTGCAGCAGAGGGATCCCAGTGGTAGCACCTCAGGGAGGCGATCAGAAGCAGGAGGCATGCTGGGGCCCCAGAGACGCATTGATCATGGGCTGATCGTGGGGGGACTCAACCCACTTGCCCCTCCCTCCCCCCCTTTTCCCCCATGTCAGCCTTTTTTTTTTTTTACTGTGGTTCGGCCTCCAGTGGTTTCTGGGGGGGGGTGGACCTGCCCACTGTTTGAAAACTTTGAGGACCCCTGCTTCAAAACCCTTTGTTGTGGATCCCTTCTGGGCAAGCATTGCAGGGTGGGGCTGAATGGGACTCAAGGGAGAGAAGCAGAAGTGTGAGCACAGGCAAACACAGCAAGAGACAAAGTGCCATGTGCTAGAGCACAGACAAGGATGTGCATGCTTGAGCAAGTAGCATGTGAGAGAGAAAGGGTGCAAGGGACAGCATATATATGAAGGAGCAAGAGAGCACACATGGTTGAAGAACAAATGACAGCAAGTTTAGATCTGTGGCTTTCATAGGCATGGCACTTGGCAGGCAATCAGACTTGGTTGAAGTGACACTGAACAGAGAGCCAAGGCCGTGTGCCAAGTCCAACTTTGCTTTCTCGCATAAAAGACTGTAAGTGATTGTTAAAGCTGAATTTTAGAGAAGTTGTATTTGGGATACATGGAATCAGGAAAGCCTTAAAAATGCACTCCATTTCAGTCTTTAAAAATAATGACTGCCAGGCACTGGGTTAATGGTACACTTGAAAGATTCAAAAAGGGGTTCACCGTACTGGTTGCTTAAAGTATCTTATACAACCGCATTTGTGTACCCTGTGTCTGAACATGGAATTTCATTTAGGAGGGCCTCCTGCAATTCTTCCATACAACAAGAACTGGCAACCATCACAACAGGGATGCAATTTTAATTCCCAGTTGAGACGTTCAGGAATATGGCAGGCGGATACAAGCCTATAGAAACATATTCTGTTATGAGACTTCAATCTATACGCATCAGAAATGCCTGCATGTAGAATTCCAACTGACCTGGCACTTTCTTTATATTGTTACCTACAAATCCCGCCCTATCTCAAGCTCGATTCTTGTGTGTGGGGGTAGGGTTTGGGAAGAAAGCACCAAAGCAAATTCTGCAGTGTGTGCCCATCACAATATTTCCAATGCGCACTAAAGAGAACTTTCAACTTTAGGAATGGGTGAGCATTTTCCGCCGGTTTTCAAAGTAATGGTGATTATACCATAATCACAATAAGCAACACGTGAGTTATGTGAGTTACTTTTGCAAAAAAAGGTTATTGGCAACAGCAAAATTCTGCATGTGAGACCAACTGGTGAGTGACAGAATGTGCTGCTTTAAAAAAATCAACGGCATTCTGAACTCGGGTGTGAGGGAAGCCACCCTGAAGGGGCTGTGAGCAGGTGAGTGACACCTGCACTACAGGAGAAAGAGAGGGAAGAATGGTTGGAGAAGCAGAGGATGAGGAACGTACAGCCGCTCAGGACAGAGAAGCACAAGAAAGAGAGATGCTGTGGAAACAGTTTAATGACTCCCTGAAGATATTGGAAAAGGAGAAGGAGGAGGGAAGGGCTAAGGCCCCTGTTAAGACAGAGAAGGAGCCAGAAAAGGCGGGAAACCCGAACCAATCAGCAGTGGTGGAGGTGGGGTTTGGACAGGGTAGAAAGGGAACGCCACGTGTCTTGGCCCCAGACTGGGACTGGGTTTGGAGGGAAAACCCATGGATGGGCGACTGGGAACAAATGATTATGCCAAAGCCCGAGGCTGAAAGGTATAGAAGACGTGCCCATCGCCAAGGTTGTTCCTATTGGGGTGAACGGGAGGCCTGTGAGTACAACTGTAAGAGAAAGGAACTCAGGCGGGAACTGGCCTGGGAACAATGGCTAGCCAGGCTGAAGGAGGAGGAGAAAAGAACCGGGAAGATGCATATCGGGAGGGGTCTGACTTTGAGAGACGACTATCCCTTCAAATCCCGGCACCAGGAGCGTCCTGGACCCAAACTCGCTTTGGAGGATGGGGTGTAAGTGAGGGAGCCGAGCCTCTACGAGAAGGAGGGGAAGGAAAGTGGTGGAACCAAATCTCTCCAAGAGTAGGAGGGGGTCTGGACTTTTCTGTGTTTACTCCATCCTATGAATCTAAGAACAATCCCTTTACTGCTGATGTTAAAGATGTTGGAATGGTTATCAAGGAAAAGACCTCCCTTGTTGTGGAAGAGCAAAATAAAACACCCGTTTATTCTTTTAAATATGTGTCTTTATTGAATCCTGAAGGGCGGGCTGCCTGGGATAAGCAAGAACCCTCACATCGGGGCTGGAAGGCCATGCAGTATCTATTGCCATTAATGCATCCACATATGTGGAATCGAAGGACAGGAAAATCCCTCAGATGATTTCAGTTTGAAGATTTGCGAGAGGTTATGTTATAGGGGTGTGCCAAAGAATTTCAATTTCCCTCATAAGAGTACTTGTTAAAAAAAAATCAATGCTCCCCTTTCCCTGCCTGGATGCCTGATGGCTGCTACAGAAGAGTCTTTAAACTCTAAGGCATTTTCAGGCGTCAGACGCAGGCTCCTGGGAAACAACATTCAGCAGAACTGTTCTTTTGCAGCTGTTTGGTGCTTGCTTTAATGATCTCCTTTCCCCAGGCCTCATTCTGGGCTTCATTTATGTACGCCATACACAATTGAATGAAGAGAGCAACTCAAGTTCTAGTTTTTCTCCTGCACTCCAAAAGCATATGCAGTGGGTGCACTGGGCCTATCTTTGCCCGTCTAGTTTCAGTCTCAATTATGTTTTCCTACCCTACCCTTGCTGCCAAGGTGTCGATGGATACCCCACAGAAATGAAGCTTGCGGTTATATGCTAAATGCACCTCAAGTAGTAATAACATGATTTCCAATGAAAAGTAAAATTTAAGGGAGCAAGTGTTGATGCTGACAGATCTGAGGAAAAATGCTTCTACTCTAAACCACAACAGACTGGTACATCAAAGCTCTTGTGGCATTTATCACCAACTATAGCTGTCGTGAGAACAATGCTGATATTTCAAATTATAACTGTAATCTTATGTACACATAGTAAGGAAAAAGTTCCAGTGTTTAACAGGGCTTGCTTCTGAGCATATGACACTATTTTCATGGCAATAAAAATTAAAGGATGATGTATACAAGGAAGTAGGCCTTTCCCAAGTGGTCAAGAGGGGTGGAGGAGAACCCACACTCACCTTGCTGTTTCCCTTCCTTTCTGGCAGTCTTTTTTTCACTCTCCATGTCTTGAAGACTCCTCTGCACTTTGCTTTTGAAAGGATTGGGGCCTTCTTCTCAGTGGGGAAAGACTTGGGAGTTGAGTAACCCACTAGGTAAAAATATTCAAAATAAATAAATAAATAAAATAAAATAAGAAGTGCCTTTCCACACTGAAAAGAAGGCTTTGATTCCTGCAACAGCAAAGCAGAGAGGAGGGCAATCAAATACTCCAAAAAGAAAAGAAAACAGCAAGGGTTGGGAAACAGCAGGGAGTGGGGTGGAGGAGAATCCAAATTGACCTCACTGTTTCACTTCCTCTCCAGCAGCACTTGCTTGCCTTCCTCTCTGCTTTATTTTTGCAATGATTAAAGTCTTCTTTTCAGCATGCAAGTGCACTTCTTAATGGGCTGCTCAACCCCTGAGGCTTTCCCCACTGAAAAGAAGGGTCCAATCTGTGCAGAAAGCAAAGTGGAGAGGAGTCTTCAGAATGCAGAAAGGGAAGGAAACAGTGGGGGTGGGGTGGAGGAGAACACAAGGAGGATTTATTAATTTTAATATGGGGTCTTAAAAGTGGGGGGAGTCTAATATATGGCAGTGTCTTATAGCCGGAAAAATATGGTACTTGTTCATTTGACCTGATGAATATGATATATTAGAAAGCCCTCTATTTTAATTCTGCTTTGACTTTTTCAGGACAAAGCCTACTTGGTTGTTAACTAAGTCTTATAGAGCAAGTTTGAAACAGCTTTATTTTCTGTCTCTCAATATCTAAGTACAAATGAACAGACTAGATAGAGATGGGCACGAACTCCCGAACTGGTACTGGTTTGTTTTTTGACCAAACAGATATTTATTTATATTTATTTATTCATTTTTATACCGCCCATCTTCCCAAAGGAACTCCGGGCAGTGAACAAAGAGGGCAAGACAGACCCAAAAGGAACAATACATCAATTGAAACAAAAATAAAAAAACAATAAATAAGAGAATAAAATATAGTATATATAGATGTTTGGTGTTTCTGAGCCTCACCTCCTTCAGCAGGCACTCTTTCAGAGGCAGCAACCAGAGGGGGTGGGAGAAGGAAGCACTGAAAAATAGAGATGGGCAGAAACAGTGTTTCATATTTCGTTTGTGTCCATCTCTAATTTTTCAGTGCTTCCCTTCCCTCTGAATGAGTGCCTGCTGAAGGAGGTGAGGCTTAGAAGCACCAAACATCTGTTTGGTCGAAAAACAAACCAGTACCGGTTTGGCAGTTCGTGCCCATCTTTAGAACAGACTATTGATGTTCTTTTAGTCTTAGGATGGGGGTGGCCAATGCCAGCAGGTCTGGGGATGGTGGCGGTCAAAAGTTCTACCAGACACACCTACCGCCACTGCTGAAATTCAGTTGCAAACTGTATCAGGAAATGTCAGTGGTCAACTGGAAAGAGCCATTCGAATAAGCATGAATGAGTTTCCCTCCTTGTCTACCATTAACGTTTTTTAAAAAAATAGAGGAAGCGGTTTCTGCCACTTAAATTTGATGGCATGATATGCTGCCACATTTTGAACTTATCATTGAGGGCTGGGAGAGTAAGAACAGACAAAAGAAAATATTTTTTTCACCCAGCACGTTGTTAGTCTGTGGAACTCCCTGCCACAGGATGTGGTGATGGCATCTGGCCTGGATGTCTTCAAAACGGGATTGGACAGATTCCTGGAGGAAAAGTCCATCACAGGTTACAACCATGAGGGAGATGTATCATCTCCAAGCTTAAAACCGGGGTACCTCAAGGACCAGATGCAGGGGAGTGGTATCAGGAGACAGACATCTAGTCTCATGAGCTCCCAGATGCATCTGGTGGGGCCACTGTGAGATACAGGAAGCTGGACTAGATGGGCCTTTGGCCTGATCCAGCATGGCTCTTCTTATGTTCTTATGTTCATTTTCAGGAGTTACAAAAATGCCTTGAGGCCACGTGCAGCTCAGTTAACTTATGTCATCCACCCTGGCTTAGGGACAGGCCATAAGAAGAACTCGCTCTCCTTCAGACAGACATCTTATGTCACTCAGATGTGCCTGTGCTCTGTGTTATGATCTTTGAGGCCTAATCTTTAAGATAACAATGTCTGCATTTTACAGGCCTCTATTGCCTCAGTGAATTTATTTCAGCCAGGTCAGTTGTTGCTTTTTATTTTTATTTATATTTATTTCTCACTGTTGCTGTTTTACTGTATGGGTGATGTAGCTTTACACTGTTCAATTCATCTTAATATGACTGCATTAGCCACTTTGAATATATTTTTTAAATGAAGGTGGAAGACATACATACATACATACATAAATGATATAGTCTAAGAATTTTAAACATGAGAAGAAAATGGCCAGGTTATAATTTGGAAGCATTGCTTTGTTGGATGACAATTTCCAGCATTCTCTGGAAGGCTTCTGGAAGTTGTAATCCAAAACCCAAACACTTCCCAGCTCTGGCTAAGACCTTCGCTTATAATCTCTTTGTCAGATATTTTTAAAAGCAAGATGTAGTATTATGAGTTATACTGCTTAGCACAACTGGTACTAGTCTACCAAACTATATACATATGCATATGCAAGTCTTCATGCCATGGAATCTACAGTTTGAACAAGCATAGAGGAAGACAGTGAAGACATGGAAAATGCATTTAACTGGAATGTATTATACTGTATATCTGCCATTTTAATTAATAACATTTCAAAAAAATGTCTTTATTGTATGAATCTGGCAAAGGGATTGGAAGCCATTCAGTGAACAGAAAAAAGGGTGGAAATAAAATTGGAAGCAGAGGAAGGACGGAAGATGGTGATAATAAAGACGAAAACGGATACAGGGGAAAATCATTAAGGAAAAATATTATTTCCAAGGCTAGGCAGGCATACTGTTTAGTCAAGCTTTAAAGTGAGAGGAAAAGAGGATTAAACTTGATCTGAAGAACATTAAGGCCAGCCAGCAGCATGGCTGGAATAAAGAGAGAGAGAGCTCTGATGGTCAAGATACAGTTAGGCCTGTGAGAAACTGCTATGGACTAGCCTGATTTTTTATTTCAGACGCAGAAGTGCTGGTACGTTGTGACTCAGAAATGGGATGAATTGCTTAGTGACTGTCCTCTCACCCACCAATAAGTAGTTCAGTTCACTGTCAAAGGAGAGGTCAGTAGTAGAAGAATAAAGTTCACCCACTGGGCTACCCATTTATAGTAGTGGTTCCCAACCTTGAGTAACCCGGGTGTTCTTGCGCTGTAACTCCCAGAAATCCCAGGCAACACAGCTAGTGGTGAAGGCTCCGGGACACTGCAGTTCAAGAGCACCAGGCATCCGCTGGTTTAGAGAATCCTAGACTGCCGATCTTTTTTTTTATTTTTTTTAAATGTTTTTTATTAAATTTTAAACTACATACAACGACATAAAAAATGAAAGTAAAAAAAAACTACAACAAACAATATAAGTGCACCCCCATCCCACGGGGCCATCCATACATTCTTATTCGTTGCTCCATCTTCTATTCTTCTAGTAGTCTTCTTAAAGTTCTCTTCTCCAGAATTGTTGTGAGATATTCGTGGACTCTTTCCCTTTTCCTTCGACTAGTACATAATCTAAAAATTTACCCCAGATATCGTAGAAAATGTCTTTTTTCATTTCTCCTCGTTTAACCTTTAAACTGCAGGACAGTTTATCGTTTATAGCTATATCCCAAAGTTCATTATACCAGTCTTCCATCTTGAATTCTAGTTTTGACTTCCAATTTTTTGCTATAATTAATCTAGCAGCTGTCATAAAATTTGCTATTAGTTCCTTTGTTGTAACAAGATAATCTTTACTTGTTAACAATGATAATAATGCTATCTCTGGATTACAATCTATATCCATCTTAATCATATTACTTAGCTCTAAAAACACTTTTTTCCAGAACCTTTGGACTATTTCACATTCCCACCAAAGATGCAAGTAAGTACCAAGCTCTTTTTCACATTTCCAACATATCTTAGAGTAAGCAGGATTCATTCTATTTAGTCTTACTGGGGTTAAATACCATATGGAAACCAATTTGAAGTAGTTTTCTTTTATCCTGACTGACAATGATCTCAAAATTCTCATATTCCAAATTTTCTTCCAGTCTTCTTTCTCTATCTGTACATTAAGGTCTTGGTTCCAAACTTCTCTCAAGGTGTTTAACTCCTTCATTTCTGATAATTCCCCTAGTATTTTATATATTTTACGTGTTATTCCTTTCTCTGAATTTTCCTGTTCAGACTCAAGCGATATTAGGAAATGTTCAAATTTTGTGCATTCTCTGATTTGATTATTTCTCTTTCCCCAGTCCTTTATCCATTTTCCTAGTTGAATATAATTTAACCATGTTAAATCACTGGGTTGCAAAATATTTTTTATATCCTGAATTGTTTTAATCTTGAGCATCCAATCCTTTAGTCTAGCTATTTTCTTAATTTTAAATAACTCCAAATAATGCTTCAAGTTGTCTGGAAAGCTTTCCAAGTCAGTAACTAAAGCCAGTGGGGATCCCTTCGGAGACAAGATTTTCCTATATGTTCTCCATGTAACAATTAAACTATTCAATAGGGGGTTGTCAATCTTTGTTTTTAACTTCCGTGAATAAAAATGTGTTTATTTCCCCCTTTATATCCAAAGACTCTTGCTCCCACCATATTAACTTCTGTGGTTTAAAAGAATTTCCCCCAAAGAACTAAGTTGATTGGCTATATAATAATTTTTATATTGGGTATACCTATTCCTCCTTCTTTCTGAGATCTATACCATAGACTTTTATTTATTCTTGATTTTTTCCCTGCATTACAATACCTATTTATCATGTCTTGGAGAGTTTTAATTTCCTTTTCTAAAAACTGAACCGGTAACATTTTAAAAATAAAGTTAATTTTTGGAAGTATTTTCATTTTTATCAATGCAATTCTGCCAAACCACGATAATTTTAGTTTAGAGTAGGATAATAATTTGTTTTTCATCTCCTCTTCTAATTTCGAAATATTTCTTTCTTTAGTTTTAGTAAATTCTTTATGGAGTTCTAATCCTAGATATTTAATGCTTTTTCCCGGTTTAAGTCCAGATTTTTCAATCATCTTTAAGTCATGTTTTCCATAATTGAAGAATAAACTCTCTGATTTTTGCCAGTTTACACATAATCCTGTTATTTCTCCAAATTCTTCTAAATGAGTTTTTACTCTTTGAATATTCTCTATTGGGTTTACAATAGTCAAAAGAGCATCGTCCGCGAATAAACTAATTTTAGTTGCCCCATCTTTCCCTATACCTTTAATAAATTTGTCGTCCCTTATGGCATTTGCCAGGAGCTCTATAACAATACAAAAAAGGACTGGAGAAAGAGGACATCCTTGTCTAGTTCCTCGGCCTAGGGTGATTTGTTCAGTCAATCCATCATTAACTATTATTGAGGAAGTGCCCGTTGAATATAGTTGATTTATTAGACTGCCGATCTAAGAACAACAGCTCATGCCATCCACAGAAAGCTTTTCTTCAAATGTCTTGGTGCTAACTTATCAAGGCTTCGGAAGTTTGGGACACCCCCCCCCCAATCTGTCAGAATGTCTTTTCCCAAGATCATCCACCTGCCTCACCAGATCCTCCCAGGCAATGCTGCTCCTTTGGGCTGCCATTCCGAAGAAGGCCAGAAAACCATCAACAAGAAGCCGGGTCTTCTCCATAGTGGCTCCAGCCTTCAGGAATTGGCCCCCAGTCAAACTGTGTCTGCCCCCCTCCCTCCCCACATTCAAGAAATTGCTGAAGATGCAGCACTTCAGAGAGACATTTGAATGCAACCTTGTCATTTTTTTGTTTTTGTTTCTTTTTTGCCTGGGCTCTGCCATCTTACAATGGAATCCTTGTGCGGCCTTGTTCTATAGGTTTATTCTCTTTGTTTAGCTTGCTCTTTTTATTTGATGATCTCACTGTTGTTTTGTCTTGCTTTGTTCATCTCTTAACCACCCAAAACAGTGTATTGTGCTAATGGGACAATGCACAGTATAAATCAATGACATAAATAAACATATTTCTACCCTATAAGAAAACTGTGTGATGATGGGGGGGAGGAATTCCTTCAAGCTCCTCCTTTCTTTGAGAGCTTTCCTAGACTGGAGGGACTTAGCAATCTTCCATTTTTGGAGGGCACAAAGGATTGTGAAGGGAGAAAGCAGACTAGCAAGATTCACTTCCTCGTCTTGCACCAAGGATTGAGTTCCTTCCTCTCCTCATCATTTATTCCCCCTTAGCGGCTAAAATATGGATCCAAGCCAATCCTGGGATAATTTCTGCTTGTCCACAGAATGATTTAACCAAATGGATAAATCATGGAATGCCTTGCAGGCCAAGTATTTAAAATGTAACCATAAGGATAGGATGAGAAATTCTTTTATTGCATAGAGCTTGGAAATGTAATTGATTAGTTGCCATATAATGGAGATTTAGCTCTTATGGATAGGCTCAACTCCAAATTAATTCTGGGCAAACTATACCTTGATCATCTTCAGCTGAACTGTGAGATGCTACAGGGCACTATTTTGTTTTGATTTGACCAAAATTATCTTGTTTTGATTTGATTTGATTGTTCTAATACGAAGATATTAGACGATTTGTGGTGATGAATGATAATACACAGCTCTATTTTTCTTTACAATCTGAATGACAAGAGGTCTCAGTAATACTGTAACCCAAGTTTGCAGGTCTAAGAATCTGATGTTTTGGATGAAACTATGTGCCCTCTGAATTAATGGCTCCACAGTTGACATCCATCTTTGTCATTGAAGGTCCAGATGATCTCAGCTGGCATGACAGCCATGTCTGTTCTGGGGCAGGAGTGACTAGCTACTGAGACTGCTCTATGCAGGGCTGCCACTCATTTAGGAGCTGCAGCTTATACAGACTACTACGTTGCTCAGTAGGACGCTGGGACAGATAAATGTTACACTTGAGTTGAATGAGCCTCATTGGATACTTAATGGCTACCAAGCCAGGCTCAAGGCTGTTTCTGATATACAAATCCCTAAATAACTTGACTTCAGAAGTATCTGGAATTTGAGTCATGGCAACTGGACTTCTTTTCTTGTGAGATTGAAATATTTTGCAACCCCATCCAAGCAGCTTTGTCAGTCTGAGGAATGTTTTTGGCGAGCCTCCATTTTATAGTTCACCTTGATTTCACATCACTCTCATTTGAATAGGCTCATGAGTTAGGCAATGGCCTGAATAGGCTTCTTAGGTGGGCAATGACCTGAATAGATTCGTTAGATGTAAAATGGCCTGGGCTGTGTGAAAGCCCCAACTATGCAATGCCATGAGCCAACATACAGATAACCTCACCTGGATGGCTGAGTATCTTCACAGACATATTTCACATTTATACTGACTTCAGAAGAGCTCTCAGGAGATCTTATAGACCAGTGGTGGCGAACCTCCGGCACTCCAGATGTTTTGGACCACAACTCCCAGAATTCCAAGCCTAGATTGCCAATGGCAATGGACTATGGGAGTTGTGGTCCAAAACATCTGGAGTGCCAAAGGTTCACCAACATTGTTATAGGCAATTCCATAAGTAATGGAACACACTATATACTTACCATGAAAATAGTCCTTCTCTATAGTGACACTCACCCTCTACAACCTTCTACATGTGCTTCAGAAGACAGAAATGTGATTTTAAAAAATCTTATAGAAACTACTTTTCTATATAAACTAAACAGGGTTGGAGAGAAATAACATTTAGATGGCAAATCCTCTCCTCAAAGTTGCTGGTGGTGTATTTTGGCATTTAGGGGTAATATTCTTTTCCATGTGCTTTTCAGGTGGGCAGCTCACCAAACTTCAAGGTAGAGGCAAAAATGCCCCCTGGATTCCTCAGAAACCACCTGCACCTCCTAATAGGAGATTGCCATTCCTTTCACTTTTGTTTCTCATGTGCCTTTTATTTACCTGGTCAGGGTTTGCATTTAATTGTTCAGTACATTTTGTGAGGTTTGGTCTTAGCAAATTCTAGGTGTTTCATAAATAAAGAATATACCTTGTGTATCATGTTACTTAGGTTTGGCCCAGTCAAAAGGGCTGAGTGAGTTACAACAAGCAGAAGTAGTAGTTAATCACCTTGGACTACCCCTAATAATGTTTCTAGTTCATCTATGGTCTTTAGTGTTTGGGTTTACCCACATAATTACCACTGGAACACTTGATGCATTATTTTATGAATCTTGAATAATGCGATTGGCATTTTAAATATTTTTGAGGTTTTTCCAATAGAGGCTGATCTGGTACAATATATTGTACTTTGTCTCTTTCTGTGGGGAAAAAGGCAGCAGTGGTATGCTGTATCAAGCTCTAATGAAACAAGGTTCTAAGCTACCTTATTTACATATTATTATTTTTCTTTCCTCTGAGTTTATTCCATTGCTGAACTGTATTGCCAGTCTTCCCCCTAACATCTTACAATTCAGCAATAAATGCATTGTTGGCCAGCACTGCATCAAAATGGGGCAAGCCACATTGTCTTTTAAGTTAAAGGGTTAAAGGGTTGTTAATCTAGCAAAACACTGCTCCTACCCCCTTAGGACATACATGTGTTTTTTTTAGATTTACACGCAAGTCTGCTAGTTTAGCATTTTCTTCCAACCAGATCTTCTGGAAATCCCGTTAGGTTGTGAAAGTAACCTATTTTTTTCACATTGTTGGCTATCAGATGTTCTAGTGCTCATGACTGTGAAGGTGCGAGCTAGGTGCAACTTAGGATCAACAGATAATGCCTTCTATGAGCTGATGCTCTTTTTAAACCTTCTAAGCTGGAGCCCATTTATTTGTGATACACACTGTTTAATATAATAAAATTGCTAAACAATTTTATACAAGCTACTATAAAAACCAGTGTTAAAAGATATACAAATGTATTATGCAAATAAATCAAAACATTAAGCAGGAGTACCATGGTCAATTTTACCAGCCAAGGAAAGTCTGTATGCACTGCCCACATTTGTATATTAATTTAAGTCTCCAGGGCCAGATGAATTACACCCAAGGATATTAAACAAGCTGGAAGAAGTAATTTCAGAACCATTGCCAATAATCTTTGAGAAGTCCTGGAGAACAGGGGAATCCCCCAAAATTGGAGGAGGGTGAATGTTGTCCCCATCTTCAAAAAGGGGGGGAAAGAAGACCCAAATAATTACCGCCCACTCAGCTTGACATCTGTTCTTGGAAATATTCTAGAACAGATTATAAAGCAGACAGTCTGTAATTATTTAACAAGCAATGCTGTCATTACTAGAAGTCAACACAGGTTTCCCAAAAACAAGTCATGCCAAACTAATTTGATCTCTTTCTTTGATAGAGTTACAGGCCTGTTAGATGAGGGGAATGCTGTGGATGTTGTTTATCTTGATTTCAGTAAGGCCTTCGATAAGGTTCCCCATGACATACTTGCAAAGAAGTTAGTAGAATGTGGGAAAGATAATGCTACTGTTAGGTGGATTTGTAATTGGTTGACTGATTGTACGCAAAGGGTGATGGTAAATGGCTTCTCAGCATGAAGAGGGATGACCAGTGGGGAGCCCCAAAGTTCTGTTCTAGGTCTGGTGCTATTCAACATCAGTTTAATGACTTGGATGAAGGAATAGAGTAGACTGATTACATTTGCAGATGATACCAAATTGGGAGGGGTGGCTAATTCCTTAGAGTAGTGATGGTGAACCTTTTAGAGACTGCAAAAAAAGTGGGTTTTGAATTGCAGATTGGGTAATCTGCAATTCAAAACCCACTTCTTTTTTATTTTATTTTTTTGCAAAGTGCCAATACAGCAATTTAATCTAAATACTGGTGGCTGTGAAGGGGCGATGTTGGGTGCCCATATAAAGGGCTCCGAGTGCCACCTTTGGCACCCAAGCCATAGGTTCACCAACACTGCCCTAGAGGATAGGATGAAAATCCAAAATGACCTTGACAGATTAGAGTGATGGGCCAAAGCAAATAGAATGAGTTTCAACAGAGAGAAATGTGGGGTCCTGCATCTAGGTAGAAAAAAATGAAATGCATAGTTATAGGATGGGAGACACCTGGCTGGCGAATAGTACCTCTGAAAGGGATCTGGGAGTCTGGGTGGACCACAAATTGAACATGAGTCAGCAGTGTGACGCGGTGGCCAAGAAAGCCAATGTGATTCTTGGTTGCATCAACAGATTAGTTTCTAAAGCAGGGGTCATCAAACTATGGCCCAGGGGCTGGTTCTGGGCCCCAGGGTCCTTAATCTGGCTCATCGGCAATTGCAAACCCCCACCCCACCACTCCTGGCCTGATTGCCCCATCTGCAGTGCTCTTTGTTTGTTTACCTGCTTGTGTATCTGGCTGGTAGCGTGTTGATGTGCAACTGAGGGTGCATCTCCCCACGGGTGCTGGCAGTGGATTCAAACCTGTTTTAAAAGTTTTAGGACCCCCTAAGGGAGATTATAGTACTATTCTATTCTGCTCTGGTCAGACCCCACCTGGAGTACTGTGTACAGCTCTGCACTCCTCAATTTAAAAAGAATGTTGACAACCTCAAGCGAGTCCAGAGGAGGGCAACCAAGATGATTGAGGGTCTGGAAGAAATGTCTTATGAGGAGTGGCTTAGGGATCTGGGAATGTTTAGTCTTACAAAGAGAAGGCTGAGAGGGGATATGATAGCCATGTTTAAATATCTGAAAGGATGTCATTTCAAAGAGGGGGCTGGCTTGTTTTCCATGGCTTCACAGATTAGGACTTGAAGTAATGGTTTCAAATGACTGGAAAAGAGATCCCATTTGAACTTTAGGAAGAACTTCGTGACGGTTACAGTTGTTCAACAGTGGAATATGCTGCCACGGAGGGTGGAGGGGTCTCCTTCTTTGGAGGTTTTTAAGCAGAGGCTGGATGGCCATCTGTTGGGGGTACTTTGATGGGTGTTCCTGCATGGCAGGGGATTGGACTGGATGGGCCTATGATTCTAACTGCTCCCGCTTGCCCAAAAATAAACTTTTGTGCTATACGTTTAACTACACTCTGAGAATGTAATTCATATTATAATACTTGTTAACCATATCTGTCCATAATCAAACGTAGTCTCTTTTAAGTTATTTTGAGAAAACGCAAGATGTCATGTGGCTTAAACCACTTCTTTGACAAGTTAAATGATTATTCTTTTTGACACAAGCAGCAATTCAAATGATTCCTTTCTCAGGTTTGGAGGTATATTGTGTGCACGTCATGTACATCTCAAACTCTAGAAACAAACTCTTTAATTGGTAGCACTTTGTTGCTGACAGTTAATCTATTCTTGTTGTGCAGGCAGAGCTGGGTAACAGGATAATGGCTTTCTTTCACAAACAAGTTCATGATACAATTTGTCAGTTTTGAGATACATTACCTTGGTTTACAGGTACAGTACTTTGGTTGATGAGTGTTTTGCAAGATGAGCAAACATTGCTGATCAATTTTGCCTGGATCAACAAGCAATGTCTTGCAATAGGAACACTGGAACAGGTCACATTATCACAACTGAGCCAATTGTGGCTCTCCTTCCCTGCTAGATTGTGGGGGGTTGCCTGGAAAGATCTGTCTCAGGCAAGCCTCAAAAGCAGAGGGAGGAGAAAGTCTCTTTTGCAACAGCCATGAACATTTTCAATGGAGAGTGCAGTTTAGGGTTTAATTTTTCTATTTTTCTTTAATTAGTTTTCAACATATTTTCTTGTTTTTGAAACCATTTCCAGTCATGGGGCAGCTAGTCAGGTGTGTATAGGGCTACAAATTGCACTTTATTATTGTCACATTAAAAACACAGTACAATCCAATTGTTAGTTCCAAATGGAGCAGATTCTGCAGCCAGGTACCTAAACCACAGCATGGACGTGGAATTCTGGCCAACTTCTTTTGTGAGTTTTGGCATTTTGTATGTACATTATGTGGTCTATGGGACCCCAGAACAAATCATCTGAATTTCCATTATTTCTTATGGGGAAATGTATAATTTTCCCATAAGAAATATAACTGCTTTGGTTTACAAGCATGTTTCTGGAATGGATTATGCTTGTAGACCAAGATATTACTGTAATGCCAAAACTAATTAAGCGTTAGCAATTTTTAACATGACATTTGAACTCAGAAACCATAGTTTGCAATAGACCAAAGAGCCAGAATTAGAACTATGTTTTAGAGTGCCACTGGAAGCCATAGTTTTTTGCTATGGGATGGCACTTTCTAAATCAAGTCATGGTTGAAGATTTTGCTGTATAAATTACACCTGCATATGGATGATTATATCACAGATGGGGAAAATCTTCCATAACTAAAGACTTCCTCCTTTTGCCCCATAGTTAGTCCCGATCACAACCAATTTGTTTTTTAATTTGAGTGGGAGCCATTAGTGCCATGGGACATTAGGAGGCAGTCCTTAATTCCTGAAAATTTTTCCCTTCTAATAACGTCATCTGCAGGTGAAGATTTTCAGTAGACTACTCCCACACAACACAAACTATGGGATAAAGAAAATCATTAATCATGGAAAATCTCCTGCTGGTGATGACATAAGACTTCTGCAGGCATAACATATGCAAAAGGATTCTGGCCATTGTTTAGTTAGTTTTTATTCTGTTTAAAATGTTTGCTGGTTCCCTCTTTAATTTAAAATGCAGGTTACAGTATAGCCTAAATGTTGTCAGGCAATATACTCTTAGAAGAGCTCTGCTAAGAAGGTGGCTTCATGAAAAGGCCATTTCCCCTGGCCAACGCTCACTTTATGGGCACAGATGGTAGGATTTGGCACGAGGAGATCAGAAAATAATCTCAGCACTGCTTAGGCCAGGCATGTCCAAAGTCAGGCCAGGGGGCCAAATGCGGCTCGTTTTCAAATTTCGAGTGGCCCACAGCCTCTTCTCCCCAACAACTCAGCCTGTCACACAACCCCGCTAGCTAGCCCCTCCCATTCTGGGTGGAGGTGTCAACTTGCAGTTTTACAGTTTGCCTGCCCTCCCTTGCCTCCGTCCCCCCCCCAGCCACCTGCCCAGCCTACCTGCCCCCAGCTCTGTTGCTGCAGTGTTCTCCCCGCCTCCTTGCATTTCCTAGAGGCTGTCCAAAGTTCGGCTGAATGGTTGGCCCCCACACATTTTCACCTGACCAAATCTGGCCCTCCTTGCAAAAAGTTTGGACACCCAAGGCTTAGGTCCATGAGGAAACAGACTTTGTTTGCTCTTGGCTCTCGGAGGGCATTCAAAAAGCCTGGTAGCATACACCCAATCCCTGCCCAATTCTTCCCCTTCTGCCCCTTGGATGTTTCATAGGTGGGGAGGAGGGCAAATGTGCTCCTGGGTGTGTGACTGGGGAGAACTGCAAGGCTGTGGGGAGGAAGGAAATGAGACTGCTTATATGTGGAGGTGAAAGAGAAGATGGATGGATCTGGGTAGGAGAAAGAGGAACAAGAGAGGGTCTTACCGTCTATATTGGGCTGAAATCTCATCAACAATTCTGCAGGTATGTAGGCTTTATGACTATTACTGCTTGCCTCAAACAAATAAGACACTTGGTCGTGAAAATATTGTCTATGCTTTCTCTAAGAACACAAAGAGGCTTGTGGCAGCTTTTAAGATGAGCATGTTTTATTCAGCATAATAAGCATTGGCTCTCATTTTCTTCAAACACGCTCTTCAGTGACTCTTATCCATCTTTAAAGAGCCACAAGCTCCTTGGTTGAATATGCCTGTTTTAACTGCTTACTTAATACTCAATCCCTACAAGGGTTTAAAGGTTACAGCCAGCACCTGGAATTTTACTGAAAGCAGTTTTAAGAATTAGTGGGCAACCAGCTCTGTTCTAAACTCACTGGCCAGAAATCAGTTGGAGCTAGACTAACTAGAATTAGTCTCATGGATTTATGTAAGTACAGATGTGGTATTCAAGAATCCAATTAAACAAGTCTAGTCTTGTTGGGAATAGAGACAGTATTTAGCTTACTGAAATATTTGAGTGCATTAAATATAAACTGTGAATGATGACTATGAGCATGGTTGTGCTCCACCTGGACATTGCAGGATGGAGCAGACAAAACTAATCAATGCAGGCAAGCAGCGCCGAACCATGATTTGTCAGTGGGTTTGGAAGCCCAACAATCATTTGAGCACTCAGATCCACATAACGCAAGTCGTATTTTGGCATGTGGAGCCCTTGTGCTTTTATTTGCTCCTAACAATAGACAAATTGCAAGCAGAGCAGACTGACATATTCACACATACTTCCTAATAGCCTTGGGAACTGTTTCCTAAATCCCAATATAGGTTAACTACCTCCCGGACCATATTACCTACATACATCACCTCTGTTCCATTCAACTTTCCTTGATGAGAAATGACAGTATTTACAAGAATACAGTGCTCTAACTACGGAAATTTGTGCTGTTGGTTGAATACATGAAAACCCTTCAGCTTTGACAAGATAAGCAATATCTCCCTCCCCAAAAAGCAATATATTCCACAAAAAGGGCAATTTAAAACGCTGCACCAAGCTTTATGTAAGAGAGAACATAATAAAAATGCAAGACTTATGAATCTGCATTTCCAGCAAAACATTAGTTTGAAAAGTAGGTTAGAGGCTTATACCTTCCCCAAACACTACAGTATATGGACATGAAAACAGACAGTCTGAAGAGGAAAGGGGCTGCCCCAGGTGTGCTCTCTTATGCAACAAGGGACCATAAAAACCCAAAGGCATTTTGGGGCCTTTTCTCTTTTGATGATCCCTTTCTTTGTGAAAAAGAGCATGACAAGGGAAGGGGGCAGGGCTAGTACTTCATACATTCAGATAAGCCCTTGCCTGAAGGAGTTGAAGATTTCAGTATTCAAATACTCTCTCAAATCACATCAGCCAATGCAAAAACAAAAAATTGAAGAAGAGAAAGAAATTTGTTTTAAAAAAATAAAGACCACAAAAACATTGTGGCAATTCAAAGGTTAACGCAAAAAGATAAAGTGGACTTGTCCATGAAAACCCACATTATAATATAGAAGCTACTGTTTAAGGGGCCACAACATTTTTGTAGTCTGTGCAAGCATGATATCCTTCCTCTTGTCAACCTTCACCAACCCAGACCCCCCCTCCTCCTCCTCCTCCTCCTCCTCCTCCTCCTCCTTTGCTCTTGCCTAGTTACCTGTTTTCTATTTTCTGTCTCCTGTGGGAATGTTTATAATCAAACCTAACACCAAACATAAGCCATAAATTATTGCAGGTGAGATGTTACCACAAAACCAAGACTCTTAAAGCCACAAAGTATTCTGAAAGTTTTACTTGTGAATTTGGTATTTCATTCTGCATTTCATTTTGTTCCATATGTCTGAAGAAGTGGACATGATCCACAAAAGCTCTTATTAAAATATACTAGCCTTCAAGGTGCCACATACTTATTTTTCTTTTCTTGTTTTGCTTTAGTTTTTTTCCTTTGGATCTTGACTTCTTTTCTTTTTGCTTGTTTTTAGGTTTCCTTGTCAATATGGAAGTTGTAATTCTGGCTTGTACGCCTACCAGTGTAAATAGATTTTTTTAAAAAAATGATTTTATTGACAATCCACTTAAGATAATACATACCGTCCAAGCCTGTTATACAAACAATACCAAATGACACAACAAATTAAATATTATTAAACTATCCAACAGTCCAATCCATATTCTGAATTATCCAATTTAGTTTTTTGTATAACATCTGAGGTTAATAGAGGCTGCCATATATTCAGAAATTTATCGAGTTTTATCTCTCCCCTGTATGGTTTAAACCTACTAGCCAGTTTTTCCATAACTGCAACTTCCCATATTCGGTTTACAAATTTTGTGAGAGAGAGACCCTGAGCATATTTCCAATCGCCCAAAAGAATTGTTTTTAATTCTTTATGAGCTAGTTTTTCATTTCCCCCAGTAAATAATGAGAAAAATAACAACATTTGATTTGGAACTGTTTTCTGTTTAGTTAATTTCTCTCTCCAGTTAATTACGTTATTCCAATATGTCTCTATATTTGGGCATGCCAACCACATATGCTGTAAAGAACCTTTACACCCGCAATTACGCCAACATGCATCAGAGACCCTTCTGTTAATTTTATGCAATTTTATTGGGAAGAAGTACCATCTAGGTATTATGTTTAAAACTATTTCCTTAGCTTTTGCAGAGATTGATTTATAAGGGTACCTGGTCCAAATCCTTCCCCATACTTAATTTGGTATAGTACTGTTTAAATTTGTTTCCCAGACAATTTCAGACCATAGACCTCTGGTAAATTCTTTGTCTATAATACATTTATATATTATTGAAGTTAATCCCTTATTTATATTATCTTTTTCAACACAACATTGTTCCAACTCTGTTAATAGTCTAATGGGGCCTTGAGTTTGGTATAATTGCACTGCAAAATTTCTTATTTTAGCCAATTAGTTTTAATTCCTCTTGTTCTCTGTTCTAATTGATTGATCGTTATTGGCTTCCCTGATTCAAATAAATCTCTAATTTAATGGAGTCCAATCTCAGTCCAGTGCCTAATTTGTCCAAATTTCTCTTGAGAGTTAAAATTAGGGTGTTCCAAGATGGAACAGAGGGGTGATGTGGGAGGAGCTAAGATTCCTATATGCTTCTTCCATATTCTTAATGTTTCAAAATTATATAAATTCTGAGTTTAATCAACCTTTTATTTTTATCATGTAGCATCAAGATCAGAACGCAGCTGATACTTGGTGACCAATCTTTTCACCAGAAATGAGACTGTGAAAGGGCTGTAGGCCCAACTCTTCCTCTCCCACAAGCAGAACATTCATCCTGAACAAGGAAGATTTCAGATTACAGTAATTGGAAAACAGGATCTTCCGCCTTATTGTTACCTCACAAGGTCACACAACTATGGGCGTTTATACACGACCCCTAAGCTCCGCCGCAAATGGCTGCAAGCTCCGGACTTTAAAAATGTTTACCCACCAGCTCCGGAGTTTGCAGACAATTAAGTGCGACCCCACCCACTTTAGCGTGACCAAACAGCAGTTTTCTTGTACCTGCTCTTTGATGGTGAAAAATTTTGATGCGGAGACTGCCTGAGCTCTCCTCGCTTCTTTCTGTTGTTTTTCTTTTGCCTCCACCCCTTAAAGAGGAACCAGGAAGTAAACGGAGGTCGGAGCAACTTCCACCAGCACCGGAGGTAAGCCTTTTATTCTTTTGTCTCTAAGTCTTTTTTTTCCTCCCCCCCTCACGCAGACAGAACAAAGAAGTGCGGAGCGGGTGGGGATGGAGGAACAGCAACGAACCCTCAAGATCTCTGGTCCGAATTTAAGGGACCAGCGGATCTTAGGGGTCGTGTAAAAAGGCCCTATGGAATATCCACATTCACTGAATGTTTTCTACACTTAAGAATAACATCACACAAACTTACTGCAGGGTAACAAACTATCAGGGAGAACAGTTTCTAGTTCAATCACTAATTATGCTTTTAATTAATCTCCTTAATCATTCTCTCAACTCTCTCAGTTTTTTGTGACACTTTGGCCCTGCAGCAGAAGGGAAAGTGTAGCAAAATCAGTAGGACCCAACCAAACTAGTGACATTCTTAGTACAACTTTCCCACTGAACCCCTAAAGTAACAATATTATACCGCTTAAAGACTAATGATGCAAACTACTAATAAACAGTGCTGGGAGTTCAATCTTCGATCTCATCAGCAATTTATTTCCATTAGCCTAGCAATCCATTCACACTAGAAACAATACATGTTATGTACTTATGCACTATGAGAGCATGAAAGCAAAATAAAATCTCAAAGGACCTTGTAGATTTGAAATTCACATGCTTCCAAAATCTACTCTCTCAAACAGGGCAAACATTTAGCAGAAGTCAGGAATATAGGTTATTTTTAATTTCCTCTAAACTTTTTTCCCTTTGAATTTTTATTTAGTGCATCACTTGGGACACAACAATGCCCTATTTCCTCTATATAGAAGAATAGTGGAATTTGCAAACTAGCCGTTTTGTTATGTGTCGGTTTTATATTCTGAAGCGTTTACACTGCATTTTCCTTAATACTACAGTTGCATATTCATGCCTATATTTTCCTGTAACTGCTGTCACTTAAATTGTCATGCAGAACAGGGCAAATCAGGGTCAGTTTATGTAAGCGGTATCACTCTGAATAACTTCATCAGTCTTTATTTCAATGCATTATGCAAAAAACTTGACATTAAGAAAGCCTTAACTGACAGCAAATGAAATCAATCAGCAAATCACTAAGCCATAATAAACTCACTCAAATTGTAGATAACCCTTCCATCCCCAGGCCTTCACCTAAGCACCCCATCAAGTGATATCCTTTTCCAAAAAAGCTGACAATTACATTAGAAAATCCAGTATTAATATGGTGCACTATTTCACGTGGCCTTTTGACTTTCAAAAATATTGGCAAGGATAAGGGGGGGATCACTATCAAGGCAGATTGCTGAAATGCTGTTTTTCATGGCAAAGTCACATTAAAGATGCAAGATCTGTACAGAAAACTTAAAAGTTCTTACAAAGTAGGTGTCAAGACGGAAGCAGTCCAGGGCTCTGTCTGCATAGGGCCCATCCAAACTCTAGGAAATGAAACTGAGTCTCATTCCTTGAGATTTAAAAATCTTTTTGCCAAAAGCCCCCACATGTATTTTTAGAGGTTTGAAGAAGAAACATGAATAAGGAGACAGTTTACATAGAAATAAGCAAGAGACCGTTCTCGTTCTCTGTCTCTCTCTCTCTCTCTCTCTCTCTCTCTCTCTCTCTCTCTCTCTCTCTCTTTTACAAATGAATATTCTATAGGAAAGAAAAAGAAAAAGAGATAGGCCAAAAAAGAAAAAAAAAAGGAAACCCAGTAGGAAGAACAACTGATTGAACGATTTCATCAGCATCCATCCATCGGCTGGTGTACATTTCAGCAGGAAATTGTCATTAGATAAGTAACCCGTATTTGCATTTGTTGTCATACACAAAGTCATACAACTGGTGCAGGACACCAAACATGAATGATTTATGGATTTATGCCAATGGAGCCATGCCAGCAAGTGTAAGAAACAGGCAAATCAAAGAAGCTCTGCTTAATTGCTCTCTTCAAGTGTAAGCTCTATGCAGAAAAAGAGCAGGGAAACATTTGCTGGCTCTGCCCTCTCCTTTTGTTTACACCTTTCTTTATAAGGAGTCACTGTTGGCAAAGGGGAGTTCCCCCATACCCAAAGGTGCTCTCTCCAAGATGTTAAAACACTAATTTCCAGGGTTCTAATACACATAGGCAGCCTCCCTGGATACAGGAGGCTGACCACAGCTGACAATCATCCTCCATAGGCAGAAGGCAAGACAAAAGCAGAGGGTAGAGCTAGTATGTTTGGCACTATCCCCCTCCTCCCCTGTAGGCCTTACACTCAAGTAGAATGTTGAAACAGGACTTCTCTGATCATGTTTCTTGCCCTGATACAAGAGCTGCTCTGATTATTCATCAACTGAATGTTTTTTGCTAAATATAAAGACTGGGTCAAGAGATATGTGATGAACTGGCCAACACTCTTTGCCACCTCCATTGGAAGATGGCAGATTATTTTGGCTTGGCTAACAAAGAGCTAAGTGGAAACGGTGCCTCTTGTCCAGAAAGTTATTTACCTGTAACTATTGTTATTCAAGTGGTCATTCTGTGAATTCATTCATTCATTCAAGAAAGCTTTAATGGCATAAAAGATATTAAAAACAAAGTCGCCAAACTGTGGAATAAAAGACTAAACGGTTGGTATATTGAATACCCAGCTTGCTGGGGGGACAATGTGTAGCCTGCATAATTAAACTGTAAACCGCCCAGAGGCTACTTGAAGTGATATGGGGCAATATATAAGTAGAACACTGCTTTTTGCTCCATTTTTGGTAGCTTTTCCACACACACCACAAAAGAAGGAAGTAGATAAGGTGTGATGAAAGAAAGTAAGACCCTCTGCAGCTTTTTAAAGTTGCTGAATCTTTGCACTAGCTTGCCCCTCCCTTGAAAATAGATGGCTTAGCCCAGTGGTACCCAACCTGTGGGTCCCCAGATGTTCCTGGACTGCAACTCCCTGAAGTCTTCATCACTAGCTAAACTGGCCAGGATTTCTGGGAGTTGTAGTCCAGAAACATCTGGGGACCCACAGCTTGAGAACCACTGGCTTAGCCAAAAATATATCCATTAGACAAATAAACTTGTGAATTGGCCCAACTATCCACCCTCCCCCTAAAAATCTATTTTATACCATGATAAATTATTTGCTCATTTTTGTCCCATTAATATGTGCACCAAATAGCTGAACATTTCTGAGTATTTTTTACTCTGCCCTTCTCCTTGGAAAAGGACCCAAGTTGGCTTACAGTAGACATGTCCAAACTTTGGCCCTCCTGATGTTTTGGACCACAACTCCCAGAATTCTAAGCTTAGATTGCCAATGGCAAAGGACTGTGGGAGTTGCTGTCTAAAACATCTGGAGGGCTGAAGTTTGGACATGCCTGGTTACAGTAATGTGTGTATAAAATCTAGTATATTTAAGGCATATTTAATTTTGAGAACAAGGAATTGAGGGGCATCTTACAGCATTAAAAGGCAACGTTAAAGCTATAAGAGAACACGAGCAGTTAAAGAGAAGAGTAAAAATTCCATGTAATCATGAGGGATGGAAACTAACATTGAAAACATAGTGTCAATGCAATCACACAAGGGGAAATATAAACACAATGTTATAAGTGGTTATAAACACAAAGTCTGTGTAGATACATATAAAATACACATAATAGGTAGTCCATCATTCAGGAAAAGCTCAGACTTTCCACATAAACTGTTTCTTTAAAAAAAAAAGATAACAGGAACTAGACCTGAAACTATCCACATCTAAGACAACCACAAGCCCACTTCCAAACATATTTGCAAACAACATAGTGCAACAGAATAATCAAGTGACTATAATCTTGGAGGAGAAAGGATAGAAGCTTATAAGACTAAATACTCTTTTCTCTCAGGATATTCAGCCAAACTGCAAGTGTGTAACTTGCCACAACAAGGACAGGAGGGAGGAATCCCTAAAGAAGGCCATCAAGTTCCTTTAAAGAGAAAGGTCCTTCAAGAATTGTCATTGCAGAGTTCAAAAGTAACTAGTTATAAATTAAGCAAGTTACAAATCAGCTTTTGGGGCAACAAGGGGCCACAACATCACACACACACACACACACACACACACACACACACACACACACACTCCAGTTACAGTATAAGGATTACAGTATATGATGGGGAGAACAAGTAATAATATTTCTCCAATGACGGTTGGAATCTTGTTGCCAGAAAATGCTGCTGAGGCTTTACATCAGTGGGGGCCATGGCCCACAGGGGGGCAATTTGATATTCCCAGGCTGTGTTTTACACAACTTTTCCTCTCACAGCAAATGGGGCTGGGCCATGCATGCCTAGGCCTTGCCTGGTCTGTGTGATTCAGCTCCACCTATTGGCCGATTGCCTGAGTAGCAGTTTAAACTGTTTTGTACACATTGTTATCTCTGGCACACCTCCCTCCTTTTACCTTTAACAATCTTTTAATAAAAACCCTTCTTGCCTTCTTCCATCTCACAGTGATTCATTATCCTCCTCGCTCTGCAGGGGTAAGAACAGAGACCTTTGAGCTAAAAAAACTCAGCTAGGAGGAGAGTTTAGCCCAGGATACTCCTGTGGCAACGTGGTACCTGGGCTGGTAGCAGAGGATTGGAACTACCAAAGCATTTCCCTACTAAGTTGCAGGTTCAAACCAAGTGGGCGAGGAGGAGGGTCATAGGTTACAAACCCCCTTTCGTTCATAACAGTCTTATTATTCATAAATTAAGCTAAGAATTTTTTTAAAAAAATCCCTCTTTCTGCACCATCTTCTTTTAATAGTTATTTCTTTTAATAATAGGCATCATTTCATAGGTTTTTCTCACATTTATTTATTTCAGTCACAAACCCTATGCATAAAATCAGTAGCGCAAGCAGTAGTAGTGTCAGTATTCACAAGAATATTTAAAATTTGGCTTCATACCTGCTAACTTTATTTGCTGTTTTTTCATATCCCTTCATACTATTATTTTTTAAGTTCCTCAGTGCTTCTACTGTTCACTCTTGAACAACAGCACCTAAGAGGTGACCTGATTGAAGTTTATAAAATCATACACAATGTGGACAAAGTAGATAAGGAGAAACTGTTTTCCCTGTCACACAACACTAAAACTAGGGGGCAGTCCATGAAACATTTGGGTGCTAGATCTCAAACAAATAAGAGAAAGTACTTTTTCACCAAGAGGATCACTGGTCTGTGGAACTCCCTGCCAGAAGAAGTGGTGGAAGCTATCAGCCTTGACAGATTTAAGAAAGGATTGGACAAGCTCATGGAGAACAGGGGTATCAATGGCTATCATTATGGATGCCTAAGGACGACCTCCGGGTTGGAAAGATAGGCAGGATATCTCTCAATGCCATTTGCAGGGAATCATAAGCAGGTGAAGACATCTGCTTGGGAATACCCTGAAGCAAATGGTGAGCCGCTGTGTGAGACAGAATGCTGGACTGGATGGGCTGTGGCCTGTTCCAGCAAGGCTGCTCTTATGTTATTATGTCTTTCGTTCTCTTATTTTTCTCTTTCATGGATGCCATGTTCCTTGGCACCTTGTTTAATCCAAGTTAATGACCTTTTAGGCTTTCTTTGCTTGAGCAGGAGTTCACTTTTTGAATAGCAAGAACTATATGTCACCAGCCAGGGAATGGGGGGGATAAGAATTTTAGAGATGCTAAGGTGGGGCATGGCCAAAAAAAGTTGGGATCCACTGCTTTAGATGTAATCCCTGCCACGGTCGGGAAGCTTCCATATAAACCCTTTCATCAAGAGAAAACTATTGATGGAGAAAACTCCTTCATATCTGACAATTTTCTGGTAGTGGCAATTTTTAGAGTTTAAAGACCTCCTCCTCCTCTTCCCTACCTCAATGGTTTCCTCACAATAAAAGGCATCCTTTGGGAGCCTCATGACCTTGTGTGTGTGTGTGTGTGTGTGTGCGCGCGCACATGCAGAATCTGACATTTTTATTTCTGAAAAATATCACTGTGGTTGACAGCAACATCCTTACACAGAGTAAGACTGAACAGTATTTCAGGTAATATTCAACATCACAGCTTAGTAGGTTTGAGCATTTTTCTATTTACATTAAAAATTCAGTTTTGATGTTACCTAAAATCATAGAACCAATGTTAATAACAATATAAAAATATTGCTGTAACTACAAACATTAATACATTAGACATTTAACACAGTGAGTTTAAGGTCCAACACACAGGCCTGTGTAGATGAGAATCTGAGCTGCTCAACAGGCACTAAAGTAATACACTCTGCGTGCCGAGTCCCATTTAACAATTGGAAGGCTACCTTTGGAATCAGCTGTTGTTTGGCTTAAAAGACACAAGAGATTTATATTAAAATCAGGTGTATACTGCCTCTAACAACACTGTATTTATATTTCCAGCAAGAAGAAACTGTGATTAAAAGACTAAAGGTGAACAAGTCTCTCTGTGCTACAGAATTGCTTTTAAGGGTTGATCGTGAAAATCTGTGTATTTTACATGTCTGTACAGAATCACTGTTTGAATGGAAAATAATGAGGAGTGCTACCACCTGGAAAAAGCACTTATCTTTGCCTTCAGAAGTATTCTACAATACATTTTGTAAAGAACAGTATTTGCCACAATGTTTGGAACAGAGAAGAAACAACATAATTATCTTAGTATTTGTAGAGAGATATTTTCCCTAGGGCCTTGAACGCTTATTTTCACAGTACTACCAGTGCTATTGAAAGAAACAGAAAATGTAGTGGGAACCTAACATTTGAAGTTACATTTATCTTTGCCTCATTGATTAGACGGAGCAGCCCTTTGCTTCTGTGTACAATACAATACGATAAGCCATGACTACATCATACATGGATGCATAATTTACATAAAATAAATGGAGGACATAAGCCCTTTATAAATTTATAATGATAATACTCTATCATTCAGAAGCAATGTCAACCCTTCTACTCTGCTACTATAAAACTAATAACACCCTTACAATTCACAGAGCAGTTTTTAAGCAATAAAATATCAGAGTGGTACAACTGTAAAATGTAGTCAATTTGTATGTATCTTGTCTACAGCTGCATGTGTTGAACAACTCATGATGTAAGAAGAAATGGTGAAATTTCAACTTTTGTGTCTCAGCCTCTTTCACACTGCAGTTCCTTCAAACTTACATCTTGAAAGTCAACATCCTCTGGCAGGTGTCTCATTGTTTGTATGTTGTGTACTGATCACTGTGTTCCATATAACACACCATAAAAGCCCAGTCAGAAAATACAGTTGTATTATTCTATACAGACAGGCTTTTACTTTACTTTAGTGTACTTTGCCATCCTAAAGGCCTACGAAATTAACAGAGCTAAATACCACTTAGGGATGAAAGGCAGATTCACATAACTACTTATGTTTCAAGACATCCTCTCACAGAAGCAAAGAACGGATTTTAAACAGTCCAGTACGTGCCTCACAATCATATACCCATCAAATATAATGTCTCAGTTTCAGCCTGAAGGTAAACCAGTATATAAGATGAAAATTACACTATAACTAATGTCATCCCATTCTGAAAGTCTGAATATCAGTTTATCAATCACATATGCTGGATTGAAAACAAATATTTTCTGTTATCTCAAAAATAATATATGTTATCCCCCTCTGAGTTATTAGCTGTTAGATCAACTGTTAGATAATTCCGAACTATCAGGGACAATAACCCTTCTTGTGATGGAGGGGGATAGCTATGACTCAGTAGTTTTGTGAAATGGTTAAGGGAAGCCAAAGGTTTAGTGGAATATTCTTTGTTTAGATGGGGTTGGGGCTGAATCTCCCCAAACCAACTCTTTTGTCACAACTGTTTTTCCTGTTTCTGGGGGTAGGTGACAGGAGGACAGATTGATGGTGAATCATAGATATCCCGAGTTTGTGGGAATAAGGCACCAACCCATACATCAAGTGAACTGCATTCTATATCAATGGTGAAATGGGGAAGTAATACACAGCAGATAGCATGTGTCTTCTTCCCTCACATTTCAAGATCTTTGTTTAGACTAACATTTTCAGATTTCTTTTCTGCTTCTTATTCTGTCACATCCTGCTTCTCCTCCTAGATAGATAAATGGCTACTATAGCCCGACATGCCTAAGAAGCCAGTACAGTGGTACCCCAACTTAAGAGCAATTCGACTTAAGAGCGGAAAACTGTTGGCATTTTAACTGCCACCTTACACATTTTAGATATGGTCTGCTGAACTTACAAGTAATTTTTTCCATTTTTTAAATTTTTTAACTTATTTTTTCAATTTTTTAGATAGGTACCCCGATTTAGGAGTGTGTGTGTGTGTGTGTTGTGTCGTTATAGTCATGACCGACCCTTCGTGACCCCATGCCCATGGGGTTTTCTTGGCAGGAATACTGGAGTGGTTTGCCAGTTCCTACTCCAGGCACCTACAGCACCTGGTATTCCCTGGTGGTCACCCATCCAAGTACTGACCAGGGCCGACCCTGCTTAGCTTCCAAAATCAGATGAGATTGGATGTGCTTAGGGCATCTAGGCAGTTTAGGAGTAGTTCAATTTAGGAGCATGCATTCGGAACAGATTAAATTCGTAAATTGAGGCACCACTGTACTTCAGGTTTATCTATCTAATTTTAGATTCTTCTTCCCCTTGCACTCTTCAGAAATTGAATTCTTTTAAAATTAATGGTAATCTTTCCCCCTCCCCTTTTTCATCATAATAGTTTTCCAGAGTCAAACTATTTTATTAGTTGTCACAAGACCACTGCACTCTGCAAAATTAAACACCAAATAACCATCACAAATTAGGATTAACACATTTGGTTTGATCCTAAAGCCATCTCATAATCAGTTACAATAAAAACTTTTGCATTTCAGTATCAAGGAAAGGGCTTTTTGACATAAAGCACGGATGTTGGCTAACAAAAGTGACACCATGCAAGGGAAAAATCCCAGAAGCTGACACCTTTTTCCCATTAGTTAATAAATTCTCACCCAGGCACAAAATGATTTTCAAGGCTGTTTTTCACAGTGTGAACGGTATGAGCAGAAGAGGGTATCTTGTAGACCAGGCATGCCCAAACTTTGGCCCTCCTGATGTTTTGGACCACAACTCCCAGAATTCTAAGCTTAGACTGCCAATGACAAAGGACTGTGGGAGTTGCGGTCCAAAACATCTGAAGGGCTGAAGTTTGGACATGCCTGATGTAGACTATCTTGACTGCTGCCTTTGGTTTTGTCAACGTTCAAATTGCCCTTTGATAAATATAAAGCTTGGCATCCTTTTTCCTGCTGGTAACGTGGACACAACACCGTGCAGCAATATTGGGATGTTTCCTGGCTCTTTGGATCGTGGCTGCAGAAGCACAATATTGTATCTGATACAGTCTTAATGAACCAGAAGTTTTTTTGAATAATAGAATTCCCTGGCTTTCTGAAGCAGAAGTTTAAATATGCATATTCTACATAGAAATCCCAAACAGAAACATAGAAATCTGTATTGTGCGTACTCTACATAGAAAACCCAAACAGAAATATCCCCCATGTCGAATTACCCCCCCCAAAGATTATATTGCTGGGAAAGTGCAATAGAGCAGAAGACAAACAGGAAGATCTGAAATGAGATGGATTGAGACAACAAAGTAAGCCACCCTGCTGGTTTGCACAACCTGAGTGGAACTTAATGGAAAAGACAATACTGTACTGCCAGGAAGGCTGCGTAAAAAGGCAAAAATAAAAAGGCAAAACAACCTGAGATGTTACTAATAGGACATTTTGGAAGATAGTAATGCATACAGGCACCACACATCAGAATTGTTTTGATGGCACATAGCACTTCTGGATTTATTTTTCTTAATTACCAGACAATGGTATAGTGCAGGGCTGTCCAACAGGTAGACCGTGGGCTACTGGTAGCCCGCGAAGGGTTCAAAAGTAGCCCGCCAGGCATCAATAAAAAAATGTGAGGGGATAAGTTCTCTACCCCTCCCTCCCCCATCCCAAGGATCACTACTGCCCCAGCAAAGTTCTGGGTCTGCCAGCCCACTGTCTTAGCTGAGCAGGCAGTTCAAGGGCCATGAGCATGTGCTCGGAATGGATAAAATTCGTAAGTAGAGGTATTAGTGTAGTAGCCCTCAGGCACTTTCAGCCAGAAAAAGTAGACCTTGGCCTGTTCAAAGTTGGACAGCCCTGGTATAGTGGAATAGGTACCCAAGCTATGCTACATTCAGGACAGACCATCCCCAACCACAAAGCAAATATATATATATAATATATAAAAACTAGAAATAGAAACTCTTTTTAATGTCTTTTAATGGCAGGAGAAAAAGTTCAAACTTCCAGTTTAGAATGTTGGCATTTGCAAGAAAGACAGAAATGTAACCTCCCCCCTTAAATTGTTATTTTTCAAAATCAGAATGTCATTGATGTCTGGTTTCCTTCCAAATAAAAAGGGAGGGGGCTAGGACTAACCCATTTTCTGTCAAGATAGGCAAGTTTGGACTTTTTCAATGTATTTGATCATTTTTAAATCCGCAGGCAGAGAAGGTCACTGACATCTGCATTGGGGGGGGACAGTTTTACTTTAAAAAAAAAATCATAACCCTTATACCATTTGCCCAAATGTTCCCAAATTTGAACATAGCAAGAGCAGATTGTCTGCTACATTTAGTGCTGATCCAGGATGTAGTTTCAAGCTTGTAATTTTTGGTTGAGGTTCTCCTAGTTTTTGGATTGCCTTATGGAATTTGTAACAAAAAAACCCTGAATGTTATCAGTAAATCACCTTCATTATTATTGTGTCTTATTACTGTGTTCTGGCTTTGTGAATAAATTTTCTGTTTCTTGTTCAACTATGGCCTGAGTCTATTTGGGCAGGGGAAACTGGAGGAACACAGCCCGTACCTATAAAGTTGGGGGCAGGGTGAGGGGTTATTCTGTTTAAAATCTCACCGTAGATCTGAACGAAGAAATAACTTGAGGCCACAGAAGCCCGGGGGAATAAAAGGTGGATGCCAAAAGAATGTTTGATCATGTACTTTGACGGCAGAATAGGATTCTAGATAACTCCGGCAGCGGTCAAATTGAAAACAGACCAATTTATTCACAAGTTTGGTGTACAATGATAAAACATAATAAGTGGCTTGACTGACAGCATTTTCAGAGTAACATCACAACTATCTGCATTTTGCTCCTCAATATATATTACTGCACATATGAACCTTAAAATCGCATAAAATGCAGCAGACACCCAAGATCAAAGACCAGGACTTTAATAACTTTGGGTCAAATCCAACTGTTACTCCAAACAGCAGACCCACAAAATGAATGGGATTTGTCAACTGTTAAGCAAGTCCCCCTTCACAATCTGCTCTGATTAGGAATGATAGCTGGATGTTGTTCTGTGTTTTTAGTAAGAGCAAAGTTGGGTTGGTGCAAGGGTGGATTCTTCCACAAATGACTGAAATCATACATATTCAAGTTACACACAATCAGAAATGGATGTTTCCACTGAAAATATAGGAGATCTGGTATTATGATTTAGATATCCTGAATGTATTCATTGTCCAGTTCACTTGTCAGAATTCTTTTGGCCATCCATCAGTGCCAGAAGGTGTCAGGCGCTAAGAGTCTAAGGAAGATCAATAATCTAGAATATTTCCCCTTCATTTTGACAACTCCAGCTAGTGTGAAAACATATAACTCTGATGCTCCCCAACACTGGGTCAATTTCTGCTGTGCTGCCCCAGTGCTGATGACATCCTAAAACACTGATTTAGGGACTATTTTTTCATTCATCTGGTATCTGCTTAATCCTCTTGAAAACAATACTGAAATAAGATAATTTTAAAAGGAAGACCCAAACAAACAAACAAACAAACAAACAAACCAGGGGACAAGGTCCAACCTGATTGCATTGCATGACATGGGATTTCATGCCTATTTTTCTCTACTAAATCACTTCTTTACTTTCTTAATATTTCATTTAAAAAGCAAGAATTGCCCTAACAGAATAATTTCATTTAAGAAGAAATTAGAAAGCTCATTTTTAAATTACTGGCCACTTTCTCATTGAAGTGTTTTTTATTTCTATCCCTTTTTGTATTTCTAAACATTTTAGTTGTTAAAAAAATGCTATTTGAGAATCCAACCTGGAATGCCACAACCTCTGGCCCGCCCTTCAACCCTTCCATTGCAAAGGTCTCCAGGTGCAGCTTAGGTAGCTGGAGGGTGAAGTCATTCCTGGTTGCCGCAGTCCGTGACAGCGAGATCTGATCTCTGACCTAAAAGGGAAAAAACAGTATCAATGGTAATTCCCCTTCAGACACATTAACTGGGATGAAGTGGGTCCCCTTGAGTCCACTGAGTGGACTTGCATTGATCGCTGGACCTGAAATCCATGAATAAATTTAGGACTAATTGATTTTTCGTTGCAAATAAATCTCTAATTCAGCGTGCAGGGAGAGAATGTTAAGAAGAAAAAGCATCCTCCTCCCTAGACTGAAATGAGACGGGAAGGAAAGTCACTAAAGGCGTCTTTTCCAACCAGGACACAACATTCTACAAAAAAACATACTGTTTACAATATGGGGCAAATAAAATTAAAATGTAAAACCGTATGTAGCAAGCACATTATGAACGAAACAATAATTGCTTGTTTTATGAAATGAAGATTTGTCATCTCCTAGACTACAAATACATCACACCCCAAAAAAACCCACCCCAAAACAAAACACAACCAAACTCCAAGCATATGCCCAATCCAAAACTGTTCTGATTTTCTCAAACAGAGATTTTATTTTAAAGTATCAAAGAAAGACTTTAATTTTCTTTTGCTTGTGTTCATGAGTCAATCAGACTGGAAGGCTCAAGACTACGTTTGACCGCAGGAGTATTTTAAAAACTTCAGTTACTGAGAAGCTTCTCAGAAATATTATAGCTGCCTACAAAAAAAGAGTAGTTCCAAACATGAATCAGCATAGAATTGGATTGCTTGCCTAAATAAATAGCTCTGAAGGAAACCAGTATTATTTACCAAAGCACAAGCAGTTTGCATGTAAAGTATTTCAAAACGTAGAGTTTAAAGAAACAACAGCAGAATGTTCGGTGTTCTAAATGAGAGCCATCTTATTTATTTGTAGGATATAATCTTATGCAGTTGGTATTGCACTGCCACCTTCTGTCAAGGTGGGAAATGCCTTTCCCTCGTGAGGTGATTTGTAAAAATACAAAGCACGGCACAGTTTGTAAACATTTTGACTGCAATTTCTCATGCCCATAGTAGATTCACATCAAAACCAACTACAGTCCTGGACATGTTCAACAGAAAATAAGCCCTACTTGTCAGACCCACGAAATAAACCATCAAACGAACCATGAGTTATCTAGCGGGAACAAGCAAAGTTAAGCTTGAGCTCAAGCAATAGCTCCTCTTCCTCCAGTGTGACAAAAAAAAAGACTGTTAGTAGTTTAGTTAATTTATCAGGTTTCCATTAAATGTGGTTAAAATTAACTATGGTCTGGTGAAACAAGCCAGCTTGATGACTCATTGCCAGAAAACCTCTTCACAGCATAAGCCGAAGTGTAACTTTCTGTCTATTCCTCCCTGGTAAACAAAGCAATAGCTGCCATAATTCTCAAGGGCAATCATGTACACATACCAAGGCAGTGTGTGTACGCACTCCCAGGAAGAGTGGCAATGGTGTTTTGTTTACCAGGAAGAACAGATGGAAAGTTATGCTTTGGCATCTACTACAAACAGGATTTCAGCCACTGTTTGGAACTGGCTCTCAAATCCAGACTTTGTCAAATTTAAATAAACCAAACAGCAGGCATTCATCAACACGAGAAGCAAAATTTCTGGACTGCAGTGAAAAGAACTTTCAAACAACATGTGCGGAAACACATTATAATTACACTTAGATTAAGGAAAATGTCATTACGCATAGTGCATGTGCTCAAATATGTTTTTACTGTTTACACATGTGTTTCTAAACTTTGCCCTAGGTGGAATCCAGTGACATGTATTTCAACATTATTTTGTTTCCATATTTTGCAAAGAAAGAAAGAAAGAAAGAAAGAAAGAAAGAAAGAAAGAAAGAAAAAGAAAGAAAGAAAGAAAGAAAAGAAAGAAATGAAAAGTAAAAGTAAAATCTTCTACTTTTTTACTTAATAAGACTTTTACAGTATTTCCATGAAGTCTATGGCTGAAATTCTGTTGGATGAATTCTGCCTGAGAAAAGGAATGATGTAATTAGCAGTGGCAAATTGCTGCTCATCACAGGCTTCCTTTTGCTATCTCAGGATGCATGCAATATATAGGACATGCACATTCTAAAACTGCAAAAGGAAGCCCATAATCAGTGATAATCTGCCACTGCCAATGACAATTATTCCACTGCACAAGCAGAGCTGGGCAACAGGATTCCAACACAGATATTATGTAGAATATTCATCTTTGAAATAAAAAAATATTTTTGTCTATCAAATCATTTTTTTCTCTCTTATGCATTCGATTACAGTAAGAGCCGGGACAAAAATAAGCCTATATCATGTACAGTACAAACAGAGATTCTGGTAATTTCTACAATTCTATTTATGAAGTATCACCCTGGTACCCATAAAAAATTAAGAGAGTTCACATAAAGGAAGCATCATTTTTAAAGACCCACATTTTAAATCCCATTCAGGAGATGTTTCTTTCATCCTTTTTACCACTAATATTTTGAAAGACAGACAATACTTATATAGGCTACTAATAATTTGAAGACAGTCATAACTGTTTTACACTTCTAAAAATTTTAGGATTACTTTCCAAAACATTTTGTTCATAAATCCTTAGATTTAAAATGTGTGCGTGCGTGCGCATGTGCGTGCGCGCGCGCGCGCACACACACACACACACACATTCTGAAGGTATGATGTGCAAGTGTTAAGTGGACTTTTATGGATTTGCAGCACAAGGTACAAACATACAGTCTGTACAATATATAATCTATGGGAATAAGGCGCCTGACATTTCCTTGGCTGACCTAAAGAATTCCTGTCAATACCTGTGGCTGGCAAACTTATGCGCTATAATGCAATTTTTATAACCGCACAAGCCCTTCGCACATTTCTACACGTTGCATTCTAGGCTGAGGAGAGAGAGTCCAGTGGAACAAACCTACTCTCCAGGGTTTTCTGTCAGCATGTGTAATTCTGTTCAGACGTTAATCTTACCCAATGTAATACAAATGTGCTATTTTCACAGTATCTCTAATAATACATATTTCACTTGATTTTTTTATAGTTTATATATGCTAACTTTTCAGTTTCTCATTGTAGCCAATGTGCACACAGATAAAAGAAAACATTAATGTGGATTAAGGTAGTAAGAATTTATCAACATCAAACCACCAGTGTTTTGCCTTCTACCCTTCTGAACCATAGTCAATAGATCTAAATATTTTACTGCACCCTGGCCAATTCATTGTTTGATGTTTAAAAACGCACCCAGAATCAAAGAAAATTTATTAAATTTGAGCCCCCAAATGAGATACTATTAGCTTTGAAAGTCAAGTTTAACTGCGATATTGATGATTCTCTTTTTTCTGTGACAAAATCCACCAGGGACATCCCTGATGTCAAAGTACCAAAGCAGATTGCTAATACTGAAGGGTTGGGGGGGGGAGGCGAGCGCTGCGAGTGTGGGGAAAGTCAGCTAGTAGGAAGACAACAATGTGCTGCATATGTGCTGTGTAGGTAGAACAATGACAAAAGCAGCTTCTTTAACCCCATCACTGTCTGTTTCTCTTTTCTCCACCAGAGAAGGAACACAAGCTCGACAACAAAGCTAGCAATGTGTACATTTTCGGTAGGCAATAATAGCAGATCATCACCAGGACACAACACAAGTCTTACTTAGATACAGAGCTTTGGATAGCAGAAGTCCCCAAACACAGTTCTATTGTGTTTCATTATTATTTCACCAAACTACGCAGAAAGGATTGGGTATTCTCATCCCCAGCATTAACAACATTTTGCTTACCTTAAAACACAAGGTTCCCCCCACCCCCACCCCCACCCCCATAATTGCCTATGCCTCTGGTAAACATTAAATTCAAAATGAGGGGAACTACAAATGTTTTACGTGTTGTTAATAATGTTCTTTTCTACCACTTTCATTTTGGTCTGTCTTTTACTGAGGAAGACACAATCTATGTCCATAGTATTGAAGGTAAAGTTCATATGAGTGGAAATTTTCCCATAGAACAAAATCCCTTCACATGTAAATGTACTATGCCAAGCAGAAGACCTCTAACCTTGCCCTCTTTCTGACTTTTTTTTTTAGTTGAGAAGGCAAAAGGCTGAGCTTCCACTTTTCAGCTGTCTGAAGAGTTACAGACCATTTCAATGAAAATAAGAATGTGAAGCTTTCAAAAGTGCACTGGCACCCCAGGAAGTAATCTAATCACTTATACATTAAGTAGAATGTCCCTAATCATTTTGGGCCAGTGTGTCACTAAATTGCATGCAAGTGTGTACTTAAGAGCTCCTTTGGTAGTTTACCATAGCTTTTCAGAGGTGTTAAGATTTGATAGAAAGATGCTAGAGAACATCCTTTCTTGCTGAGCTGATAGACCACACAAAACTGAAAAATCTGTTAGGCAAAATACAATTAGAGGACAGGAAAAAAGTGAGCATAGATGGACAACCAAGGCTCAATAATATAAAACCATGATCCTCCTTATGGCACTCAAAATTATTTCTGAGTACAAAAGCTTTGGGAATAAGTGGTACCAAACAATTTTGATAACAGATTCTGGCTGCACCATACTACACACTGCATGGGATTGTTAATATTTTGTACTACAGTACAAAGAATCCCACAGCCAACATGGTCTGGGCACTCAAAAGTCGCTTCTACGAACTGCAGCCCCAACATACATGATTCCAAGGTTTGATCATTCTTGGATGGCTGAATTCATCACATACAGATTCCGCCATCCCTTGAGATTCTTTAGAGTCATACTATACCAATGATCAATGTAGTACTGGGCTGTACTACATTGAGAAGAGCCTCATGGTGCAGTGATTAAAATGCTGTACTTCAGCTATAACTGTGCTCACAACCTGGGGTTCATTCCCAGGTAGCCAGGTCAAGGTTCACTCCGCCTCCAATCCTTCCAAGGTCGGTAAAATGAGGACCCAGCTAGCTGGGTGGGAGGGGGACAATGTGTAGCCTGCATAAATAAATTGTAAACCACTTAGAGAGTACTTTAAGCACTAAGGGGTAGTATATAAGCAGAAAACTTTTTCTTTGTTTTGCTGTAACTTCCATAGGTGTATACTGCAAAATTCAGAAGCACGTTGAGTGCACATCTTATAAACTCAAGACATATGCTTTATAAGCTGGGGGGAGCAACATGGAGAAAATTGCAGCCTCTCTAAGCTCCAAAGGGCTGGTCTGCCTACCTACACTGAGTGACACAGCATCAAAAAGGCAGTTTTCAAAATTGAAAATTACTTCCTTCAAAAGGCACTCTCTCTCTCTGCCTACTTTGTTTATAACAAGATACATCTCCCAGAATACTGATGGAAATGTTAATCCTCCTGTAAATAAGACAGCTGAGTTAGTTAAATGGGGAAAAGGCTATATTTAAAGCTGCATTCCTCTTTTTTTGGTTGCTATACTGAAGAAAACAAATATAGCATCACAGCAGAATACTATCCCACAAATTCTAGAGTGCGAGAACAGCATCTAGATACAGAAGTATGGCCCACCTGGACTCTAGAAATAGAGAAAATAAGATTTAAACCTATCATGAAATCTTCACACCTGAAATTATTCCAAAGAACTTCCATAAGACTAGAGACGATTTGAAGTTAATTATGGACCAAACCCTGCAACCCTTATATTTACTGTTTATCTGCACTGTTGTTAACCGCCCAGAGTGGCTTCGCTGTCAGACGGACAGTATATAAATCCAATAAACGAATCAATACATTTTACTCCTATTTCACTCTGACATTATTAAACATACTGGAGTAAGAACACAACTCAACATTAAGAACCTCTCAACAAATGTATCCTAATGCCAAGGCTTAATCCTTCTACATCTGGCTGATTGGCCTTAAAATCAATGTCAGTATTGGCCACATTTGTGTTGTATACGTGTGGGAGGGCTTCCTACTCAGAACTATCTTGCTTGAACCTTAGACAAAAGAAAGCATGTGCTCAGGAGAGCCATCTGGAGAACGGAGCCCGCTGCCAGAAAGGATCTGTTCTCTAAGAATCTTTGGCTACCTTCCAATGATATCCTGAATGCAGAGTCTCCACAGACCTACACAGAAGGCTACAGAGGGGCAGCCTGAAAACAGTTGTTGGGCAGGGTTTGGTCCATGCCCCCAACAAAGAATGTTGTGATAAAAAAGGTATTTGCTCAGGGATGCTGCCCCAAGCAATGGTGAACCAAAATTCTTTTTTTCTCTCCCCAGGAAAAAGAACTACAAAAGTAATTTTGAAAACTGGTAAACAAAAGGTGAGCCTCCCCCCCCCACTCCATATTCCTAACACCATGTATATGTCAGGGCAATGGGCATACGTTTTCACCTTAGATGGGGATCCGAATCAATTAATACAGCACAAAGAAAGCATGAGCAGGCTGAAATGCATCTACTTTCTACATTTGGAAATGAGGACACTTTTCATGGAGAAAACACTGCAAGGTGACCAGGGATAGATAACTTACAATAGGTAGTTTATAATGAAAATTTTATATAGTATCCAGAAACAAGTCCCTGATGATTTCTGTATGCAGACACAAGATGGAAGACTGGTCAGCTATAGATGTAGTAGGCATGCACACTGCATGTGCGCAGTTGATATATTGAATTTTCTTCTTAAAAATCTTTATGTATTTCATGAAAGGCTCCCAATCCAGTTTTGCACAACACTGGCTCTTCAGATTGAATACGGAAATTAGCACCACCCCTAGAGTTGGACACGACTAGCACACATGTGCGGGGGGAACCTTTACCTTTACCTTTACTGATCAATACAAGTAACTCTTAAAAAATAAAGCATAATGATGCCTTTATTTGCACCATTCTCAAGTGGTGAATTTCCTGGAAAAGGGAGTCTAGTGGGTAAAAAATAAGGAGCTACATCATATTCTGTTAATTTTTCTATATCAATATAGTTAAGTGCTGGATCTGCTGGATCCTTTCCACTTTTATAGATGGACATTCATATCTTCTCTGCTAGGAAAAGAGCTAAAAAAGAGCCTTCACTCAGAAATCAGGTATCTCAAGGTTATAACTGGATTGCTGAACCCCCATTCTCCAATCAGGTGGTGAATTAACAATCCAAATCTATGCAAGGTTATTGATGACAATTCCAGCTCCATCAGGAATTAGATATTTCTAAGGATTTCTAAGAGTTCACCCAAAGAATAAAGAAAATGCTCTTGCTATCTGCAGAGGAAGAAAATGAGAAAAGGATACCAGCCATCATTATATATTTCACCATGTGGATCCAATTGGATTAATCTCTCAGGTGAGCATTTAACGTGATCAAACAGGCACAGAAGCTTGTACAAATTAGAAACACTTTTGTATGCTTAAATCTAATTCGTCAAACATTTACCAGAGATGGGTCTGGATATTTACAAATATTTCTGCTGAGGACTACTTATTAACTGTCTGCTTATCCAGAGGACTGCTGTGAGGATAAAACAGGTAGGAGAAAGACGTGAGCTCTTAATATGTGGAAGAAAAATGTCAACAAGAGGTGAAACCTACAGCTTCTGTCTCACAATAACTGTTTCAGTTTCACAGTCACCAGTCCTGATCAGACCTACTCCCCAGATCAAGATTCCAAGCATAGTCAAGTTATGCTGAATCTCTGAATCCAGGTCAAGCTATTCAACTTCCCCAACGCATGCACAACGCATGAGGAGAAGAGAATCACACTCATTTTGCAGTTAACAAACTGCACTAAGTCTCCTTCCCTAATTAAATTGTAGAAGTGAAAATGAAAGATAGGATCTGGATATTTTATTGTATACTCCAAGCACATGGGCATGAATCTTGTTTTGTCTAGAATATCATAACAAGAACACCCCAAACCCTTTCCTGCAGCTACAGATAACAGGATATTTATTCATTAAGGTATATATATATAGCATCCTTCAGGAAGCTTGATTTTGAAAAAAAAAGTTGGGGAGCCGTGTAGCCATGACAAAAACCATAGACTAGGTGATACCTTTAGGCTACTAGTAAAATAACACAAAAGGTGCTAATGTTTCGAGGGCAATACCCTCTTTTAAAGCTGTACCAAAAATTCAAACATGGCAAAAGATGGATTTGCTAGGAGTTAGTTCTTAGATGTAGAGTTTTGGCAAGATGGAAACACAACCTGTTGTGCTGTAAACACAACCCATAACTTCAGATGCAGCTTCACAACATCTCTGCTTCTCGCCTCAACTAAGAGGCTGCCTGGGATTTATCTTCATCCTGCCAAGAACTCTACATCTAAGAACTAATTCCTGGCAAATCCATCTTTTCCCATACTTGAACTTTTGGTACAGCTTTGAAAAAGAGGGTACTGCCCTCGAAATAGTAGCAACTTGTTTTTTACTTTACTAGTAGCCTAAGGGTATCGCCTAGGCTAGTCTTGCATCTGATTTTGAAAACTGACCTATCTAGATCTTCTTTACAAGCATCCAAGGAATCCTGGAGTTCCCAGGAATCCAGTTAAAATAACCTCCTGAACTAGACAAAAGCTTGCCAGTCCTTCCGTAACCTCCCCACCCATTGACCTAGATCAAAACAAGGCTTTGTCTAACAAACTTGGAGTAGACAGTTCTATCCACAAAAGCAGAGGCAAAATCTGAAACCCACACCTCTGACCCAGCTCCCGTCTTGAAACTTGAATTTAACCAAAGAGCCTGAAACATATATCTGGCAGTAATTTTTTAAAAATATTTCTTGTGTTTTTCTGTACCACCCACTGTGATGCTCTGCCTGAGGAAGACCCACATGGGGTCAAACGCTGGCTTATGGCTGGGATCTGACAAAGGTAGGGCCCACTCTTAATTCTGGATGGTGTACAGGACTATGTGGCCTTTTCCCTCTTTTCTGGACATTTTTTTGGCCAGGAGACTTCAGAGGTTGTACTCCAAAGAAGTATCTTTTCCAGGAACCAAGAAATATCCGGTGATCCACATATGCTCTTGAAATATTTGTGGTGCAAAAGTCTCTCAAACTGAGTCTCGGAAGTAAAAGAAAAGTCAAGGACTTTCTAGATCTGAGTAAAACAGGAGAGTTTTATGAATAACTTTAAGTCTTTCACTGACAACTGAGTCTCAATGCCTAAATTCGGTTGGAGCTTGCCCAACATTTTACAATTTCAATCTGTTACTATAGCTGGGGGCCACATGAACCAAGAAAAAATTGCCCCTAAAATATATGGGAATTTACCTTTTACTTGAGGGTTGACAGGAGTATGGAGTACCTGAAGGTTTGAAAGTTGGGCAGAACCTCTCCACAAAGCCCCAGACAATTGCTTCTCCCCCCCCCCACACACACATCTGGAGTCTAGCAAATGACCACACTTGAAGTCTGGAAAGAATTCTTCCTTTAGATCAAATTGGCTGTAATTGTCCTTGTTGCATATGCCTAGACTAACTTGCCTGAAACATCCCTATTATTTTAGCGGAGGACGCATCAACATGAAAGCACTCTGTCATGGGCAAAATCTCCAAGTGATTGGATGCGTTGCACAGAATTAATTTGGTATGTAGAGGTTGCTGCCACAGAGTATCAGGGGGACCACGTGGTCTGAGATACCTTCCAGATGTCCTGTTCTATACTAGACTGACTCTCTCGTAACCATTTACAGTCCAATCCTTTGCCTGTAAAACCCACTGTTCTCAGTGGGGCTTATTCCCTGATATTTCTGAATATGATTAAAGACACTGATGTTTTCTAGAATTTTTAATATTTATTGTTTTGTTGTGTTTTATATTCTAAATAGCCAAGAGTCCCCTATGGGGAGATAGGCAGTGACAAATCAAAACAAACAAACAAACAAACAAACAAACAAATACTGCCGTATTTAGCCAAACCTAATGGGCTAAATCTACTTTTAGCTAACTAGAGGGAGATGATTAGGAGTTGCGAGCCAATACTAATGAATGTCCTATTGACCTCCCCAGGTCTGCAGTGTTACCAGATAACAACGCCGGAGTAACATTTTTATCAATGCTTTTGTAGGTGTTGGTGCATGAACTGAGAGATGCTGGTAAAATCAGGGGGACTTAATTTGGAAGGAAAACGGCAGAGGCCACATTCCCAGAACAGGGGAGTTTAAATAAGAAAAATGGACAGACAGGGTGTTGCTGGCTAGAACCTCAAATGAGGATCCCAAGACATGGTAAGATCACAGAGGGTCAGTGTGGAAGGCCTCCCTGAAAAGCAGCATTTTAAGTTGCCTTCTAAATGTTAACAGGGAAGGGGCCAAGCACAGCTTCATCAGGAGCTTGTTCCACAAAGTCAGCACAACCATGAAGAAGGCCCAACCTTCCAGGACTCTCTCAGAGTGGTTATCCAGAGAAGCATAGCCTGGGAGCATCTGATGAGTCAGGCAGATGACATTGGGGAGAGATGCGCTGACCAGTAACAAGTATGGTAATACTCTGGTTTAAGAGTAACTTGGTTTAAGAGCATTTTGCTAGACAAGCAAATATTCCAAGCACTGATGCAGGTCATATGATCACAAGTGAGCCAATGGTGTCTCTCTCTGCCTCCCTCTCCCTGCTGGATTATGGGTGTTTGTCTGGAAGATTCGATCTCAGGCAGCCTCCAAAGCAGAGGGAGGAGAGAGGAATCGAGGTCTCCCTTGCACCAGCCAGGAACGTGTAGGTTAGGGTATTATTTTTCCTTATATTTATATTTTTATTTCATTTGTTTTCAACATTCTTTCTTATTTTTTTCAAACCATTTCCAGTCATGGACAGCTAGTCAAGTGTGTATAGGGCTACAAATTGTGCTTTATTAATGTCACATTAAAAATACAGAGTAAAATCTGGTTGTTAGACCCAAGCAGAGCAGATTGCGCAGCCTGGTACCTAAAACCATGCTTTGGATGTGGACTTCTAGCCAACTTCTTTTGCGAGTCTTGGCATTTTGGGTGTACATTATGTGGTCTATGGGACCCCAGAACGAATAATCTGAGTTTCCACTATTTATGGGGAAATTTACTTTGCTACAAGAGTGTTTTAGTTTACAAGCATGTTCCCGGAACAGAGTATGCTCGTATACCAAGGTATTACTGTACATTCGCTCCGAGAGTGTACTGGGCAAAAACTGAAGACTGGACTTATATTAGACTAAACCAAATTCATTTTTAAACTATTGCATTCTAATACAGTATCTACATTTTTAAGGGGGGGGGAGCTGTGCAGTCCTTTACACACATTCTTGGAGTTGGTCCTATTGAATACAATTGGGCTTTCATTTGGATTGACATGGATAGAATCATAGCTGTAGACCTAAATATTTCAGTTAAAAAGAAAAATAGTACATTACAGTATAACAACAACAAGTATCAGTGTGCTATGAAATTCTGAAAAATACTCAACAATAGAAACAAAACAAAGCTTAGTTAGGTGAAACATCAATTTCATAAAGGCTCTTTTATGCAAACACTAAGGACTAGGCCAAAATGGTTCTGTATTTGCGTGATGTATGCAATAATATGTCTCTTATGAACAGATTTCATTGACCTTGGGCTGGAACTGAACCCATGTCTGGAGAAAATAATGGTGAACACATTAACTAAACTCTCAGAACTCTACAAAATGACGTTTCCTTACATAAGGCAAAATATACATGCCAATGTACATTTTGAAGGGGAGAAAAAAAACATTCAACCTTCCCCAAAGATGAAGACAGACGGGCTCTGGCATTTGTTACTTAGATACGCATAAGCAGAAAACAGTTAAACACATGGATATGACATTCTGCAATGTCTTATCTTCAGTTTGTCAAGGTTTTTAAATCCCTCTTGAACTGGAGTACCATTTTTAGCTTGGCTAGGTCAGAATGACACTGAACAATATGAGTGATGACACACTAGATAGCTATATGGACAGAGATGTCATCAGAGAGCCAGCTGTGCTAACACCTGTATGTCCTGCACAATTGATCTTTAGGAACATGGATCAAGAAAGTCAGGTTATTTACAGATAATAGGAAGAATAAAAAACAAAAGTTAAAAAAATAGGCATTTATTAAGACATTTAAGCATTAAATTTTAGCTTTATAGCAAACAAACAATTTAAAGACATTTAGAAATCTTTATTTTCCTATTGACTTCTTAGGTCCATGTCACTTGAGACAGGGTCAGGTCTATAGAATAATTAAAAGGCAATTTTAAGAGGGAAATTTTAGGAAGAAATTTTAAATTTAAAATAAAGAACTTTTTGAAACATTTTTATTCCAAGGCACGAGGGGGTCGGGCAGGCAGGTGGGCAGTTTGCAGGTGCCAGGTACGGGTGCCCCTCCCCGGCTCACCCCCATGTCTGCCGCCCCCTCCTCTCCTCTCCCTCCTTCCCTCTTTCCTCGGGCGGCTGCAGGTGGTCGGGCGGAGGTGGCCGCGGGGTGGGGGGGGGAGTGGGGTGCGCTGCTTGGCCACTATTCCCCCTACCTCTTGCTAAGATCTACCTGCTGGGAGGAGGAGGAGGAGGGGGTATTAATCATTTTGTCTCCCTCTCCTCCACTGCCAGAATTCCTTTGGAGTCTTCTCCTCCTAGCAGCGGCGCCGGAAAACAAACAATTTAAAGACATTTAGAAATCTTTAGCCTTTATTTTCTGTGTGTGTAATGTGACCTCTTTTGTTGTTGTTTTAGGTCCATGTCACTTGGGGAACGGAAAGTCTGTGCCTGGCACCGCCAAGGATCGTCAGGTCTCGGTGCTTCGTGGGGGGTGTTATTTTTTATTTATTTGAAAGTGAATCAGAATCATCCATTTTCTCACAAAAACCCGGAATCACCCCCATGCCTGCTGCCCCTCCCCTCCCCTCTTTTCCCGTACAGCGTCCTCTTCCCGGGCGGCCGCAGCTGGTGGGTGGAGGTGGCGGGGGGGAGAGGGAGGGCGGATTTTTGCTTATATTGGCGTAACACGCATACATGATTGCCCCCTATTTTCTGTCACTATCCTCAGATTTCTGTCACTATCCTGCCAGTGCATCTGAGGCCAGTATATTCTGTTTTTCCAGTTCCAAAAATATTAATTTATAAAAACGAAGGCCATCAAGACTGGCATCAAGTAAGTTGTACTGGGTCTGCCCAGGGCCTATTCATGGAAATAAAAATTCCCTGACCTTATTATTAAAATCTAAATGCAGCAGAAAACCTATTACTCAAGCTTCATTAATCCCAATCTCCTGGTTTATCAATATTCACAACAGATGATTCAAGCTCTTGGTATTGCTTCATGACTCAGTATGGTGCCAAGTGCATTGTTGGCACAAAAGGTATATTAATGCACCAACAGCACTAGGATGCAACCTTTCCTCCTGGAGTAAATATGGTCATATCTGGAGTTGTCCTTGGTCATATCTGCATATAGATAACAAGTGGAGATCGGTAGATGTATTGGTATAGATATATAGAGCTAAAGTGATAAAGAGGAGATGGCCACTTTCCCAAGTGCCCATCTGCCTTATTGACTTTCACATGCTGAGCCTGACAGGGCCATGTTTCCATTGATGGGAGCGATGTTAGCAATTCAGATTAAAAAAATGTACAGACTCCTTTTCAAATTTTTGTACTTAACATATGGAGGTCTAAAGGAATGCAGAAACATGGGGAGAGGAACATAGATTTTCACCTACTCGTTTTAACCCTGCTCATGAGTAGGCGAACTCTTGCCTTGGGCTCTTCCAGCATTTAGATGAACAATGCTGTACTAAACAGAAGGTGGCAATCAACATCCCTAATTATGAATGTCCAAAGCCTCTGGCTGATCACTGAAGGCAACTCAAACCCTGGGCTGACGGAGCCGAGTATTTAGTACTTTCTTATTTAATATGGCATGAGAAGCCATTCTCTTTAAGGAAGGAAGGCATGGGTTTTTATAAAATATGGGCTAGGGGCAGAAGCTGATGTTTTGGCCTTAGGGGCAACAAGGTGTTTGAAGATGGTATCCTCGGATATTTCTCTTTTAAGGGGTCAGTAGAAAGGGCATGCTTTTGAGCTGTGGTGCTAGAGGAAAGTCTTGAGAGTCCCCTGGACTGCAAGGAGATCAAACCTCTCCATCCTGAAAGAAATCAACCCGGAATGTTCACTGGAAGGACAGATTTTGAAGCTGAGGCTCCAGTACTTTGGCCACCTCATGAGGAGAGAGGAGTCCTTGGAAAAGTCCCTGATGTTGGGAAAGATTGAAGGCAAAAGGAAAAGAGGAAGGCAGAGAATGAGATGGTTGGACGGTGTCATCGATGCAACCAATATGGATTTGACCAAACTCCAGGAGGCAGTGGAAAATAGGAAGGCCTGGCGAGCTCTGGTCCATGGGGTCATGAAGAGTCGGACATGACTGAACGACTGAACAACAACAACAAAGAAAGGGCAATAAGAAAGGGGGGAAAGTCATGTACATAATCCAAAGGCAAGTTTCAGCAATGCCTTTATCAATAACAGTAATTATGTGCCGTCACTTTGATTTTTGGTATACAGCACTCAGAAGAGGGCTACTGTTCCCTTCTCCTTGGTGCACTATAGGACTGGGTAGCTTGCCCAAGACTAAGGTGGCTTTTCTCCCTGGAGGTACAGTGGAGAATCCGAATCCCAACCTTTGACTCTACAGCTAGGTACCCAACTCATTGAGGTTTCCAGCCAGCTGCTACTTTTATTAGGCCACTGGAAAAAAATCACAAACACAAGTGTACTTTCAACTCTGCAGAAAGCTTCATCAGGCTAGGCATTGCAGAGCTTGGGGATCATACATAACAATCACAAAAGTTCTAAAATCCATGGCCAAATATGTGGCCTAGGTTTCCTTGTTTTAAGAAGGTTCGGTAGAAGATGAAAAGAGGAAATAGCATGATTACACATATTCCTATTTGGAAAAGATCAAAGTAGAGAAAACAGAGAGAAGGAGTTGAGAATATTGTCAGTTCAGGAACTAGACTAATTGAACTTCAAGATACTGAACTGGGATGTTGGGGATTTTATATGTGTTGATTTCCAACTAGTAAGGAGTGGAGAGAGAGGGGTTTTGGACTTAAAGAGTAAAGTCAAGGATGACAATAAGGATTCTTGGGTTAAATAGGAGCTGCTAAGACTTCCAGTGTCAGTTGGGCCTTGGTGTCAACCATAATCGCTACAGTAGACCAAAACAGTCCATCATAATGTGTGTGTGCACAATAATCAGCATACACATCTCCCAGGGGGATGCATCTGTGAGCAATGCAGTCAGGTGGAAGTCTATCTTTCATTCATTTCTGTTCTTCGTGCAGCTCTTAGACAAACAGCAAGCTTCCAAATCAACTTCTTTCTTAAGAAAGCAGTTCGAAAATACATATTAGGTTTTTGACACAGTACAGTAATCAACTACTGAGTAACTTTAGGCTACATAAAGTTCTCTTCTCAAAACGTAACTTCTAGAAAAGCCTGGGATTGGTTGACACTCTCTTCTACTGTCAAATTTATTTAGAGTCTGGCTACACATTACACAAGGGATAAATAGAAAGGGAAACCCAAGAGCCGACAACACTTCCTTCTCTCTCTTTCTTAGACTTACTGTCTATCATGAGAGTGTCTTGATTTTTGCAACCCTGAGAATCCACTTTTTATATGATGGATGGGATTGATATAATGTGTAACCAGGGTCAATGTTTGACAAAAAGTACAGGGCACATGCCTCTTGAGAGCACAGCTTCTGGATTCCTGAGAAACATGCTCCTGCCAGCCAAATGCATAGTGACATATAATCAAAGAAAGAGGGCAAGGTTGTTTCTCAAATGTTGTATGGTTCACAAATTTTCGCACAAACTTTCGTACAAACGTTCATTTCCGCACAAACTTTTGTACAAACTTTCATTTCCACACAAACTTTCGTATAAACGTTCATTTCCGCACAAACTTTCGTACAAACTTTCATTTCTTGGAAGTAGTACAGACTAAATTTCTGAGATGAATTCTGGCTGTACTCCCTGTAAGTCAAATGTAGCCCTTCACTTGGAGTTCGGTCTAGTGTCTATAAGAACACGGGTCAAAGTCCTTATGATTAACTATAGGTTAAAACTTATATTCTTCACAGAAGGATTGGCCCCTTTAGTTCTAATTGATTCTTTCCAGTCTGAATGGAAACAGCTTGTAGCCAAAGAAATACACCAAATTGGCTTCTCTAACAAAGCGATGGGCTATACTAAAGCCAAAGCCCCATAACCAAAACAATAAGCATAGTTGTAGGGACAGAAGCAACATTTCCAGATTAATTCATCAGTGCTTGTGTGTTTTTTGCAATGATTTGGCTCATTTCTAACATAAGCAAGGAGACCACAACATTTCGTTGTTCCTGCAAGGGGGCAATGACAATAAAGATTCCTATCCTAAAAGAAAACCCTGCTATCGTCTTTATTAAGAACCTAGATTGTAAACAGAGCTTGTTAATTTTGTGTGGCTAACATGAGCACCATGTCTCAATACCGTTGCAGCAAACACAGGCTTATTTTCACAGAATAAGATCTGAAGAGTAAACCCTTCTCTCTCTCTAAATTTTTGTGGCAGTGCTCTCCCACTGTCATTAAAAAAAGGCAAGAGCATAGCATGCATTAATATTTTAGACTAGCAGTTACCTTTCTAGCTTGATTTTCTAGACTGCTCACAAGAAAGCAACAACCATATATAATATTTATTTTATCTATTTCACAGAAGAAACTGCATCACAGATTCTGTGTCTGCCCTGATAAGTAATTTAAAATATAATCCATCAAATGCAGAAAAGGGAAGAACACACATGCCACCCCCATCCATTCTTTTCTATTTTAAAGCATTTATAGCTTTCCTTTCTTCCTTGGGGATTCAAGAATCTTTCAAATAAAAAAAATTAAAAAAATATTCTTACAACACCCTTTCCTTTGGAAAACACATACACAAAATGCAGCAGGGAATAAAAATGTAAAAGAAACAAAAATTTTTTTAAAATATTTTAAAATATCAGTGATTAATTACAAATGGGATTAATACACAGCAAAAGAGAGAGAGCAACAGAAAAAGAAGACGAAAAACAGTTATTTCCCAGCAATATCATAGGGAAATTATGGCAAGTGTCTGTACAGCTGGCAGTCTTGAACTTCCAAAGATTGTGACCATGGGAAGGGAGGTGGGTTGTAAATATATCATTTCCAGTAAAGACACGTGGCAGCTGACAATGTTATGGACCAGCATTTCAGCCACTATATTATTGGCAAAAGTATGTTAAGTGTCGCCACATGTATATTAATTTCCATATAATTTTAAAACATATTTTAATCAGATACGGTATTTTGATATTAATGTTACACATATTACAGATTTATTTTGAAACTTCTGGAAGCATCCAAGAAGAAAAGCCATTTTAAAATATATTTTCCAAGGTTGAAAGCATGAAAGAGGAAAACTCAATAAGATTATTACTTACATTCTGTAGGGTAGATTCCACAGATTTCATTTGACTGGCCATTAATTCATTCTCTCTGTTGATGAAGAGAGGGAGGGGAGACCTTACAACAGAGATAAGCTTTCATGTTTACACTTGCAACTAGCATTGTATCAATAACTTAGCTCTACCAACCTACTGCCTAAGATTTGTTTTCCTTGAATAACTTCAACTAGGCTGACGCAAGGTCAAGCATATGGTTGTTTCTTGTAGATGCCTGTTTGATGAATAAGTGTTTGCATATTTCTGATGTGACATCTGATAACAGTTCTACCTAGCATGCCACACTGGACAATATTAAATGGGTTTAGAAGTTTTTCTAGGGTTTGTTAGCAAACTTCTAAGATTCCCCCTCATGCCCCCCCACCCTGGCTGGGGAAAGTTTTGAATCAACCCAACAGGAGCAAAATACAGTGAGGAGAGAAAATAAAATTGTCACGCTTCATCCTTCCGAGGTTGGTAAAATGAGTACCCAACTTGCTGGGGGCAATGTGTAGCCTGCATACTGTAATTAAAAACTGTAAACTGCCCAGAGACTAATTGAAATGGTATGGGGTGATATATATAAGCAGAACACTTTGCTTTTGCTCATGAACTATAGAGTGTACATACATAGAGAAGTGCCAAACCAGCAAAAAACTTTAAGCAACTAGGACAGTGTAGGTGAACCTATGGCACAGGTGCCAAAGGTGGCACTCGGAACCCTTTCTATGTCACCCGGCATCACCCCTTCACAGCCACCAGTATTCAGGTTAAATTGCTGTTATAGGCACTTGACAAAAAATTAGTGAGTTTTGAATCAGAGTTTGGGTGCTCAGTCTCTAAAAGGTTCGCCATCACTGAACTAGGATATTCTACCTTCCTTACGCAGATGTGGGGGGGAAGCAGCTGAGAAAAGTGACTTCCTGGATGGCAGCTCCTACACAAACCCCAAGACAGCACATCCTTTGCAATCAACACTGGAAAAACCTTGACTGTATCAAGAAGGGTCATCAGCAGTGGACAAGACATGCCATGTGATCTTGACATATCTCTCCAGAGGGTAAAAAGCATTAACAATCCTACAAAGAAACTGAAACCAGAGCCCTTTACTGTGATTGGAGAGGCAGCTCATATTAAAAAGTATCAGTTCACATTCTGTGTTCCGGAAGACACACAGGGTGGCTTCCTAGTCTGTCAATCACTCAACTACTGAGCTTGGAAACACTGCTTTCATGAATGATAACTCCAAAAATCCCCCAGCTGGCACAGCTGCTGTTTGTGCTGTCTGCAGGAGACTGGGAGCAGTAGGTGCTTGGCAATGCATAGATTATTTTGTCTCTCTTCTAGCAAGGGGAGGCATGTAAAGTGTTGTGGTCATTCTCCCCTGTGCATATGCAATTGCATTGATGTGCGGAAACGGAGAAGAGGGGACGGAGAGGATTGTGCGGATTGGCACAGGACAGATGCCGTGAGTAGTTATTGGTGCACAAAGTTACATTCATCTACCTTAAGGACCTATTGCTAGTGGTTTTAGCAGAGCAACATTAGGTGACAAGGACGTTTGCTTCTGTGCTTTTCCTCTTCTACCATTCTGAAATACTAGTCAATACCCACAGCATCTCACAGGCAGCGGTTGGAAAAAATTCCTTGTTTGGACTCCAACACACCGACTCCCCTAGGCAGCACAGATGATGCACTCTGGGAATCGTAGTCCAAGCTTTGCATATAGAGGTGTGAGTGCGGTTCTGTTGTACTCGATTGCTCCGGTTTTAGAAATCTGTATTATGTTTGCAGCAAAATCTGCTTTGCCACCTCTCATCTATTCTACCCCATGTGCTCTATCAAGGACAATTTGATATTCTTCAGGGACAGCTCGCTCACCCCAAATCTGCTCGCCAGGAGTGATGGCTCAAGCACCCGCACGGTAGGTGAAGGTGCGCAGCTTGTGCTGAAGCCCACCCCCTCCGTGGGCTCCGAGATGATTGAAATGGGCCATTAGTATGTTGAACTAAGTTCACTTTCTTCAAGAGGATCTTTCACTAACATTTCAAAGAGAGGCAGCTGTACTTTTGTTTTCAAGCACTGCATTATCCAGGACTAAAACCCTTTGCATGAAAGTCAGAATTGATCTTTTGTCTGTTTCAAGTGATCTCCCCAAGGCCCCCAGTGCTCACTTGGCTGCCATGCGGAGGGCACTCTCTGCATCGTGGATGCTCACTTCCAGCCGACGCTTGTCCTGCTCCAGCTGGGTGAGATGTCTATTGAGCTGACGCAAAGATTGATCTTTTCTTCGCAGCTCCATCTTTGCCTCGGAGAGACTCTGGGAGCGGACAGAAAACAGAGTTACTTGTCAGTGCCGATAATTAACTTCAATTTATGCCATAGGCTATTAAACAAAGAGAAATACAGACTGACTGTGAAATAGACTGAGGCTATTTTCTAATACAAATAGTATATATTTGCTCTTCTTAAACACACCCAGTGTGTTGTACGTTTGCAACCCTTGTAGCACACAAAACACACCCGGACCTTAATGGTCATGGGCGCAACAGGTGCCGTACCAGAAATCTTGTGGTCCTGTGACTTAGCTAAAATGTAAACAACTTTAGGATGAAGAATTCATGTACAATATGAGAACATTCCAAGGCACGTTGGATCAAATCAAAGGACAATGCAGTCCAGCACTGTAAGCTCCTGCTGTGGCCAACAAAATGCCTATGGGAAGCCCACAAGCAGAACGTGGATGCGAATGCACCCTCCCATGGGGGCCGGGAGGGTGGAATCAAAAGCATTTGAAATCATGGAAGGAATTAAAAAAACACAGAAGAAATATAATGGAAGAAAATGACTTGAGAGTTTTTCTAATTTATTAGAAGTCTGTTCCATACACTACATCATCATCATCATCATCATCATTTATTTATTTATTTATTTATTTATTTATTTATTTATTTATTTATTTTTATACCGCCCGTCTTCCCGAAATAACTCTGGGCGGTGAACAAAGAGGGCAAGACAGACCCAAAAGAAACAATATAGCAATTGAGACAAAATAAAAATGGTATATATAGATAGATAGATAGATAGATAGATAGATAGATAGATAGATAGATAGATAGATATAGATATATAGATATATAGTATAATAATAATAATAATAATAATAATAATAATAATAATAATAATAATAATAATAATAATAATAATAATAATAATAATACTTTATTGTCAAAGTACATGTTTACAATGAGATTAGCTATGCCTCCCTCATATACCCCCCCAACACAATGAATCCTACTAACAACCACACAGCCGTGTTTCACCTTGTGGACTTATCACACAGCACACCAGCCCCACAAGTCTGTAGTACTATGCTGACATAGAGCAGGCGTCCTCAAACTTTTTCAACAGGGGGCCGGTTCACTATCTCTCAGACACTGTTGGGAGCCACACTATAGTTTGAAAAAAACATGAACAAAAGAACAAAGCGGGGGGGGGGAAGCGGGGACCACGCCGGGCCCTCCCATGTTAAAATGCCCCGTTCGGCTCAAAGCAGCGACGGCATTTCAGTCATCTTGGCAGGGGGAGGTGGAAACAGGGACCACGGTAGGCCCTCCCATGTTTCAATGCCCCACTCTTCAAAGCAGCACTGGCGCGCCAGTCATCTTGGGGGGGGAGCGGCAACCATGCCGGGCCCTCCCATTTCAAACTCCCCACTCAGCTCTAAGCAGTGCCCAGCCCAGCCCACCCACTCCATGAAGAGCTCCCTGGCTGCCTGGTGCACCCAACTGCAAAGGAAAGAGGGAGGCAGGAACCAAAAGAATGGCCGAAGTGGGTGGCGGTGGAGAAAACAGCCTATGCAGGTGTGTGCATGCGCACTGCCTCGCCTCGCCCAGCTGGCCTCCTTCTCCTCCTTTTTGCTCCACCCGCCAGGCAGGGGGGAAGCGACACAGCCAACCACAAAGTTTAAAATGGAGTTTAAAATGGCAGTGGTGGCCAGCTCGCTCGTTCACTCGTTTTCAGAGCGGGGTGGGGGGTCTGCAGTTGCTACCAAGAGCTGGATTCAGAACCCTGGGGAGCCATATCCAGCCCATGGGCCATAGTTTGAAGACCCCTGACATAGAGTTATTTTCCATTTAAAAGTCTGACCGCCCATGGGTAGAAACTGTTTTTCAGCCTGTTGGTACAGCTGGCTATACTTCTATATGTCCTGCCTGATGCTAGGAGAGTTCTGTGTTCTATTTAAATGCTTCAAATAGAACATTGGTTTACATAGATGGAATACACACAATTCCCCAGAAGGTGAATTATTACAACACTCAGAAACAGACTACAATCAAACCTTGACACTGTTTGGGTTTAGGTAACATTTTCAAAAGTTACTGATTTGCTAAGATTTCAGTTCACAGCTTAAACTCTTCTCTTCTCTCTCTCTCTCTCTCTCTCTCTCTCTCTGTGGGTGGGTGGGTGGGTGGGTGTTGGTGTACGCATATATATGCATATATGTATATAAGTTTAATTTTAGCAGTCATGTTTATTGCAAAAATATTTAGCTGTGCTGTTGCAGAACTAAATTCCTATATGCTACTCTGACGGATTATGAAGTTATGGCCTTCATAATGGAGCCAAGAATTTTAAATATCTACAGAACACTTTACATCTTCCACTGATGAACGTGACGTGAAACATCATGATGTAGAAACATGGGGGACAAACTGAGCATGCTGAACAAGCATACTCAAGCTGTATCATTGAACATCCAAAGAACTTATGCAGAACAACATCTGATTTATTACAGAGCTGCAGTTTCCAGCCTTGTTTAATGGTAAATTGGATGGTGGGACTGGGAGGTAGATTCAATGGCTGATGTCAGAAAATGGCTTCAAAGATCTAATAACATGGGCAGAATATAACCAATCATTTTGCAGATGGTCTGAGCTTATATCGATGACTAAAGGATAAGAAATTGCTTGTGCTGGTAGTAAAATAACAGACAGAGCTTGGAAACATTTTTCCAATCCAATTTGCACTATGTTCATGGAGTGTGTCCTGCATGTGCAGTTAGGTTGTGGCAGGAGGAGGGGGTATTGAATGAGAATGAGTTTGATTCTCAGATTCTTTGCCTACATATCTCATACCTCTAAAACAGCTGTACAGTACACAGAACCTTTGAGCCTCACATATCTTCAGATACAGATGCCTATTTGGGGAGTTTCCAGAGAAACTGATGCTCAATAGGGCAAATACAAAGCGTGAAATTTTGGCACCTCTGTCCTCCAAAAATCCAGCCCTCTCCCTTCTAGGCATCTCAGCGCACACACTGAAAGCTAAGCAAAGGGGGAGGGTAGGTAGGACTTTGTTAAGCTCCATGAAAACTACATGATGCGGCGAGATCGGCAGTTTTTTTAAAAAAAGAACCACTACATATAGAGCCTAACAAACAGAGAGGCACATTTAGAAATCCTGTTCTACTAATGTAACTGTGTTGTTGTGGTGATTATGTGAGTGTTTTCTATCCTCCTTCTGGCTCACATCCACATGGCCAGTTTTGCAGTGGTTGTAAAATTAGGTTCACGGCTAGCTGTGTGGCTGATCATATAATGGGGAATCAAGATAAATAGAAAAACCACAGTATGATTATCTGTACAGGTACTGTTCTTCTTTAATTGAATGTTGTCCTGTCTGAACTGCATAGCAGTGATGAACAGGTAAATCTAGCATGCTACCATGTTACAGCTCTGTTGGTGTTTCGAGCAGAATGGTAAAGCTTAAAGAGCCTACCTTTGGTACCACTTTTGATGCCATTATTGAAAGCTGACTGCCAAATTAAGAAGGCTACACCCTTTTAAATTTCTTAAAACATAAATAATTTTAGGTGGCACTCCTATACACTCAAAAGAAATTCCATTAAACGTAATGTGGCATACAACTGAATAGAGATGCAGAAGATGCTGTATTATTAATACACCACCAACCGGGGGAATCAACATGTAAATCAACACAATCAGTCAAATGAATGGATAATATTGGCCTGCCTACCAAGATACACCAGAACAAAGGAAGGAGCCTTATACTATGATGGTTACTTCACATTCCTCTCATCGCTGTTCGCGGTCCCGCTTGGGACCAGTACAAGGAAATCTTACCCCACGTCCATTGAACTGAGATTAAAGCGGGATGAGCCATACCCCTCCCTGGGCTCAGGAATCTGCTTGTCTCAGTTCTCGTTCCGAGACGAGTGCCCGTGAGGTAAGGCTTGTCATGCAACGTGCCATTCTCACTCTAGTGGCAGGAGTGTGAAGTGCCATTCGCCAGTACATTCCCTATGGAGTCAGCAACACAGTGCAGAGAGATTAAAAGACAAATGCCTCGAACTTAGCTCCGTAACGCATTGAAGGCAAAGTTGAGGAGATTTGAAAGATCGAAAAACGGAAGGTCGGACCAAAAAAAAAAAAAAACCCGAGAACAAGACTGAGAAGTGCAGATGTTGTCACAAAACAAGGACGTGCTGTAACAGTCGTCACGGTACCATCAATCATGCCAGTGGGTACATGGGAACAGGGACAGTACCGGGACAAGACCAGATGACCGCGAGCGACGTGATCACAAAATGAACGTCAACTCGGAATGAGGAAGGACATGAAGTAACCACTTATGTGATTCCCCCATGCTCAGGTAAGACTGAGTAGCAGCAGGTCTGCTGGGTTCCCGGCAGGATTCTTTTCTTATTCTACCTAGAAATGGAGAGGATTGGAATTGGGATGTTCAATGTACAAGGTATAAGCTCTGCTACTGAGCTAAAGAGGCTCCTATGGTTATCCATGTACAATGCAATTATACTGGATTGCAGTAGTAAATTGCTACATTGAGTATCGCATAAGGGTATACTATCCACTGTCCCTCATATATTCATTTATTTTTAAAAAACAATTCTGTATTCTGTATCACTCTTTAGCATTCCTTTCGGGATGGTTTACAAAACCAGGGGGAAAGTACATACACATAAAGGGAAGGTGTGTGTAATGCAAGTATTCGTGTTTTTTTTTAAAGCACCAATACATTCTGGTGCATTCCAAAGCCTGGGAAGTAAAACCAAGCTGGAAAAATCCAAGCAATGAAAACTATTTCTATCTCAGGACATTCTGAGGAGGAAATTCTACAGACAGGATGAAAACATTGAGAAAAGCAGATGGTGATCCCTATTTTCTTTATCTCAAGGGAGGCTGGAGGAGAGCTTCAAAATATTGTTTCACTGTTCAAGCAAGCTGGTATGGAAAGTAGGGGTATTTCAAGTACACACTTGGATGCAAAACCATGTGAAATTTTAATGAAAGCACCTGCCCTATGAATGCGGCTTAGAAAGACCTGTGGAGCAATGCAGTCCTTTCGCGACTACTCATAATGTGTTTCCTTAACCAGATCATCACAGCCTAGCTGGTGAATGTTAGGCTCTAATGAAGATTTTTAGCCACCTACAAATCTGTGAACAAAGTGTGCCACCCCAAGACAATTTTTGCAGCCCACAGCATTCTGCCTTAAAGGAAAAAGTTACATCCCAGAAGAAAATGGTGAGCTCCTCCTCCTTGAAGCCTCCCTATGAGATGCAATCCACTTTTTAAACAGACTGCAGAGCTCCCAGCACCGCTGAACACACACACACACACACACACACACACACACACACAGAGAGAGAGAGAGAGAGAGAGAGAGAGAGAGAGAGAGAGAGCATGGAGGAGCCTTGAAACTGAGAAATTAGCTCCTACACTTGCCAGAGTTGGTTGCCCCAGTCTGCAAAGGCAGTCTTGCATAAAATACACTCTAGAAGTCAATCCCGGGCATTGCCAGAGTATGGGCACCTGTGGCCAAGTTACCTCTAAACAAGTTACATTTGGCCAGGTGGACTGCCAACAATGCGATTCAAGGCCACTTATCCCTTGAAAAATCATTAATGTTGAAAAGGCCAAGCATTTACAAGTCCCTCAGAAAAAGTAGCTGAAGGAACAAAGTCAAGTACACAAGTCAAACTTCAGTCCTTCTGGGAGAGTGGACAATGGACAGAGTCAAAAGATAAGCCAGACCAAGGTTCAAGGAATCAAACACCAAGATGTCTGTAACTGGAAGCAACATGAATAACCCTTGTTGTTTCCAGTGAGTCAGCTTTGGCTGGGAAGGCATTTTATAGTTCTTTGCTACAGCACCTTGCAATTTCAACTGCATCCACTCTAACCACAGGGGTTGGAGACCCCCATAGATGGCACTACCTGACTATGCATTTGCTTTCCAGCACATTGAATTTCAGTGTAGGAAAATGTAAAGTAATGCATATTGGGGCAAAAAAATCCAAACTTTATCTATCAACTCATGGGATCTGAGCTATCCGAGACGGATCAGGAAAGAGATTTTGGTGTGCTGGTGGACAGCTCAATGATGGTGTCTACCCAATCAATGTGTGGCAACGGTGAAGAAGGCCAATTCCATGCTAGGGATTATCAAAAAGGGGGTTGAAAATAAAACAGCCAACATTATAATGTCATTGTACAAAACGATAATAAGGCTACACCTGGAGTATTGTGTACAATTCTGGTCACCACATCTAAAAAAAGACATGGTGGAAATGGAAAAGGTGCAAAAAAGAGCAGCTAAAATGATTACTGGGCTGGGGGAATCTCCCTTATGAGAAAAGGCTAAAACATTTGGGGCTCTTTAGTCTGGAAAAAAGGCACCTGAAGGGGGATATGACTGAGACGTACAAAATAATGCAGGGCATGAGTAAAGTGGATAGAGGGACACTCTATAGATAGAGGGATGCGAGGATACTGAGGTCCCAAACCGTTTAGGGCTTTGTATGTTGACATCAAACCTTGAAGTCAATGCAGTAGCGTACTGGCAACCAGTGCAGGGCTGCCAGCACGGGGGTAATATGTTGATGCCTTCTTTGCCCCGTTAGAAGTCTGGCAGCTGTATTCTGCACCAGCTGCAATCTCTGCATTAACCTCAAGGGCAGCCCCATGTAGAGAGCACTACAGTAGTCTATTCTTGAGATTACAAGTGCATGAACCAGCGTAGTTAACACCCTGATGTCAAGGAGGGCCCGCAGCTGGGCAATCCTCCACAGTTGGTAATGAGCGGTTGTTATCCCAAGGTCCAGAAAAAGTTGGCAGAGGTGTAAATATTAACTTGCAAGTTGAAAAGCACCTAGAATTCTACAGGGACTACCTGCTTGAGCCCTTTGCCCAGAAAGGCACTATTAGTCACCAGGCAACAGAACCCAGGAAAGTTTACTTAGCAGCAGCCCCACAACCATCTCTTTTGGGGCAGGTGGGGCTATCTCATATTTGTCATCTCATTATTACAGCAAGTCAATCACCCTCTAGTTGCAGTGCATAAATGTCAAGAGCAAGACCTAAGCAAAGAAGACAGAGATTGAACACCTTCCATGTTCTTTGTCCACCATCTCTAGCCAGAATCACAGGCTGAAAACATACTGTGGTTTTGCATGTTTCTTCCTCATCTCATCCACCTTCTTGTTCACTCAGACCCACACTACTTGTTTTGGTTAAAGAGTAATTTGCCATTAGATCCAAACTGGCAAAGTTGTGGTTGCGAATCAGAATTAGAAACTTCCCTTCCGAATCAGAACTAGAAACCAGAGTCAAACCATGGTTTGCAGCTCCAATTAACATAAGAACATAAGAAAAGCCCTGCTGGATCAGGCCAAGGGCCCATCTAGTCCAGCTTCCTGTATCTAACAGTGGCCCCACCAGATACTTCTGGGAGCACATGAGACAACTAGATACCTGTCTCCTGATACCACTCCCCTGTGTCCGGCACTTGGAGGCACTCTCCTTTTAAGCCTTGAGATAATACATATCCCCATCATGGCTTGTAACCTCCAATGGACTTTTCCTGTAGAAATTGGTCCAGTCCCTTTCTAAAGGCACTTAGGGCAGATGCCATCACCACATCCTGCGGCAAGGAGTCCCACAGACTAACAACATGCTGGGTCAAAAAATATTTTCTTTTGTCTCTTCTCACTCCTCCAACCCTCAATTTGAGTGGATGTCTCTGGGTTCTGGTATTGCATGAGAGGGAAAAGAGCTTCCCTCTATCCACTTTATCCATCCCCTGCATAATTTTGTATGTCTCAATCATGTTCCCCCTCAGGCACCTCACTGAAGGCAAACATCAGAAAAAATATGGAATGTATGAGTCCAAAACTCACTTGTAGAACACTAAGCCATGGTTTAGTACTATGGTACTGCAAGTAAACCAGCTCAATATTTTGCATTGCTGAAGAGCTCCTGAAATAAACAACTGAGCAAACGTAACAAGCTTTTACTATCATTGCACCCAGTTCAAAATTGATGGCATATAAACCTAGAAAAGACCATGGGAACTGCTATTCTAAAGATTAGAATTCTGTGCTTTTTAGGAAGATTTTTAAAAATTCCCTGAATACATCTCATCACTGCACATAATTAAAAACACAAAGCCAAAAGATAATAACATTAAAAATCTTTGTGATGTAGAAAAAAATTGCCAGTATCAAACAGCGAACGCTCTGCCTTAACATACCACACTACACAGCATCATGGACACTTTCAAAAGGAAATTTCATGTCTGTCTTTACGTCCTAGACTTTGTGGGTTAAAGATAAACCTTTGAAATTGTTGGAGTGCTTTAAAGTAATATACTTTCGGTTGCCAAGCCCTTCCACCACCACCCAGCGCTGCCCATTTCTTCAGATTGATCTAATTAAAACCCCTGACAAACTTTACGGACTCTAATATTTCCAGCTGAATGACTGAAACCAAGAGGGCTGTGCCTCAAGGCAGCAAGGCAACAATGATAAGCAGCAGGTTAGCCACTAATTTCTCAACCAGGGTAGATTGTAAAAGTGTGATGTTCTGATATCCAAGAAACTGTTCAGGAGAGAATAGGATAAATCAAGTTTAATAACTCTGGTCCTAATTGTTCCCCCAATGCTCAACTCTAATTACTTGGAGAACTCTCCTGACTGTCACCTGATATTAAGTTGTTGGAGGCTGAGTGTGGAACAGTGAGATAATCAATAAACATTTAGAAGGGAGAAGAATGAAGATCCCCGTTAAGCAGTGGGAACTGGCAGCACCCAAAGCCCTTCTGCTCATGAGAAAGCCTATGGGAAAACCACAGTGATTGCAGAGCAATAATCCAAATCACTGTTTTTAGGCCTTGAGGCCTTGAGGCAGGAGTACATTTGAGGAAAAAAAGGTTAACACGGTCACCCTAATTACAGCCCACTTTCACATGCTTCATATATAAGCGAAGACAAGCCAATTAGGTAGAAAGGAAGATAAGAGAAGTTTTATTTGTATACTAATTAAACCCCTGATGAAATTAAAGGAAAAACATACAGCTCTGTAATTGTGTCTGAGAAAGGTCACCTCAGGTTCAGTTATCAGAAAAGCGCAGCCTTGAGATATTTCACTTAATCCACAATATAACCCTTTATTTTGCTCCCTGGGCTTTAATATTTACAAAAATAAGAAAATTTCAAAGACTGATAGGGCATGCATCTTGAAATGGTGCATTAGGCAAATCTGAACGGCTGGAAAGTTAAAGCTGAATAAGACAAGTAGAATAACAAGTGCAAAGAGAAATTAAAACAACAGAAGCATATCCTGCCTGCCTGTGCGTACTACTGTACAGAAGTATGTTTATTCTGAGGCACAAAGAGCTTTAAGACACATTTTAATTACTTAAACCCAATTGTTTTATTTTAGATGTATCTGAAACCTCAGCCGTTCAAACTGCCACCTAATTCCTCATAACCGTATTATTTTCAAATATTCGCAGCCTGCTTACTTGCATGTAAGATATGCTTCCAACAGGCAACCCTTTTTTTTGCCCCAAAGCAACATATGAGGGATAACATGGCACAAACTAAGAAGAATTTGATCACAAAGTTGTTTCACTTATCAAGAAGCATGTAACGGACCAAATGTCACACGAGAAAGAAAGCTATGAACAAAGCACCAGAGTGTGTGCTGATAAAGCTTCAAGCGCCTCCTGATGTCGGCATGTAGGTTTCATTATGTCTCTTCGTGGTGCCCCAATATTAGAGACAAAAAGTTATTCTGTTGGTTCCCACGGGATCTGGCATTGTAAGCTATAGTACAGAGCAATGATAGCGAACCTTTTAGAGACCAAGCGCTCAAACTGCGATTCAAAACCCACTTATTTTTCGCAAAGTGCCAACACAACAATTTAACCTGAATACACTCATACCCTGGGTTACAAATGCTTTGGGTGCTACCCTTCGGGAAAATGAGGATCGAAGAGCAGGCTTTTGAATTTCCCACGGCCACAGAACCCTCGTTGTGACTGTGGGAAATTCAAAAACCTGCTCTTTGATCCTTGTTTTCCCAAAGGGTAGCACCCCCGCACTTCGATCCTCGTTTTCCTGAAGGTTAGCATGGGGTGCTACCCTTTGGGAAAGTGAAGATCGAAGAGCAGCTTTTTTAAATTTCCCGCAGCCATAGCGAGGATGCTGTGGCCGTGAGAAATTCAAATATCTGCTCTTTGAGCCTTACTTTCCCAAAGGGTAGCAGTCCTGCTTTTTGATCCTCGCTTCCCTGAAGGGTGCTAACCATCGGGAAAGCAAGAATCGAAGAGGAGGCTTTTGAAATTCAAAAACCTACTCTTCAAGCCTGCACACTGTAATTAAAATTGTAAACCACCCAGAGACTACTTTTAGTGGTATGGGGCAGTATATAAGCAGAACACTTTGCTTTTTCCTGAAGAGTAGCACCCCATTCGCCGCTCTGCCCTGGGCAAAGAGGCAGATGGGGTGCTACACCATTGGGAAATCCAGGCAGGAGTGGTGGCGGCTTGTGGGCTCCTTCATAGCCCCAGTTTACTCTCCAGCCATGACACTCTGGGCATCCTCAGAATGGCATGGCTGGAAAGTAAAGTGGGGATACTAAGGAGCCCATAAACCGCTGCCCCTCCTTCGCCCAGCTCTCTGCATGGAGCTGTCTCGAGACCACCAAAACGGCTCTGTGCAGAAAGCCGGGCGAAGGGGAGGTAGCAGCTTTCTCTTCAGGTAAGCCTTCTCTCAGTAACTAGCTCCCTTTCCTTGTCAATAATCAAATCTTCTACCATATAATTAAAATGTTATTTGATTGAAATAGCTACCTCTCATGGGCTAGTATGCACTGCTGCTTGGACTGGATTTCTAGTCCTACTTGTGTTTTCCATTTTTCAGAGTGCCATTTTTTCTGTATTTGTTTTTCGCTTGCCTTTTTAATGATGCAAGATGCCTCTTCACTCTAACATTATTCTTAGTTTTAAATATTGTTAACAACCATTGTATACTCATTGTCTTCAACTTTAAATATTGTACATCATTGTCATAAACCGGAAGGAAAATATCATCAAGAGTTTTTCCTATCCCTGGAAATGGTCTTAAGAGTTTTTTGTCTTAAGGGGCATTTTTCTTATGACGTATTACTGTATATGGTGTTTCAAGTTACTATATATGGATGTGAAAGCTGAAAAGTGAAGAAAGCTGAAAAGAAAAAAATAATCAATGTGGTGTTGGAGAACAACTTTATAAAGACAACATGCCACCAGAGACACTTGTACGTTGGTGCTAGATCAAATCAAGCTTGAAATCTCTCTAGATCAAACATTACTCAACTAAGACTATATTCATGTTGTCACACATGAGAAGCAAAATTCACCAGAAAAACTAAAAGGCCTGGGAAATGTTGAAGGCAGCAGGAAAAGAGGAAGACCCAGAATCAGACAAATTGATTCAAAAAAGGAAGCCATCAATCTGAATTTGCAACACCTGGACAGAGCTGTTAACAGGTCACTCATTCATAAGGCCTCCCTAAGTCAATAATGCAAATGGTGACAGAAGTGATATAACAACGGAAGTATTAATTTCTAACAGGACATTATGAACACCAGTGCTGACATACAGATCAGCTATTGTGGCCGTGATGTTCTCATTCAGGTCCTCAGCTGTAGTGGGAAACACAATAGTGAGGGATTCTAGCTACTGTTTGTGGGCACATGTTTGAAAAAGAAGGATAGGTGCAAAGTATTAATGTCCAGGAGAGGGTAGCTGAATATGCTCCCTGAATCATGATGAGACGGTTTAAATTTGCAAGGTCAAAGAGAGGGAGGACAGGCTTTGTTCATAGTTTCATACAACTTAAGACACTCAAACTCACTTCTTCTTGAACAGCCTTTATAATAACTTCTGGAGGGATCAACTTTCATAGACTCAGGCTCCACAAAAAAGGAAAAGAGATCATGGGAAAGGTTGGTTAAGGTTAATAGAGATAACCACAGAATAAGTCCTCTAAGTATAACTCTCTCATTTAAAATAACAACAAAAAGGACTAAGTATGAGGGACTAGGATATCAGAAGCTGGAGAAACAATCCTAAGGATTGATATTGAAGCTACCAGGAAAACATAGGGTTTAGAACATTAGAAAAAAATGCTATGCAACTTTATAGGTCTATTGATTCCCTCTACACATCTCAAGGTAATATGCTTACTTTGTAGTTGATTCGGTGCTCTAACTGAGATCTCTCAGGAAAGTGGATTTAACAAGAAGCCTTCTAGTATATTTGAATCAAATCTTAAAGATACATAAAAGATTTCAGCTAACTGGGATAAGAGTTATGCAAGTAAACGTGCTCCACACCTTTGCATTTTACTTGTGAAATAATCCCTTTTTTTTCTTTTAAAGATACCTGTCAATAAACCTTTCCCATTGCACTCTAAATTCCAAGGTCATGGGCAGAAGCGTTTATTAGTATAATTACAAAAAAAAAACAATAATACCATTAAGCCTTCAGTGGCAGATTTTTAAACAAAAAAATCTATTAGGAGAAAAATAAAAGAATGGTTTGATACAGTGGAAGGGGAGGCAGATTTAAAAAAAAATTGGAAAGGTGTGTCGGGGGGAGTTCCCTGTTTAAAAAAACTATTAGGAGGCAATAAAATTATTCTATTTATTCATTGCTATTGTTTGTAAACTGAAATACTGAAATGTTTCAGTATATTGTTTAGTTTGACCATTCAAACACTGGATATATTGGAAAAATGAAAATCAAACAAAATGAAGCTGCAGCATACACAGTAGGTCCATTTTACTCTGTGCTCTGACGGTTGCAACTGTCTGAGGTCTCTAGCAGAGGCCTTTATTGCTAATGAAGAATGGCTCCTTTGAGCTGTTGACAGGAAGAAATGAATTATGAGGCCTTCAGTAAACAACCATGTACAAGATCACTGAGGACTGGCCCCTCTCTAGCAATGCAGATTCCTCTAAAACTTGAGGTGAGATATATTCATAGGAACATTTCAAGCGTATCAACCACAGAGATACAGTTACTGGTTTTTAGAAGAGTAACACTGCACTTCTAGAGAAGTTTTTCCTGAAAGACATCCGCAGAGGATCTGGAAAAAAGCATCTATGGGTCAGTTAACTTATACTCTGCAAAACGGTTAAACGCATTCCAGACCAGACTTGCCTATCAACTTGTTTGTACAGATAATGCATTCCGATAAATAATTTGTGTACAATGATCCACCAGAAATTGTTACAGGGGTACAAACAAAATATTGGTCAGAAGGTCCATCTCAATGGGAAGCAGAGTTGCAGTGCATGACTTTGTGACTAGCCTAGGTTATTCAAAGCCCAAAAGTCTGGAGAATTAGGAAAGACACTGAATATCATCTGCCCATCCTATTCCAAATATGTGGAGAGATATGTATGTCACAGATATCCCTTTGTTTTCTGTAAACTATTCATTTTATGAATGAACAACAGAAGGGAGAGCAATGAATTGCAACATTACTGAAGGAAAGGCAGGTGGAAATTCCATCTTAAAATCCAGTTCCTATAAATTATTTAGGTGCTGAGAATATGTATTATACAAAACTTTTTAAACAACTAAAGCCTTTAACTAATTAATGAATTATGAAATTTAGTCTCCAAACAATTCAGAAGGGAACTCTCCCTCTCTCGCTTGCTTTAACATGATAAATTTGATTAACAGTTTACTATTAACTTGTACACTAATGAATAATCAGCTACATTATGTTCTTTAATGAACAACAGCTTTTAATTTAATAGATACAGTATTTAGAATTTCTCATTCTTGCCAAAGTGACAACACAGTTACTGGCAATCAACAACATCCCTTTGAGCATTCTAAATCTACTTGGCTTCTCCAGGGGCAAGAAAAACAAAACACTCCTGGGAGCCGGGGAATGAAAGCCCCACATTTATTTTCCAGATTTAAATTGAATATATCAGTGGTTTTAGTCCTTGGGCCTTTAATCAAATATCATTAAAACCTGGGGAAAACATACTTTATCATGTTATAACACTATAATAACCTATAGTTCTCATCCTACCTAGTAGCTAATAAATTTGGTGACATTAAATATTCTCCAATTACGTAGCATTGCTTGCAAAACCTGGCCTCTGTGTTATCATTTGTGTTTTGTTCCATAGTCCTAGTGACTCTTTTTATTTATTTATTTATTTATTTATTTTTAACCAAGAGGCAACAGGAGTAGAATAAGATACTTTAGATAAATAAAGCAAAGTGTTCTGCTTATATACCGCCCCACACCACTACAAGTAGTCTCTGGGCGGTTTACAATTTTTAATTACAGTGTGCAGGCTACACATTGCCCCCCCCAGCAAGCTGGGTACTCATTTTACTGACCTCGGAAGGATGGAAGGCTGAGTGAACCTTGAGCCTGCTACCAGGGATTGAACCCAGGTCGTGAGCACAGTTTTATCTGCAGTACAGGCATTTAACCACTGCGCCACAATGCTTGTTTAAGACAGACATGTTCTGCACAGCTCTCTGCATGTCGGCAACTAATGTTTCAGTGCAGAGATCTGGGATGAGGAACATTCTGTTCAGCCCAAGAATGCATGGAAACATAATGTACACAGAGGAATAAACCAGGAGGTCCATGTTCCCTTAATCACTGGAGACTTCCCAAATGTAAGATATCATGTGCTTAGTGATATCTCCAGGGGTCAATATTCCATTGGGATGGAACAATTACAGAGAATACCTTTATACTCCTGCACTTCATGGCTTCCAACCAATCATATCAATGAGAGATGGAGAAACCATGACCCTCGATATGTTGTTGAACTTTAATATCCATTAGTCCTTCCCAAGCCAGACAATAGTAGCATGTGGGGGAGTGATAGTTCATCACCATTTATTGAAGATTTTCTTCAATCAAATGAAAATTGTAGTGGAAACCAGGCAAGGCTTAATTGGAATCATTAAGAACAGGGGTGAGGGGCACGAACTGCCGAACCGGTATTGGTTTGTTTTTTGACCAAACAGATGTATGTGTGTGTTGCGTCATTACAGTCGTGACCGACTCTCTGTGACCCCCATGTCCATGGAGTTTTCTTGGCAGGAATACTGGAGTGGTTTGCCAGTTCCTACTCCAGGCGCCTACAGCACCTGGTAGAGATGAGCACGGAATGAACATTTTTTTGTTTCCGTTACCATTTGTCGTTTCCGTTACGTAACAAAATGACAAATGAAAATTGTGATGAAAGTGCAACAAACGAACACAACCGTGAAAATTGTGGTTGTTACGTTTCGTTTCCGTTAATGGCGACGCGCAATGAAATGAGCTGTTTTAAATGTTAAAAAAACGCCCTAGACATCTGTAAAAATGCAGCGATAATTATTTATATTGTCTGGTAATACCTACCAGGGGGTAGGGTCCTTAAAACGTTTGTTTTTGTCTTCTCCCATCGCGATGTATTTTTCTTTTCCCTTTAAAATGGATGTCGCACCAGCCACAAAATGGAGGCAAGCCATGTAATGGGATCATGTTCAACCAATAGCATGCCCAGGTTGCAGACTGGCGGGCAGGTCTGGCAGCCACAGAGGGCATAAAAAGGTCTGGCAGCCCCCGTCCTCCTTGCAGTCTCTGGTGGGGGTTAGGGTGGGATTGCTGTCTCTGCGACTCTAGCTTCAGTCCTGCAGCCTCCCTGTGTGCGTGCGTGCTGCATACCTCTCGGTGAGTATGCTCCCTTGTCCCACTGTGCAGCCACTCTGCGGCTGCCTTGCACCCTGGGCAACGCCCGCCGCTGCCTTTGCAGCCTCCCTGCATACCTAGTCTATACTGTGTCTCTGCCAGCATCCATTTTTTTAGTGTTTTCCCTCTGGTCTGTGGCGTTGGGGGATGCCTGTGCATGGAAATGCTTTAAAAATCGTGCAAAAAGCGGGTAGAAACGACAAACGAAAAAACGAAAAACGGTAACAAAATTTTTCCAAAAATTCGCGACAAACGGAAACGAACCGAAACAGACCTCTCAACGACAAACGAAAAACCGAAACACCATTTGATTGTTTCGTGCCCATCTCTAGCATCTGGTATTCCCTGGTGGTCTCCCATCCAAGTACTAACCAGGGCCGACCCTGCTTAGCTTCCGAAATCAGGCGAGATTGGATGTGCTTAGGGCATCTAGGCAGCTGACCAAACAGATATTTGGTCACAAATCTGATGCTTCTGAGCCGAGGGGGTGGGGGAGAGAAGCACTGAAAAATAGAGATGGGCACAAAATGAAAAATGAAACACTGTTTCATCGTTTTGTTTCATAACCCATGGAGCTAGTATTTTATTACTGGGGAATAAAAAACAATACCCGAGGGGAGCTATTTTTAAAATTAAAACAATAAATGCATTTTAAAGAGCATTCCTATATGTAAAATGAATGCTAACTCTATAAATGTATCTTCCCTTATTGGAAGAGTTGTGCTGCAAATGAAAATAAATTCTAAGATAACTTACATGTATTGAAGTTCCTCACATTTTTGAAGGCAATGCTCCAATTAATTATACAGTCACCCTCTACCATTTCACAGTTCATATGTATGCTGTGTTCCTGGTATATTGTGGGACCAGAGTATATGAAGGCAAAGGCCCCTGGGGCAAGCTGTGTGGGCCTGTCTGAGGCCTCCTGCATTTATCCCAGGCCTGGCACTGCCACGAGTGAACCTCCGATGGGCTTCCCAGGCCTGTTGGAGGCCCCAGAAATGGTTTCTAGTGAACCGAACAGTGACTTCTGCAAAACCATTAGTGCCTTCAGGATCACCCAAAACCACTCTGGGGCCTCTGACAGGCCCGGGAAGCTCATCGGGAGGCCCATTTGGGGCAGCGCCAGGCCTGTGGTAAGTGCAGGAGGCTCCACACAGCCCCCCAGTCCCGACCCAACCCAGCATCTGTACATTGCAGATTTTCCTTTATTGCGGATTCGGGTTGGGTCCCTAACCCCGTGATAAATGGGGAACTACTGCACTTCAGCATCTTAACATATCTGGAAAGCATGCCTATACTAACTGATAAGATACACACTCAAAAATGTCTAATGCTAGAGCTGAATGGGTTCAATTTGCCAGAGGAACCTGCAATATTTAACTTCTCTTACTGGATCACCTCTCTCACAGAAATGTTACAGTATCTAGCATAAAATATCTGGTCTCCTCTCTGCATCAAGTTGAGATGCCTGCAAATTTCTAGATGTTTTTTCCAAAAGTCATTGACTTTAGATATTTCCCTTCTCCATTTGAAGTTTGTTGGTCCTCTTTTTGCATTTCAATGTTTGGTGTTGGATTCATAAAGGTGGTGTGTGTTTTCACATTTTTATGACTGTGTTTTGTTTCTCCACAAAGATGTCAAGTTGGGGTAAAATGTTTCCAGAATCAGTAAATAAAACATACAAAAGGTCTATTAAAATATAACATTTTGAACATGTACTTTTGGCATGTGTTAATTGGTCGTGCATCCTAGAAATAATTATTTTTATTCATTCTTATTATTTGAAATTACTTCAGAATTTTACTGTGCATAACAGTACATATCTGTTCTCATAAGCACAGACTCTTTTCTTTGCAGAAGGAGACGGTGAGGCTACTATCTTTTTGTACCTAATCATAGACATGGTTTAAGAAGAGTGCTTAGTTCTGACTGACCTTGAAACATAATTGGCAAGCATGCGTGTCTCCAAGGTATATGCCATTGGGTAGATAAAAAGTATATGGGATTATAATCAAAACCGATAAAGCTGCAAAATTAATCAACTGTGTTTTAAACCTATTTGATGAAAACAGCAGAATGTAGCAATATTGTCTAATTACTAATAGATGCTGCATGACTTCCAAACCAAAGTGTACAATGTGTAGCTGCCAACTGTTTTCTTTGATGCCTTTATTAGCATTTCCTTTTAATTGTGAATTAATTTTGAGGGTTCTTTAAAATCACTGCAAAGCTTTTAACATGGCTTTGCAAAATTTAGTTGAACTGTCAGCAAAATGTACAGTCTTTAGCATGTTGAACCCATTATTTAATATATTCATTATTTAATGAATATATAACCTGCGCACATCCAGTATACAGTGGACCCATGTATAACAAACAGCTTGTATAACATAAAATTTGTCCAAGATAAAATATTCTGGAGATAGGGGACAGTTGCTTAACAGAATTGCCTATGGGCCAAATCTGTACAACATAAAAATGGGATTACTCCATAATTTCATTTGGAACGAATTAATTCATTTAAACAAAGTACCACTGTACATTTACCCATACTCTTAATTCAGGGAATGTAAGGGCCTTCTTCACTTTCAATTTAAGTCCCTTCTTACATATTCTTAGTGTTATTTATTTATTTATTTGGTACATTAATATCCCACTTGGTCATCTGGTTATTTTTATGCCATGACTTTTTGTAACACATGCGTGGTGGCTTAAAAGTCTTACACTCAGGACTTCCACAGCCTTGCTCTCCTAAGAACAGTAAAAAACAGGCATCCATTTTCTTCAGCTCCCCCCACGCATTACAAAAGGACATTTTAATCCCCCAGGTCTTAAAAAATCTTGGAGAATGTACATAAAACCAGACCTCCAATACAGGTCTCTGTAGGATATTGTCACCTCCATAGCACAAAACAATGTCATCAAAGTGTCATTCACTCATCATTTACTGTTCTTTTTGATATGCAAAAAAAAAAAAAAATCAGCTGGCAGAAAAAATATAGCAAACCAAAAATACCAGCAAAACCATGAAGCAGGCTTATATTGTCAATAGGCCCACCCCATAGGGGACAGGGGACAGTAAAAATTTTCAGATTTGTGAATGGTAGTTTGTGCAAGAATTCCAGGCAAAAATCAAATCATAACAAAATAAAAGACAAAAACATGTGGCACCTTAAAGACGATCTATTATATTTTAATGTAAGCTTTCGTGGACCCGTTTCTATATGTCTGAAGAAGTGGACATGTCCACGAAAACTTACATTAAAATATAATAGTCTTTAAGGTATGTGTTTTTGTCTTTTGTTTTGTTTTGTTTTGATTTTTGCCTAAAAATTATTCACATGAGGTGTTAATTCAAATTAGTTGGATTCTGAAAATATGACAGGGGCTAACACAAGTGTCAGTTCTCTCTTTTTTTGTTACATTTTGTTTTTTTTTTTAAACTCAGGGAACATATTTCATTCCTTTCACACAAATATTTCTTATAAAGCGAGAGGCATTTTTATACTCAGCAATATGTGAGAATTCTCACTGGGGTTAGAAAGCACTCTATAATTCACAGCATGGAAGTGTGTTTACTCTATCTGATTGTTGTGTTACTATTAAGAGAGAAAAGAGACTTGCGCGTATTTTGATGCAGACCTTTCTATACTAAAATCTCTACTCCCAAAGTGACTTCAAGATGTTTCTTGAATCGACGGTCCTGTACATATTGATGGCATTAATGTGCTCTGTGTAATTTCTTCTCCCAAAGGCCACGACGCGCCCACATCTCTCATGGTGGTAGGGACATCATCTTTCATTTTTAAAGAAAGGCCGTCTTACCTTTACGGCTTCACTGAGGGTGTGGTTTTTGTCTGCTTCTTCACAGGAATGCAATTCCAGTTTATGCTGCAACTCCTGGAGCTGCTGCGCTTGTTCGTTCAACAGCATTTGTGCCTGCTGCTCCCGACGCAATGCATTATTTAGCTCTTCGCATGCACTTTCAAACCTCTCGTGGGTGATCAATTTCTGATAAAGGAAATAAATTGTGTTCTGTCATGAAATAGCAGCATTGTTTATACACTTGACTTTCAGTATCCCACTTGCCTGTATGCAACATTCTAATGCACAAGTTTTCAAACACTCAATACATTCGCCCTAGGGGCTTCCTTTTCCAAGTCAGGGCCATTTACACAGAGCTAATGCCAGGTGATCTTTATTCACAATATTATGTTTCCCCTTCCCTCCTGCCAGTACCCACCATCACAAAAACAACAAAACAAGCATAAGTGTACATGTAAAAAAACCTAGTATTTCAAGCTACTCCTGATTAAAGAAATACAACTGAGTTTTAGAAAAAAAAATCTGATTTTTATACAAAGAGTTCATCTGATCAATTTTTAACCAGAGGACTACATACACACAGACTTGACCTAAGCCTTATTCTTGCATCGTGTAAAATATTTTAGGTAAGTCACAAGCAAATGTACTGAAATGGAGCACATATCCACTTACTCTGGTCAACTTAAAATTTGCAAATATAGGCTAAACATTCAAAACAGATAACGTTACACATTTAGATAATGGAAAGGGTTAACTCAAGAAGCAGAAATACTGTTTGAGCTGGAACCAAGTAGAATCTAAATTTAAAAATGATATGGTATTAGATAATTACTGACCAGGTGATTGAGCAGGTGGTGGCATCTCAACTCCAGACGGTTTTAGATGAAGCAGATTATTTAGATCTTTTTCAATCAGGATTCAGACTGGGCTATGGGACAGAAACCTCCTTGGTCACCTTGGTGGATAATCTACACCAGGGGCTAGACAGGGGAAGTGCTTCCCTGTTGGTCCTGCGGGACCTCTCAGCAGCTTTTGACATCATCAACCATGGTGTCCTTCTGGGCCAATTGGCCAAGTTGAGAGTTGGAGGCACTGTTTTACAGTGGTTCCACTCCTACTTCCAGGATTGGTCCCAGATGGTGGTGTTGGCGGGTGACTGTTTGGCACCCTGTGGGGTGCCACAGGGTTCTATTCTGTCCCCCATGCTTTTCAACATTGACATGAAACTGCTGTGACAAGTCATCTGGGGATTTAGAGTGGGGTGCCATCAATATGCTGATGATACCCAGTTATATCTCTCCTTTCCCCCAGATTCCAGGGAGGCGGTTGAAGTCCTGGAAGTGCTGCCTGGGATTGGTGGGGATCTGGATGAGGGCTAACAAGCTGAAATTAAATCCAGACAAGACAGAGGTCCTCTTAGTGTGGAAAGCTTTGACACAGTCACTGGTACATTGTCCTGCTCTGAATGGGGTTGCACTCCACTACCCACACAGGTACGCAGCTTGGGGGGGGGGTTCCGCCTGGATTCAGAGCTGCTCCTGGACTCCCAGGTAGCAGTTGTGGCCAAGGGGGCCCTTACCCAGCTTCAACTGGTGTGCCAGCTACAGCAGTCCCTGGATCATGCAGACCTGGCCACAGTGATCCATGCCATGGTGACATCAAAGTTAGACTGTTGCAATGCGCTCTATGTGGGGCTGGCCTTGAAGACTGTTCAAAAACAACAATTGGTACAGAATGCAGCAGAACAAGCAGGTGGTTACTGAAGCTAGGCAGTTTGACTCTGTTGGGCTGCTTCTCTGGAGACTGCCCATTCGTTTCCGGCCCAATTGAAGGTGCTGGTTCTGACCTTTAAAGCCCTATACAGCTCAGGACCAGGTTATCTAAAAGACCACCTACTTCCATATAATCCGGTCGATCCCCTTAGAACAACGAAGGCCCTTCTACAAGTGCCCCCATCCAGACAGGTGCATGGGGCGGCGGCAAGAAACGGGGCCTTCTCAGTAGTGGCACTGACACTATGGAACTCCCTCCACTTTGAGTTAAGAACTGCTTCCTCCCTGGAAACATTTTGAGGCCTTAAGACTTTTTTATTTAGGCAACCTTTCTGAGCCTCCAGACTGTTACAAAATTTTACCTATTACATATTAATATTCAGTTTTATTGGCTGGGGGGGGCCTGCAGCTGCCACTGTTTTAGTATTGTTTTATAGTGTTTTTATTATTGTTTTTAATTTTTCTTTTGTATTGTATTGAATTGCACTGTTGTAAGCCACCTTGGGTCCCTTCGGGGAGAAAGGCGGCATAAAAATAAAGCTTATTATTATTATATTATATGAGAACACTGACATTTTCCAATTACATCTGCTGACAGGATAGTTTTTGTGTTCCTTTGTTGATACAAAATACGTGAAAATGAGTAAAGGATATCAGAACTGACATTTAGAGAAAACGATGACGCAAAGCTGGGAGAAAACAACTGATATTTCTCTATATTTTAGTCTTCCTTTTTGCTGCTTTTAAGATTACCATCTTCCTGTCATTTATAAAAACAGTGTGATGTCTAAAAACAATGCCCAGTGTGGTGGAGTGGACAGAGTGAAGGACTTTGACTCAGGAGCGCTCAGTTCAAAGCCCCACTAAGCTGTGGAAACTCAAGGCCGAAGTGGAACTGGTAAAACCATTCCTTAAATATTTCACTTACAGTGGTACCTTGTATAAAGGAATTAATTCGTTCCAAATGAAATTATGTTAAGCAAATTTTCCTTTATACAAATTCCCATAGGAATGCATTGAAAACGGAGTGATAGGCAATTATGTTAAGCAAATTTCCCCTATCTCTGGAATTTTTTATGTTGTACAAATTTTATGTTATACAAGCTGTTTGTTATACAAGGGTCCATTGTATTTGGAATCCTTAGTTAGAGTTGCTAAAAGATGGTTCCGAATTGATGGCACAGAACAACAAGTGGTGAGAAAGATTTTAATTTGCATCGGCTAAAGCAAAGAGCTAACAGAATCTTCAAACACTGCTGCTACAGAATTTCTGAGAAGGGCATTTCATATAAAAATTAATATATAAACTTTAGCTTAAGGTATCCTGTGTACAATTGTACATGGGAAACTTGCATATACAACTTTTGTGAATGCACAGCCATACTTTTTCACTACACATTCAACACTATCCGCGCTCCTGCCACCTCTTCTTTGCAACTGGGTTTCTGTCATGCATGGTGATCTGCACTTGTTTTGCATTGAGCATCCACCATGAATTGCGTACATAGCTATTTTGCCATGTCAACAGAAGAGCCCCCTTTTTGTTCAAGAAACTATCCAACAGTCAGAATGAACACAGCTAGAAATAATAGCAAAATATGGGGGCTCAAAACATACTGCCTGAGTTATATCAGCATATAATGTGAGTTTTCAAACTTAATTTCTGTAGTTGGACCAACAGACTTATTTAAGATACCCGAGAGGAGCACATACTTGGGTTGATGCATCTGGAGATGACCTTTGTTCAAGATCAAATACTCAACCTACTTTATTCTGCACCACAAAGAACTAGTCAAATGGAAAGTGTCATATGTTTCAGTCTTTTTTTTTTTTCAAAAATATACTAACTCCCGAGTTGGGACAGATTGTATGAAACAAAGGTTTGGGAAGAGGTTATCCTAAAATAGCCTGGTTTAGTTATTAGATTTTTTTCCAGGTATGCTGAATCAAAGAGGAGTCAAGGGAAATGTCTCCTTTAGACCAGGTTATATCCACTCCCATCCTAAATCAAATATACTCACAGATTGCTTAAATGCATTTAATTGCTCTTGTAGGCTCTGGGCTTTATCAGCCTCTTTCTTCCACTCATTCAAATTCCGTTTTAATTCTGTGAGCTCTAAACGCAGTGACCTCCGCTCCACTTCTGCTGCATGCAGCCTTTGTGTAAATTCAAATATTTGCCTCTGCAAGGAGGCTATGCTTTTCTGGTAGTAAAAAATGGAAACATTGTTGTTAGCTATAAAACGTGCTGATTAGGCAAAAAATCAATAGCATTTAGTGCCCGGGCAAATTAAAACGAAGCTTCCTTTCTGAATGTACATACAGAAAAGAAATGTTCTCAAATATGTTACTCGAAGAATATCTACATCAAGGCTATTTTACGGAAGTCAAAATCAGGAAAAGATCCACATTGAGGAAACAATTACCATATTTTTGGTAGATACCGAAGATGCATTTCATAATAGCACCCGACATCCGTATGCAGATAATTACAGCTCTTTTAAAACAGAGTCATATTTTAAAAGGAAACTGTGCACTGCCATGAAGACTAAAAGATCAGCAACGAGGCAAAGAAGGTTAATTTAGAAACAAACCCTTGAATTACTAGAAACATTACCCGACCGAGGAGTGGTTTGAAGAATGCTGCGATTTCCTTTAAATTCCCCAGCTCTCCTTTAAAGGCTGGAAAACCTGATGAGCACAACAAAAACTAGGAAAAAGTTTACTATTGAGAAATCGGAAACAATCTGAAAGCAAATTCAGTGTGCACAAAGCTGTTGTATGTTAATTGCATTCATACAAACCGTAACGGGGGCTCTGTCATTTATGCCTGCTTGAAGAGCCTGTGCGTTGAGTTTATGAAGCCCACGAGCCAGTCTCTGAACCAAAGAGTCTTTCTCTGAACAAGTAACATTTCTGCTGCGATCTGCTGTAGCAACTTCCATTATGATACAAAGTCTGTCCATGAATTTTGAGAAAGAACTCCTCGCTGCGCTGGTAAGCAAGTGTCCCGAAAGCCACGAATGCAGATCTTCCAAAGAAGCAGAAGTTAAATCAATGAACTGAATAGTTTTATGCCTGGGTTTGCTGATTTGGCAAACATAAATATGTTGAAAACATCTGATATAGGAAGGTATGGATGATAAACCTTCCAACCATTTTACTGTGCACAACGGGGTCCTGCTAAAACAGTGGCTCTCAACCTGTGGGTCCCCAGATGTTCCTGAACTACAACTCCCAGAAGCCTCTACCACTCGCTGTGCTGGAATGGGTTTCTGGGAATTGCAGTCCAGGAACATCTGGGGACCCATAGGTTGAGAACCACTGTGCTAAAATGTGGAAGTAACTGTACTAGAGATTGGCAGAATCCTGTTGTTTAGCATAATAAGTCACACTAGAGTAGGCCATTGGATCAGTGTGTGTATTGGGTGGGTCAACTACTCTGTATATGCCACTGATTTAAAAGAAGACCTGCTCTCATTGTGACTTATATAATAGTTTTAATAATAATCAGAACTGCAGAAGTGGAAGAGACCCTTTGGAACATGAAGTCCAGCCCCTCTCATGGAGGCACAGTGAGGAATCAAACACCCAGTCTGTGGCTCCACAACCACACCTAAGCAAATAAGAGTGTGGGCTTAGTTGAATCAGTGGAACCTATGGAGGACTGGATGCACAGAATCCCCCTAGGTTCAATAGTTCTGTGCTAGTGTGACTCTCTAAGCAATAGGATTTTAGCCATGACTAAATTCTATTGAACTCTCACACATTCACATTTGGAGAAACAAGTATGTCAAATAGTTTTCCAGAACAGGTCCTCAAAAAACATCTAGGAAAAAAAATGCTGCATAAACACTGCATACTATTTGTAGCAGATCATCTAATCGTCCAGATGTTTCAAAGCAGCAGGCTTGCTAAACTGACAAAGCAAATAAGACAAAAAGCAAAATAAAACAAAAACCCAAGGGATTTAAAATTTAAAGGCTAAATGCTATATTTCAATGCTATATTTTAGTGGGACCACTGTGAGATACAGGAAGCTGGACTAGATGGGCCTTTGGCCTGATCCAGCATGGCTCTTCTTATGTTCTTATAAGCTTTCCTGGATCCAGTCCATTTGATCCAATAAAGGTGTTTGAAGAAGTGGACTTGATCCATGATAGCTCGCTTTGAAATATAACAGTTAGTTTTTAGGTACCATAAAAAATTGTCTCGTTTTTGTTTTATTTTGAGGGTTTGACACTTACAAAATATCATTCACTAAACTGCCTTTGGAAAATGGTGTATCGAGTCCTTTTGGCTAGATCGACTCTAAGTGTTAGGTGAATAAATGGGATGCTGCAACTTCACCTATCAAAACAGGCCACTTTTCTTGGCAAATATCAATCCATGACTGAACAAATCTGCTGTCAGGAAAAGAATCTGCTTCCAATTCCATCTTGACGCACACAAACATTAAATTCTGCTTAAACACTATTGGAATTAGCACACATACATGCAAGGACAGACATTGGTTCAGGAGAAATCATGGTTTTGCTAACGAGAAGAGATTTTATGTTCTTTGCTAATACTGCAACATTTTCCCTTCATTAATCCACAGGTTGCAATATATGACACAACAAACCTGTTGTGTAAGTTGGCTAAAAACCGTTTGTAAATATTGGTGAAATGTTATTTGTTCAAAAGCAGAAGGTAAGTCACTGTTGCAAATTTATAACTGTTTCCCTTTCTTTCCTGTCAGCTTAGATGTCTAAATCATTTGCTACTTAAAACTACTGAGGCTTGGTACCTTAATGCCATACTATTTATATTCTGAGACAAGAGAATATAATTTACCTTATTCCGAGGCAATTAAAATTTTACAACTACAATTACTTATTTCCCCAAAGGATTTTGGTAATCATCCTTCTCATATAATGGGCTTAAGGCCCCAGCACACCCAACATGTTCTGCTTACTGCTAGATTCGTCAGGTCTGTAATTAATAATTGTGTTTAATGTTGATAAATAAAATTGTCAGTGCTCCTTCTACTAATTGGTATTCTAGATAACGGTTAATAGGTTTATTTATGCCTTAATAAAAGTCTTGTAATTTAGTTTCCCCTCTGCAAGTCAGGTCTTAATCTGTCATTACTTGTCTAGCGGCACTATCAGCATAAGATGACAACCATGGCGGAGCTTATTTACATTCTGGAGAATACCAAATCTCCTGTTGCTGTACAGAATTAAAATATTTGTTCTTAAGTTTAAAGCAGAAAGCATATCAAGGCAGACTTCTAAAGCAAACTATCATTTAGCTCCGCTAGAAAGAACAGACCACATAGAGCAGGAATACGACTTCCAGAAAACTCCTTCCAACTGTGGCCAAGGATCTATCTAGGATAAAATGCGGGGAATGCAACTAGATCAATGTATTATATGTAGAACACACAAGACAAACATTTGTTTCCCAGTTACTTTTTAATTTATGTATAAGCCTTGTATTTGGGAAATTGTCTATTTAGACTTCATGTTACCTTCATAGGGTTCTGAGAAAACAAAAAACCAACAACAACAAAATTCCCCAGAACAACCCGAGCCCAATCTATGTGAGGTACACGCAAGGGCTTTGCATGCTTACTGAGATTTGATCTTCTTTCTTCAAACACTTCCCTTTTAAAATAACATACCCCACACGCCATATTACAAATTGATTTTTGAAGTTCCCAAAGTGGCTGGCTAGGTGGTGTGGGAACGCTGTGGTTTGAATCGCATAAACTCAAACCCTTTCGAAACGATGGGATAGTTGTGTAGGGTTGTGTCGAGGTTTGGGATGTGATGGAGCTTAATAAACTAATTGAACTTGACAACGGTTTTAGTTGTGTTTACTTCTTTCCTAGGCATGAGTCATGGGCAAAATTATCAAGTGTCATTGGTACACTGCATCAACAATGCATCAACAGTACACAATCATGGCATTCCAATTTTGAAGCACAACCCAGAACTTTTACATAAATATACAACATTCAGATTAATATGGTGCCAGTATTGGTGGGGTTGTTGTTTTTTAAATTACCATAGAGATTTGAAACAAAGAGGGGAGGGGAGGAAACATTTCTAGAATGGAAAAGTGTATGCCGTCTAAAAGCAAAGCATCACCTCTGGTTAATTTTTAATGAATAATGGTTTTGACTAAAACAAAGAAATGTGTGGGTTAGAACCATTCACAGCTTTGAGAGGTGAAATGAAAATAACAATGCAATTCCACAAGGTACCGTTTTCTGCTATATCTATAACCGGAGGGAAAAGAATATATACACTTTAAGTACCTGGCCAGAGACTATCAAGGAATTACAGTAAAAGCACTAAATAATTTATGTTGTGATGAGTGTGTGAGAAATGTCTTACACAAATACAGTTACAGTACAAAGAGCAACAAAGTCTTTATTAAACAAATGAAGCAAAGATGAATGAAAAGTGACAAACATCACTGCAGCGATAGGAAGGTGAGAGGGTGCATTTTCAAACAACAGAACAGGAAGGGGGGAAACTTGATGTTTGCATGTCAAGAAGTTCATTGTAAGCATTAGAAACTTAGCTTAAGCTACAAGTGTTCGCAGTCTGTTCAAATAAATTTAATGCTACGCTCTTCTTGGCACTCCTATTGAAGTGTTTAAAAAGAAACCACCACCACTTTGTGGAAGAATAAATTCTATGGCTTGCATCCGAAAAACTACTTTGGATGCACACAATGGATTCCATGTGCCCATGGGATTTTAAAAAAATAAAATAACTTGAATGGGAAGCCTCAAGTAGTAAGGATCTAAAGCTGTGGTTGTAATGGTCGGCAACTATTTAAGAAACAAATGCAAAGGCCCTTTGGATGTGTGGAACAAGCTGCATTATTCTTTGGATCATGGCTTACGTTGCCCTATGGCTTACGCAATGTGGTTTTGCCACACAAGCTTTTAGGGAATTTATTCTCTGTTTAAAAGCAAGAAACCATGGCAGCTAAACATGGGGTTGCAGAAACACTCAGAAACTGAACAAGGAGCCTTGTTTGGTTAAAGCATGGTCAAGATACTAGAAGGACCCATGTTATCCTGTTCCACACTGAAGACATAAGAGCCGTTTTGCATAAGATAGAGTCATTTCCAAATTGTCCTCATCTCAGTGCCATTCTGAATGTTTGGAATGAAATTGCACAAGGATTATGGGTTTCCAAAGTCCACTGTACAACTGATAGCACAGATGCTATACTCTAGTGTAGCTCTACAAGCAAATATTTAAATTAAAAACAAATAAAATAGAACAGAGCCTTGGCCCTAGCGGTTAAATTCCCTCTACATTTGCTATGATTCCGTGTGAAACTGCAGATGATACAGCTGCCCATCCTTCATTCTCTCTCATTTTCCCCCAAATTCCTTTTTGTTCATCTTGAACATAGCCATGGCTAATACAGACATTATTTCCTCTTCTCCTCTGCTCATTCTTATGACTAATGGTGCTATCAGCTGTCTCACAGCTTTGGACCTTCAAAATAACTACAAAGGTTAACAGTTTATAGTTAATACCAAGTTGTGTCGCCATCAGCTTGTTCAAAAGGTACCACTTGAAGATACAGGATCCCCAAGATAAGATCAAACAGGAAGTTGAAAGATATTACCTGTCTTGTTAACTACTTCCTGAAGTTCAACCATAGAACTAAGGATTGCAGCAAGAAGGTCATGACTGGTGAACCAATTGAAGGCTTGAAGGGAACGGATTTGTTCCTTCTGTTGCTCTGTAGAGAAAGAAAGAAAGAAAGAAAGAAAGAAAGAAAGAAAGAAAGAAAGAAAGAAAGAAAGAAAGAAAGAAAGAAAGAAATTAAAAGAATTAAATGCCACCAAGGACAGCTGGATTTTAAAACACTGATTTTAAAAATTCCAAAATTATCACTCATAATTCAGAGCCTTGCGCTCAATAATTTAACATCAGTACAAAACATTTTGGACTCTATTAATTCATACTATAAACATTTCATGGGAGCTAGTGTGGTTTAGTGGTAAAATGTCAGACAAGAATCCAGAAGACCAAGGTTCAAGTCTTTACTTTTAAGCCTCTTTCCACTAGGCTTGGGATATCATTTGGACTAGAATAACTAATCTAGACGTGCCTTTAAAAACATGGATCTACTTGCTTTGGTTTTCTCCTTGATATATTTTCAATATTATTAGGTAATGCTTTTTTTAGCACAGCATGTTTGAGTATAATATTAACTGAAACTCCCTAATAGTTTTGAAATAACGATTAAATGAGTACAAAGTGTGGTTTAAATATTTCTTCCAGGCCACACGTCATCATCATCATCAGCTAAGGTGGCAACCATTAGGTTATCATTCTGGGAGTGATGGGGAGAATTTATGCCATCACTTTGGGATCACAGTGGGGACAAAAGTGTTAAATAAATGCTTTTATTAAAATAAGTGAGAACCTCCACCGCAGCATACCGGATTTATGTCCACAGTAACATTCTCTCTGAAATAACTGCTCTACGATAGCTATTTCATTCTACCTTGCTAACAAGAATCAGTATTTATTTATTTATTATATTTTTATATCACCTATGTAGTGGAAATCACTACTCTGAGACATTTACAAGATAATATTAACAGAAAATAATATATAATAACAAAATACATGCAGATACACAAGAGAATAAACAATATACAGTAACTAAATAATACCTTCAATGCAGCAGGATAAGCATCAATAAGATTGACAAAAAAATTTAAGGTGTTGCTTTATAGCTTTTTTTCTTTCCTCTCCTCTCCTTTAACTAGGGAGGACCTCCCCAAAAGCTTTCCTTAAAAAACCTCCATCTTCAGGAGCTTCTTAAAGGTCTGAAGGCAAGGGGGCATGGTGTATCACCTAAGGCAAGGCATTCCAGATGGAGGGAGCCACTGCTTAAAAAAGCCCAATCCCTTAAAGCTGCCTTAAAGGCTTCTCTTGGTGTGGCCACTCATAGGTATGAGGCTTGGGAAGACCGGTCGACAGAGATGCACCCATCAAGATGCCATGTTTAACTAGCTATCACACTATATTCATATATTCAACCTGCTCACAAATACCCACACCCGATAACTCAGTGAACAGAAAACACTGCTATCAATATATGAACAGATGTCTCATAGACAACAACTATGATAATATTTATGCTTCTTGTTTTACTGTGCAAGTACCCAGTGTGGCGTATGGAGGGATGAACTAGACCTCTACAGACATGGGCTCAATTCCTCCTCAGCCATGAAAACTCATTGGGGGAATGGAACTGGTAAAACCACTCCTTAAACATCCTATTTACCTTGAACTTACCTTGAACTTACCTTGAACATACCTTGAACGTTCTATTAGGTTTTTATATGTTGGTTCCGACTTGACGACACATAAAAATATGACTGCTTTACTGTATTGCTTTCTCACGAGTTGTTCTTTTTGGTTTGTTTTATCCATATATATAATCCTGCCTACCACAAATAATTGGCTATTCCCTTACATGAATGAGGCTAAGGTGCCAGATACACACCTTGTGTAGCATATGAAATGGCACGTTAATGAATCACATCCGTTTGAATACAGCTGACTGGAGCATGGCTCAGGGATCAGTGGATGAACAGAAAAAGCCAGTACAGTCTCAGAATGCCTGCTGTCCTAGCCATGGCTAAGAAAATTGACAGCATGTGCGGCAAGTTGGTAAACTCTCCTAGACTCTTTTCTTTTAACCGCGGTGTGAAGGAATACCTGCTGCAGCTGGTATGCATGAAGATTATTCTCACAGTATGAGTTTGAAGTTAGTTTGAAACCCCCAGGCCAGAGAGAATCTAATCATGTTAGCATTTGTTAAGGTTGATACAAACAGTGTGTTGCATCATAGTTAAAGCAAAACACAGAAGGGGCAATTTGCACACCAGTAACGGCAAGACAAAAAGAGCATGTCAGCATGGAATGCCCTCCCAAGCAAGATCTGCCCGGCGCCAACGTTGATGACATTCCGGCACCAGGTAAAAACATTCCTGTTCCAGAATTTTTTAAACTGATTATTGTGGATCCTGATGGCGATTTTAGTGTAGTATTTTAATATATTGGATTTATTGGATTTAAATGTTTTTATAGTTTTAATTTTATTGCAGTTTTGATGTTTTAGTTGTCTGAATTGTTTACTTTGATTGTGAACCGCCCAGAGACCTTTGGGTAGTGGGCGGCATACAAGCTAAATAAATAAATAAATAAATAAATAAATAAATAAATAAATAAATAAATAAATAGTCCGCACTTCTCATACACAATTAAAACCACATTGGACGTTACCTTCTGAATGCACATAATGGGTCCTCCTGTGAATTTTTAACATCACCATGGAGGGCTTTAGTGATTTTAATTAATTGATTAAGTTGAGCTTACTGGCATTATGTAGTTGTCATTTAAACAGAGGAAGCGCAGTTTGACGTGGATCATATCCGTCATGAGCGAAATATTCTTACTTGACAGGTGATGTACGTCCTTGGAGTCTCCCACGCAGACCAAGATTCCGATGCCTTCTCTGAAGCTGTCCACCCAGGAGAAGAGGGAGCTGCATGACCGGCCCAGGATCTGAAGTCGGTTGGCTGCCAGCACCGCAATGACACCTTTGCGGAAGAGACGGGTCAAACCCTTGTCGTGCTTTTTCTTCATCGTCTTCCCGTCACTTTGTTTCCGTTCCTCCGTCTGAGAAAGCGCTTCGGCCAAAGTCCGGATCTCCTGCTTGAAAACATCGCAGGTGTTGAGCTGATCCTGAAGGAAGTCCCTCTGCATGGACAAGGCACATGCTCGGCTGTACAAAGGATACAACGCACCAGATAAAAGGGCACAGGCAGCCAGCAGGGACACGTGCTCCTTTTGGGCCTGCGTCCAGATGTTCTTCAAGTGCGAGCTCTCAAGGAGCAATTGCTCCTGGATTTTTGCTGCAGCAGCAAACTTCTCTTTGTTTTTTTCTGCCATGTCCTCGTATTTCTGCAATGGTAGAAGAAGAGGCTTTAATAAGAGAGCAAAACAAGAAACCAGTTTATGACACCTGGAGCTGACAAAATGATCTGCTTTGTAGAAGGACATGACCACATCCAAAAGTGAAACCGCAAGGCTATTGCATAATTCGGTGTCTAGTAAAATAAGAGGAATCTCTAGATTAGAACATGTTAAGGAGACTGTGGCTTCACTAAAGATCCAGTGTAAAGAAACTCTATCTATCTATCTATCTATCTATCTATCTATCTATCTATCTATCTATCTATCTATCTATCTATCTATCTATCTATCTATCTATCTACCTACCTACCTACCTACCTACCTACCTACTGTATATATGAACATCTGCGCATGTGCATGTCAGTCTCAAACTTTGACCAGTCGAATTCCACATCATAAAGGAAAAGGCACTGTGATATGCCCCCCAAATTATAGTACTCATTGAGGGGCTGCTTTTCCACAGGCTAACAACGTGACCAAATGTCCCTAGCAGGAAGGCACAGCTCCAAATTCTCCCAAAGTGCCTTCCCACAGATACACATAAAAGAAAACAAAAAACCCAGAAAGATGGCTACAGGTTTATTTCTCAATTTGAAAATATATACAGAATATATATTTTTCATATTGAACAATGTTGGGGTGGTACAATGTATGTAAAAGTATCCTAAATGTTTATAGGACAAGCAGATAAGAGCCTCGTGGCGCAGTGGTTAAATGCCCATACTGCAGCTAAAACGGTGCTCACGACCTGGGGTTCGATCCCAGGTAGCCGGCTCATGGTTGACTCAGCCTTCCATCCTTCCCAGGTCGGTAAAATGAGTACCCAGCTTGCTGGGGGTGGGGCAATGTGTAGCCTGCATAATTAAACTGTAAACCGCCCAGAGACTACTTGAAGTGGTATGGGGCAGTAGATAAGCAGAACAGTTTTGCTTTTAGTCCTCTACCTCTTACTGAAAAAAAGAAGGGACCTGGGTGTCTCAGAGGCAGACACAGTGGCTGTAGCCTCAGGGCTGCACTGTCTCACCATGGCATATGGCACCGGGGTAGAAGTAAACACCTAGCCAAGATCAGGGGAGATGACTGAGTTTAAAAAAAATCACACACACACACACACACACACACAGAGAGAGAGAGAGAGAGAGAGAGAGAGAGAGAGAGAGAGAGAGAGAGAGAGAGAGAGAGAGAGAGAGAGAGAGAAGGCCCTTGGGCCTTCTGATACCAACTAGCAGACCGAGAAATATCTTAACAGATCCAACAGGAAGTACCCCAGCTGGTTGTCCAAAGAGAAAGTTCCAGCTTTGTAGAACACCTCATACATGTCAAGTGCTGATTCTTTACTATGTTATCTATAATTGACAGTAAGGCTGATGATTTAAAGGGGAGGGGGGTTGCGCTGCTTTCCAAAGACAACTACAAATGGCTAGAATGAGTTAGTTCAGTGAAAGAGAATCGTAAAGGAGGGAAAACCTGGAGAGACAGGAATAGATAGGCAGCAGCTGGGAAGAGGAAAGTAAAGGTGATCTTTTAATTACTTTGTAATCAACCCCCTACTTATATATTCACAGATTAATTATGTCTCAGGCAGAATTGTATTTTCCAGAGAACACTCTTTGTTTTATTTGATCTATCACTTATCACTTTATTTTTCACTTGCATAAAAACCTGTCACTCCAATAAGCAGTTAAATGAACAAAGGGCTTAAAGCAATAAAATGCAATAGCGAGTATCTCAATATGCACTGTGAATCATAGCAAGGCAGAAATACCTTTTAAGTTGACTTTTGAAGAAACGCAAAATGAATGGCTTGCTTCAAAAACTGCAAATTTGCTGGCACCCTTAACCTAGCTGTTCAACGTGATCCATTAATAAGACTATGGGGATCGAGGGCTATTGCAAAGGGTCAGGTCATTCTGCCTTCTGCTAGGAAAGACAAGAACTGAATCAGATGCATCCATGCTGCTAAGCAAGCCCCACCAATCTCATTCCTATTAGAATCATGGTATAGTTCTCTATTGGGATTGAAGGTCTTTGAGGTTTCCTAGAGGCGTCAGAGGAGAAGCAAAAGTGGGAAAAACATCGCCTTGCGGCACGTTAAAGCCAAACAAGTTCTATTTGGCGTACATGTTCATTGACTGCATCTAATGAAGTGGGTGGCAGTCCTTGAAACTTTGGCCCTAATGAGACTTGCTCGTTTGCAAGGTGCAATCAGAATCTTTCTTGTACAAATCTCAAGGAATGCCCAGCCTTTCTATACAAAGGCAGAAAATAAGTGTAGCTGCTGCAACAGATTCTTGGGATTCTCTCTCAGCACCCAGAACCAGGATGTTGTGGCCTAAGACAAGAGGACTGGGAGAGTGAGAACAGACAAAAGAATTTTTTTTTACCCAGCGTGTTGTTAGTCTGTGGAGAACTCCACCACAGGAGGTGGTAATGGCATCTGGCCTGGATGCCTTCAAAAGGGGATTGGACAGATTCCTGGAGGAGAAGTCCATCACAGGTTACAAACCATGATGGAGATGTATCATCTCCAGGCTTAAAACCAGGGTACTTCAAGGGCCAGATGCAAGGGAGTGGTATCAGGAAACAAATATATTGTCTTGTGCACTCCCAGATGCATTTGGTGGGGCCACTGTGAGATACAGGAAGCTGGACTAGATGGGCCTTTGGCCTGATCCAGCAGGGCTCTTCTTATGTTCTTATATAGAATAAACATGTAATTTCCTCTTCCACATGAAAACTGGCATACTTGGGTTAAAGACAACAGCTGGTCAGAAACCACAACACTAAAAAAGTAGGTCTTTCCAAGACATGAGAACAGCAATGGAACTGTTCAAGAGTCGAGGAAGGGCTGATGCAGATGAACCCCACGCACATCTGCAAAGGCGTTCATTGCTTGCACAGAATTATTTTCAGGAAATGAGAGTGGCCAAGAGGAAATCAGGGCCCCAACATGAACCATCAATGTGGTTTTGTGTCATGCAAGACCGAAACGTCCTGGGATGTCTGCCACTAACTGGGACCACCTGAATGTCTAGAGTTCATCCATGAGGACCCCACAATGTAGTCTCGAACTGGGGCTTTAGAACACATGTGAAAAACATCACTTACAAACACATCCTTCTGGTATTATGGGTATTATGTTGTTTATCACCTAATACTCTACATTCTGCAGCATATTTTTTAAAAAACTGATTTTTTTTTGTTCATAGCCACACCAAATCAAGAAGCAAATCTGTCAATTCTTATAAGCCTAGGTAGATTATAACTGTGGTTAAAAGAAGCAGAAATTGGTGATAGTATTAGCAAAGTATTGTGAAACGCAATCATTATGAAATAAGTTTTCTGGTTCCCCACCACAACCACCTTCTCATCTCTCAGCCCTGCCTCTGAAAATAAGCCCTTTGTATGTCTGCTTCACACCTCAGAGAATAACAGGTTCAGCACATATCATAAATATGATGGTGATGGTTTCTTGTTTTCTGTTTTAACCTTTTTGCCTCCCTGTTTCTCATAAATGAGCCAAAGCTCAGAGACGCGGGATTGCTTAAATTTTAGTGACTTGTGTGTGTGTGTGTGTGTGTGTGTGTGTGTGTGTGTGTGTGTGTGTGTGTGTGTGTGTGTGTGTGTGTGTGTGTGTGTGTGTGTGTGTGTGTGTGTGTGTGTGTGTGTGTGTGTGTGTGTGTGTGTGTGTGTGTGTAGCTTAATTTAAAACATTTAAGTGGGAATTCAACAGGAAATTTCCAATGCTGGTGGCATTAGCTGTTCATTTATTCTATAAACATAATATTTTTTGAGGAACCCATCTTATACACAACACATTTTCTGTTCCTATTTCCCCAGTCAAATTTCAAGGTGTTTTTTCTTCAGGTAATCTTCCATAGCCTCAACATTTCCAGAAATGTTTCTATCTCTAATCGGGAATGCATACACAATAAAAAGTACAAGTACATACAAAACGAGTACAAAACTACCACCACCATTTCTATACGTCCATGAATAATGCATGCATAATCATAGTATTTCCCATTACACGGGGGTAATTCCATTAATTAATTCTTATAATCCTGTAAATGCATTGTACAAAATACCTTGCTGGAGGATTCCACTCAAAATTAAGTCTTCAAATTAAATCTGAATAACCGCATGAACACTTGGAATTGCAAGACTATTTGCCATCCTGATTTTTAAAGGATAAAACTTTTTTTACTGGCAAGTGTGGAAGGAGTTCCTCCTGCTTTCTTATCAGTAAAAACAACCTGCATTCAGAACCTGCATTGTGCATGTGTCTGCACAAACACCCACACCCACATATTCTTTACCCTTAAATATTAACAGGACATAATGTAAAAAATAATAATACAAACTCTTATTAGAGATCAATCATAAAAAGCTCAGCTGCCACGTGTTACAGTACTTGAAGCCAGAAAAAGGAGCAAGAGTGGATATCCCTGTTTATTTAAAGCAATGGCAGTTTTCCTTTCATTGTCGCAGACACTTAGAACATATAATATTTCTTTCCTTAAGCAGTTTTGTAATTGTTTTATTCCCAAAACTGACAGTGCATCTAATATCTCCTTAGAAACTTAAAAGTACAATTTCTTGAAAGGAACAGCAAGATTCTCGCCTTAAAAGACTGGCAGCCTGACTTCCTGGAGTGGAGAGGCTTTGAGAGGTGGCTTACTAGGTTAGAGCACTCTGTGGACTTCCAAGGATCCTTTAAAAAATTAGTCACTCCCCTGGAGAGTACAACTCTATTTCATCTTATTTCTTGCTGGGTCTTTATCCTTTATGTTGGCAAAAAGACAAGACGGCAAACCGGAGACTTAATGACACCTGGGCTTCAAAAGACTTAGCTTTATTTCAACTATTTTATTTTTCTCCCTTACAACCCTCACTTTGATAATGCAGAACACACCACCAACTTGAACTAATTCACCTGTGCTTCTGATAACACCATTGCTTTGGTCCCTTAATAAAACAATGGGCTTCTTCAAAAGACATGACGGTTGTTGACCTGGAGAATTTCCCTGCCTTCCTGTCTGGTAACCCTTTTGTCCATCTCCACCCTTCACAGACCTATTTCACAATTACATATTTGTTTGCCTATCAGTGTCCCTACCTTGACTATATCATCAAAGATCAAGTCATTTCCTAATACAGAGCACTCACAAAGCATTTTCTCTTAAGCACTCAATTCGCTCCATTTCCATTATCTCAGTAATATATTATATCATATTCATTATCTCAACATGAGATAGGTGGGAGGAATATTACTCTTCTTGAGCTCTGAGCCAAGCAATGATATGACCTGAAAGGCGGAACTGTCGCCACCACTTTCTTAATCACTCCGCTGTACTACTAACTTTGTTAAACTACTCCCTACTTTTCAAAGATATATATGCCTTCTCTTTGAACCCTGCGGTACTGAGGTTTAAAGAACTCCCTGACATTACATTAGCCAACATACCGTACATTCATACTTGGAAAGTCTACAGAAGCCCTCTGGAGCAGTTTGCTTTGGGAAGGGCTAAAATGTATTTATTTATTTTTACCCCACCTTTCTCCATAAAAGGACCCAAGCCATCTTACATCATTGGAAGAGATTGATTAAAATCAACAAGTTATTCAAATGTTCAAAAAGAATTTAATATGCATTATATTAGAAATGTTAAACAAAGGCGTTATTAAAACAGATTTAAACAAGATACTAACCATGCCAATTTTAAAACCCCAGTTAGGCAGCAAGTCACTAAGGGAAAGCCGGCCTAAAAATAAAGGTCTTCCCCATAGGAGGGAGGGAGTTCCAGAATCATGCTGGCCTTCTAGAGATACCAATCAGCTCTCGGTAAGCATTCGGTGTGTATACCTGTTGAGATCATAGGCACTGCTTTTAACACGTTTATAAACCTCTCTAAGTCTAGGTTTTAAGTGAATTCAGCTCACATGCTTACAAGATTCCCCACCAGCTGTGTGCTCAAGGTGCAAGGATCAACTTGGAGCCAGGAAGAGATTTCTGTGTCCCTCATCTCCCCATTGCATGTGTAACCTTGATGAATAAAAACTGAATGCCTGCATGTATAGTCGCATCAGATGGAAACCAACCTTTCTCAACAGAGCATCAGCAAAAGAACTTGTGGATTTCAGAAAGATGCTGGGCACCTGCTCTCAAGTGGAAGCAGTGTTGTCACTCCAGATGTTTCGGACCACAACTCCCAGAATTCTGAGCCAAGACTGCCAATGACAAAGGACTGTGGGAGTTGTGGTCCAAAACATCTGGAGTACCAAAGGTTCACCAGCACTGTGACAGACATATGAGCAAAACCCCAAAATAAGAATGTCAGAAGGAGAAAGAGACATGGATAAATGGTTGGGAAATGGGCTTGGGGACAGGTTATCTGAGGGGCATTTCCTTATTTTTTATCTACCCAGACCCTAAGGGCATCATCCGAAACTATTCGGGGGGGGGGTAGAGAATCCCACCAAATGAGAGGTGGGTGACTAAAAGAGACAGTTTTTTTCAATGATAGCACTCTAACAATGAAGTGTCCTTCCAGCAGTTTGCCTGACCCTCACACTATGATCTTTCTATACTCCCATGCATTTTAAGTACTACAATGATTTCATAGTTTTTCGCTGATATCCTTCTGCTGGTTTTAATTTAGTTTCAAATACAGGATTTTAAAAAATATTTCAGCCGTCAGCTTTATTGTGTTTGTATTCTACCTTGTTAGCTATTGCTTTATTGTATTCATTTTTGTACCTTGAAGTACTTCATATTTCAAACAGATTGAACACACCATGAAAACTTTGGTTAGTGTGCAATTCAAGTTATGGATTGATTGATTGATTGATTGATTGATTGATTGATTGATTGATTGATTGATTGATTGATTGATTGATTGAATGAATGAATGAATGAATGAATGCATGGGGACCAGTAAACATTTAGAGCAGCAGAACAGAGCAGCATCCTGTGTGCTAATCTTTCTGATGAATAAATCTCAAAATCTGGAGATTCCATGGAGAGTTTTGTATTATTTTTATGATTATACAACCTTTCCTTTTAAGAATCCATACTTCTGCATCTACTGCAAACAATGCATATTTAAATGTACAAAAACTGTACTGCCTTAGAACTGTGGTAAGAAAGCTGAATAGACTGGTTTGCCAATTAAATGCTCATCATAAATTAAGAGTTATTGTGTCAACAGATGGCTGAGGTGGAAACCTACTTTTATATGAATAGTAGGCAACTTTTGACATTTGAGAACATTTCAAAAAAAACTTGAAATGGTATAGTCCCAGTAGAATTATGCAACTTAGTTTTACTGAGTTTTTTTTTAAGTCTCATTATTTTGTAAGACACTTTGAAGGTTCTGTTTGAACTAGTCTGTGCAGCAAGAGTCCCCTTTAATTTTAAGCACTTTTAATTGGTCAAAGATCATCCATGCTAAGTCCTTCCTTCAGAATTACCTTTAAACCAGAATCATTTGATACTTATGAGTGTAATGGACTACAAATAGTGATGCTGGAAGAGAGCTGAAGAAATGATGAACCATGCTCTCAGATATAGTTCAGAAGGGGAGATCAAGTCCACATATGATCAGAGGTTTCTCAATCTAAAATAGGATAAGGAATACTGTATATAATAAAGAGGACCGATTGATGACACATAAGAGTAGATGAGCCAGAAAGACTGAACAAAAGTATAAACCAGTGGATCTTATCCAACCCCGCATAGTAATCCAAAACTCACACCACTCTAGTCTTGCAAGTCCTCACATTTTAAAAGCAGAGGCCCAGCTATTGCCTCCTTTTGTTCCTGTGGGAAGAGCCGACTTTTTAAAATATGTGCTTTGATGCAGTAGTTTGCATGTGGAACCTCTTCAGTGACCCATGTTTTGTTGTGTGCCATCAAATTAGAACTGACTTATCATGACCTTGAAAGGGCTTTCAAGGCAAGTGAGATATTTAAGGAGTGGTTTTACCAGTTCCACACCCTTAGTTAATTTCCATGGCTGAGAAGGGATTCAAACCCAGGTCCCATTGCAATGTGGTATACCCAATCTACCACATGGGTATAGTACAAAATAAATAAAAACTATACTGAGACGTTGCAGACAAAGTTTTGTTGTAGAGATGGGAGGTCTCAGATGCTACTCCTTTACAACTTAAGAGAGAGGTAAATTATTTTTAAAAGAGTCACAACATGGACGAGATACTAACTTCTCTAGAAGGTCATAATCTTTCTTCTGCTATCTTTTTTGTCCGCCATCTGCCTCCATGCCTTTTTATTATTATGTCTTTGAACTGTTTTTACTATTTGTTTATTTATTGTATTTAATAGTTTGTGACTTTGTTTTGTTGATGTGAACCTCCCAGAGTTCTTTCGGGAAGACGACGCGGTATATAAGCTTCAAAAATAAATAAATAAAATAAATCTCACTCACAACAGTAGAGTTAAGGATGTAAGAAAAGCCAGGCTGGATCAGATCAAGATCCATTTAGCTTATCATTCTAATGTGGACAACCAGCTGCCTTCAAGAAACACACCAGCAGGACATGAGTACAACTGCACCCTCTAGGTTTTGTTCCCAAACATCCTTTTTTGAATGGTACAGTATATGGCATTTGACACTCAAGTTGCTACACAGCCATCATGTTAGCCTTATTTTCCATGAGTTTGCCTAATTCCTCTCAAGGCTGTGTTAGTGAATTCCATAGTTTAAATATAGACTGTGTAGAAGTACTTTTTCTTTATTTTTTATTTTTTAAAAAAAAAAAAACCCTATTCTGGATTTCCTACTGCTCAGCTTGACTAGTGATCCTAGGTTCCTCTACTATGAAAAGGGATTATCTCTATGCTTTAACTACCTTTTATTACTTCTGCTGACTCGCCTATGAACCTATGCCCAATGCACAGTTCAACATAAAGTGAATTTCAATAACTTTAATTCTACAAAGCTGTAGGAAGAATAGTCATCATGAGGGGAAAGCATCTGGTACTTGGTGTAATAATACAAAGAAGCCAATGTTTTCACTCCGCAGGTAACTTTTGTATGGTAACTTAAATGGGAAATACAACTGTAGGATCCAATTAAGCAACATAAGTTCTGGAAGACCTTCATACAAAGGCATACCCTTTCTAAAGAAAGTAGAATTTAATTGTAAAAAAAAAAATCATTTATTGAAACATACTGAAATTCCCAAGCAATTTAAAATTGGTTTGGAACTCAAACCACCGAAATAATATACTAAATATTTAAAGAATGCATTTAGAAGTTTATGGTTTCCTGGCAGAAATATTGTACCTGTGCCCTTGCGTGAACTTCCCCAAGGAGTCCAGCATATTGCTGTTCCAATTCTCTCTTCTGCTTCAGCCAACAGCTTTCCTGCATTTTCATCTGTTCGGTGAGTTTGTTAAAAGTCTCTTCCTGGGTCTGCTGAAGTTCCTTCATTGTATCCGACTTGTTCTTGCAGACATATTCAAGGTGAGATATCTGCATGAATAGGATTAAGAAAACCTTATTGACTGTTCTTTTTAATGTAGATATTTCTAGTCCTAAATTAACCAAGGCCAGGAGGAAACACGTCCCAAATCTTTTGCCTAATCTCACAACCCAGTGAGAGGTCAAGTATTATTTATGTACAGTGAAAACCTGGCAATCCAGACCTTTAAGGAACAAGAACATAGAAGCATGTGTGTTCAAGTATATTATTTATTCTTCACAGTTAGAGAGGAGCACAAATTAATTTGTACAGCTTCTCTCAAAGCTCACTGCATGGCACCATAGGTGCCGTGGGTCCCCTTCCCCCTTCCCCTGGCCAGCTGGCCCCCTCATCTTCCATTGTGTGAGACTCCCTGCCCTGCTTCCTCGTCTGAGTGGCCGGCTGCCGTAGGAAGTGGGGAAGGGAGCCCTGGGTTCCTGCCCGGACTGGAGCACTGCTGGAGGAGGACAACCCCGGTGGCACACAATAAAATGTGAGTGGGCCAGCTGGCTGGGGATGGGGGGGGGGATGTGAGGCACCTGTAGTGCCACACTGTGAGCTTTGTACCAAGCGGCATGAATTAATTCATGCCCATCTCTACTCATAGCCCCATCTATATTTGGAAAGCCTTAGCATTCAACCCTACAACAGTGACAGAAACAACAGGTCAGGGCTGTCCAACTTTGAACAGGCCAAGGTCTACTTTTTCCAGGTGAAAGTGTCTGAGAGCTACTACACTAAAACCTCTTCTTATGAATAATTTTATCTATTCCGAGCATATGTTCATAAGTAAAAAAAATTGTAAGTAGAGCAGCAGTTTCCCATAGGAACACATTGAAAATCAATTAATCCTTTCTGGAGGGAACATATTTTAATGCATTCCTATGGTAAGGCTGACCATGCACACACTTTCCTTACACCCGCTCGAGCCAGTATGGATGGGTGCAAGGGATGCGTGTGCATCCTTACACAGATCGCCCCTTCCGCTTGCCCAGGCTGCTAGAAGACTTTTTTGAAAAAGGTGCACTTTCCCTCCCAACCTGTTTGCTGCCTGACTTGACTCTACTTCTCCTGTTTTCCCCCTTCTCCCTTCCAGCCCCCTTGCTGCCACTGCTGCTGCTGCCCATAGCTCTCACTCACTTCTGCCATGTTCGCTGTGCAGCTGGGAATGGGCCAAGCCAGCAGCGGGGCAATCACTTTGCCACGGCAGTGCAAGGAGGAGGGAATGGCTCAGAAGGGGAGCAGGAGGAGTGGCAGGTCACAATCTCTGTGAGGCAGCTGTGGGGGTGGGAGGAGGAGGAGGATGGAAGGGTGGGAGGAAGGAATTCTCCAAGGGGGAGAAGAGGGGGACGTCACCACGCAAAGGAGGTGGACACACCCATGACCCCGCCCCTCGCTGTCCACTCCACTCCCCTTCTTCTGCTCTGCACCAACAACTCAATTGGTCATGAGACAGTGGCGCGCCGATCATCTGGCTGGTAGGGAGAGCAGGGGACAGTGCCATGGCCCTTGAACTGCTCCGCTTGGCTGAGACAGTGGGCTGGCAGACCCAGAGCTTTTCCGGGGCAGTGGTGGTCCTTGGGTGGGGGAGGTAGAGATGGAGAACTTAACCCCTCACATTTTTATTGATGGCTAGCAGGCTACTTTTGAACCCTTCACAGGCTACTGGTAGCCCCTGGTCTACCTGTTGGACAGGCCTGCAATTGGTGAAACAACAGCTACCTTCATATAATGGTAAGCTTAGCAGATTTTGACTTGTCATCCTGCTTCGATTGATTTCACCTTTCTATCTACCCAATAGTGAAAGGGTTCATATAATGGATCAGCTAGACACCTGTTTTCAGAGAGGCACTGTATGTAACAAAGTAAAACACTGGGCTTCCAAGGAAATGTGAGAACAGAAATGATTTTTTAATGTAATAAAGCACCCAAGACTGCAACCTTATGCACAATTGTTTAGGAATGACTCTAATAAAAAACAACAGGACTTAACTTTGAGTAAACATGCATACCATTACATTATGAGATGCCCTTAAGTTCAAGAACTTGGTAAGGGACCATAGTATACTATGTCTACAGCCTTTTTGTTAATGTTTAATTTTGAATATTGTTTGGATGGAATTATTTAATGTTCCAGCCTCCAAAAATTTTAGTATTGCAGCTATTCCTCTTGGCCTAATAATCATTTTGGACAGGGTAAAAATAACATCAAGCATTCACAGAATTTCACATACATGAGCTGAATACTGTAGTCCTTTTAAACACCGATCAATATCATTATCCACATACTGCGGACCTACAGCCAAGACAGAGAGGTAATGACTTGCCTAAGGCTAAGCAGTGAATTCATGGTTGAGGCACGATTTATAGAGGGTGATGTCCCAACATTTACTCTTCATCATTAACATTACGTTGAGCATTTGAATGTGTAGCAAGACCAACAACTGTGGCACAAGGTAACACACCAAATGAAATAGCTTTTGTGCTTAATTGCCCTGTTCAAAGGCTCACATGAAAACAGATGTTAAAAGAGCACTGCATATTTGCCATAGTGGACTCAGATGTGTTTGACATACGAAAAAAAAATTACCAGAGGTTTACTATGCAGGGTTTTTTTAATTATCCCAATGTTATCGCAAACAGATTATGGGTACAGCATAGTGATTTATCCAAAAGGACATCCATCATGTTTAGAAAATAGATTCAAACTGGGATGCCACATTTTAAAAAGGCAAAATCCAGACAATAAAGTTCAAATTTTACCTTTTATAATTATTCTTGCTGAAATCCAAAATAACTCAACGCCAGGGCATGTGGCAAGCAAAAGGAGCCCGTGGGCTGTTCAAGTTGGACAGCCCTGGCCTAGGGTTCATGTAAGTCCCACCTATGCAACCTTTTTCCCAACACCCAATAACTATGGGTCGTTAGCTATGGCATTGCTGATAGAGGTGTGTAGTGCTTCTGGTTTGTTTTGGGATTGATGAAAGTACTGATTGTTAATTAGCAGGCAGATTGTGTCTGAGTCCCCCACCTCAGTTGAGAGAGGGGTTTTCAATACACACATGAACACCATTCCTGACCCCTCTCAAAAAAACCTGTCTTCTCTGTCTAATCTGTGTACATCCTCATTTTTGAGTGAGTGCCCTTTGTCCTTCAAGTAAGAACATAAGAAGAGCATTGCTGGAACAGGCCACAGCCCATCCAGTCCAGCATTCTGTCTCACACAGTGGCTCACCATTTGCTTCAGGGTGTCTGCACCTGCCTCTCTCTCCCACCCAGAGGTTGTCCTTAGGCATCTATAATGATAGCCATTGATACCCTTGTTCTCCACGAACTTGTCCAGTCCTTTCTTAAAGCTGTCAAGGCTGACAGCTGTCACTACTTCTTCTGGCAGGGAGTTCCACAGACCAATGATCCTCTGGGTGAAAAAGTACTTTCTCTTATTTGTTTGAGATCTAGCACCCAAACGTTTCATGAAGTGCCCCCTAGTTCTAATGTTGTGTGACAGAGAAAACAGTTTTCCTTATCTACTTTGTCCACACCATGTATGATTTTATAAACTTCAATCAGGTCACCTCTTAGGAGCCATTCAAGAGTGAAGAATCCCAGCCATTGCAGCCTCAGATGGTAAGGAAGGTGTTCCAGTCCCCTAATAATTTTGGTTGCCCTCCTCTGCACTTTTTCCATTTCCATAATATCCTTCTGGAGGTATGGTGACCAGAACTGTACACAATACTTCAGATGGGGCCTCAACATAGATTTATAAAGAGGCAAAATGACACTTGCTGACTTAAGTTCTATACCCTTCCTAATGATCCCTAGTATTGAGTTTGCTTTTTTTCTCTGCTGCGGCATACTGGGTTGACACTTTCATTGAGTTGTCCACCAGGACACCAAGGTCCCTTTCCTGGTTGCTTGCAGAGTTCAGACCCCATCAGTTTATGAATGTAATTGGGGTTTTTTTTGCCCCAATGTGTATCACTCTGCACTTGCTAATGTTGAAGCTCATTTGCTACTGGTTTGTCCACTCCCCCAGTGTCAAGAGATCCCTCTGGAGCTCCTCACAATCTCTCTCAGTTTTTACGACCCTGTATAATTTAGTGTTGTCAGCAAATATGGCTACCTTGCTTACTCCTACTCCTAGATCATTTATGAAGAGGTTGAAAAGCAGGGGTCCCAGTACTGAACCTTAGGGGACCCCATTCTTTACCTCCCTCCACTTGGAGAAGTGTCCATTTAGTGCTACCCTCTATTTGCTGTTGCTTAGCCAGTTGCTGATCTGGGACAAGACCTGTCCCTTGATTCCATGACTGGCAAGTTTATTCAAGAGCCTTTGGTGCGGGACCTTGTCAAAAGCCTTCTGAAATAATAATGTCAACTGGTTCTCCCTTATCCATATGCTTGTTGACAGTCTCAAAGTATCCAACAGATTAGTGAGGCATGATCTGCCCTTGCAGAAGCTATGTTGGCTCTCCTTCAGCATCACCTTCTCTTCTATGTGCAGCGCCTTTTCTTCTGTGCTCTATGTGTTAAAATGAGGTACATTGCTGATTCTGGTAATACAGTGCTGATTGCTATAGTAATACAACTTTTCATGAGGAAGAGATCAAAGGTAGTTAAATGTTTAAGTATAGTTTGAATAGGAAATCTGTCTTGTTCCATCCCATGTTAATACCACTGGTCACAAAAAGGCCTCCCTTTTTTCACATGTCTCCTCTGGGTTCCAGACTAGTTATATTTTATACCTCAGTGCGGTGGGCATCTGGAGCCCAGTGCGCAATTTGGCCAAAACAGAAACAAAACATTGCTCCCAATGGCTTCTAGAGGGATAAAATGCCTGATTTCCTCTACTTACAGGTATACGTTCAGCCCAAGCGGGAATGAGAGTGGTGTGGGGCATCAAAGGGCCTCAAAAATGGTCTCAGGGTAGGGGTGGGGAACTGCATATCTGCCCAACCTGGTTTTAATGGGTGACTGTCATCTTTTTGATCATTTTCGAATCACTGTGCAAAAGACGCAGCAGTTTGTTCAGGTCAACCACACTGATTAGACTTTGTTTTAAATACAGTTTTGAAGACTTGCGGTTTGCTGGTTAGAAGAATGCTGCCTCTTTATTTAATTATGCCTTGCTGCTTCTAATATTATTTATCCTGTTAAATATCTTAATTTTAACCTACCTCTGTAACCTGGCCAGACTGAAAATTAGATTGAACAATTCCTCTGCAAGACCCACCACAAACTGCAATCACCACCACCACTACTGCTCAATATTTTGAACATCAAGGGCCAGACGTCTGTTTTCAGTATTGTAAATGAAACTTTTATGTGCCGGAAAAAAAATGCAGGGTGGCTGCAGTGCTGGGCTATGAGGGTTCATCTTTTGACCCGATGCTATACGACTGTTTACTCAATAAAGGAGCCTCAGAAGATGAAAAACAGAACTTGTCGTTTATTATTTCTTTCTCTTCTCTTAATTCGGTAACAGGATTGGAAACTTGGGTAGCAGCCCCAGCATGGGTTAGGAAAGAATTGTTAGGGTTTTCTTTTAACAAATAAAAAAAAAACTGTTATCAAGATTGTCCATTCCCAACACAAACTGGGACCAAACCACCAGTTCCAGTTTGGGTAAACATCTCTCCTGTGTCCATGATACCACCTCTCTTTAGAGGTTCGCTCCATGACTCTCGCTCGGTACCTTCACCCCATATACTGGGTTAGCTGGTTTCAAACCCCGACCCATGGGACTGAAACCTTCTCCTTGGAATCTATTACACCGGAATCTAAAACCTTTTCTCTTTCTAACTGCACCCGAACCTCCCCTTCCTTCTCTAATTGCTGACAAATTTCTTTTCTTTTCTTCCTCTACTCACGGGCTTCCCGTTCACCCCAGTAGGAACAACCTAACAGATGTTGCCTTCTTTTATAAGTCTCCGCCTCTCAGTCTGGCATCATCATCTTTTCCCAATTGCCGGTGTCTGGATCCTCCATCCACACCCAATACCAGCCTGGCAGGAGAATGCAAGGGTTTTTCTTTTTTATACCCGGTTTTTCCTATCATTAGATTCCCCCTTTCAATTTTCCGCCCTCTCTTTCCCCACCCCCCACCTTTCCATTTTTTTCTAACTGAAGCAACCCCCTCTCTACCCGCCCTTCGGAGGCTTGAATGTCTGTTTTAACCCCATCCTCCACAGGGTCAGGTTTCATTTTGATATCCTGAGTCTCCTCAGTTGGATGGGGCAGACGGCACTCCCTCCTGCTTGGGCTTCTCTGTAGCAGCAGCTCCACATGGGCCTTGTTTCATGGGAAACTAACTTGCTATAGAGCAGGGAATATACCATATATCCTGAACTCAAGATAAAACTGGAGTTTGTCCAGATAAGGCCTAGCTGTCCTCAACCACCAAGCCCAGCTTCCATCAACCTTGCAATTCCCAGATGCTTTGGACTCCAATTCTCCTCACTCAATGACATTGGTGGCAGGACATAATGGGAATTGCAGTCTAACTCGGGTGGAGGACACCAGGATAGCGGTGGCCTATCAGGGTGTATTATTACATAGGAGAATATAAGACGTTGCCTTATATTGAATCACACCATGCAACTCTCCAGGGTTTCAGGCATTCCAAGCCCAGAGGAAAATGCAAAAAAATTAAGCCTGCAACCTATGCTAAAACTGGCTTTAATTCCCAGCTACAGTCCTTCCTTCCTTCCTCTTTCGTCATTTGCTCAGTGGCTCATTCTGGCCCTGAAAATCATTTTCCTACGGCCAATCTATATTTACTATTTCAAATTTATTTATTTTCATTTTGAATGTCTTTTCAAGTTTTAATTTGGTTCTTGGAACATTAGACGCAAGGTAGCAGTCCTGATACTGAACGTGAAATAATGTACTATACAACGATAACTCACGTTTTCTCTCCCCCATTGTTAAGGAGTATACACATATCAGTGAGACTAAAATTTTGCTACTATACCAGGTGACACAGTACTACTTCAGATAATGAGCCAGGAATGGAGATCTATGCAAACATTGAAACGAAGGAAGGAGAATCATTTTATTAACAAAATAGTTTGCCAGAGAAAGAATTTTTTTTAATGGAGCTAACTGCTCAATATATTCAACACACTTCCTGTTGGGGTCTTCTCTTCTATTTTTAAAAACCCGTGGCGTGTCAAATCACATACATTCTGTATTGTATTTACAAATGCAAATATATCAAAGAGCAACTGCTGTTTCCTGGAAACATATATTTCCCCCACTTCAAATAATTCCTCATATTCACAAGCAAGTGTTTTAAAGACGACGTTCCCTGAGTAAGTGCATTTTGTTTCGGCTTTATGTTGAGATAAAGAGTTGGTTTATTAGTGTAAATGACTAAGTTCTTTGAATAGCTTCATCAGTAAGATTAATTTATTTTCTTTTAATTAGGTCCCTGTGGCTAACACTGGCTAGTAGTATTAGCAACAGTCCTGCACAGAAACTGGAGCTCAGAGACTTCATACAGACTTCAGTCACATTTACATGCCCACAGCAATGGCATCAAACCGAGCTGTAGACAAGCTGTAATTAACGGTATTGAATTATTAACATCCAAATTCTTTTTGAAATAAGATGAATGTCAGTCCTTTTTAGCGATACCGGGATGTGGACAAATGTCACTGGATTTAATAGAGGCGCCTGGTGCCTGAGGACACTTACCTTCTCATTAGCCTTGCTGAGGTCTAAGATCAGGGCATCAACATTCTCCTGCAAGACTGTGCAAAGCTCTGGCCAAGAGAATTTATCCAGGATGCCTTCTGGTTGTTTTATCAGAACGCAGCCAGCAACCAAGTGCTGGTATAAAGTATGGAGGAAGGTTAGCTTCTCCTGTAATGCGGGATTTGTTTTTAAAAAGAAAAAAAACGGGGGGGGGGGGGAGTTAGCTGCAAAAGTGTGCTATTAGTTCATTCAAAGTTGTCACGTAAACAATAGTGTGCATATGCTCCAAAGAGATATACAACCCATGTTTAAATCATTAGTCAAAATGCAAATGCAGATAATTGCCCATTAGTAATACACAAGGGCTGATCCTGCAACCACTTTTCGTGAGCCAAGGAGGAACTTCCCCTTTTTGGCAATGGTCAGAATTAAAGATCTTGTAGGACCAGACCATGCATTATTGTGTATCACAAGCATCATCACCTCTCCTAATGGAACATTGACTGCAACTGTCTAAGGAACAAAAGACTACACAAATGTTTTGAATAAGTGATAAATAATGTTATACCAAATACAGGGCCGCTCTTAAAAAAATTTATACTTAGTTCCATCACCGCTACCCTCTATGTAACATCCACAGAATGTTCCTGTTTTATAATGGCTGATAATTTTTTGGTCAATGGCTAAAATCCTGTTGTTTAGCATAGTAAATTACACTACAGGAGGCCCATTGACTCTAACAAGGTTTTCATGAGTTGTGTCCTCCATAAATTCTACTGATTAAAATTAGCCTACCATAGTTGCAGCTCACTATAGTAAAGTCACAACTAGAGTAGCCCCATTAGAATCAGTGGAATTTATGGAGAAGGCAACTTACCAAATTCCTATTGAGTCAATAGACCTACTTTAGTATAACTTACTACATTAAGCAATAGAATTTCAATCAATGATTTGAGGTAGGAAAGTGGAACATATTAAGGAGCATAACACACCCCTGACATTTTCTCTGGTTGTTGTACAACTGCAACGATACCTTGGTTTAAGTAATTAATTTGTTCTCCAGGAGGTTTCGTATCGTGACAAATTCATAAACCAAAATGCAGTTTTCCACAGTAATGCATTGAAAACCAATTAATCCGTTCCAGAGGTCAGAAAAAAAAAGCAAACCGGGGCATTCCATTTAAAATTTTCTTAAACTAGGCATCCCCATTCTTTTTGTCATGTGACCATCATGCATTAACTTTTAATGCCTTATGAAAACATTGTTCTTAAACCAAGACATCCCCATTTCCAATAATTTATTTTCTTAAACTGATTTTTGTTGTTGTTAACTGAGGCATTCTCAAACCAAGGTGCTACTGTATTATGATTCTTGTCTGGTTTACTATAACACTACAGTAGTACCTCGTATAACGGAGGGTTTGTATAATGTAAAATCCGTACAATGTAAAAAAATCCAGAGATAGGGAATCTTTTCAGAACAGTAAGAGACGTGCTTTTGTCACCCTTGCTCCACCCATCATCTCACGGACCGAGTCCCATGTCCCTGGCAGGCACCTCACATTCTCTTTCTAAATAATCTTAACCAGCCCTCGAGGAGAAAACTGCCACAGAGCCACCTCCGCATTCTCTCTCTCTCTTTCTCCTCTCTCTCCTTCCCTCCCTCCCTCCCCCACATACACCGGCTTTCTTTTCCTTCCTGCTTTAACTGCCCAGCCCAGTTGCACAGCCGCTCACCACACACCCGAGAAGCAGCCCGACAGCCCGAGCAAACAAGAAGCGGTGAATAAAAGGGAGAAGAGTGAATGAAAGGCAGAAGAGTGAAAGAGGAAGAGGGGGAGGGGAGGGGAGGGGGAGGAGAAAGCCTGAACAAACGAGAAGCGGGAATGAAAGGGAGAAGAGTGAAAGAGGAAGAAGGGGAGGGAAGTGCAAAATGCACGGTAGGCGCTGCACGCACGCACGCACACACACACACACGGACGTGCAGAGGAGGAGGGGGGGCAGCCTTCCTCCCAACAACAGCAGCAGCAGCGGTGGTGGCCAAGCTGGGCGAGGTGCTGCAGTTGAACGCCGAGCACCCGCTGCTGCCGCCACAGCCTCCTGTTTTTACAGCCACCACGACTCCTTACCTCCTCCCTCCCTCCCTCCCAAGCACCACAGCCAGGACTACCTCATTAGCCTTGGCTATGGACGGATTACTCCTTGTTCAATGCATTCCTATGGGAAATCGCAATTTGTATAAAGGAGATTTTTGTATAACGTAATTTCATTTGGAACGAATTAATTACGTTATACAAGGTACCACTGTATCATGAAATATTTTATGTTTTTTTAAAATTAAATTTAGATTGAGACCAATGGTACCTCTACATTTCAGACCCACTGGGTGGGACCCCATCCTTCATGTGTGTGAATCTGCCCTCCCCCGCCAGAGGGTTCTGTCCCAACCAGAACCAAAGAGGCTGGAACCCCTCACTATATATATAACGGGTTGAGTACACATGTATTCCTGAAAATGGAAAGGTTTAATGATTTTTAATCAGCTATAGAGCTAATTTGGAGTACTGTATCTAATAATGTTTCTGGACTGTAACTGTTTTAGAGGAGAAAAGAATCTGATCCTGCATCATTTGGTACCAAAGGCTTAAGGACATTCTTGCATACGCTAAGCCAGAAACGAGGGTTCTCGTCCAAAACCCACTATATTCAAGGAAAAGATTCTCACTATTTTACTGTGCTTTACATGCAGTCCAGCTCAAAACATTTCCAAGCAGACTTTATAAAGGCATTAAGAACATATTACTATTGTGATTTTTTCCAACCATATTTTGGTGTTTAAATCTCTTGCGGGAAACCACCAACAACACAGAGTGAAATATTAACAAAAGCATTTCCACCCAATCTTTGGCTTCTCCTCGTTAATTTAATCTGTCGCCATTGTGTCCTTTTTGCTTGGACTGTGATAAACCAAGCATGGTAATCATCCGTTTGGCCTGCAAAAGGATTCCAAGGAACCAGAATCAATTCACACATGTTAAACCCAACCACAATGCTGTAGACATGCTGACTTTACAGTACAGTCAGGCTTCCAGTTTCCTCTCCTTTAATCACTATCTGATGAGCAGAACAATTCCAACTGATTCATATGGACACAATTTAAATCCCAGACTGTAAGAAGGGTGGAAAGAATGTTTCCTTTTTACTCACTTGGCATTCCTGCTCATATTTGTTAGAGTAATGAGCTCAATATGCTGGACAATTTAGATAAAGAATAACTCAGTTGATGTACCTGGTGCAGAAAAACTAAGCATGTGGAGGCGGGGGGGGCAAGGAGAGGAGCTCACCCCCTAAATGTTAGCAAACGATGTATTTTAGATACGGAATAAACATCATGGTGGAAAGCACACTTCAACCTAACACTTCATGAAATAATTACTGAACAAAACATCCCAAAATCAGCTGCTACCCCAAGAAGAGAAAAGGAATGGTTCTTTCTTGGTGTGTGGGTAAAATGACTGGTTGCTGCATGTCCATTGCATGTTTTGTTGTCATTTAATACAGCTAATGAGAATTACTGCCAAGGGAGTAAAAAGCTAACCGATTCCATATCTTGCAAACGTGTATATTTACATTCAGCTAAACAGCAGGAAAGGAGATCCCTGTTTCCTTAAATACTTACATCCCTTCTCTTTTCAAGAGCACAATACTTAAAAAAAAAGTAACCAGCAAGATAGATTCAATTATTACATTTGCTTCTAAAGAAATATTAAAGATAAGAATCAAATAAACAATCCTGGCCAACAGAATTACATATAGGTGTTGAGCTCTCCTTTTAATTTCATGGGAGGGAAGGATCAAGCGGCATCTATAAACATCTGATGTATGCAAATATAAAAATCTAAGATTAAAGATTCTTTTTGACAGCCATCTTGTTTCTGGTAATACCTCTGTATCCTTCTCATAAGCCTGGGTAAGCTTCTGGATTTCATTTGCAGACTCTTTTGAATGTGCTTTCTCTTTCTCCCAACAGTGCAGCACGTTCTGTAGCTCCATTTTTAAGGTTGGTATTAAAGATTCTTGGTTTGCACACTGAGCCTGCAGATGATTTAACTCTTTCTTGGCATCAGCGAGATTATTCTGTGCTTCCTGAAAGTTGAAGAAGAAGAAGAAGAAAAGATAAAACATTTATCAAAAGGTTAAGCATAAAAGTTAAGAGCATAATCATGGAAGTTTGTTAGGTGACCACATTTACTTTTATTATTATTATTATTATTATTATTATTATTATTATTATTATTATTATTATTATTATTATTATTATTGATGATGATGATGATGATGATGATGTTACATGCACTCTCATGCTACCTTCTGCTTCTCTTGGGAAATAAAGCATCCAAATATGCATTTATCAATAGCCTTTAAATGGAAGCCATTTATCCCAATAATGAATCAATATCACAGCACAGAGCTTGTCCCTTGATTGGGAGTGACTCCAATGAAATTGTTCTTCCCCTACTATCGTGTTTTTAGAAAACTTCACTGGAGCTCCCTCTTTCTACAATCTAAAACCTGGGAAATTTAATATCTAAAAAAATCTCAGATATTTGAAAATAGGGCAGGGATCTTAGCCAACCAACAGCTTTAACACAGTGGAAAGGAAGGACTTTGATTAATTAAGTGTAACAATGTCAAACCAGTGCTGCGACCACTGTCAAAGCAGCACAGCTTAGAAAGACGATGCAGTTTTAGGCATAAGCAGGATATATATGGCTCATCTAAATGAAAATGCATTCTATCTGTCTCTCTTCTAAATTATAGCAATAACAGTTATAGGGTCCAACATGCATAACCACTGTTGTAGACACAGGAAACGAAATAACTGACACCCCCCCCACACACACAGCCACTCCAGAGGAAAAAATGGCAAAAAGGCAAGCCACAGGATCTGCTTTGGAAGATGCAGAGTGAGGGCAATCTGGGAAGAATGGAGGTGAAATGAGGGGAGGACCTTCCAGTAGTATCTCTCCAATTGCACAGGGTAACCCTGGATGCAAGCCAACAGGCTTGGAACTCCAAGGATGCCAGCTGAGAAGATTAAATAATAAAGAGAGAATAGTTTTTACCAAGAAACAACATTTAGGGCTTTGTAATACCTAACTAGGATCACTAGGTTAGACACACTGCATGATTTCTTTCCAAAGCTGAGAGAGAAAGAGAGAGAGCTGGAAATTCACTCCCATCACTCCTTATAATGCTGTACGGAAAGTCTCCCCCTGCAGCAGTGATTTCAGCTAATTTAAAAAAAATCCTCTTTCTATCCCACGGTTCCCACAGCTTCTATACAATGAAAGGGATTATACAGGAGTAGGTAAAGCCATAAGTTTTTAATAAAAATAAACACCCCCATTTTGATTATGCAATCACCGTTCTACAGGTGCAATTATGCTAAAAGGATTTCAGGTAGAGTCCTAGTTCTTCAAAAATCCTCTTAGATGCCTAAAATCGCCCTTGAAAGGTAATTATAAACAGAAAATGTTACTCTCTGTACTAATAGAAGGGCTTCTCTCACTTGTGCTAATTTAATTGTACTTTTTGTGCACGCACACACACATACACACACACATACTTTTAATTCCCTGCTTTCAAACTCTGAGGAAAAGATTGCATGTATTGGATCTTTTATGCAGTGTTCTGTTTCCTGTCCCCTTGAGTCCTCCACTTCCCTGTCTCAAAACTAGCAAGATGGCGCTCTGCTTAGACACCTCCTTATACAGCCTTAGATTAAACTATTTATTTGGGAGCAAACCTGTTGAGACATGAGCTGAGCTGATCATAACAAGATCCTTTGAAGCTCATTTAGAAGCAGTTGGATGGCACAGAACAACAAGCCAACTTACTGAGGCAAATGAAATACCCAACTACAAAAGGCAAGAATTACAGTCACATTTGGGTAAAGCTTTTAGTCCTGTAAATATATAGATACCTCAAGTTCTTGATTTTGGGATGCCAGTTGATGTTGGGAAGACTCGAGTTCTTTTACCATCTTCTCAGAAAGAACTTTCATTTTCTTTAGCTAACCGAAAAGAAAACAACAATAAACAATATATCAGACTCAGGAGCAGTGTAATTACAACATAATTGCTTAGCTTACAGACCACACAATCCTAGTTTTCCTTAGAGCCAGCTACACTAAACGGAGCATGTATTGCCACAGAACATGTCAATATGATGTTTGTTGTTTTCTCAGATTTAACATGCTGCCTATGCATTCCATCACATTATCAATTCCTAATTACCTCTAGGCAGCTCACTTTTGTTGCATTATGTTTATTTTCTTCTGGGGGCTGGTACCAGCCAAATTATTAACACCCTAAAACTGCAGTCCTGTGCCTATCTACTCAGAATTAACATCTGTGGAGTTCAACAGGAGTTAACCATTCCAAGACTCCATATAAGACTCTAACACGATGAATACCTTAATTTATGATAAAGATAAGCTAAATATTAATTCAAGCATCCAAATTATGTTACTAGGAAGAAACAATGTTGCCCTACGTGTAGTTTTAAGCAACCATATAATGCTTGTAGAAGCCTAGAGCAGATGCGTAGCCTAAAAGGCTAATTTTAAAACTTGATTGGCTTCCGATGTTCTTTGTTTTCTTAATATATCTGAAAAAGACTTTAGTTACTAATTACACTGAAGGGGGGAGGAAGTGAACGAGGAGACTGCACAGCTATCAACAAGAAAAAGAAAGAAGGGCACTGAGCTACCCCCATCTGCATATCGTGAGGGTACTCAGTAGTCTCCGGCGCCATAGGACAACGGCAGGGTCGGGCACATGCCGTCCTACTGGGAAGTCTTGTGGCAGGTCATCAGTTGGTCCTGCACTGCTTGCGATTTATTTTCCTTGACAGTTCATTCTTCTTGCTGACAGAACACTCTTTCTGCTTTCTTAACAGCCACCCCCTTGGTCTCCCCACCACTGTCTCTGGCATTGTTTCACTCCAAAACATGCTCTTCAGCCAAAGCCTGCTGAGTCGACTTTTCGGTTGTGCAGAAGATCAGGTGACATTTCATCCTCCCAAATAACAGTTCACAGCTGGTCTTGTGTGCCGAGGAGTTGTCCTGCCCTGGGCCTCCGAAGGCTATCAAGCATGCAGGTTGTCAATAGAAGAGGCCTATCGGTGGTGGCTGTGGACAGAGCCATTTAATTGTTTCCACAACGACCATCTGGGTGACTCCAAAGCAGCCTCAGGCAGTGCAGAGCACTCAGTTTCCTCAAGCAATAACTTTGCTGCTTTCTGATACTATAGTTTATCACACATTTCTTTCTTTCAGTTTAGTATCTCTAAAAACATTTTTGAATTAAAATCAATATGTTTTGCTGCTGCCTTATTTTCCCCCCAACAACAATTAGCTCTCAAAAATTCTGAAGAGTACAACCGCCTGAATTAAAAATCTTTTAAGCCCTAAGATGATGATCACTACAATACAAAACAAAAAGAACATAATAACGAGGATATTTTTGCAGGTCAATCCACACCTCAGCTAAATTGAACTAACAAATCCTAGGGAGTCCCTGTGGGTTTTACTGCAAGACGTATGACTACAGGATAGCATGCTGAAGTGTTCCAAATCCATTGTGGATTTCTTGATAAGCATTGAACTAAAAATAATAGGGTACTGAACTGATTACAAAACATTTAAAAACACCCTGTTTAAATATTTCTGCTTCAGCAATGCTGAACATAGTAGAACTGTAAGTTAATTAAAAACAGACCACTTGAATGCAACACAAATGTCAACATTTTGTGCCCTCCTCCCCCCATGCAAAACCATGCACCTTTGTTAAACCACTATTAATACAAACTGAATTTGATAACTGGTCTTAGGTTGTGTGAAGATATCTTGCATTCTGCCTTTATGCTAATGCATCAAAAAGTAATAAATTAAAAACACCACATATACAGGTATATGCTCTAAAAATAATTGGGCAGCATACCAGCCCAATGTGAAAACACACACATACACATCTAAACAGTTCCTCAAGTTTAAGTGAATCATGACCATAGGGCAAGCTTAGAGGAAGAACTGTGACAAAAGATTATTTCTTTTTCTTATTTGTGCAGCTGTCAACTCAACATTCCCAGTGTTTTGACCTCTGTAACAAGCAAGGAATCTTGACTATTGGGGGCCGAAGGCTATGTGTGTGGAGCCAAACAGTGCAAGTGTTACCTCATTAGATGCATCTTCCAGCTTGTTCTGGTAATCTGTCAAGGTATGCCTCAAAGTCTCAAGGACAAGAGTGAAGCTTGGAGGTTTATCTTTGTCCTTGTGAATGCCTGAAGAAAAATACAGAGTCAAAACAAAAGCCCTCAGAGTTGAACAGAGGCAGAAAACTTCTCCAAGAGCAACAGAGATATTTAAATTAGCTGGGCTCTAGTGACAATTCAGAATGTTGAACAACCACAGTGTTTTCTCCAAGGCAAAGCGGCATATCTGTTCTTTAATATCAAATAAGGCTAAGAAAATTATTGTACTGTAGCTGCAGTTCACCACATGAAAAAAATTAACTCCAATTTGTTTTCCTGCACATGACGAGGCTCAACTCTGATCTTCTTGAGAGATGCTTGATGAATGAAACTCTGATTCGTTTTTAGAAAAAAAACTCTTCCAAATGAATTAAACCATTGTTTTCAAGCATAACACATTCATGACTTTCTTGTTTCATGGTTCAGCCACACATTGTATCTTGAAACATTCTTTCACACAACCGTGCCAAGGAACACAGGATTTCCTATTCTGCATGAGCGCGACTTAAAGGAGATGAAATCTAACACTAATGTTATTTCATTTCTTATCCTGTACACAGATCAGAAAAATAAAACCTGACTGATAATGCAAGTCATGTAAACTCCTGACCACTTTGCTGATGGCAGCCTGTTCTTTTTTTCCTTCTCCACCACTGCCACAAAATTCTAGCCGCCATACTGTTTTTAAAGGAAATCATAGTGCATGAATTCTACTATGGCAGTGGTGGTGGACCTTTGACACTCCAGATGTTTTGGACCACAACTCCCCAAATTCCAAGCCAGTGCTGACAATGACAAAGGACTGTGGGAGTTGTGGTCCAAAACACCTGGAATGCCGAATGTTCGCCACCACTGTACTATGGGCTCCAATCCTGCTTCCGCATGAACCATTTACAGCAGAGGAACTCCATCCTGAAACACCATGCCAAAGTGTAATCATAGCCCATGGCCACTCCATTAAAAGCAATGATGGGCGTGATGAGGGCAGAGAGAAAGGAAAATCAGACTACCACTTCAGATCAAGAAACAAAGTTCAGAATGGAATCAAAATCAGCATAAATGGAAATTATATCTGATGGTGTTGAAAGCAGTTTGGTATCTATAATGCCCAAAAGGGAACTCAACAGACACAAGACTTGCTAAATTGGACATAACCTCATGCTCCACGGCAGCTGAAGGGCTGAGTCTTGAACTTCAAATCTAGCACTCAATTTACAAACCTGAATCACTGTCAGCACTACTGCCAGATGTTTGCAAAATGCCCATGCAAACATGCATGTACTGTATCATGGAGATGAGAAGTAAAGATTTCTACAAACTCTTAAGTTTCTCAAAATAAAAAAATAATCCTGTTTAGTGGGTTACTCCTGCTGTACATTTTATATCTCAAACTCTGAAGCTTGTACTTAAGTAGTTTCATACATAAAAGAACTCTTTTAAGATACAACATAAATAACAATTGAAAATGTGGAAGGAGGTTCTGTATTTTGGAGAGTCAAAAGCCTGCAGCAGTGTGTTCCAGTGGTTACTACATTCAACCTGGGAGATAACTCAGAGCCCATGAGTTGATAGATAAAGTTTAGATTTTTTGCCCCAATATGCATTACTTTACATTTGGCTACATTAAAACACATTTGCCATTTTGCAGCCCATTCCCCCAGTTTGAAGAGTTCCTTCTGGAGGCCGCACGGCTCCAGAGCTCCCACCCACCTGCCCACCTGTAAGACTGGCAGGAGGCCGTGCGGCTCTGGAGATCCTGCCTGCCCACCCACCCACCCGCCCACTTGCTCACTCCAAAGATCCTCGGTGGCGGTTCCCACCCGCCAGCTCTGAAGATCCTCGGTGGCAGAGGAGGAGGAGCGCCCGCCTGCCCGCAAGCTTGGTAGTGGTGGCAGTGGAGGATGAGTGCCCACCCACAAGCTCTGTGGCGGTGGTGGCAGCGATGGAGCAGCACCCACTCACCCGCCAGCAGTGGAGGAAGCAACAGTCAGACAGCCTAGGAGTGCCCGTCCGCCCAGCGGCAAGCTCGGCAGTGGCAGATGAGTGCCCGCCCACCAGCTTGGTGGCTGTCGCAGTGGAAGAGTGCCCGCCTGCAAGTTTGGTGGAGGTGGCAGTGGCGATGGAGGAGTGTCTGCTCGCCCGGTAGTGGTGGCAGCGGTGGCGGAGGTGGCAGCCACACAACCTGGGAGAGCCCGTCCACCCTCAAGGTTGGCAGAGGTAAAGGAGGTGGCACGGCACCATGGCAGGTTTCCCTGGGGTGCTGGCAGGCTCTCCCACTGCTTTCACCCCTGGATTAGAGCATTCACTCTTATCCGCAGATTTCATTATCCACAGAGTGGCCAGGAACCAATCTGCCGCGGATATGGGGGTCCTACTGTACCTAAGGCCTATGTCTCTGCCTGTCCCGCTACCTCCAAACCCAGCACTGCACTACTGTTTGGTGATGCCAAGACCAAAAAGAAAACAGTACCAAGACAAAATATGCAGTAAACTGGTTCTCACACCGCTGATCTGACTTGTGACACAATTGGAAAGGGGGTCGGCGGACCTGAGCCACCAATATTTAATGACTTTTAGCCAGACCAGTGTTTACATTTTTTTTTTTGTTTTAAAATCTGATTTCCTGAAGTTTTACAACTACAGTATATCAAAAGCACGTCACCTCACTGATTTTATTAACTTTAGAAACCAAGGCAAAATGTCAACTTATCCTACAAAATCTTTTTTTTTTTCCTTAAAACGCAGATCTCTATCCTTAAATTAGTTTGTCCTGCTGGCGCAATGTTGAAAAGATAGTTCCATGGAAATGGGTGGAAAAGGAAAGGAAACAAAAGAATCATCTAAGGGTTCTGTGATAAAGGCATATTTTCAATCCTCATATCCTCCCCTAGGGACACAAACGGACAAGCCAGCTCCAGTTGTAAAACTAAAAATAATACACACAGACATACGTCCTGTATCAATAATTACTCTCAGGTTTTATTTGTACTGTATTGTCTTGGCTCTCTCCTGCAGGAAGCTGGCACCCCTTGCCAAAAACCTCTGTCCTAACAAAGTTCTTCTAGAAGGAAACTTTCAAAACATGCATTCTGTGCTCCTAGCATGCCAAAGAGGCAGTGAGTTCCTAACCAGTTTCAATGGCTACAACACCCCAAGCCACACGGCACTTCGCTCTCTTTCTTTTCAACTCCCCAGATGTACTGTATTCTAGATTCTGACATAGCACCCAGGCCACCGTATTCCACTGTTTCATAAGCACTAAAATGAAATGCAAGAGAGTTAAGCAGCCCCCTCCCCATCATAATCTTTTAAAGCCAACAAGGAAGTTTCCCAGCATTCAGTAATGAATATAAACGACGGATCTGTCCCTGCAGGACAGAGACAGAGGTATGTCATGAAGTCTTCCACGACATTTCTGCAGAGCTTCAAAATACAGCTTTTCTTAGGCTGCCGCTCCCAGGATCCAGGTGGCCATGCTAGGTAGTGTTTGCTGGGAAATGGATGCTCATTCTGTTTATCTCAAAGCAAGTGCCCCCAAAATCCCCTCTCCCCCATTGTGATATTCTTCCTTTGGCATCACAGCTAAGTTCACAGGAAATAAATCAATTAATACACCGGAGAAACTTGTTATTCAGTAATCTAGGATTTACTCTATTTTTCCATGTATAAGACTTTGTTTTTTACTAGAATTGTTAGGCTAAAAATTTAGGGCTGTCTTATACACGGAAGTAAGCCAATGAGAGAAACACACAGTAGAGGAACTACTGTTTTGGGCTGGAAAAAAAGGGGGTTGTCTTATACACAGGGGCTTCTTATAGACAGAAAATATGGTATCTGTTTTTAAATCTATCTCTATTTTGTTGTCCTGATTATGTTTGCTGGGTGTGTATTATGTGCTGTCAAGACACTTCTGACACTGGGCAGAGTTGTGGGTCTTCAAGTCATGGGCGATGTTCAAGAACTCCTGTACCACTGCCACCACTCAGTGAGTTTCCACAGCCGAGCAATGATTTCAACCCAGGTCTCCTGACTCCCAGTCCAACACTTTATCCAATATACCACACTGGCTCTCCTGGATATTTATATAATAATATTATTATCCCCCAGTCTTACCTGTCCCCGATATTTGAATTTTGCCAATGATTTTAAATTCTTGGATTATGTTTTTTTATCTTCTATTCATTGTTTACTGTCTTGTTTAATTGTTTTAGCTCTTGTGAACTGCCCAGAACAGTGCTTCGGCACTAATGGGAGAGTATATAAATTAAAGTAACAAACTTCTCTTCAACACACAGCCAAGAGATAAAGAGAATGAAGGTGTGCTATATGAAAGAATATGATCACAAGGACTCAAAACAAACTACAGTGGACTTTTGTATAACAAACAGCTTGTATAACATAAAATTTGTATAACAAAAAATTCTGGAGATAGGGGATATCTTCCAACTCTGTGATTCTATGATTTCAATCTCTCAAGAGAAGAAGTCCAGTTGCCATGACTCAGCTTCCAGATCAATTCACCTGGATGACTGAGAATCTTCACAGACATAATAACGCCAACCACCGCCTTGTGGTGCAGTGGTTAAACGCCTTTACTGCAGGTAAAAACTGTGCTCACAACTTCACGTTCAATCCTAGAAAGCAGGCTCATGGCTGACTCGGCCTTCCATCCTTCTGAGGTCTGTAAAATGAGTACCCAGCTTGCTGGGGGGGGCAATGTGTAGCCTGCACACTGTAATTAAAAATTGTAAATTACCCAGAGACTACTTGAAGGGGATATTTGCTTAAGATATGGGGAGAATCCGTACAACATAAAAATGGGATTACACTGTTTTCAATGCATTCCTATGGGAATTTGTATAAAGGAAAATTTGCTTAACATAATTTCATTTGGAATGAATTAATTCCTTTATACACAGTACCACTGTACAAGAGAATTATGAGGCAAGGAGATCACTAAAATCTTTTTAAAAGGACTAGATACTGTATTTTCCTTCTATAAGACACCCTCGTGTATAAGATGACCCCCACTTTCCCAACCCAAATTTACTGTTTCACAACCATGCAGTTATCTCCTCGGCTTACTTCCATATGTAAGATGACCCTCAATTTTTAGTTGAACAATTTTATACAAAAATATAGTCTTATACACGGAAAACTACTGTACTTGGTTCTTCCAGTTCTTCTTTCCATTTGGTATAATCAGTATCAACACAACACAAAGGACAATAAACAAAAAGAGGCCACTTTTGCACATCAGATGTGATAGAATTCATGTTGGGTATGGATGTAGCAATTGCTCCCCTGCTGACTGGTGCGGTAAAGAGTGATGTGTTACACTCTGTGTCTTACATAACCTTTTTTGAATACATGACCTTAAAGTAGCTGAAGGTTGCCTGTGAATTTGGCTTAGTTCAATCAAAAACATCTGTTCTCCTTGTAGGCATACTGTAAGGACTTTTTTCTCAGTTGGATTTAGAGCGCCGCCAGCCAGCCCTTTCGTGACCGCTCTCACACACAATGCAACACTTGTAAATCAACTTTGGGGCAGCAAACAGCAGGCCCGCGTACAGCCATCCCATCCTAGCTAGCAAGGCCACTTGACTGCTGTGAGAACTGCTCTTATCATGTCATCACATCAAAGCATGGTGAGAAGAGGGAACACAAGAGACATCTGCAGAAGTCCCACAATGGAGTGACTTTGGAACACTGACAGGTGCATCTGTCATTTTACACCTTCAACTAACCTGCTATCCGCGGGCCTGACACAGGAAAGCTGTCCAAGAGTAAACGCAGCTCTCTCACGTTGTTTTCACAGGTCTCTGTTAGGAAGGCCTGCCGTTTCTTGGTCTTTATTGAATAGGGCGGGAAACAAAGCAAGATGCAGAAATATTAAAAAGGCATTAAATAAAAGGGCATCTCACAATCAACAGTGCTGTAGGATACAAAGGACACACAAAAAAGAGAGAAACAAAGAACAAAGTCGGAAAGCTAAAAGGAATTCCATTAACAAATTAGCCCCATTAATGAGACCCCTGCAATGATTTCAACCAGGCATGTCCAAACTTCGGCCCTCCTGATCTTTTGGACCACAACTCCCAGAATGTTAAGCTTAGATTGCCAATGACAAAGGACTGTGAGAGTTGTGGTCCAAAACATCTGGAGGGCTGAAGTTTGGACATGCCTTTCGTCCATAATGAAAATGTTGTGGTTGTGTTTTTCACTATAGCAATTTCAGCACTCTAACAAAAGCAGTAACCCAAACAAATCAACTTTGAACCAATTAAGCATTACAAGTCAAACCCTTAGCTAATCCCACAATTTTCTTCCATCTAAATCTGAAGAAGAGTTCTGGAGAAATAAAAGATTTGCCATGTTTGTGACACTGCAATCCAATACAGGTATAATCAACACTGATATTTCCTTGTACTCTTGGCTACCGTTGTTTTTCTTTTCTATTTCTATTTGTCAAAGAGGAGTTTCTATGCTGGAAAGCTCCTTCTGCAATGGACTCCTAGGAGCAAGGGAGGGATGTTGGAAAGGAAGTGTTTCATTTATCCCTTTCTCAGCTGCTCCCAAACTCTTTCTCCAAATCAATGCTTTCATTCATGCAAAAGGGGTAGGTTTGAAGGTTTATTACACAGACACAAGTCGGGTACACTGACAGAAAGAAACAATTAGATTGATTTGAGTAAATTAGATTGAGCAAGCAGAACAGATGTATGACCCGGTGCAAATTTGCAGATGGAAGTGGAAGATAGACTGCAGGCAAGGAACATCCATATTTCCTAGGGCTGTCCTTTTGTGACAAGTCTCTTTGCACTGGCTCAAGTTATTGTCGTCATCTTAACTTCTGAGTGCCTGGCTTTTTTAAAGGCTCTGAAGTCTACTGCAGAGACTTAAGGGTGAAAGAATTTATTTTAAAGTGAGAAACATCTTTCCTTCCATAAAAATGTGCTCTGTTACGAGCCAGCTGTGTATTATGACTGACTAGAAGATAAGCAATGCATGTGAATCTCCGCTGTGTTTTGCACCATTCTATTTAAATATTTTATAAATTTGCTCCACTATTTTAAATTTAATTATATGTTCTGTATATCTACTAATATATTATTCATATAAATTTCAGTGTTTGATCCCCAGTAGCATTTACATGGAGTTCCCTGTGTGATGGTTAGCACTACACTTCACAAAGAATTTCCAGCACCAATGGAATTCTTAGGCCAAGGGTTTTGATTCCTAAAACATCAATATTCCAAAAAGAATTATTAAGTTGTCGGTTATTCTTATAGGATATAAATAGACTAGAGGGATGGGATACTTGATGGTATCAATACTCCTTTGCTTGGCTTCCACAATACTGGAAAAAGCATGCAAAGCAATATCACACCAGTAAGATGAATACGTCCATGCAACTGCAAGCGTTTCAAACACCAGATTATCCAAACTGTGCAGCAGAAGCCTTTCCCACATGATAGTTCTGTGCAAGCTGCTCTTGGCCCCAGAGTGTTTTCTCCTTTCTTCCTTATGTTTTGTTTTTAATTCGCCACATGTTAGTCGCAGCATTGGCAGATTGTATTTGCCATTTCCAGATCAGCTTTGGCCACTTTGTCTTTCCAGTTCTGGGAAGGATGCAGCAGGCATTCCTCAGATCTGTCAATACTGCTTTATAGCCTAGCAGCGAGCAGTTGCCTGCATGCCCGAAATACCCTTATTTGCAATGGGCTCTCCCTATGTTCTCGGTAACTTACTGTCTGCAGTTTCTTCTGCACTAAGGGGAGATGAAAAATGGTTTTTTTAAAAAATGCTAATATGCATATAAACCTCCATTCTTTAGGATGAAGCTCCCACTTTCTGGTCTCTTTCAATAAAAGGCAGGTATTTCTTGACATTAGTTGTACAGTAGATAGATAAAACTCAGCCACCCACTCTATGCTACCAATAAGGGCCCAGATCCCACTTCTTATCTCACAGTAGCATTAAAGGGAAATTCAACACTGATGGAGCATATAGTAATTTATATCTTTACATTCATGTTGGCATCTGTGAGGATCGCTCTCGCCATCATCCCCTCCCTGCATCCCAGATGACGTGGATAGAGAAAACGCCAAGCCTGTTCTGTGCTTAGAACTTTTATTAACAACAGACATGGTCTCTTGGTGTCCACCGGCCTTTTCTTCCCTCTCAGGGAGCCAAGGCTCTGCCTCAGACCAAAACTGTCCCACTTGCCCAGGGGTTAAACCGGGTGTAACAGTCCAATGTTGAACCGACAAATCCTCAGTCATAACATGGTCCGGGCCCAATGCAAGTCTGGACAAACTTTGAAACAATGAAGGGATCTGACCCAACGTGCTTATTGGATATTCCTCATTCCCGGCTCCGCACCTGCGGGCAGATTCTTCCTCTCCTCTGCTCCATGGGAACCCCGCCATTTCTCCCACAACCCCTGCTGCTGCCCTCGATAGCGAGCTCTCCTCTTGAAATACTTGGGAGCCTGCCTTCTCCACTTGCACTCTGTCCCCAAAATGGCACTTTTTGCACCTTTTTCTCCTGCCATTCCCGTTCCCCCATGTCTCGTGGGACCCTGAACGTTACCCACTCCCCAGTCCAAGGGTCCTCCTTCATGATCTCAGTTAACTCTTCTCTTTCTGGAGTCGCCCAACCTCCCAACGCAGTTATTTCGCCTCCAATCCCTTTGTCTCCACCCTTTGCCATTTCCTTTTCTGGGTCCTCCACCTCCCGTTCTCTTTCCTCATTAGTCATCCTCTCTGTAGTGTCAAGGGCTTCACCGCTTTTCACCTCGGCTGCCCATTCTGGAGAGGAGGGCACACCTTCCTCCTGACAGCATCACTCTCTGATGAGAAGGAAAATCATGAAAGTAGACCAAAGGATCCTGATTTTTGTATAATTATTGGCAAGCTGATCTGTGTATATTCCAATGTGCCCTGACCAAACTACAGTGTGCAATACTTTCTAATTACAGATATATTCACATGACTTCCGAAGGATTAAATAATCACCCATGCCAGAAAATTCAGTCTTAAAGTTGCCAATAAAATTTTGATGGCAACTATGCTCCAAACCTGAAGCATCTTGATCTCAAGGATTGAAATACTACCTGAATATCCAGGCTCACAGGTGAGTCAAGTAGAACACCAAGTTGCAAGCCTGAGTTGTGGGGGCTTGTACATGATAAAGTTTTTTTTAAAAAAAATGTACTGCAAGGAACCAGGTTCACATTTCCACTCACCTTTTAAGTTCAGTCTGTACCAGTCAGCTAAATCACATTCTTTCAGTATGACATAAATCATAGTACTGTACAATTGTGTGAAGTATATAGTACAAATGGGTGCTAGTAAAATTATGCATGTTGCCATTACACCTACCTGAGGGTGTAATAAAAATAAAAATGTAAGATCCGTGCTATTCTCTTACCCTCAAGATGTATGTATATGATTGCAGCCCTAATGTGAATGAACAAAGAAGACAGCATATATTCCGACGATACATATTTCCATATATTTTGGTATCTTCTGAATATGTGCTGCAATAAAAGCATGCAACCTAAAGCATCTCCTTCATTTATTTTTGATACACCTTAGATTTTAGTCCTTTGCTGTATCAGTAGCACAATGAACATATAATACAAAGCCAAGTAAGTATTACTGTTGGTATGCTCAAACTAAATAAATATATGTATCAATAAACCAAGACTTGAACTTAGCATATTGTTTATTGGTATACAATATACACATGGACAGTGACTCACACGGCCTTTTCCATATACTGTAATATAAACGAGTATCTTCAATTACTGTGGAGGGAATAATTTATAATATATTCTCTAGGCTATGTTCTTTGGATTTGGCATTCTTTGCACTAAAACCATATTGCAAAGAGAAATCCCATTGATTTTAATGGAACCTTGCATCCACTAAGGAATTAGATTCAAAAGAAAAGAAAATAGCTTATTTTAAGACTAACCCTAAGAGCTATAATAATAACAATAACTTATAAAAAGAATAATGGTTTAACTGCAGCAAAACTATAGATTCATGCCAATGCATGCTCTTCAGAGGCTCTCCATGCAAAAAGGCAGCACAACAGGGGAAGCCATTTTAATAAAAGCACTGTTTCTGATCCTTGTTGTATTTTAAAGCTATCCTGGCAACCTTCATTCTGTTGTGGCATAGCGCTCCACGTTAGGAGCTCAGTAAACAACTTGCATGCCACCAACTTAAAAAGTGATTTAAGTTCCAAACTGGAATCCTCAACTGTATTTTCTAAACATTTTGTAAACTCTAATAAAGAGGAAGACAACACATTTTACTAAAAGTTGCCAAACTGGTGATGTTCTCCATAACAAACTGATGGGCCATCTAAGCTGGGCGTTCAAAGAGTTACACTCAAGAAGAAAGGGCCTGAACCAGGAAATCTGCAGTGAGATGCTAAGAGCAGACTGTGCGGTGATCAGGCACTGGAGCATCAAGGCTAGCAATCCTGAGCTGTATCGGCTGGATGGTGTACACCTCAAGCCTCAACCTGTTCCTGGCGGATCTGCAGAGGGGTCTGCAGGAGGCTTTATGCAGCTTCAAGGGGAGGCATGGCCATAGCTAAGCTTGTCCATGACAGTGGCGGGTAGTTTGGGAAACAGAGGCATTAGATGAGTCCTAAATGCTTGACTGTGAGGCCACCCCGACCCCTAGGCTCTGCGGATCCTGAGATCACACAGCCTGGGGCAAGGAGGTATTTGAAACCCAATTGGGGCAGGGACCGGCTATGTGATGGCGCCCCTGCCCCGTGAGGGTGAATGTATAGTTTGGCTGGCCTAGGGGGAGATGAACGTGGACAGAGCTCCCTGGGGGGCACCTGACAATACCCTTGGGTAGGGGCCGCCGGTGACCCCAGGGCCAATGGTTCCCCACACGGCGGCAGCCCCCTCTTAACATGAAAGAACAATGAGATTGTTTTAATAAAGCATGGCCTGATGGTTTCAACCCAATACATTGTATTGCCTGTTCATTTCAACCTGGGGGGGGGCAAAGCTCATTATCTCCAGTCCCAACCTTCGGGAAGTCTGTGTGTTTGAAAGCAAAATGGGACCATTGACAACAGAGTTCTCCTTTCTCTATACACTTGACTCTTTGTAGGTTTCAAGCCTTCCAAGGCTTCTGTTCCCCTTCAGAGGTTCCCTCTGCTATTAGAGTTATGGTGGGCAGGTATCCAAAAGGTGGCCTCTCCAGAGGTGCATCCCAAGAACCAGAACAGACTCACCAAGTCTTAAATATACTCTGAAGATAATACTGTTTCCATAATGTTCAGGATTCTGGCATTAATAGGATTAATCCTTCCACTGCAATATCTGTTTCAATCATTCTCTTATTGACATTTAGCAATTAATAGTCTTAAACTTTTTCCATTGTCACCCTGGATGTTATTTTAACTATGTATTGTTGTCAGGAAACAAACTGCTTTAAAAATGGGAAGCACAGAAGATACTAATGTATAAAATAAATTAAACGGGGGGGGGGGGGAGATAGAAGATCCATGCTTTGAAGCTTAAAATCTTGAAATCCTGTGCTACATGACAGGGAACATATGACTTTTTTCTTACATCTCAGGGTCTCTTCCCCAGAAATGCTTTAAACTGCAGCCAAATATATTTGGAGGTCAAGTATGATTAGGCATAGATGTATGGAATCATGACATTGGAAGTGGCCTATACGGCCATCAAGTCCAACTCCCTGATCAATGCAGTAATATAAAACACGGGATATCTGCCAGGCGGTTGTCCAAATTTCTCTTGAACGCCTCCATTATTCAAGCACTTACCACCTCCTGAGGTAAAAGGTTCCACTGCCATACTGTTCTAAAAGCTGGGGAATTTTTCCTGATATTCATCCGAAATCTGACTCCCTGTTAAATTCAGCCCCTTGGTGAGTGTCCTGCTTTCTGGGCTGATTGAAAACAGAATCTGTCCCTCCTCTATATGACAGCCATTCAAGTATTTGAAAAGTGCTATCATATCTCCCCTCAAAGCTAAACATGCTCAGATCCCTCAGTCTTTCCTGATAGAGCTTGTTTTCAAGCTGCCTGATCATCCATGTTGGCCCTCCTCTGAATGTGTACCAATTTGTCAGCATCCCTCTTGAAGTAGACACAGTACTCAAGATGAGGCCTAACCAGTACACTGGTTTAATTCATTTTCTGAGGCAATTCATTATCTGAAACATTCATTATCCAAAACATTCATTACCTGAAATGAGGTTTCCCACTGAAACGAATGGGAAACTGAAGGCAAAAAAGCTGGGGAGATTTTCAGACCTCTTTATAAAGTGCCCTTTAAAGGCATGCAGTGCTGGAACACACGCACCCCAGAACACCCCGCCCTGAAGTGCAATGCAAATATGAAGAAAACAAAGCAGCAAGACTATCCCAGCCTGTTCCCACCAAAAGTGGAATGGGGAAAAATGCAATCATACACAAACATAAGCTGCAAGAGAACCCCAGCCCATTCTTGCCTGCTGCAAATGAGAAAAGATTGCAAACGGAGAAATGAAAGCAGCAAGACTGCCCCAGCCTGTTCCCGCCTAAAGTGCAATGGGGAAAAAGGCAAACATACACAAACACAAGCAGCAAGGCTACCCCAGCATGTTCCCACCAATAATACAAAGAAAAGCAGTGTAAGGATTAATAAAAACTAGTTCCCTACCATCTTATGTTAGAAAGGTCCAAATCCCTTAGCAAAAAATGACCAGAATGGCTCCAAAATACCATGCAAAAACCACTCTAAATCATCCCACCCCTCTACAAACTACATGTGCAATGCATCCTGGGTACACTTTTTTGCAATGCATTATGAAACATTCATTATCTGAGGCAGCCCACTGAAACATTCATTATCCGAGGCAGCCCTATACAGTAATACCTCTGATAATGAATGCCCCTGATAACGAATTTTTTGGATAACAAATGGACATTTTCAGCCCACCCCCCAGCCCACAGCCCAGGCAGGGGCGCTTTCCCTGACTGGCTGGAGCCACCCACTCAGCCCAGCATTCCAGTAAGGCTTTCCCCAGCCCGTGCTTCCTCATTGGCTCCTGGTTCCAGCAGCGGCAGAGATGGCAGAGGTCAGGGCCCTGGGGAATGGAGGGAGCAAGCAAGCAGGAAGCCGTGGCTTTGCCCACCACCCGGACAACAAGCGGCGGCAAGGAAGGGAGGTCGGGCCTGGGGGAAATGGGGGAGGAAGCAGGAAGTGGTGCGCGCCCAGGCAGTGAGCGGTGGCAAGGCAGGCAGGTTGGGCCCTGGAGGGAATGGGGGAGGAAGCGGGAAGCCATGCGCGCCTGGGTGGCGACTGGCAGCAAGGCAGGCAGAATGCAGCCGGGGTGGGGTGGGGAAGGCAGCGCCAAAGGTGGCAGTGGCAAACAAGGAGAGGTGGGGGCTGGGAAGGAGGGCAGGGAGGCAGTGCTGGTGCTGCCTGGCTTTCGTTCCCGCCACCTGGGTGTTCGGCGGCAGCGGCGGCAGCAGCAAGCGAGGAGAGGGGAGGGCTGGGAGGGAGGCGGCGCTGGTGCCGCCTGGCTTTCGGCTTCCCGCCACCCAGGTGTCCGGTGGTGGGGGCGGCAGCGAGAGCAAGCGAGGAGAGGTGGGGGCTGGGAGGGAGGGGAGAGAGGCGGCACTGGTGTCGCCTGGCTTTCGGCTTTGCCGCCGCCCGGGTGTCCAGATGCAACGGTAGCAGCAAACCAGGAGAGGTGTGGCTAGGGGGAGGGGGTGGCCTTGGCAGAGGTAGGGGAAGAGTGTGCTTTTTTTGGCCTTTTTTCCAGACCCCGGAACGGATTATAATGGTTTCCCATTCATTTCAATGGGAAACTGCATTTCGGATAATGAATTGTTTCAGATAACGAATAACCTCAGAGAATGAATTAAATTCATTATTTGAAATTTCCATTCACTATCTGAAAAATTTGTTATCAGAGGCATTCATTATCCAAGGTATTACTGTATCTTGGTTCTACCTTGATTCCAGAAACATGCTTGTAAGCCAAAATACTTGTACAGCAAAAACAATTTCCAAATAGGAAATAATGGAAACTTAGCTTATTCATTCTGGAGCAAAGTTTGCATTATTTCCTATGTGGAAATAAGAGTCCGGTGGCCACAGTGACAAGGAGCCAACCAGAGATTCTGGCAGCCAGGAGCTGCCAAAGGAGGAGGGGGTGGTGCTCCAGTGCTCATTTTGCAAGACAAGCTCGTTAACTGGAACAAAAATGTTCCAAAATTTTTCCTCATCTTGCAAAATGCTTATAGACTGGGGCACTCATAAACTGAGGTATGACTGTAAAGGGGAAGTAGTAGTATATTGGGGGATTTGGAGACTATGCTTCTCTAAGGCAGCCCTAAAATAGAATTTGTCTTTTTAGCTGCCACATCACACCCTTTCAGGAGATTCATCTTTCTGGTTGGGTAAAAACAGCTAGTCTGCAACTCTTCCACTCTCATATTTATTCTATTCACAACCCAGCTGAAGCTCTCAGAGTTTCAGCCGGCGCTGTTTACTTAACCCAGTTCCCACAAAACCATCACAGACATTTTCACCACCTCTTTTCAGCCCAGCTGGCAGAAAAGGATAACGTCAGAGTTGTGTTGCATGTGAGGAAGCGATGGAGGAACTGCGAGGAACTTGGCTGCTTCTTGCCCTGCATAGGATTCAAAACAAGGCTAAGTTTGCCTGTTGCACGTGTTGTCATTCTTACATTTCCTCCAAGTTCCACAGTCCTCACAAAATGTAGAGGTTGTGCCTGCAAACAGATGTGCCTGAGAATAGATCTGGTTAGGCTGAAAGAAAAGGCAGAGTTTTGTTAAGTCTTTCTTGGACTACAGCTCCCCAGATCCTTCAGTCCTCTGGCTACTGGCCCAGCTTGCTGGGGGATTCCGGGAGTTGTAGTCCAAGGAAGTGACATTTCCAAGCTCCTAGAAAAAGGTACTTACTCAAAACATATTCTAAGCTTATGGGGGGAAAGGCAGATTTTTGTACCCTATATACCAGAATTACATCATATTTCTTTCAGCATGCTCTGGAAGGCAGGGTTATCACTTCAGAAGAACTGAAGAAGAACTGAAGAAGAAGCTTGACTTTCACACTGCAGTTTAAGAGTAAACTCCTGAAGTGTTAATCAGGCTAGGAAACACAGGTTCTAATAATTTAAAATAGTTAAAATAATTTGTTTATAACAACAGATGGGTGGTTTTTTTCTTAAACAAACTTGGAAACTATCTGTTTGGAGAGAATTCAATCATAGGGGAGCCATACGTTGAAGGTGACTTGACAGCATGAAAGACAAATAATGAGTATGAATAAATTTCTAATGCAGTATATGCACTTTAATAAAACACAGCTTTGAACATAAAAGCCCCTTCTGTATCTTTCCCGCACATGAACTATCTGTGATTGGCAGGAAAAGTTCTGACAGCCACGAACCACACGGTGGCACCACAGAGAGACTTCTGGAATTTCTTGTGCACTTCACAACCAACTTTCAATATTCAAAAGGTTCTTTTGCCAGAGAACAAATAGAGCCACTGACAAATGTTAATTTAACCATTACATTCATTATTTATCTTCACCCAAAGACCTGAATAGCTCTCTGAAGTCTGCCTTGATCTTCTCTCCCGAAATCAGTATAGATGCCACTAATTCTATACAACTGAATTTGTTCACAACATTGTCTAAATCAGGCCTGCACAACACGCCACCCATGTTTCCCACCCACCCCACTCGCCCGTCTGGACATTTGGTCCTTCCGCCACCGCCTCGCCACACCCCCTCGCTGGGCTCAAGAGCACCAGCGAAGTGAGCCTTTTAAAAAAAAAAAAAAGGAGGAGGAAGAGGAGGAGGAGGAGGAGGAAGCCAGAGGGGGAGGTGAGTCAAGTAGAGTCCCGGAGGCTTCGGGGGTAAGCGCGCCTTTTAAAAAATGTCTTCCAGCAGCCCGGGCAAGCGGCGGTGGTGGATCTGCCACTGCCGCTTGCCTGGGCTGCTTGCAAGCATGCATGCACCTCCCTTGCACCTGCCTGCACCAGCTCGAGCAGTGCAAGGGAGGCACATGCATGGCCATGCAGGTCCCGAAGGTTCTTAGGTGGTGGAGGAGGAAGCCAGAGGGAGGGGGAGAATCGAGTTGGGCCCCAGGCGGGTTGGGGGGGGAGTATGCCTTTTTTTTTAAAAAGTCCCCCAGCAGCCCAGGCAAGTGGCGATGGTGGATCTGCCACCATTGCTTGCCCAGGCTTCTGGAAGACTTTTTTAAAAAGGTGTGCTTCCCCCCAACCCACCTGGGAAGGGCAACTTGCGAGGCCATGCACGCGCCTCCCTTGCACCTGCCCACGCTGACTCAGGCGGATGCAAAGGAAGTGTGTGCATGGTCAGGCAGGTTGCCCCTTGGAAGGGGTGATCCACATAACCATACACACACCTCCCTTGTACCTGCCCGCACCGGGTGCAAGGCAGGTGTGTGCATGGTCACACAGACTGCCCTTTGGAAAGGGCGATCCGCGCAAGCATGCATGTGCCTCCCTTGCACCCGCCCGTGCTGGCTCGAGTGGGTGTAAATGAAGCATGTGCAAGGTCGCGCAGGTTGCCCCTTTTAAGGGGTGATCTGCGCAACCATGCACACACCTCCCTTGCACCCGCCCGCGCTGGCTCAAGCAGATGCAAGGGAAGTGTGTGCACAGTCAGCCTTTCCATAGGAATGCATTGAAATCCGTTCCCTCCTGAACGGATTACAGTGGTGCCCCAATTTACGAGGTGCCCAACATATGAAAATCCCAATTTATGAGTGCTCTTCAGTGCTCTCCATCCCCCACCAGCTGCTAACGAGCAAGATTGGGATTCCCTGTCTTGCCAGCAGCAGGTGGGTAGGTGTCGGGATTTGAACTGTATTCCAGTCACGGAGGCAAACGCTGCCTTGGTGACTGGAAGGTAATTCAAAAGTGACACGCCGCTTCTCCCACACCCTGGAGGGGCTCCACAGAAGCAGCGCGCCACTTTTTACATCCCTTCCAGTCACTGAGGCAGCGTTTGCCTCGGTGACTAGAAGGGATTTAAAAAGTGGCACGCTGCTTCTCCGGAGCCCCGTGTGTGGGGGGGAGTGGAGCAGCACGCCAATTTTAAGATCTTTTTTAAAAATCAAGTCTGCCTCAGTGACTGGAAGGTCTTTCAAATCGCATGCGCAGCTTCTCCAGGGGGTCAGGAGAAGCTGCCCGCGCGATTCCTCCCCCAGCCAGCGCCAATCAGGTTTTCTCCATTCGAATGCACTGAGCCAATGTATTTCAATGGAGATACCCTTCCTGTTCTTCTTCTCCTTTTTCTCTCTTTCTGTTGAGCGATGAGCTCAGCCCCCTGCCCGGTCACCTACTGTGACTCTCCTGGCCTTGAGCCAGCCTTGGACCACCTCAATGTCCATTCAACACCCAGCACCCAGCTCATCCTATGTGAGGTACAGGAGGTGACTTCCCGCCTTCCCACAGGCACCTTGACGTCTAATTGTAATACTGTATATATAGCATTTGCCAGCTAGTCTTTTAGTGTCACAACATTTCTGATTCTCTCCTTTTTTCTCCAATATGTTTGCACAGACTAGCACGGCAGCTTCTTTGAATCCTCCTCCTATGGATGTGCTTGGTGGCCCAGAACATACAGAGCTCTTTGTTAGCTCTGAGTCCAGGCAAGTCGAAGAGCCTTGGTGGGCCCTGGAAAAGCCCACTTCAAAGAAGAAAAGAGCTATAGGAGTCTCAGTGTTCTCCTGTTGCTCAGATTAAAATATCTCCAGGACTCGGGGCAATGGTTTCAAACTACAGGAAAAGAGATTCCATTTGAACATTAGGAAGAACTTCATGACGGTTAGAGTTGTTCAGCAGTGGAATATGCTGCCACGGAGGGTGGTGGAGTCTCCTTCTTCAGAGGTTTTTCAGCAGATGCCGGATGGCCATCTGTCAGGAGTAATTTGATGGGGGTTCCTGCATGGTAGCGGGTTTGATTGGATGGCCCTTGAGGTCTCTTCCAACTCTATAATACTATGAATCTATGATTCTAAGGTTATCTTCTATGTCTAAAATGCCCCCTTGATCAGTCCTGCATCTCTTAACCTGCTGCCTTTTAAATTATTTTACTATCCCCACCCCTGTTTCCATTTCCATTACTCAAGCGGATTGTATTATACTAGCCCAAAAGCACAGCAAAAGCAACAGTGGTGCTCCAGCTATGGTGTGAAAGAAGCGCAAGAAAGAAGCACAATTCTTAACCTTCTTTTCTTTCTTACTTTTGCTAGCTGTTTGGGCAACACGAGGAAAGCCTCCTGCAAGCTGTTATGCTCTGTCCCAGCCCCTCTCCGACATAAAACTAACAAGCTCTTGAGAGGCCCTCAGAGAACTCCCAAACCGCAGGCTGTAATCATAGCTTTCTTTATTTGCCTTTATGTTGATTAAAGCTAGTTAATGAGTTTTGTGCACAACTTAAATGCAACACTTTAGAAGGCAATAGGAAATGGGTTATTTGTAGATTATCGGTGAATAGTAAGAATCGTTTTAACAGAGAAAGGCGGAGAGAGTTTCTCAAGACTATGGTTTCCAACCTTTCCTCATTTATACTGTTAGTAGAAAATAGCCAAAACAGCGCTTTCACCATGAACAAACGAGTCTTAAAATATCATGCGTCAAAGCTCCAACTGGGGATTTGGATTTTTCTATATGAATGAGTACAGGAATGTTTTTTTTTTTCAGCTTGGCTTACCTACATAGGCATACAAACCGGCCAACCAACTTAAGAACGTCATAGTTACAAAAAGAGAGAGAAAGACCCTTAAATGAGAATTGCTTCCATTTTGGATAAAACACATCACAAGGTTACAATAGTGGAGCAACAGTGGTCGCACAGGAATGTGGGAGGACATTGCAATGTGGTTTTTATTACTATCAGTTTTCAAAGATCTTGTGCACACGATTCAAAATACTACCATTTCTCTACTTGGGAAATGTCCTTTCATTGGTTATCCTCCTGCGTGGAGACATTTTCTAGTAACGCTGAAGCTAAATGACATCCAACCATCTCCAGGAAACATATGGATCTACCTATACAGTATTTATATTCTTAGGCAATTTTGGGGAGCTTAGAAACACTTTGCTACAATGCTACCCTTGCTTCCAATTAAACTGAACGGCCTTTGCCACGTTTGTGAGGTTTGAGAACAGAATCAGGTTTTGCCTCATTCCAAACATCTTAATGTATGAAGCCTACAGGGAGTAACATTAATTGAGCAAGCCCTGCTTGGAAATTCCACACAACCATTAGCTAAGCACATAAGGAGGGGAAGATGCCACTTCTCCCCCCTTTCATTGTCACTTCATTTACATATACATTTTAATCAGAAAGCCTTCTCTATAAATAACAACACTCCATGCTAAAAAAACAGTTTCTTCAATTCAGGTTGATCACTATTCATACAGACAAAGCAACAGGGCGCTAAGCAGGGCTAGCACGATTCTCTCCTTGCATGCTTAGTCAACCCTTATTTATAACATTTGTGTATAGGTTCCTTCTTAAACTCTCCTAAATATGAAATGGGTGAACTGAGAATCTCCATCTCAAATTTGCACCCTGAGTTGCATCCAGAGTCAGATGAGGTCCATGAGATTTTAACTGGACCAGGAGCCACAATGAACAGTCTGGTTTTCAAAACAGAATACTGTATAGCAATGCCTTGGTTTAAGAGTAACGTGGTTTAAGAGTGTTTGCAAGACAAGCAAACACTTCTTCTAAATTGTGCCTTGATCAACAAGCAATGTCTTGATATACAAGCACCAAGGCAGGTCATATAATCACAAGTGAGTCAATAGTAGCTCTCTCAACTTCCCTCCCCCTGCTGGATTGTGGATGATTGTCTGGAACATTCCTTCTCAGGCAGCCTCCAAAACAGAGGGAGGAACAGGAATAGCGGTCTCCCATGCACCAGCCAGGAATGTGCAAGTTATGGTTTATTTTTCATTTATATTTATATTTTTATTTAATTTCTTTTCAACATTATTATTTTTTCAAACCATTTCTAGTCATGGGGCAGCTATTCAAGTGTGTATAGGACTACAAATTGTACTTTATTATTGTCACATTAAAAAAAATACAGAATAAAATCCCGTTAGTAAAATCTAAGCAGAGCATATTCCACAGCCAGGTATGTAAACCTGTGGACGTGGACTTCTAGTCATCTTCTTTTGTGCCTTTTGGCATATGGGACCCCAGAACAAATCACCTGAGTTTCTATTATTTCCTATGGGGAAATTTGCTTTGATACAAGAATGTTTTGGTTTACAAGCATGTTTCTGGAATGAATTATGCTCATAAACAAAGGTAATACTATACTGGACAAGTTAAGAGTATTTCAAATAAATTCTCAGTCAGGACATAAGTGTTAGGAAAGTTTTAATTAATTAATTATGTGCGATGAAATCAGTTCCAGCTTTGGGTGATGCTGTCCAGGGTTGCACAACTATCAAGTACAGTATGCTGAAGTTGCTTGCCAGTCCTTTATTCTGATGGTGTTCTAGGACTAGGCAGCTTGCCCAAAGCTATATAGGTTGGCTCTTCTTTGTAGGAGACAGAGTGGAGAATTTAAGACCAGATTTATGGCTTCACAAACAAGAACTCAACCCACTTAGAGTGTAATTTTATTTATTTATTTATTTATTTATTTATTTATTTATTGAGCTTTTAGACCACTCTGGGCAGTTTACTACTACTACTACTACTACTACTACTACTACTACTACTACTACTACTACTACTACATTAACAAAAATAGGCTAGTAACAAAGGAATCTTGATTTGGTCTTGGCTTGTAGAGCAAGCAATATTAACGCAAGTCATTTGTTGTATTTTCATCTTGCCTTTGTTCAACAAAGTTCAACATACGTAGACTTGCCACAAGGTCTTCCATCCATGCCTGTATAGCTTCAACAAAGTCTATACCATGGGACCTATGTTCATATAACTTCGCTTTCCCAAAAGAACCATGAAATATATTTCTAAGTGCAAAGGGTCTTTTGGAAAGAAGCTAATGAGAGAAGAGTGTATAGAATGCTTCCATATGGAAGAGTTTTCAAGTGTCATTGCACACAAATCAGAACATACAAAACCCAGAAGCTGTAATAAGACTGTGCCAGTTTCCAGGGCTGAATTGAACTAGCCCATAGAGCAATCTGGGAACTATCCTGATACATGAAAGCAACACAGTCAAAAAAGTAAAACATATGTAAACTTGCAAGTGTGCTGTATGAGATAATCTACCTTCTGTCGCTGCTACTTTCGGCATAAAACCAACTCAGCCGTGAGAACAGTTGCTTTCTGATCAGTTCTATAAACCAGGGGTGAGGAAACCTCCAGCCCTCCAGATGTTTCAGACTGCAACTCCCAAAATTCCAAGCCTATGCAGTCAATGATAAGGAACTATGGGAACTGCAGCCCAAAACATTTAGAGGGACGAAAGTTCCCCACCCCTGCAATAGATGGTTAGGCTGGCACTTGTCTTAATGTGGCTTCTGAACAAGTCACTACATGAATCAGAGAAACCAAAAAAGGAATTTAGACTCTTCTCAAATAAGAGTATCTGGGAACAGGTCACAATTTTTAAAACTATTGCACTATTGGACTCTTCCTGCCCCACTCTGTTCCCTATGAAAGGTGTTCAAAGAGGGGGAAATACAGCACACACACACACACACACACACACACACACACACACACACACACACACACACACACAAATGGCTTTAAATTTTTCAGTGGCTTCTTCTGGTCATCACAGTGGAACATAATACAGACTTAGTGAGAGTGAAATCCTTGACATGTTAAATATGAGGAAATTGAGACTTCCAAGTCAGAACACAGAAATTCAGGTTTTTATGGATCTTGCTCAAGCTACAGAGCATTCCAGACAAAAGGCATGGAAAATCTGACTACAGTATAGTAACGTTCACAGAACCCATTATTTTAGGCCAACAGAGACAAAACACAGTTCACCCCATCACTTCTGTTCTACCCATAGACCTTTAAAATTAAGAAAGAAAAGGCAGACAACAGCAACTCTCAACACTGACCATGATTAACCAGATTTTGTTAACTTAAGTTTAAAGTTCAATACAGTGGTACCTCGGATAATAAATTTAATTCATTCTCCGAGGCAACTCACTATGTGAAAAAAATCGTTATCTGAAACAGGGTTTCCCATTGAAATGAATGGGAAACCTACTAATCTGTTCCGGAGGTCCAGGGGGGGAAGGCAAAAAAGCCTTCCCCCCCCCGAGACCTCTTTACAAGGTGCACTTTCAAAGTGTACTCCTTCCCCTCCTCGCCCACCCCTGACACCGGCGCTGCCTCCCACCATCCTCCCCAGAGGACCTACCTCTCCTCCTTCACTGCCGCCGCCAAGCACCCGGGCGGTGGGAAGCCTTTAGTGCTTCCTCCCCCACCCCCGGCCCCCACCTCGCTTCCTTTTCCGGCGCCGCCGGTGCCATTGGGCACCCAGGCATCGGGCGAGCAGGGCGCCTCTAGTGCTTCCTCCCTCCACCCCCACCATGCTTCCTTTTGCAGCGGCAGTGCCGCTGCTGAGCTCCCAGGCAGTGGGCGAGCGGGGAGCCACTAGCACTTCCTCCACTGGCCCCCACCTTGCTTCCTTTTGTGCCGGCGCTGGCGCCACTGAGCACCCAGGCAGCGGGCAAGTGGGGAGCCTCTAGCACAGGCCTGCCCAAAGTCCGGCCCGGGGCCAAATCCGGCCCGTCAGGCCATTCTGAGTGGCCCGCGGCTGGCTGGCCCGCCCCTCCCTCCCCCTCCTTCGCCCCACCTTTTGCCACTGCCAAGGAGCTTTGGGGTGGGCTGGTGGGCGAGCCGTCACCACTGCTGGGGAGCTTGGGGGGTTGCAAGGTCGCACAGATCACCTCTTCCAAGGGGTGACCTGTGGCCACGGCTCCCTGTGCTTCATTTGATCCCCACCTTCCTTCTTTCCTCCCCCCCTTGGTCCCCGCCTTCCTTCCTGTGGGTGGGATTGCAAGGGGTCAGTGGGTGGGGCTTGCAGTGGGGTGGCAGGGTCCGGGAGCAACCGGCCCCTGACACATTCTCAGCCACCAAATCTGGCCCTCCTTACAAAAAGTTTGGGCACCCCTGCTCTAGCACTTCCAAACCCCTCCCCCTACCTCTGCATGCTGCCTCCTCCTCCTCCCCCATGTCCCCCAACCCCCACCTTTGCTGCCTCTGCTGACACTGCCTCCTCTGCCATCTTACCCAGCCCACACCTCTGCCACCGCCACCGCCAGGAACCAGTAAGAATCAATGGGGAGGGAGAACGGGCTGGGGAGGGCCCCACTGAAAGACTGGGCTGAGGGGGTGGCTCCAGCTTTCGGGGAAAGTGGCCCTGGCTGGGGCTGGGGCCGGGGGGGGGGCTTGAAAATAACAATTCGTTATCCAAAAAATTCGTTATCAGGGGCATTCATTATCCTGAGGTATTACTGTATTAATCATGGCTACATTTGTGACCTTAAGCACAATTAAGATCATCACAGGAAATCTGTACTGAAAAGCAAAGAAAGTGCTTCATTTCAAGGTCCAGCCTGGTCCCTCTGCCATTCTTAAGTGTCACATTCTCCATACTAGTCCTTATCACTGAAGGAAAGAAGTGTGGAACAAATTCTAATACTCTGAGCCAAAGTTAGGAAAAAATCAGTGGGACTGAACGTCTACCTACTTTTAATAGACAATTACAGAGAAGCACTTACCAAACAGGTTAGCCAGTTCAGTGCTATGTGGAATTTCTAAATTGAAATAAGAAATCTCTCTGAAAGATACACTTTAATCCAACCTGGATGAATTCCATAACCTGTGTGCATATGAGGTCAGACTAGATAATTGTAATGGTCCCCCAGTGGTCTTAAAAGTATGTGAATTTAAATTGCTTTCACACTTAATAGTCTAGTGAAGAAGCAAAGAAATAACCATCCCTTTGAAAGTATCAAAATTATGGTCAGCAAGTGAGACCACAGATAGGTTTAGTACCAGTTTGGGCAGATAAAATAGCAAGAGAGCACATAACATGTTTTGATGCACAGAAGATTCTTTGAGCAGACAAATCTATTTAAAATAGACCTTTCTAACCTGAAGGAATATGTTTGAGCTTTAGATTTTCTTTAAACTGAGACTTTCCCTAAAGAAATCTTTTGGGCAAACATAAAAAATGTTTCTTGGGGGAAAATACTTACAAGATACTTTACCAATAGTAAAGTGCAAATATTTAAAACAATTATTTTTGAGAATAATAACATCTAATCATGATTGCCTTTTTCTTTCTTGTGCAGTATTTCCAGTCAAACAAACTACAGTAGCTTTTTGTTCAGGATACAAATGATGCTTAGGAATAGAGAGACTGTATCAGGTCATCTGCCTATCTAATACAGCACCCAAGTCTCACAGTGGTCAATTAAATGCCAATGGAAGCTCACAGTAGGATCCATGTTCCCCAGCAACTGGCAATTTGCTCATCACTAAGTAACCCCTGGTTCCCTTATCTTTCATGAATTTGTCAAATCATCCCCTTAAACCCATCCAAATCACAACTACCATCACCTCACGGCTGGTGGCATATTCCATAGTTTAAATACTGTAGTCCCCCGCCATTTCGCGGTTCATATACCGCGGTCCCAGTATATCACGGGACCCCTGGGGTAAGTTGCATGGGCCCGTTTGAGGCCCCCTGCACTTACCCCAGGCCTCGTGCTGCCCCAAACAGACCTCCAGTGGGCTTCCCGAACCTGTCGGAGGCCCAAAAGTGGTTTCTGATGAACCGGAAGTGACTTCCAGATCACCAGAAACCACTTCTGGGGCCTCCGACAGGTCCGGGAAGCCTGCCGGAGGCCCGTCCGAGGCAGTGCCAGGCCTCAGGTAAGTGAAGTAGATCCCAGATAGGCCCCCCAGTTCCGACCTGACCCAGCATCCGCATATGAGAGAAAAAAAACTTGGGAAAAAACATTTCCCCCCAAAGTTTCTTGAAATTTTACATCTACCTTTATGTTGCATCCTCTTTCACTTTGCCCCATAAAATATAGATCCTAAATATTTTAACCTGCTCCCCTAAAGGAGTTGCTCCAGGAGCTCTTGGCTTTTTTGTTTGTCTCTCTTTGCACTTTTCCTAGACCTGAATTTGATGGAGTCTGGTCCATTAGGGGAGAGAAATGCCCCCACTCCCCACCAGACTTAGTCTTCACCTAGTCAGGCCACTTTTGCTGGCCTCCTTAATCAAAACAATACCAGAGGTTCAAAGCAACTAGGAACAAGCAACATAGCTACCAGTAATTTGCTACCATCCTGAGGAAAATGTAATGGAATTGGTAATTAGGAATTTACTTATAAGTACAAAAATAACACCAAGGTGGCTCACACTAAGAAAGAAAATACAATTAATACTGCTAATTGGCATCATCATCATCATCATCATCATCATCATCATCATCATCATCATGCATTTACTTCACCATTCCACTATGAAGCAGTGCTCAAGACAACTTAACACCACTGTAAAATCATTAAAATAAAATAAAACCAACTCCTCTATAAAAACAATTAAAAGGTATTGATTGAATGATTTTTATATCATCCTTCTAGTGAACACACTATGCTGGGTAGTTTACAAATAAAACACAGAACCTCCATTTTAAAAACAAAAACACTAGACAAAACCAGTCTTTTAAATATGTGTTTTTACAATCTTTTTAAAAGCAACACAAATGGAAACTGATGGCAATTGGATAGCACTAGGTATGGGCAACAAATGAAAAACGAAATGCTGATTCTTTGGTTTGTTACATCACAAAATGAAACGAAATGAACCAGGGAAGCAACATTTTGTTAGTAACTAAACTAAACCACTTTTTTAGTTTAAAATGAACCGATTCGTTTCACACTGAAGGAGTGTGGATCGGCGGGCTGAAGGGAAGTTGTCAATTAACCCTATAATTGGTAAAGTATACCAGATACACTCCTTCCATTAAGCACCCTCCCAGAGCCTTTGGAGTTTAATATATCTGCCGCCAGAATCCCTAACTTTTCCAAATTTCAAGGGATCCCCTAAAATCGCTTGGGGAAGAGAAGCCTGCTATTTACATGCCTGAGATCAGTAATTTTCCACTGAATATGGATCTACAGTCCTTCAATTAATTTCCCCCCACAGCCCCTTAGGAGTTCAATAACTCAGTTCCCTGTACCCCAAACCTGTCCAAATTGGGAGTACTTAAAGGGGAGAGCTTGAGGAAGCTCCACTGTAATTTTGACGCTGCTGGCTGGCTGGGATCACTATTTTCAAGCACATAACATTGCAATGTTAAAATTTTTCCAGGGGCACCATTTGAAGTTGAATAACTCAGCCCCCTGAACCTCAAATCTCTCCAAATTTGGAGGGTTTAAAGTGGAGTGTCCAAGGAAGGTACCCATCAAATTTGGTGCCTCTAAGACCCAGGGGACCCATTTTATAGAGTAACAAATCGGTTCATTACTGGTTCATTTTGTACATTTTTTAAAAAAAAAATCATTTATAACAAAATGAAATCAATCACAAGGGAAATGAAACAAAATGAAACGAATCTCAATTTGTCTGTTTTGTGCCCATCCCTAGATAGCACAGTATATGATCCATACAGAAGTCTTCTCCTGTGTGCCTGTTAAGCAGACTGCTGTAGCTGTTGGTATTCTTAAAGAGTTCCCTTTGAAATACAGTGGAACCTTGACTTACGTCCCGCTTGACTTGCGTCATATTTGACTTGCGTCCACTAGGGGGCAGTTTGACTTGCGTCGTGGGGCTCCAACTTACGTCTGGGAGCCCCGGCGCAAGGCCCCCACATCGGGCAGCAGCGAAGAAGGGCCAGGAGCTCGGGGCTGGCCTCACTGGGGGCTGGCCTCCCTGAAGCCGCCGCCACCGCCGCCGCCGGAGGAGACGGTTAAGGTTAGGGTTAGGGTGGAACAGCATCGGCGGGAAAGATGCCCCTGGAAGTCAGCCCGAACCCTTGCGGTTCCCAAAGGTATTTGGCGGGTCTTTCGAAGTTGGCCCCCTGCCTGGACGTCGCTTGCCAGCCATCCAGCCCCCTCCTTGGGTGAGTGACGGGGCCGGAGCTCAGCTCATGCTCGCCGTGCGGGAGTTGCCTCTCCGGGTCTCCCACCAAGCAAGCGCCACAGGCCCCCTCAGCAGGAGCCCTTGTCTTCTTTATTATAAGGGTTTGGGCCTCAGAGGAGCGCCGCCGCCCGCGAGAAGCCTCTGCCACTCGCAGCTGGGTCAGGGGCCCTTTTTACAAAAGTGCCCGTGTTTTCATTCAGCGGAGGAGGAGCGGTTATTCCCAATGAGCACAGCAACAGGAGGAGGAGGAGGAGGAGGAAGGGAGCTGGCGGCGGCAGCGGCTGCTGCTTAGAAGCATGACAAGCACTGTTTCTCAGTGTTTGCAAGGTAACAGCTGCCGCCGCCGCCGCCCTCGCGGGCTGCTCCTTCAGCCCAGCTTGAGGAGGGGAAGGGAGGGGGCGGCTGGCTTGCGAGCAAGCAAAATGTGGCGAGTGGGGGAAAGAGACGGACCCCCAAATCCCTCTGTAGGACTTGGGCTCTGCTCTCAACTTCGTGGCGCTCTCCCTTCCCGCGGAGACCCAAATCCCCTTCCTTGGCGCGCTTGCCGCCGCCGCCCCTCCAGCAATAGTGCAAACGGCTTTTGTATCCACCCCCCGCCTGCGTGGCTGAGGGAACACCCTCCCTGAGGGGTGCTGCCTATCTGCATGCTTTTGCAATGGGATTTCACACCAGAGATGCTGCTGGTGGGGCTGGGGCTGGGAGTATTAGCATGAGGCGTGGAGGAAAGGTGAGGCAAGGCTGCTGTGGTCTGAGAGAGAGAGGGGGGGCGGCATTGGTGGAGGGAAGGGACCCTGGTGGGGTCCCGCCCACCAAGGAAGTCCCGCCCACCAAGACATGCCGGCAGCCTGATCTTAGAGCTCTGTGCCGCGATCCAAAAAGAGCTTTAAAACTACTGTTTAAATGCTGTGGTGCCGTGAGTAATGCATCAATAAATTACTCGGGTGTCAGGAGAAGCAATATATGTGTTTTTCTAGACTAGATAAGCTTGATTTATAAGCTAAAGGAGCTACTTTCGGTTTTGACTGCTTTGATTCTGCTGGCCGCTGGCTGCTTAAAAAACTGAATCCCGGCTGTTTGGAAAGTCACCAGATGATTAGTTAGACTGCTTGATACCTGCCTTTTGTCTAATTATATGCCGGCTAAGAGAGCAAAAAAGAAACTCCAGCCTATAGGTTGGACTAGGAAATTATCTGATACAGCACACAATCGCCCTGCTCTACAGCGTATCGAGCAGCCCTCAGACGACGGAGGGGTAAAAATGGCGTCAGGATCTGAGAAAGGAAAGAGGGAGACTACCCCTCCTCCCGCAGATCAAGACTTCATGAAGGAACTGCGTTTAATGAGGACGGAGCTAGCTAGCATCATGAGTGTTAATCAACAGGATGTGATCCGCAGAATGGATGGCCTTTCAAAGGATCTCCAAGGCACTAAACAAGATTTATCACATGAAATAAAGTTAAATGGCCAGCGGCTTGATAATTTGGCAGGAGAATTTAAAAATCTGGAGATACGTGTAACTGAAAACGAAACTCAAATTAACTCTCAGAAGCAGGCTTTACTGAAAATAAATAAGAAACTGACTTATATTGAAGATTATTCTCGAAGGCAGAACGTCAAACTGATTAATTTTGTTATTCCAAACAAGGGGGCATCATTAAAACAGGAAGTTTTAACCTGGTTTAACTCCTTTCTGCCCAAACAACTAGAGGACGACGATTTAGAGAGAGTTCACTATCTGGGCAAGTCAAGAGATGGGGCCCCAAAACCAGTGATAGTAAGATTTGCTTCTTATGTAAATAAAGAGCGTCTTATGTCTTCAATTAGAGCCAATCCTAATATTCTGAAGAGAGGAGGTGCAACTGTGCAAGTTTTTCAAGATTTTTCTAAAGGAACTGCTGATTGGCGTAAATCGATGAGACCAGTTACAATCATATTAAGGAAGAACAACTATCGCTATTCTTGGGGTCACCCCTATTTTTGAAAGTTTGGAAAGGCTCTGTTCAACACACTATCTACTCTCTAGAAGAAGGCCAACATCTTCTTGAAGCATGGAACATACAGGATGACTCAGGTTCTGCCTGTTCCCCCCCGGGAACTTCAGTGGCAACATCAGGACAGTGAATTTCTCTCTTTCTACTCCGACTCCAGGAATCTTCGATGAAGATGAAGAATATTTGAAACTCATTTAACTTACTCCTCCCTCTTTCCCCTCTCTCACCTCCTATCATCCCCTTTGTTTTTCTTCTTTTACTCTTCTCCCCTTTTCCCTTCCATTTCCCTTTCCCCCTCCCCCCTTTTTCTTTTTTTTTTTTTTTTTTTTCAATTTTAATTTTTGTTTTTGGGATGTTTCTTTTTCTTTCTCTTTTCATTATCCCTTTTCTTCCCTTTTCCCCTCCTCTCCACCCTTCCCTTTTTGTTTTTGTTTGTTTGTTTGCTTGTTTTGAGGGGGCGGTGGCGGTGAGAGGGTGGTTTAGAGGGGGTAGAACAACTTATAGAATTTTCAGTAACACGCTACTTAAGAGTTAGGAGATCTAGGCTGGCTAATGTCTGTGGACAACTTCCTCCCTCCCATCCCCTTGATGCACATGCTAAACAGTATGATAGCTGGTGGGGTGGGAGAAAAGAATAGTTTTTAGGGTGGAGGATTAGATTTATTTTAGTTTATTTTTATTAATTGATGGTGTTTTTACTTTTGTATGCACAACGGGACCATTCCAGAATATTGAAACCAAAAGAAATAGGTTATGGGAAAGTTTATAAAATTAGCAACGTTGAATGTGAAAGGTCTGGGGTCATTTTGAAGAGAAATAGAATCGAAAGCGATGATCAAAAGGCACAAAATAGATATTGCCTTTTTGCAAGAGACTCATCAAATAAGAGATGGTATTAATGAATTAAAAATTCCAAATGTTGATATTTATGAAAAAAGCTTTGGCACATCTAAAGCAAGAGGGGTTGCCATTATAATCTCAAGGAATTGTGAATGTGTTGTTGAAAATGTGGTAAAAGATTCAGAAGGTAGATATATAATATTGCAAGTTCTAATGGGGAAAGATCATTATACTTTGGTTAATCTGTATGCACCAAACGTTAACCAAGGCCGCTTTTACAATCTTCTTTGGGATCAGATTGAATTGGTTAAAAAGGGTATTTAATAATGGCAGGGGATTTCAATATGGTCTTAGATAAAATTAAAGATAAATCGGTATGTAAAAAGGAAGAGTGGAGGACAAGACATACAACTCTAGCAAAGTTTATAAATACAACAGGATTGAAGGATGTCTGGAGAGAACTGAAAGGAGATGAAATAAAATACACCTTCTACTCACCAGTGCACAAAACCTATTCTAGGATAGATTTTGTGTTTGTTTCACAAAGCCTAATACCCAAGATAAATAATACCGAAATTGAGATCATAAAAACATCTGATCATGCTTTAATGTCGATTGATTTAGCAACAAATAAAAATTATAGAGAAGCTAAAAGGTGGAGAATGAATTTAAAAATATTTCAATATCCAGAAGTGCTGGAAAAGGTCAAAAAGATTGGTTGGAAACTTGGGATATAAACGAAAAGGCAGGTAGCCAAACGCCAATCATATGGGACACCCTGAAAGCGGTAGCTAGAGGCCTTATCATAAAAGAAAATATTAAAACTAAAAAACAGGAAGAACTCAATAAAAGAAAATTAGAAAAACTAATAGCAGATTTAGAATCCCAATTTTTTTCTTACTAAGGATAATAAGATATTGAGGTTGATTGAAGCAAGGAAAAAGAGTTAGAAGATCTAGATTTACAACAAACACAAAGGAATCTTCTGTACCTAAAAAGAAATTTTTTTGAATACAGCAACAAGAACTCAAAACTTTTAGCCAGATTAGCACAGAAAAGACAAGACAAGAATACAATAGGGATTATAAAAGACTCCTCAGGTAAGACATGCACACAAATGAAGGAAAAGTTGTCAGCTATACAAGAGTTTTATCAGTTATTATATACTACAAAAAAATAAACCTAAGGAGGATATAGAAAGGTATATCACTAAGAATTTAAAGAGGGTCTTGGAACAGGAAGATATGCTGGAAATGGAAAAGCCTATTACAGATCAAGAGATAAGCGAGGTAATAGACAAATTAAAGAATAATAAAACGCCCGGAGTGGACGCTCTGGGACCTGAATTTTACAAACTTTTTAAAGCAGTATTAATACCTAAATTAAAGAAGCTATATAATGAAATTTTGAATGGAGAACAAATTCCGAGATCTTGGACCCATTCTTTAACTATTTTAATTCCAAAACCTAATAAAAATTTAATGGATATTGGGTCATACAGACCAATATCCTTATTAAATCAAGATGCTAAGATTTTCACAGCAATTTTGGCTAAAAGAATGAATAAATTTATAGCTAAATATATTAAAGAGGATCAATGTGGTTTTATCAAAGGTAGACAAATGGCAAATATTATTAGAAGGAATTTGAATGTTCTTTATGAAATGAGTAAGAGTACTACTAAAGCTGGGATGTTATCTCTAGATCTTTATAAAGCTTTTGATTGTGTTCAATGGCCCACATTAAAAATATTGTTAAAAAAATGGGATTTGGGAAATCCTTTTTGGGAGTAATAAATCAACTATATTCAACGGGCACTTCCTCAATAATAGTTAATGATGGATTGACTGAACAAATCACCTAGGCCGAGGAACTAGACAAGGATGTCCTCTTTCTCCAGTCCTTTTTGTATTGTTATAGAGCTCCTGGCAAATGCCATAAGGGGACGACAAATTTATTAAAGGTATAGGGAAGGATGGGGCAACTAAAATTAGTTTATTCGCGGACGATGCTCTTTTGACTATTGTAAACCCAATAGAGAATATTCAAAGAGTAAAAACTCATTTAGAAGAATTTGGAGAAATAACAGGATTATGTGTAAACTGGCAAAAATCAGAGAGTTTATTCTTCAATTATGGAAAACATGACTTAAAGATGATTGAAAAATCTGGACTTAAACCGGGAAAAAGCATTAAATATCTAGGATTAGAACTCCATAAAGAATTTACTAAAACTAAAGAAAGAAATATTTGAAATTAGAAGAGGAGATGAAAAACAAATTAATATCCTACTCTAAACTAAAATTATCGTGGTTTGGCAGAATTGCATTGATAAAAATGAAAATACTTCCAAAAATTAACTTTATTTTTAAAATGTTACCGGTTCAGTTTTTAGAAAAGGAAATTAAAACTCTCCAAGACATGATAAATAGGTATTGTAATGCAGGGAAAAAATCAAGAATAAATAAAAGTCTATGGTATAGATCTCAGAAAGAAGGAGGAATAGGTATACCCAATATAAAAAATTATTATATAGCCAATCAACTTAGTTCTTTGGGGAAATTCTTTTTAAACCACAGAAGTTAATATGGTGGGAGCAAGAGTCTTTGGATATAAAGGGGGAAATAAACACATTTTTATTCACGGAAGTTAAAAACAAAGTAAAGATTGACAACCCCTATTGAATAGTTTAATTGCTACATGGAGAACATATAGGAAAATCTTGTCTCCGAAGGGATCCCCACTGGCTTTAGTTACTGACTTGGAAAGCTTTCCAGACAACTTGAAGCATTATTTGGAGTTATTTAAAATTAAGAAAATAGCTAGACTAAAGGATTGGATGCTCAAGATTAAAACAATTCAGGATATAAAAAAATATTTTGCAACCCAGTGATTTAACATGGTTAAATTATATTCAACTAGGAAAATGGATAAAGGACTGGGGAAAGAGAAATAATCAAATTAGAGAATGCACAAAATTTGAACATTTCCTACTATCGCTTGAGTCTGAACAGGAAAATTCAGAGAAAGGAATAACACGTAAAATATATAAAATACTAGGGGAATTATCAGAAATGAAGGAGTTAAACACCTTGAGAGAAGTTTGGAACCAAGACCTTAATGTACAGATAGAGAAAGAAGACTGGAAAAAAATTTGGAATATGAGAATTTTGAGATCATTGTCAGTCAGGATAAAAGAAAACTACTTCAAATTGGTTTCCAGATGGTATTTAACCCCAGTAAGACTAAATAGAATGAATCCTGCTTACTCTAAGATATGTTGGAAATGTGAAAAAGAGCTTGGTACTTACTTGCATCTTTGGTGGGAATGTGAAATAGTCCAAAGGTTCTGGAAAAAGTGTTTTTAGAGCTAAGTAATATGATTAAGATGGATATAGATTGTAATCCAGAGATAGCATTATTATCATTGTTAACAAGTAAAGATTATGTTGTTACAACAAAGGAACTAATAGCAAATTTTATGACAGCTGCTAGATTAATTATAGCAAAAAATTGGAAGTCAAAACTAGAATTCAAGATGGAAGACTGGTATAATGAACTTTGGGATATAGCTATAAGCGATAAACTCTCCTGCAGTTTAAAGGTTAAACGAGGAGAAATGAAAAAAGACATTTTCTACGATATCTGGGGTAAATTTTTAGATTATGTATTAGTCGAAGGAAAAGGGAAAGAGTCCACGAATATCTCACAACAATTCTGGAGAAGAGAACTTTAAGAAGACTACTAGAAGAATAGAAGATGGAGCAACGAATAAGAATGTATGGATGGACCCGTGGGATGGGGGTGCACTTATATTGTTTGTTGTAGTTTTTTTTTACTTTCATTTTTTATGTCGTTGTATGTAGTTTAAAATTTAATAAAAAAACATTAAAAAAAAAAAGTGCCCGTGTTTTCATTCAGCGGAGGAGGAGCGGTTATTCCCAATGAGCACAGCAACAGGAGGAGGAGGAGGAGGAGGAAGGGAGCTGGCGGCGGCAGCGGCTGCTGCTTAGAAGCATGACAAGCACTGTTTCTCAGTGTTTGCAAGGTAACAGCTGCCGCCGCCGCCGCCCTCGCGGGCTGCTCCTTCAGCCCAGCTTGAGGAGGGGAAGGGAGGGGGCGGCTGGCTTGCGAGCAAGCAAAATGTGGCGAGTGGGGGAAAGAGACGGACCCCCAAATCCCTCTGTAGGACTTGGGCTCTGCTCTCAACTTCGTGGCGCTCTCCCTTCCCGCGGAGACCCAAATCCCCTTCCTTGGCGCGCTTGCCGCCGCCGCCCCTCCAGCAATAGTGCAAACGGCTTTTGTATCCACCCCCCGCCTGCGTGGCTGAGGGAACACCCTCCCTGAGGGGTGCTGCCTATCTGCATGCTTTTGCAATGGGATTTCACACCAGAGATGCTGCTGGTGGGGCTGGGGCTGGGAGTATTAGCATGAGGCGTGGAGGAAAGGTGAGGCAAGGCTGCTGTGGTCTGAGAGAGAGAGGGGGGGGGCGGCATTGGTGGAGGGAAGGGACCCTGGTGGGCTAGGATGCTGCTGTGGTCCTGCTGGGGCGCTTCAACTCCCATCCGTCCAGCACCTTCCTCAAGTGGAATTATGGGGTGGTGTGGAGAGTCTGCTTTTCGAAGACAATGCAGTGATGCCTTGGGAGGGGACCATGCCTGCCTTCCCATGAAAATGTTCCCAAAGCACCTTTCACGACATCCATAAACTGACAGCTAAATGGGGTTGTTTTCAGGCCTGGGAAACATTCAGCCCTTTAGATGTTGTTGGACCACCCTATGCCTCTTCCCTTATTGACAGATGTTCTGGTTACAGATGAGTTAGAGTCCAACTGTATCTAGAGGGCCTGGTACTCTCCAGCCCTCTTTTATGCCATGCTGTTACTGTAGACCAGTTGCTGTTCCACAGTGGCATGAGGAGTCCATTACTTTTGTGTTCTTCTGGGCTTCCTGGAGGCACCTGGCTTATCACTGGGGGGAAAAAGCATTCTGGACCGGAATGGATTTCCCCCCATCTTGTCTTATATTCTTGTGCATAGCCAGCAGTCCAGATCCATTTCTGGGCGCAATTCAAAGTGCTGGTTTTAATCTAGAAAGCCTTAAATGGCTTCAGTCTGAGCTATTTCAAGGATTCTGTCTCCTATTAAAAGCCTGCCTGGTGCTAGGTTTACACCGGGATTAGTCTTTCTCCCAGGCCCACCACCCTCAGAGGCGTGTTTGGTGGGGGACACAGGAGAGGGCCTCCTCTATTACTGCTCTCACAATTTGGAACTCCCTCCCACTGGAGGACAGGCTGACCCCATCTTTACTGTCCATCCACAGGCAGGCACAAGACCTCTCTCTTTTGTCCATGTTCCCTGAATGATAGGCTGCCCAAATGGGAGTTCTAAATGGATTGTTGTGCCTTACTGCTTTTTTTCCTCCTCCTCCTCTTCCTCCTGACCAGGCTGAGCTCTGCCCAAGCAAGTGCCCGGCTCTGCCCCCGGGCTAGGCCCACTTCTCCTCGCCACCTTCTTCCACCTCTCCCTGGTGGGCATGAAATGTGTTAATCTAATAAAAAATTGTTAATTTAAAATTTGTTAATTTAATAAAAGTTAATTTATTTCATCTACAATTCTGTCTTATTTCTTTTATAGTACAGCATGGATTATTGCTGTCTCATTAGACAGTCAAATTTGTGTTAAATTGCTGTTTTCGGGGGTCTTTTTCATCATCTGGAACGGATTAATCCGCTTTCCCATTACTTTCTATGGGAAACATTCGTTTGACTTAAGTCATGTTTGACTTAAGTCTAGACCTTCGGAACGGATTAATGACGTAAGTCAAGGTTCCACTGTATCTTACCATCAGGCAGGTTCATAACAAGTCACTTAGGGCTATAATGGTTCTGTCCATCATTACAGAAAAGCTAAATATGTTCCCTTTCTACACCAATGCTGGACAGGACACAGTATCACCATTTAGTTCATATTTTACAAGTATTCCCGTCAGCAACTTCATAAGCATTTGACACCTATTCCAGGGTTTCAGGTGAGGCCTCATAAAAACACATGAATGCTGAACAGTTATCATAAATAGAAAAGGATCAAGAGCTGCACCTGTATGCCCATTTTTAGCCAGGTGACACAAAGAGGAAAGCAGCAAACACTCTCTATAGTCATATACCTCTGGACAAAAATAATCTCATGCTTTACCCTTCCACCGAGATACTTCATTAATTTGATTGGCCACTAGCTGCCTCATTTAGTGAACCTCAATCTCCATGTATGACCACACGATTGCATTCACAAGATGAAGTAGACCATACTAGGGACACAGTCACCAATAAAACTCACTGTTCAAAAGAACTGGGTTGGCTACCTGTCTAATACTCACTATACAAAGAGGAGCAGGTTTTAAAGGGGGGAAAAACAAGGAAGGCACGAAAAGCTTTTAATTGCTTCCTTTAGAGAGAGATAGCTGCTGCTGCTGTTGTTTTTTAACATAGCAGCACATATATCATCTTTTGGACCAATAAAGTAAATGCCTCAGGGCATCTCTCTTACCAGGAAAAGTTCATCCTGTAATTCTTTGTAACTTTTTTCATTATCCCGGAGTCTCTCTGAAAGGTCTATAATTACTTTCTTCTTCTCTTCTAGCTCTTCATTGAGCTGTTTGTTTGCGGAGAGATACTCTTTTTCTAGCCTGAGAAGATGGAACACAATTTTCAGAACTATTTCTAACGGCTAGCATTTTAGACTGACAGATGTTGTACAAATTATATTTCTGCAGCACATCTATAACATAGTCATAAACAATTGTGTCTGTGGCGTAACTGCTAGATTAGTCAAACAGGAGTGTTGTATATCACTATTCAAACAACCCATAAAAGTCCACTGCGTGAGAGATCTTCTTGGATTAAGCAAAGTAAAGCAAGTTTGCAGAACAAAACCAAAAATTATGTCTTGCCAGAGTACAGAATCTGCAGAGAGTAAATCTGATGAATTTCACCCTTGTTATATTTTTGTGGCCCCTGTAAAAAGTATTAAAGTAAAACAGTACAGTATCTGAAATTCACACTGAGATGTACAGATCCTAGTTTCTCCTTCACAGTTTGGAGATCAAGAACATGTTCCAGGTTCATATATTCTGTCCTTCGAACTTCATATCTCATATACAGATTCACTACCAACTTCCACTGCTTGCTATAATTGTATCTTATGGGAAAGATACATGTATGTCTTATCTATTTACAACCCTTTCATTCACACCAAGCTGTGTCCCCCTATTATCTATGCCTTGAGCACATACAAAGGAGCCTTCGCTCATGACATCTGAAATGGACATGAGTCATTGGTCACTTGAAATATTCTACCAACTCAGAACTCATGTGTCTACAAGCACATTTCTCATGAGACAGTCACAGTCGTTAAACTAGTTCAATCATGCTATATAGACATACATGCCCTTAAAATATTCAAATATATATTATTATCAGAAAGGTATATGGAGCCCAATTCAGAAACTGATTTATTGTCAATATTTGTTAAGGCAGATTATGACTGCAGAACTAGAGAGTTTATTACTAATCTCTCGACAGTAGCTAGATTAATTATAGCTAGGAATTGGAAGGAAAATTATGAATTATGTATAAACAAATGGTATAATGAAGTTTAGAATATTGCCTTAAATGACAAATTGGTGTGTAATTTAAAGATTAAGAAAGGAGAGTTAAAAAGAGATGTTTTTAATGATATATGGGGTAGATTTATTGAATATGTGCTTGTAAGAAATAAGGGTAAAGTTCCAGAGCAACAATCAATTCAGTTCTGGAAGGAAGGGTAGTAAGGGATTTATGTGTATTTTTTATTTTGTATATAAATAAATAAATAAATAAATAAATAAATAAATAAAATTTTAAAAGAAGCAATCAACAACCCAAAAGAAAACTGTGATCCCTTGAAGATGAAGATAAGCCACAACTGGTTCAATGCGTTTTATGAATACTGTACTCTTGGGCACTGCTGATAGATTGAAGTACCTTGAACACATAGGTATGATCTCCTACTGCAGTCCTTAGGAAATGTGGAAGATCTGGGCTGACAGAGATATGAATGTATGCATCCTTCAGGTCCATAACAACAAGTTAGTCCCTTTTCCTTAATAACAGGAGCATCATTGATAATATTAACATACAAAACTTGCTTGGTGTGATTTAACCGTGGCCTGCCTGAGGTCATTAATTAAGACAGAAATCTTCCTTGTTTGGAACAGTGGCATTCCAATAGCATAGCATCCCACAGGAATCCTATATTGGCTTACTGCATCTATAGCATCCTTTTGTAGTAATGTTTGTACTTCTTCTAATAGTATTTCTGAAAGCACTGATTTCTGAAGGTGTCCCATTGGGGGATTTTGCTGAACTCTGTCACATAACCATGGGCAAAGAACATTACAAGACAAATCTATTCAGTAGCCTATTTCACTGACTTCAGTGGGTTTCAATCCTTAAAGAAGTGGGTTTAGGGTTTCAAGAGGGGAAGGATTTTTCTTTTCAAAAACAAATCAAATTGTTAGCAAGTTCTAAAATGTATTCAAGTATCTTGCATTCACAAATTAATGAGCACAATGTGCCATTCAAAAATGGGGTCAATGGGTCTTATATCCATGAAATTACCTAAAGGATTGTGCTCCAAGAGATAAACACACACTGATGGATCCTCATATTGGTATATGCTACGAATTGGGGGAGGAAGATCTTAAAAGTCAATTTACACAGAATGTTAAGTATACACAGATATCATCAAACTGCTAAATCTATGCTAGATAATCAGCATTGTGGTATGTAATGTTCAGGCTGTGTGATTATTTCATTCCCAAATATCCAAACAAACAAAAAATTATGAATTACGGAATAAAGAGCTTACGTCGTGAGTTTCCCCAAAGTCTCGTGAGCGCTATGTTTTTCTCTCTCGTAGGCATTTTCTACCTCTTTAAATTTGGCTTTGATCATTTCCATATCCGAGAATGCTTCTGCTTGGCTGGCTTTCTCCACTTGCAAAGCTCCTTCTAGATCTCGAATCCTGAGCTGAAGAGGAGAAAAAAATAATCCGTGATCATTCTTGTGAGGGAGAGGGTCTCAGCATCACTGGCAGGTTGCCTGCTCTGTCTTCATATCTCTGGGAAAGAGCACACCAGTCAAGGCAAGGAAAAGGAACATCTGGGCAAAAGTGGGGAAGGGAAACACCTGGAGCAAGAGAAGGGTGCCAGATGGGGAGGGAAGTGGTCTGCTTATATACCGCCCCATACCACTTCAAGTAGTCTCTGGGCGGTTTACAGTTTTAATTAGATTATGCAGGCTACACATTGCCCCCGACAAGCTGGGTACTCATTTTACCGACCTCGGAAGGATGGAAGGCTGAGTGAACCATGAGCCGGCGACCTGGGATTGAAACCCAGGTCGTGAGCACAGTTTTACCTGCAGTACAGGCATTTCACCACTGCACCACGAGGCTCATGGAGCTCAAAGAGAGTGAAGAACCAAGGAGAAGACAGGGAGGGGAACAGGGAGCAGGGAAGGACAAGGATGCGCTGGATTCATGGTCTGCAGTGTGGGGCAAGTTGCTCCTGGTGTACTGTGCCGCAGCAGTGAAGGTGATACAAAATGCCTGGCAAGACCTGTCGACTAGAGACATGCTCTCAGCTAAGAGCCAAGGACACAAGGGAGGTGCATGTATCTTCGGTCCTACTGGACGTGAGGACCACCGACTTCAAAGGCTCAAGGAGACTCACCCACCTGGACCCACTCCCACTCAACGCAGGTGCTGGAGATGCCACCACCAGAGGCTGCGCCTTGTGCCACTCAGTCGGGGGCTACCGGCCCCCACTGAAGGATGTTGTTGGACTGGGGTTGATGAAGGGAATTCAGCCACGGAGGAGGGTGAAGGACAGATTAGAGGACGAATGGAAGCAATTATAGTTGTGAGTTTTTTGAGCTGTTTGGCCAATGTTTTTCTTTCTGAAAGAAAAACTTACAGAACACGGCCAAACAGCCCAAAAAACTCAACAACTATCAAATCCCAGCTGTGAAAGCCTTCGAGAATACAATGCAAGAAATTGCTGCCACAGGCAGAACAGCTCAAAGCCCCCAGTCTATCAATGCAGGGCAGTTCTTAAAAACCAATAGAAAGTGTTAAGAAGCTTCCCTCTCCAAGTCTTCATCCCCTGAGACCAGTGAGATACACAAACATTCAAAGATAGCATTTTTCTGATCTCCCTCAAAGTACTTATTAGGCAAGAGAAATACTGTGTGAACACTAATATTCAGGGACTTTTATATAAGCTAGACCAGAATACATGTAGTATTTCCAATCCTTTGGCCATGTTTGGGTCAAAAGAAAACACTGTGTAGTGAATGAGCTTTTAAGGGCAGAACCAGATAACTCGTTCCAAAGTCAAAAGCCAGATAATCAGTTCAAACTGGGCAAACAAAGCCAGCACCCCAGAATTCCAAGGTAATCCAGGTCCAGTCCAATGTCAGGGAAGCTTCAAGAAAACCACAATGTGAGCAGGTAACAGTAGACACCCGAATCAACAGTTGTTTCCTGCAAAGAGCCTCTGCCTCAGATTTTGTCTTTTATGGAGACTCATGTCTCTCAATGACTTCAGCTGCTGTCCTAGCTAAGGTTTGTCTGTAATTTGCATTGGTCTCAGCTGAACCCTTAGTTGCATCACTATACTCTTCCTCTTCCCTGCCTCCTTCGAGCCAGCCATGTCCCTCCTGCCCTCCACAGAACCCCGTGGCACAGTGGTTAAATGTCTGTACTGCAGCTAAAACTGTGCTCACGACCCGGGGTTCAATCCCAGGTAGCAGGCTCAAGGTTCACTCAGCCTTCCATCCTTCTGAGGCTGGTAAAATGACTAGCCAGCTTGCTGGGGGGGGGGCAATATGTAGACTGCATTACTGTAATTAAAACTTTAAACTGCCCAGAGACTACTTGAAGTGTTATGGGATGGTATATAAGCAGAACACTTTGCTTTATAAGCTGATCACAAATTAATGTGGTTATTATATCTGATCAACTTGTTATAATACACATGTATCAGCTAATGGTGAAATACATCTGTGAAGATTCTCAGTCATCCAGGTTCGTTTAACTGGGAGTTGAGTCATGGCTACTGGACTTCTTTTTTGAGAGATAGAAAAGTTTCGCTGTTCATCCAAACAGCTTCATCGGTCAGACCGATGAAGTCCAGTAGCCATGATTCAACTCCCAGCTAATGGTGAAATGTCATCAAACTTTTTTTAGTAAGTACATTTCAAATACACCTTGATTTTATGTAAAATGAGTACCCAGCTTTCAGTGGTGGTGGGGCAATGTGTAGGCTGCATACTGTAATTAAACTATAAACCGCCCAGAGACTACTTGAAGCGGTATAGGGAGGTATATAAGCAGAACTAGCTTTGCTTTGCTTTACTAAATCTTATAAAATTAAACATGTGCTTATCATTCAAAGTAAAGCTCCACCCAGGATACATTTATCAGCAGCACACAACATCTGTCATATATTTACCTGAATTATTTCAGAATTAAATTTCGATTCCAGATGTGCTGCTCTTTCTGCCTCAATGTTTTCTTCCAGTTTCTTTATGCGTGCTGTAGCTGCCTAAAAACGAAAGTGTTAACAATGGATCAAACTGACACCCTGCACACGTCTAAAACTAACCTTTTAACTTTCAGACACTAATTGCCATAAATTGAAGAACTCTGTTGGCATTCTCTGTTGCGCATTTAATCCCAAGCGTTATGTTCTCTACATGACTGCGCAACTGGATTTCAGCCATAGATAACTGTAAAACACCCTTGAAAACATATTGGGCCATTCTTGGCCCTAAACAGCACCCCCCAGTGTGAGGTATTTTAGGATTGTCCAGCAGGCACTGAGCAAGGGAAGAGGGCCACAAGCAGTTCCTGCCACTTGATCCGGAAGCAGATAGGTAGACCAGGCATGTCCAAACTTCGGCTCTCCAGATGTTTTGGACTGCAACTCCTACAGTCCTTTGCCATTAGAAATACAGGCTTGGAATTCTGGGAGTTGTGGTCCAAAACATCAGGAGGGCCAAAGTTTGGACATGCCTGAGGTAGACCAAAGGGAAATGGCAGAATGCTAAAGGAAGAAGGGAAGATAGCATCCCACCAACTTGAAGCTGAAAAATCCTGCTACTGACAACATTGGCAAGGTTATGATTAGTTCAAGCTCCCTAAATGTCACAGCCATGTAAATATCACACTGGGAGGGGATAGACATGTAAAATTTCCCAAAATTTTGAAGTTCAGAAAAAAAACCTGGCTTTTTCCGCATTCCTTTTTTTCTGGGAGAAATGGGTGTTTTCAGAAAAATTGAAAAAAATGCTACATTAGCACTCCCCCCCTCCCCTTTTTTTTACAGCCTGAAAGTCGTTCTGTTACTTTAGGGACATTAACTATGACAATGGACAATCTGACTTGACATAAAATTATCACAACTAGCATATTATAGTGTAGCCAAACAATTATTACAAACAGAATTTGCTTTTTAAATATAATTTATTTATAATTCTAAATAACAAATGGCGTACCAACCTCATGAACAGTTTACTAGTTTATGTAGAAAAAAAAAAACTCTACAAAACCATGCCAAATATCCAGAATTAACAATTATTCACTTTTCCTCTCCACAGTATCAAATAAAAATAAAATAAAAATCTCATTCTCATAAAAAGAATTGAAGAGGGGGAAAATGTATAGAAGGGAGTGGGACTAAGTTTCAATGAATGGGCATGAAATTTAATCAGAATCATTTTTGTTTCTCTGTATTTTCTTCCAGTGCTTTGAGGCCTAGTGAAGAGGACAGAACGAACCAAACATACCCACCACCCACATGCAAAAACAAAAGTGAAACCTTTTCCTTTGTCTTGTGACAATAGCAGCACTTCCTAAAGCAGGGGTCCTCAAAGTTTTCAAACACTTCCACCACGCCCCAGACACCAAAGGAAGTCCAAACATAAATGCCAACATTGTTCTAGCCCTCCCATGAATGCCCCATTGGAGAGTTCAGCATGCTGATCATCTAAGTTGGGGGAGTGGGAGAAGTGACTTATTTGAACTCCTCAGAAGCAGCTGCTGAAATTGATCCCAGGGGCCGGATCAGGAATCTGATCCGGCCCCGGGGCATGAGGACCCCTTTTAAAGGAAGAAATGCATCTTGTTCTTGCATTGCATTGGAGAGTTTAGTTTATAACCTAAGACTTATTTATCCTCAGTGCACAAAAATTAGAATAATCTGATACTATGCATATTTTTAAGAAATGGCTTGGAAAATATTTGAATACACTGTCTTAAAATATTTTATTCATCATGTTAAAATAAAACATTCCACAATTTTTTTCTTTTTTCAAAAAAATCAGGAAAAAATGGGGGGGAAACTATTTTTCCCGATTTTTCCGTTTGTTTGTTTTTCTAGGCCTTCACATCTCTAGAGGGGAGTGTGTGAGAGAAGAAATTGCACTTTTTTCCAAAGGAAGTTAAGACTTTCTTCAGTATGAGGAAATGTGGTAGAATAACAAAGTACAGGAGGGTTTCAATTACCACACTGCCACTACCACTCTGTAGAAAGCAAGAAGAAAAAAAAGGCAGCAATAGTACATTCAGTCTTCCATCTGGAAGCACTCCTGAAGTTTGCTTGAAGACACTGTGACAACGCAGCTTATGAAATGTCCTTGTACAAACACTAGAGGGCAATACAAGAACACTACAAATGTTCCTTAGAGCAACAAGGAGTTTTAAATAACTCTATTTAAAGAGGTTTCCTGAAATCATTTTCACAAACAATCATCTCTGCACCTTAATAAAAGAGGAACCATTTTGTTGCTCAGCAGTTTATCCTTTTAGAGCACACAGCTATTTAACCAATTAGAGATTTTTCTTCTTTACACACATTTTTGGCAGCTCATCTATTCTGACTGTATATATTAATAGCTTTGTTTTGCTCTACATTTGCTTTGCTTTGAGAGAGAAGAAAAGCATCCATATTAGAGGAAGACTCTGTCAGCTGGGTGAGGCAAAACTCTAAATTCTTCCTTATATGTCTCCAAACTCAAGTAGAAAGAGGGAAAGAGAGACGAGGCAGCAATGGCTTTCTGTGTGTGACTCTTTTCTGTGTAAGAATTGCTGAAATAAACACTTGCAAGCAATGTTGTGCATCTATTTCTTCTTCCACTGTAACTGTACAACTTTGTAGATCTCCATAGACTGCGGCTCCCAGAATTCTAAGGGCCAGGATGCTTTGGGAATTCTGGGAGACGCAGTCCAAGCACACAAACATGAATACAGACTGACTTCTCAGTTCTATCCTCTCTTCACAACTCATTGCTTCAGTTGCAACGAGCCATGGCAAGGGCAGACGCTGACCCATTTTAGCACAAGCTGCTAAAACAAAAACAAAAAAAATCCCATTTCAGGCAGTAATTGTGATGCTGGTATCTTCCAGCCTTGCACTAAGCAACACCTTAAGGCCGGCAAGCCTTTAATAAGTCACTTAAGGCGGGGGTGAAGGGAATGTGTGGTCTTCCAGATATTGTTAGACGGCAGCTCCCACTATTTCTCCTCATAGGCTCTACCCACAAAGGCTAAGTGGAACTGAAACCCAACAATGTTTGGATTGCTATACGTCCCCCTCCTCCTAGCCATCCCTCAGCCTAATGGGCAGCTTCACTGATTCTGCTCCTTGTTACCAGCTGGAAACAAGGAAACAGTTAATAATGAGAGGAAATCAAAATGCTCCACTTTTTTCTTTTTAGTATGAGAAATAGAGGTAGGGGAGTGGTATCAGGAGACAGATATCTAGTCTCATGCGCCCCCAGACCACTGTGAGATACAGGAACCTGGACTAGATGGGCCTTTGGCCTGATCCAGCATGGCTCTTCTCATGTTCTTAGGCACAAAACACGACAAAGCACATCATGCCAAATCAACCACATGGCACCACTGGTTCCATGTTTAACCTCCCTCCCCCCCTTCGCACCGGAGTCCCGCTCCCCTTCGGCCACATGACACCAGGGACCTCCTTCACCATTAAGGTGCCAGTAGGGGAAGGCACTTGGCTACCGACTGGCTGCCGAGGCGGGAAAGGGCAAACCGATGGCACTGCCGAAGATGGCTGGCGGATAAGGGGAAAGCGCTCACCTCCAGTTCTTTCTTAAGCTGGGCCTCTTGCTTGGCATTGAAATCAAGATCGCTGGCCTGCCGCCTCAAAGCTTCCGAACAGTTACTGTGTTCCATTTCCAGGTTGTGGATTTTCCTCTGTGCGTTCTGCATGGCGCTGTCGCTCTCCTGGTGGAAAAGAAGAGGGTTTATCAACTGTACTTGAGTCGCAAGCATAAATAAGATAAGATAAGATAAGATAAGATAAGATAAGATAAGATAAGATAAATCTTTATTGACCCCACATCGGGGAAATTTACTTGTTATACAGCTCCCAATACAACAAACAAATAAAGAAGAGTAAGTGCACAAAAAGAGTAAGGTGAGAAAGAAGAAGATAATAGATAATAGAGATTAAATTAAATAAAAATTCAATGTACATATATACACTATAAAATAAGGATATCCAGCAAAAATGACTTTTAGAGGCAAGGGTTGAGAAAGGAACCTGCTCTCAGGGCCCTCAGACAGCCGAGACCAAGGACAGACCCGCAACAAGGCAGAGTAAAATGAAATTGTTTAAAAATCCAAACAACAAGGAGTCACAAGCTAGCTGCTTTTTTTTCTGCCCAGGCCCGGGTCTTCCCACTGAGCGGCACTGCCACGGCCACTCTGAGCAACTGTTGAGAACTGGCAGCTTCCTAAATATCTGGCTCCACCTTCCAGGTCACCATGTCCCAAATACCTGTCCATCAGAACTCATCTAAAGCAAGCATTTAAGACATGGCCCTCATGGGCTGGAGCTGTGCTGGGTCCTTCCAGATCTTTGGCAATGGAGAAATGGCATGGCAGTACAAAGCAGGGGCACAGAAGGGAGAGGCGCTTCACTCCTTGCCTCAGAGGGCAGGAGAATTTGGGTCACCCTCAGTAATCATCAAATCAGTTCCATATTTCAATGCTCCTTGCTTTAGGCAGCAACCCTGATCCGCTGGACCAATAAGACTTTCTGAAGAAATCTGCTTTGGACAGAGGGTGTGTGTGTGCATCACTGTTTTCCATAAGGGCAAAGGACCATTGACTTTTGAAGGCCAGGGACTCAATGGAATGGTCACCTGAAATGGCCCCATGTTCACGACGCCAAGAGATGTACACCAATTTCTGAGTGCACAGCTTGCAGGTTCCTCTCTTCGCTACAGCGTGATGTCTTACATGTTCAGCTATTAAATTTATATCCCGCTTTTTCTTCACAGAAGAGTAAAAAGTTGCATTCGGAATCATTGGTTTCCTCTTCTCTCTCTCTCTCTCTCTCTCTCTCTCTCTCTCTCACACACACACACACACACACACACACACACACACACACACAAGCACATCAATTTTATCTTCACAATAAGTTGTACAAGTTGGGTTAAACGGAAACACTCAATAGGTCCAGGGTTACTGTAATAGGTGAATTTCATGGTTAGTTGGAGATCTGAATGTGGGTCTCCTCAACCTCTGTCCTGCTTTCTAACCACTGCACCATACCAGCTATCGGATTCTTTTGATCTTTTAATGTATACTAGCCTCGCAGCTGCCTTCTCCCAGTCTTCCTGACATCAAAGCTTTGAGACAAGCAAACTGCAAATCAAGATGAGATTGTTCACCATTCATAGGCCAAAATTCCGTGGCTTCATGCAGTAAACAGCATTAGAGTAGGCCTGCTTGAATCAATGGGGATTTAGTGAGTCAATTCCTCTGTAATTTCTGTTTATTCAAATGGGCCTAAATGCGACTTGCACGGTCAGCTGAAAACAGACTAGGCCTGTTTGAATCAATTAAATTTAACAGCTGACGTACCAAATCCGCCATCAATTCAATGGCCCTACTCTAGTATGATTTATTAGGCAAAGCAACAGGATTTTGGGCACAGCATTGCCAATCATGTACATCCACCTGACAGACACAACCATACTTGAAGGTCTAAAAGATGTTCTAACCACAAGAAACGTCCTAAAGGAGGCAAGTGGGTGAGTGACGGAAACAGCAGTACCCCCTCCAAACAAGGATGGCTGGCACAGCAAAAATAAAATAAAATAAAATAAAATCTAGAAAGCTTCTCTATGAGTGCTATAAGCAAAACTCTTGAGACTGTAGAGGTTCAGCTCCATGGTTTCTCACTGTAGCATAATGCAATTAATTTAGAAAACCAGATACTGCACACTGGCTATTACTTGGACGGTGCACTCAGCATGGTCCTTTATGCGGCCAGCAAAAACAATCTCTCCGGCAGAACATGCCTTTGGCGGCTGTTGCTTAACTGCCCAACACAATGCTTTATCCATCATTAATTTCTAAACATGCTGGCCTTCATTTATCGCATTTAGCTCCTCTGTGAGGGGAGAGAGAAAAAATACATATAATTAACTCGTTTGCCTGGTAAGAATCCAGTCGCAAAATCAAGTATTTAAACCAGCACTTACGGCTCCCAATTTCATTCCCCCTACCTCACTGCATTAGAGTCTTTCATCTCATATACAAGGCACAGGAAGGAAAGGTTATGGTAGGGTCGCACTCATACACCCCCAAAAAGGAAAAGATCAGTCTATTGAAAGAACAATAAAAAGCAGTACAGTAATTCAACAGTCATGTTATGACATCCAGCCTCTGGTATACCCGTGTAGGCAGGGTGGCTGCTGTTTGTGGAAGGACATATGTTCTAGCACCAAAGAGGGCTGTTGAAAACATTCGGTTCTCACAACTCCCCAGAACCATGCCAGACTGCACCTACTGTAGTTCTTCATGTTGCAGGATGCAGCAGGTAAACCATCCCAGAAAAGGATGTCAACAACTGATAATAGTCTGTAATCCAAAACCTCTAAGGAGTTATCAAAGAAGCCGGGGTGTGTTTACACTGGAGAGGGAATTTTGAGATGTGATCTGATGTCCATCTTCAAATTTCTGAGGGTCTGCCACGCAGAAGATATAGCAAGCTCATTTCCTACTACAGTGGCACACCGGTTTAAGAACGCCTCAGTTAACAAAACTTTGGCTTCACGAAAGGAAATGCTTTGAAAATAATGCCTCTGTTTACAATCCCCCCCCCAAAAAAACACTCAATTTATAATTATTTTCAAAGGACTTCCTATCCCAGGAGGCATTGCACTTCTGTGCATTTCCGGTTTACAAAATTTCATATACCGGAGGAGGCATTAATTTCATAGACTGAGGTACCACTATATTTCACAAGGTAGGTGTCAAACCCATGAACTCAAGTTATAAGAAAGGAGATTTCAACCAAACATTCAGAACTTCCCAATGACTTTCAACAGGAAAACAGATTAACTTGGAAGTTGGTGGCCTCTCTTTTGCTGGAGAGAGAACTAGGAAACTAGCTAAAGAAAGGTATATTTTCTTGTTCACATAGAAAAGCACAAAGAAGAGCCAAGAAAAAATTGTCTGAATACAATTACTGCCTTGAAGTTAAAATGCTAGAATAGCGATTTTACATCAGGGGAGGCTTAAAATTTTAAAGCTACAGTTAAGTTTTTCTGCTGTTCAGCTATGCGCAAGTTGTTGGGTTGAATCATTTTATTCTTGAAGCATCGATGAACCCAAAGTGCCACTGATTCCACTCCTGTGTGCTTAAATGAATAGCAAACGCAGATGCTAAAGTAAACGTTAGCGTCCACGATGTAATACAGTGTTGTCAGCCACAAGATGATGCTGTTGTATTTCTTACAGCACCTCCTGCCTTCTCTAAAAAAGGAAGCACCTCAGGGACAAGACCTACATGGCGGTATCTGCCTGGAAAATATGGTGGATTAATTTTCCTTATTTCCTAGAGACAGCTCCTCAAAAGCTCCGAAGCTGCACTCCTGTCTTGTCACAAACAAGTCTAAGCCTACACTCCAAAGAGTTTATGTCTGTTGTTGACACCTTGTCTTTAAAAATAAAGAGTTGTTGACAACTTGTCTTTAAAAGGAAAGATTACAAGACTCGGTTTCAGTCTGAAGTTTGCCATCTGATTGTTCATGTGACAGGAGGCAAGCATTCTCAAAGTAGGGAGAAGCTCATAATAAAAGAGGCTTTGAGATGTATCAGTCCGTGTTGTTGTCATGCTTCCAACTATGCAGTAAACTTGACTGCCAGCCCCGCTCACACTTGCATCGTCACATAAAAGCATAAAGACAAACAGTTCAACAAAACCTCCACAAGCCCACTATGCTTGTAGATGTGGAGGGTATTCCACACAAAAAATGGAGCCATGGAAATATATAGACCAGTGTTGGCGAGCCTATGGCCCAGGTGCCAAAGGTGGCTCTCGGAGCCCTTTCTGTGGGCACTCGACCTCGCCCCTTCACCGGCACCTGTATTCAGGTTAAATTGCTGTATTGGCACTTTGTGAAAAATTAGTAGGTTCTGAATCACACTTTTGGGCACTCAGTCTCTAAAAGGTTCGTCATCACTGGTACATACTGATGAGGAGGAGGAGGAGGAGGAGGAGGAGGAGGAGGAGGAGGAGGAGGAGGAGGAAGAGGAGGAGAAGACTGGTCCTTTTAAAAAGGGGGATGGGGTATGACAATCATTATGGATTACCACATTCTGATTTATATCTGACAAGATATACACTTTCAGTTCCAGCTTCTTATTCAGTGATTTGAATGTTCCTTCAAAAGCTAAACCTCACTTTAAGAAGAGCTAGTCTTCACAGAATTTGACACACAACTATCTTTAGCTGTTAAATACAGTAGAACCCCAGTATCTGCTGCGGATTGGTTCCAGGCCTTCCCGTGGATAATGAAAACCGTGGATAAGAGAGAACACCAAAAATCCCCAAAACTGCTGTTTTATGACAGTAGCTTGCTTTATGGCAGCTGTTTTGTGACAGTAGCTTGCTTTGCAGCTGCTGGATTATATATTTATTTTTTCCTTTGCCAACCGTGGATAACTGAATCAGTGGATGATGAATCAGTGGCTACAGGGGACCTACTGTACAGACATGTGGTTTCAGTCACGAATAGTAATACCTGCAGCAGCAGCCGGAGTTCGTTTCTTTCTGCTTGCCATTGCTCCGCCTGACACCTACGCTCCTTTGCTGCCTCTTCCCTGATCTCTGACTCTAGCATGCTCTTCTGCTCCTTCTGCTGTTCCCAAGTTTCCTTCATAAGGACACAAGTCAATTCAATAAAATCATTGGTGCCACAAGAAAAACCTTGATATTAAAACTACCAGCCAGCATTCATGTCACAGCCACATTGCTTCTAACATTAACGGTTCATAAGTTTCGGAAGAGGAAGGATCCATTCGGGCAAGGCTGTTTCCTTTCACAGAGAGCACTGAGAGGCTATAAATACCACCCCAGCAGGATGGCCACCTATTAAAGACGGATGCTGTTTCCTGATTCACCTTGGATTGTGTGAGACTCATGTGCAATGTGATGAAGTCGCGCCTTCTCCAAAATTAAGAAAGGAACTCTTTAGAGGCAATCTGCAGCTTCCAGTAATTTGAGTCACATTATGCTGATGGAGGTATAGAGGAAGACATTAACGAGCTGCTGGGTGACTGGAGATGCATTACCTTAGTCTAAAAAACACTGAGCATATATATATTCACAGCATGTGGGAGCTCTTTCTTCCCTCTTCTGCCTACAGAAAAAGGTAATGAAATTCCCTTTTCTACTCCTACTTCTAGTAAAAAGGAGACAATGGAAAAGCATGTATCTTGACCCAGTATGACTTGTTTGGCAATGTTACCCATAAACCAGAATTTCCAACAACAGTTTGATATTGAATGTGGGGTCCTGGGAGGGAAACAAGTTCTAGTTTGAGCAATGTTTGTGGGTGTTTTGTGGGGGGGGGATGTGTATGAACAAAACTGATGTTTAAGAGGTTCTGCATGGACTAGACCAGTTCATTGCAGGTACCATAAACCTTCACCCATCTCTCTAGAGAAGATCCACTGGACATTTATGGGAAGGCAGGAATTCCTGCACAAGAGAGAGGCTATCCTAACCTACCCAAGCCAATATGGCTTTTTATTTTCCACAGAGCAGACCCAATTGTTTGCACAGGAATTTCAGTACATGCTTCCAAAGGCCATATCACAAAAGGCATAACAAGGTGCCCCAGTCTGGTTCTTTAATCCCAGGGAACTCCTGCAAAAGCAATAGCAACAGAGCACAAAGAACCAGAATGGTTGCTGTGCTGGAGAAATGAAAAGGTGTCCTCCGTTTGATACAGTTTGAAGAACAGATCAACATGGCTACCCCCCTCCACCAAGGAGCTGTAGAGGTTCCCCATCACAGCAAATAGGCTGCTGTTTCTTCACCCAGCTGGAAAGAACCAATGTGCCGAACTCCGACAGCTGTAGAATTGGCCTGAATGCCTTAGTTCAGGGGTGTCCAAACTTTCTGCAAGAACGTTTGGTGAGGTGAAAATGTGTGGGGGCCGACCATTCAGCTGCATTTGGCCCCTGGGCTGGACTTTGGACAAGTCTCTATAACATGCAAGGAGACGGGGAAGATGCTGTTGCAATGGAGCCGGGGGCAGGTAGGCTGGGCAGGTGGCTGGGGGGATGGACAGAGGCAGGGAGGGCAGGCAAACCATAAAACTGCAAGCTGATGCCTCCATCCAGTATGGGAAGGGGTCAGCTGGCGGGGATGCGTGACAGGTTGAGCCGGTGGGCAGAAGAGGCTGCGGGGCACTCAAAATTTGAAAACAGGCTGCATTTGGCCCCCGGGCCTGACTTTGGACATGCCTGCCTTAGTTTCTCAACCTCACAGTTGTTCAGTATACATCATGTACAAAGACTAGTACAGTATTTTTGCTAATGGATTAATAAAACCAGATGCACATTGCAAATTATAGAAACTCTCCTAAAGATGAACAGTTTATGAACTGTAAAGAAAGAATTATGACCTTCATTTCAGTAGCACCTGGACTGGTATTACAGGTATTTTGAAAATAAGTAATTGTGGCACACTATCAAGTGCGGGTGTGTGGACTCGAGACTTGAAGTAGAAGAGTTAACATACCTGCCCAATAAAAAGAGGAATACTGTACTCTGAATGATAGCTCAGATGATGCTGAATGATTTAGCCAGGAACTGTCTTCCCACTTACCTCAACCTATCTCTAGTGGAGAGGACAAAAGGGAAGGCAGGGCAGAAATGACACTTTTCACGCAGAATTCCTTGGCAGAAGCATGGGATGGTATTTAGGAGCTGAACAGCAGCAACATGCTATGGTCTCCATCCGCTGGCCAAGGGGCCACAGTGCACTGGAACCATGCCCTTCTTTGCCACCCAAAAGATAGCAAGAAAAGAATCAGTCTGGCTCCCCCTCTCGGTCGAGGAAGTCGGAGGTGCAGAAACTTTATTTCCTTCCTCCTTGCCAGACAGAACCGTTTTCCAAGGACAAGTTATAATGCCTGAGTTTGGGTCTCTCTTTCTCTCTTTCCCTCTCTCTCTCTTCTCTCACAATCCTGTCTCTTTTTGTGCCACAGTCTTTCACCTGTAAGCTTGAGGGGAGGTGCAGTTTATCACCTATGCTTCTAAAGCTCAAGGGAAGAACAGATTAAGAGCGACATTGACCACAGCAATAACAATAAGGACAAGGATGGAAGAAGAGATGTTTCAGATTCCTTTAGTAACCCCGAAGTGAATCAAGTCCTACCTTCAGCATGTGTTCCAGTTTAGTCTTCTCCTTCAGAAGCGACTCGTATTCACTTTTACAAGTATTAACAATTAGTTCCCGTTCTGATACATCGTTTATAAGTCCCCGTTCTCTCTTGTCCCACTGCTTCTTAGCAACATGATAGCTTCTCTCCATGTCACCCAGTTTCTGTTGGTAAGCTCTAATGGTTGCTAACGAGAAAAGACAGAAGTTTCTAGCTGAATTTACAGTGTTGGTATACTATTTCTAAAATTTTAAGAAGTTCTCTTATTTCTTCTATTTCAACATATTAGGCAGTGGAAGTTTTGAGCTTCCCCCTCAAAGTTCCAATCCGCCACCTGGGACCTGAGTTGGAAATTCAAAGGACGGTTAAGCAGGGCAGGCCTTTTAAAGTCCTCACCTCACCCAAAAACAGCAAGCAACCACAAGGGCATGGCAAATTCTGCTAAAAGCCTCTAATGATAAAGACACTAGTCTCTTCTGGCGAACAATTACAGGCTTAATGAATAATGGTTGGTCAGATCCAAAGTGTGTTATAGGGCCCAAAGAATGGATGCAACACTATAAGGCATTATTCTCAGACCCCACTTTTCAGGACACCCAAACAACAGTAGCAACAGAAAAGCTCCCTAAGTGGCCACCAGTCTTAGCAAAGGAGGTTGAAAGTCTTATCCAGCAACTTAAAAACAACAAAGCCCCTGGAATTGACTTTTTGCCCCCAGAACTTATAAAATCCAACATCACCTGGTGGACCCCCCCTGCTGGCAGTTTTATTCACATTTATTGATCAAACAGGATTGTTACCCATGGGTTGGAATACTTCTGTAATAATTCCCATACACAAAAAAGGAGCTAAAACTGACCCTGCCAATTATCGACCAATCAGCCTATTATGTGTAATAAGTAAGCTATATGCTAAACACCTCTGCAACAAGCTAACTGATTGGATTCAAGATGAAAATATTATGGCAGTAGAGCAAGCAGGATTCAGTCAGGGGCGATCCACCATAGACCATTGTTTTGTACTAGATCATCTCATTGATAAATATGCAAAAAAGAAAAGGGGCAGGTTGTATGCAGCATTTATTGACCTCAAAGCAGCATTCGATTCCATAAGCGATTATGGGAAAAATTAGCCTCTACAACTATAGATAAAAGACTGCTTTTTCTAATCAAATGCCTTTACAACAATACCTGGCTGAGGGTACGCTGCACCGTGGATGGGCATCTAACAGAACCAATGCTATCTAAAAAAGGGGTAAAACAAGGGTGTGTCTTAGCTCCAATCCTGTTCAATTTATATCTGAATGATATTGTAGAGCATTTATCATCTCCAACACACCATGCTCCTAAAATAGCAACTAAACCCATTTCAGCCCTCCTATATCACGATGCAGTACTTCTATCTCAAACTAAAGTGGGTTTTTGAAAAGACAACTAAGGGCATTTTCCAACTACTGTCAGAAGGAACATCTAGAGGTGAATTACAGTAAGACCAAAATAATGGTATTCTCAAAACACTTCAGACTCTCTAAGTGGTCCCTGGACGGGCAACCAATTGAACAGGTCAGAGTCTTTAAATACCTAGGTATGGTTTTTCAGTCATCAGGAACCTGGACAGCTCAGCAAGAATATGTGGTAGAAAAAGCCTCACAAACTATAAAAATCCTGAAACAGTTTTTTTACACTAAAGGTCACAATTTCATACCAGCAGCACTAGAAGTGTACAGAGCCAAGCCACTAGCGCAGATGCTATATGGGATTCCAATATGGGCCAATAGAAATCTAAAATCATTAGAAATTGTACAGTCTAAATTTCTTAGACAAATATTTGCTGTCCCTAGCTGTGTCCCAAATGCCACATTAAGGTTGGAAAGTGGCCTCCTCTCCGTGCATACACAGGCTTGGCTCAGGACACTAAATTACTGGCTAAGACTGAATCAAGCTCCCTCTGGTTTGCTTCCTTTTGTCATGAAGGATTCTCATGAGAGTAGATGGATGAAAGATATCAAACCAAGGTATACTCTCTGGGACTGTCGCCCGATCATCTAGTGACCACTGGGTATAGTAGGGCGAGAAGTTTATTAGAGCAGCGTATACATGACATTGAATATCAAAATAATCTGTCTGTCACCAATAAATTATGCCCCTGGTATGACAACTCAGCGTTAAGTCATCCCAAAAAAATGGCACAATACCTAAATGTGCTAACAGTTCCAAAGCACAGAAGGGCCTTTTCATGTGCACGATTTAATGTCATGCCTTCAGCTATGCTAGAGGGCAGCTTTAAAGGAACACCTCTACAAAACCGCACATGTCCATGTGGTGAAGGTGTTGAAACACTTGCCCATGTGTTACTGTTTTGTTCCTTTTATAGAGAGGTGCGGCAAGAATTACTTTTTCCCATGTTAGCAAAGAAGCCAGGTCGTTCATCTGACTTTTATATATCATTACTCCTTGGAGACCGAGACGATCAGGTGACACTGCTGACAGCTAAATTTTTAGCAGCAGCAACTAAAATGAGGCCAGCCATGATTTTAAACTAACAATCATTTACAGACTATTTGTTCAGATTCTGTACAGGAATGTTGCAAGTATATGTATTTACTTCTATGTATTTACTTTTATGATTTGGTATGCCAATTTTATATCTATTTAAATGTTGTTCTTTTTTGCTAAGGCCATGGCTAATGCAAATAATTAAATAAAACTCAAGTCCTCACCTCACCCCTCCAGAGGGTGCCTGGCTGGCGGCGTTAGCGGCAGTGGTAGGGAAAAAACATACTGCTAGCGGCAGCGAGGAGGAGGGCCATGGGCATTGGGGCGGTAAGTTTTATTTTTAATTTTTCCCCTCCTTGCCGCAGCTGCTGCCACCACAGGCCAGCTGGCTGTCAGCAGTGGCAATAAAAATGTTTTCGTGTTTTTTTCTCTTTGCCACAGCCGAGCCCAGTTGCAAGGAGAAGGGGAAGGGACTTTCTTCCCTCCTTGTCATCTGGGGGGTATCAGGGGCGAAAGCTTTCACTCAGGCACCCCGCCACTCTTATCACTGCCGTCAACCCAGATAAACTTGCTCTTATCCACGGATTTCAATATCCACGTGGGTTCCCGGAACTGATCCCCGCAGATACGGTGGCCCTACTGTATCCATATCCATTATAAAGGCACCGTTCTACTACAGTGGAACCTTGACTTACGTCATTAATCTGTTCCAGTGGTCTAGACTTAAGTCAAACATGACTTAAGTCAAACGAACGTTTCCCATAGAAAGTAATGGGAAAGCAGATTAATCCGTTCCAGATGATGAAAAAGACCCCCGAAAACAACAATTTAACACAAATTTGACTGGGATAGGAGATTCCTTCTGGGGATGTAAATGAAATGTCTCTTCAAAGAGAGGAGGAGGCAGTGGAATTATAGTCCACAAATTATACGCCTCCACTTTTTAATGTTCATAGAAACAATGTCTAACATTTAAGTTTTACTGATTTTTAACCTGACGTTGCAAGTTCTGAACAACTCTATGCTTACCATTAGAGTCCCACAACTTTACAGCTCCCCAACTAAAACACTTCCATTGTGGACCAGACTTCTGCATCCAGATTTTTTACAAGACTGAGCTGACTGTCTAACCAGCGAGGCCAGCCCCGAGCTCCTGACCCTTCTTCTCCTCTGGCAGCAGCAGCGGCTTCAGTGATGCTGAGGACCAGCTCCAGCGCCGCCGCTGCCGGAGGAGGGAAGAAGGCAGGAGCAGTTTGGAGGCGGCAGCCACGATGCTGTTGTGGCTGCTGCCCAATTTGCCTTGCGCCGGGGCTCATAAGTCAAAGCCTGCAACTCAAGTCAAACAGGCCCCTTCTTGATGCAAGTCAAATATGATGCAAGTCAAGCAGTATGTAAGTCAAGGTTCCACTGTACTGTTAATTGTTTTGTGGGGGCTTTGACTCTTACCTTCAAGCTGCTCAACTTGTTTCTTTGCTTCGCCTAACTTGTCCTCGGCTGAAAGCCGTTCACTGGCAACGTCTTTCCTTGCAACAGCAAGCTCGTACTCCAGACTCTGCCGAGCAGCCTCACTTCTCTCAAATTCCGCTCGCAGCTTGACGAACTGGCACTCGTAGTTTGATACCTATAAACGCAATCGGCAAACCAAAGTTAAAGGAAGCTCGAGTTTTGCTGTGTCAACAAAGGCTGGTAGGAGTTAAAGCATCACCCTGAGGGCTACATGTTTCCCCTCCCTAAAGCACAAGATACACCTATGAGGAAATTTACTTCCACAGACATCTGTGAGAATTATTTGATGTGTATTTTTTCCCAGTCTCCTTTCAGATTTTGGTGGGCCCTGAGTACAACAACAAAACCTGCAGTTTCTCACACAGAAAGTCTCATAACCTATACAACCTGTCTACTCTAAGAGGTCAATGGAAAACAAAACAAGATGCACAATGGTTTCCAAGGTTCCATTATTGTTGTTCATGATGACGATAAAAACAACAACTCGGGGCTGAAAAAGGAATTACATAAAATCTGGGTCAAAATGCCTTTATGAATGATTTTGATTTTACCATTCATTCTATTACTTTTGAAATACAGTAAACCTCCGTTTATCGCGGGGGTTAGGGACTGCAGTCCCATGATATAGCAGGACCACAGTATATGAACTGCAATATAGCAGGGGACGACTGTACAGTATAATAATTTTAAAAGAAAAAGAAAGGGCTGAGTTACAGCAGGGTACAGTAACCCCCCGCCGATCGCGGGGGTTAGGGACCCACCCCACCTGCGATGCATGAAAATCCACGATATGCGGAAGCAGGTGGGGTGGGGGCAGGGGGCAGGGGGCGATTGTGCGGTGTGCCATGGCCGCAGGGGGATCTTACCTCCCGCCACCGCCGCCACCGCCCGCCTGCACGGCCCGAGGCTTCTTTGTATAAAAAAAAAAGCAAAACATTATCGGATCTTCAGCCTATCTTCCTCTTTCTCAAGGTGGTTCTCAAGTAGTTGTGTCACATGGTTTGACACTGTTAATGCCAAGTCATGTAAAAGGAAGTGCTGACCTCTGCATTGTGTTGAACAGTTACATCCAGCAGTTCTTTCCTGATCTGAAGAAGTTTTCTTCTCAGATCTTCCTCTGTTTCCATTTCTGCCCTGTGAGAATGTTCTTCCAGAGGACCTGCTTCAAAACACAAAGGATTTTTTTCCCCAACACAATCCTTTCGGCCAGCCAACAACAACAACAATTTTATTTTACAGCCAAAGGCCCGATAAAATACAGTATACATTCAAACAAATACACATTCCAATAAATAAAAGAAACTTAAAATTAGTTAAGCGCCAGAATTCTCTTTCCTGTTTTTTGGGCTGAGAGAAGGAATTTGGCCACAAGTTCTGTAATGGACTTATTTCTGTCTTCTAGAAGATATCTTGTATACCAGTCCAAGGATCTGCCTGGTAGACCTCTTGTTACAGGGTAAAGAAGCCTGATACGTTCATCTCTGTAATAACTACATATAACTACATATAAAAAGAACATGCTGCAATGTTTCAATTTCTTTATCATTGCAGGGGCATAATCGATTTTCATATGGTATGCCACTGTAGCGACCCTCTAAAACTGCAGATGGAAGACAGTTAAATCTGGCTCTTGAAAAAATCTGTTGGTATTTTGGGATTGTCAGTTTTCCCAAATATTTAGCACTTTGATGAAATTCAAGATTTAAACCAAAATGCATGGGTAAACAAATTTTCTGAGCCTTCTCTGTAGAAGACTGGAATTCAATATCTTTAATTCGCTTTTCAATGATGGACTTAACTGTCTTCAATTCATAAATGTGAAAAAAATCCATAGACAGGCCTAAGAAATGCAATTTAGTTGGGAAGATTTTTAACCAGGAGCAGGTGTAAACATCTTTCATCAAAAGATGTAGATATCCAGAGGAAGTGTCAGCATATAACACTTTGATCCAATATCTGAACACATGTAACCAGGCAGTACATTCGATTGAGGAGATGCCTACCTCAAGTCGTAGACCTGCTACAGAAACACATTTTGGCAATCCAAGAATAGACCTTAAAAACCTTGCAAGGATACTCTCAATGTTTGTATGGAAGCCCAGGATCCATACTGGGATTCCATATAACAGCTGAGGTAGGATCTTGGATCTGAATATCTGGATAGCAGCTGGTATAAATTGCCCACCCTTCATAAAGAAGAAACGGGTAATGGCCTTGCTGGTATTCTGAGCTGCCTGTATAACAGACCTTCTGTGGGGAGCCCAAGAAAGATTCTGGTGGAACCAGATGCCCAGGTATCTGAATTGTTTAACCTGATCAATGTATTTCCCATTAATGTTCCACTTTTTTAGTGCTGTATGCTTCTTAAAGACCATAATTTTTGTTTTACTAATGTTTATATTCAGTTGATTGAGTTTACAGTATTCCATAAATGCAAGCATTAGGCGTTTAAGGCCAATTTCTGATAATGAAAGCAACACAGCATCATCTGCGTACAAAGGTAAAGGGCATTTGGTTTTAGCCAAACTTGGTGGATGAAAGTCTGGTGCAAGGCAGCTCTGAATCAAATTGTTTAGATAGAGATTAAATAACATAGGTGCCAGTATACATCCTTGGCGGACTCCTCTATTGGCGGGGATAGATTTTGTCAATTCCCCTTCTATCCCACATCTAATACAAAGTGTGGTTCCCTGGTAGAGGCATTTGATAAGATACAGAAGTCGCTTATCAATGGAAGTATTACACAACTTGATCCACAATTTCTCTCTTGGTATAGAGTGGAAGGCAGATTTTAAATCTATGAATGCGGTGAACAGACCATTACCATAAAAGGTCATATATTTCTCAGCTAGGTGATTTAGGAGGATACAGTGATCTATTGTTGATCTACCCTTTCTGAATCCTGCCTGTTCATTTCCCAGAATATTTTGATCTTCTATCCAAGTTGTTAGTTTTTGATTTAGGTATCTAGCATAGAGTTTGCCCACAACCGACAGTAAGCTGATGGGCCTGTAATTTGAATTTCAGCCAGCTCAGTTTTAAAATTTGAAATAATCAAGGAAGCAACCCTTGCTCAGGGGTAAGTCCTCTGAAATAAACAAGATCGACTTCCAAGAAAGATATTTAGGCTATTAGAAGTGGCTACTGGAGGAAACATCAGAAATGGGGACTCGAGAGGGAACCACAGAAACTGGCTATATAACAGGTTCCAGTGTACCTCTAACAGCCACAACATAAATCAAGGTTTCTTAGAGCACTCTCTATATTAATAACAACCCAGCTTTTACTAATACGTTATAGGCATAAAACAGTCCCTTCCCTTAACAAACTCTGACCCCTGTAGTGTTATGGATTAAGCGGACACAGAGTTTTAGGGTGCAATCATCTCTGGTCCTCAGGCAGTGTTTCTCTCTGTGTCTCTCTGGGCTGCGTGCATGGCTGCGTGTGTGTGTGCTGTATGCGTGTGTGTGCGTGCATGATGATAGCGCTGCCCGAGAGACCAGTCTTTATTGATAAAAGCAGAAGAATAGACAGAGGAAAGACATTCCATCGGTGGGAAGGAAATGCACGCCTATCTGGAGGACCATATTGCTTGTTATTGATGAGGACCAAGGGAAGGAAGCTGTGGGCCTTGGGGTTACGGGGCAGATGTGTCCTGATGTCCTGATATCCTGTTTTCCTGGCCTCCTGACCTATGCTTAGATCAGCATCAGCACATAGGGTCTTTGCTCAGCTCTGGGAATTTCTGGGAATCCAGGCCTTCAGTTTCCTGGGGCGTGCTGGCCACTTGTGGGATTCAGAGATATCGGGGGAATGGAATCACCACAGATCCCTTGCCTCAGAAATAGCTCCTAGCATTCTATGGCAGACAGCCAACATCACCTACCCTATCTGGAAGTTGAGTCATGGCAACTGGACTTCTTTTCTTGAGAGATTGAAACATTTCGCTACTCATCCAAGCAGCTTTGTCAGTCTGAGGAAAGTTAGTGGCGAGTCCTCCATTTTATAGCTCACCTTCATTTCACATCACCCTGGATTGAATTCAATAGGCTCATAAGTTGGACAATGGCCTGAATAGGCTTGTTAAAGGGACAATAGCCTGAATAGGCTCATTAGGTAGATAATGACCTAAGGTGTGTGAAAGTCCCACCTATGCAACCTTTCTCAATACCCATTAAGTATGGGTCATTAGCCTCTTGATAAGTAGCAGACATATTACTGCTGATTCTGACCCTGAGCTGTTGTCCCTCCTATGCTGGGCCATCCTCCTGTTTAATGGCTGTTTAGTTTCTCCAATGTAGGGTTTGCACACTCCTCACTGCATTGGACCACAAATACTATATTGCTCCTCTTGTGTTTTGGTGTCGGGTAATTTGGGTGGATGAGTCTCTGCCTTAGTGTGTGGGGTTTGAAGTAAACAGGAATGTGGTGTTTGCCAAAAAAAACCATTTTAAGCTTCTTTTCTCAAGAAAAGTCCAGTTGCCATGACACAACTTCCAGATAAACTCTCCTGGATGAGAATCTTCACAATCACCTGCCCTATAACTAATGCCCTGGCCAACAGCCGCCAACTGAATGCTTCACAGATCCACTTTCACTCCAATCATGGCCTCTTTCCTGTTGTCTGTATCCTTACCTGCATATGTCCAAGCATACCAGCTCCATATTTGTACCCCAATGCCTGAGGAAGTGAACTGTGGTCCACAAAAACTTACACTGAAATGAAATAGTTTAAAGTGCTAATAGATTTTAATAGATTTTGTCTCCAGTTTGCAGACACAAAGTAGCATAGCTACTATAAAGATAGGCTATGAAAGATTCTGTACAGACATCCGATTGCAGTTCAGATTTTTTAGCTTCAAACATTATCCAGTATATCCAGTATATTTGTATTTCTACCCACCACTTATGAAAAACTCAGCCACATTTTTATTACCAGTCAATAATTTGTTTTTTATAGTCTTAACCTGCTGAATGAAGGAAACTGAAATAAGAGGTATTCGGAAAAGTAACATTGCAAGCTGTGATAGCAAAGGTCTGAAATGGAATGAATATGAATCATATGTTAATTCAATAATATTGGGTTTATTTGGGACATGCCATGGACATCAGTTGTCATATAGACAAAAATAAATACTATCACATTTATGGATGACAAAAAAATAATCAAGAAGAGGACCACATCAGTTGTTAAGCTGTTCCAAGATTTTGTTGTTTTGCTGAAAATACCAAAACAGTTTTATTTGATTTTATCTACTATGGACTACAGCTACAGCTCAGCAGTTTGAATCCCGGGTGCCATGCAGCAGAGTGAGCTCCTGCTGTTGACTCCAGCTCCTGCCAAACTAGCAGTTCAAAAGCATGTAAGAGCAAGTAGATTAAATAGGTACCACTGTAAAATGCAGGAAGGTAAAACAGTGTTTCCTTACAGCCATGCTGGCCACATGGCCACGGACTTGCACAACACTGGCTCTTTGGCTTGAATAAGAAGATGAACACCGCCCCTAGAGTCGGACACGACTAGCATGCATGTGGGGTGGGAACCTTTTCCTTTATACTATGGACTTAACAATGGTGCTTGATGAAGAGTGCAATCCACAAACACTTAGACCAAAAAAACCTTGTTAGTCTTGACTGGACTGTCATTAGCAGCGTCAACTTTTTTCAGCAGGAAAGACAGAAGAAATCAGCTTCAAATAAGTGAACAATGAGAGATTAACCACCGAATCTCAAGTTTGAGAAGGAATCTGAAATTTATTTCATCATAAATCTAAATCTGACATGTACACCAAAATAATTCTCTCAACCTGTATTCAATGAAGCTTTTTTCCTGCTGTTTAAAACTGCAGCCTGTTGCATGGGAATACCAGACTTTTCAAGACTGAAGTGTCACATAGCATAAACAAGTCAAAGATAGTTGTCAAGGCCGTTTTTAGCATTCTCCATCTTCAAGAGAACCCCAACCCCTCTTGAGAAAAACAAAGTGAATGATGATTAGAGAGAAATTCACTGAAGATAAATTGTCATCAGGCCACCTGTACTGCTAATAAAAGCCACCTGCACTGCTATAAAAGCAATTTATGTGGCTTTTTAATATTTGCTACTTCACAAAATAATAAATGGGAAGAGAAAATAATCAACACATATTTCAGAGAAAAGGAGTGCTCCTTTTCTTATGGAATAGAGAGTTTCAAAAAAAACAAACCATAAAGCCCAAACTATTGTATGGGAGTTAAAGAGATTTCTACATCCTTAAATATATACCTCTGTAAGTAGCACCCCTATGCCCTCAAGTTGGATCAGACCTAGAGCAACTCTAAAAGTATTTCAAAAAAAGAGAGAGATTTAAGGAGTTGTTTTACCAGTTCCACTCCAGTCTTTCCCATGAGCTTCCATGGCAGAGTGAACATTCGAACCCTCTTCTCCAGAGTCCTGGTCCATCTGTCTATCCACTACTCCACATGGGAATCCACACTGGGGTTTAGACTAATCATCGTTTCCCAAACTGGAACCCCCAGATGTTCTTGGATTACAATTCCCAGAAGCTCCTATTAATCCAATTTTATTCAAACTTTTAGCCAATGGCCATTAGGACATTAAAATCTATGCACAGGACCAGAAACACGGCCCAGAAGCTCTGACCATCCTGATTAGGGTTTTGAGTGTTGTGGTTCAAGAACAAATGGGGCCCAAGATAAAAGCACTGCTCTTTGTCATTCTAATCAGGGGAGTTGACATGAGCTTCAACTGTAAGAATGCTGCAACTGGGACACAAAGGACCCAATGGGCTCCAGAGAAGATCTTGAGGATTTTGCCCTTCCTTCAACTCACAGGGGTTGGCAGGAAAACTGGCCAGCAGGCAGGCGGTTGCCTCTCCAACATCAAAGTTGGACATAGAGTAAATGAACTCAAGACAACTTTGGAAGATCTTCAATTTCCAGTGTTTGAACAAGAGCAAGAAAATTACTTGCCCCCTTTATTAGGAGGATCTGAAAAAAGGAGTAGGTGGACAAAGGACTGGGTTCCTATTAAGGGCCATTTAATTCTGGTTCTCAAAAACAAACTGCTAAGTTCTGAGTCTTTCAGTCCTCAGTATATGCTTTTTATATCAGATTCTGATTGGTGGACCTCAGGTCTCTATTAAAAATGAACCAGGTCCCTGTCCATTAACAATAATACTGTGGGTGATTCTGCAATGAGAAAAAAACAAACAAAAGGAAAATAAAAAATAAAGAAGAAAATGTGGCACCTTAAACATTGTTTGCTAAAGTTTAATGTGAGCTTTCATCTTATCAGACATAATGCTGAATACATGGCAAATATTTATACTGTACATGTATATATGGCCCCAAAACAAAGTTACTGTTTCCTGGCCATATGTTATTGACAGCACAGCATTTCATACCTAGTAATAACCTTTAGGACCCCTGTTGATAGCCAATTCCCCTCCCGGGAAGTATTGTTGTGCAAACAATGACAATGATTGGTGGCTAAACTAATCCTAGGCCAGTGTTGGCGAATCTATGGCACGGGTGCCAAAGATGGCGCTCGGAACCCTTTCTTTTGGCACCAGGCATCGCCCCTTCACAGCCACCTGTATTCAAGTTAAATTGCCGTATTGGCACTTTGAGAAAAATTAGTGGGTTTTGAATCGCAGTTTGGGCACTCGGTCTCTAAAAGTTTCGCCATCACTGTCCTAGGCTATAGATAACAAGCAGGATCAACATGTAATCACCAATTACAGCAGGTTGTTGTTGTTCAGTCGTTCAGTCGCATCCGACTCTTCATGACCCCATGGATTAGAGCTCACCAGACCTTCCTATCTTCCACTGCCTCCCAGAGTTTGGTCAAATCCATATTTGTTGAATCGATGACACCGTCCAACCATCTCATTCTCTGCCGTCCTCTCTTCCTTTTGCCTTCAATCTTTCCCAACATCAGGGACTTTTCCAAGGAGTCTTCTCTCCTCATGAGGTGGCCAAAGTACTGGAGCCTCAGCTTCACTATCTGTCCTTTCAGTGAACATTCGGGATTGATTTATTTCACGAATGATAGGTTTGATCTCCTTGCAGTCCAGGGGACTCTCAAGACTCTCCTCCAGCACCACAGCTCAAAAGCATTGATTCTGCGGCGACCAGCCTTCTTTATAGTCCAGCACTCACTTCCATACATCACTACTGGGAAAACCATAGCTTTGACTATCTAGACCTTAGTCGACAAAGTGATGTCTCTGCTCTTTAAGATGCTGCCTACATTTGCCATCGCTTACCTCCCAAGAAGCAGGCGTGTTTTAATTTCATTGCTGCAGTTGCCATCTGTAGTTATCAAGGAGCCGAAGAAAATAAACTCTGTCATTGCCTCCATGTCTTCCCCTTCTATTTGCCAGAAGGTGATGGGCCTGGTGGCCATGATCTTAGTTTTTTTGATGTTGAGCTTCAGCCCATTTTTTCACACTCCTCTTTTACTCTCATTAAGAGGTTATTTAATTCCTCCTCACTTTCTGCTATCAAGGTATCATCTGCATATTTGAGGTTGTTGATATTTCTCCCAGCAATCTTAATTCCGGCTTGTGTTCCAAACCTGCCTTTCACATGATGTACTCTGCATATAAGTTAAATAGGCAAGGTGACAGTATACAGCTTTGTTGTACTCCTTTTCCAATTTTAAACCAGTCAGTTGTTCCATATCCAGTTCTGACAGTTGCTGCTTGTCCCACATATAGATTTCTTAGGAGACAGATAAGGTGGTCAGGCACTCCCATTCCTTTAAGAACTTGCCACAGTTTGTTGTGGTCCACACAATCAAAGGCTTTGGCATAGTCAATGAAGCAGAAGTAGATGTTTTTCTGGAACTCTCTAGCTTTCTCCATAATCCAGCACATGTTGGCAATTTGATCTCTAGTTCCTCTGTCCCTTCAAATCCAGCTTGCACTTCTGGGAGTTCTTTGTCCACATACTGCTGCAGCCTCCTTGTAGAATTTTGAGCATAACCTTGCTAGTGTATGAAATGAGTGCAATTGTGTGATAGTTGGAGTATTCTTTGGTGTTGCCCTTCTTTGGGATTGGGATGTAGACTGATCTTTTCCAGTCCTCTGGCCACTGGTGAGTTTTCCGTATTTGCTGGCATATTGCGTGTAGCACTTTTACAGCATCCTTTTTTAAAGATTTTAAATAGTTCAATTGGAATGCCTTCACCTCCACTGGCCTTGTTGTTTGCAATGCTTTCTAAGGCCCACTTGACCTCACTTTCCAGGATGCCTGGCTCCACGTCAGCAACTATACTATCTTGGTTATCAGGGACATCCAGATCTTTCTGATATAATTCCTCTGTGTATTCTTGCCATCTCTTCTTGATGTCTTCTGCTTCTGTTAGGTCCCTACTATTTTTGTCCTTTATCATATCCATCTTTGCACGAAATGCCCCTTTAATATCTTCAGTTTTCTTGAATAGATCTCTGGTTTTCCTTTTCTATTGTTTTCCTCTTATTTCTTTGCACTGCTCATTCAAGAAGGCCATCCTGTCTCTCCTCGCTATTCTTTGGAAGTCTGCATTCAATTTTCTGTATCTTTCCCTTTCTTCCTTGAATTTTGCATCCCTTCTCTCCTCCGCTATTTGTAGGGCCTCGTTCGACAGCCACTTTGCTATTTTTCCTTTTCTTTTATTTGGATTGGTTCTCATTGCAGCCTCCTGTACAATGTTACAAGGCTCCATCCATAGTTTTTCAGGTACATAATTCTTCAGCAGGTACAACACAACATTTTACATTTGATGATGGCCTTAAAAAACCTTGTTTTATACTGAATCTATTGAGATGGGTTTTAAATATTGTATATGCATATACTATACTTTATCTCAGTTCTCTCTCTAGGCCCTAGAGAGTCTAGGGAGTCTTGTCCTATAATTTTCAGCTCCAGAACGGCAACTTTCAGATTTTCAAAAATTCTGGTATGAGGAAAAACCACATAGCTGGGCCTACTTATATGACTGGCTTTATCAACCATAACTTAAAGAGGGATGGGAAAAGAAGACAGAACTTCTGCATATTTAATGCTTATTTAAAAAGGGAATGTCAGTAGGTATCGTTTTTCATGAAAACTGGGTCTGTGAAAGTTTTCTGTCCAGTACATTCCAATCACAGGCTCACTAGCCATGGCATCTTCTGCATCTGCCCACCCCAAGGAGTAACAGTCCCAGCTGGTAATGTATTTCAGGGGAAAATCAAAGAAAATCAAAACAAGACAAGACAAGACACAAAACACGAGGCGCCTTAAACACTAACTTTCATATTTTAATGTAACGTTTCGTGGACTACACGTCCACTTCTTCAGACGTATAGCAGCAGAATGAGGTGTGCAATATAGTATGGGATGGGATATACATTGTTTTGTTGCTCTTTGATTTTTGCTTGAAATTCTAGAAAAGACTAACATGGCTACCCTCACTGAAGCTGGTAATGCATGAATTCTAGCCATGAATGAAAAACAAAAAGGGGTGTTAGTTCATTTGGTCATCATCAAGGGAAACAAATTTACACAAGATGAACACAGTGTGCAGTTCATTTGCTGCAACGTTATTATGGCAAGATAACTATCCATGTCACTTTATTATGTCTTCCACTGAAAGCTTAAGTTTTCTTAATAAGATAGCAAACTGCTGCCTATAAAAAGAATAAACAAACAGGAATTCCTGTGGAGGGCATTCTATATTATAAAATTCCAGACTGAATCTAAAAACAAACAACTGTGTGAAAGATATATTTCCTATGACCAAACATTCTAATGACAACTACCCAAGGATGTATTTTTCTCTACCATCAAGTGGAAGAAACACCCAACAACAACAAAACAAGCTGACACATGCATCTCTTGCAGTTTAATCAGAAGTCTGTGATGGCTTGTCCCCACAGGTCTTCAGGCCATACCAAAACCTATGGGGCATGCATTTAAATGGACGTTTTAATGATATTTCTATCCTAATAAAGCAATCATTCAGACTTCACCAGAAATAATGTGCTATCAAATGGCATGGAATCGATTCCTGTTAGCTAGCAGCCCACCAAAATATATAGCTGCAATTTTTAAAAGGGTGTTTTTTATTCTATTCATTTTATCTTATGTATCACCCACCCTCACAGCTCTCCTGCAACAAAAGGTAAGATTTTTGAAATTTAGCATTGATTCTAAAGTGACCTTGGTCTTTGTATTCCCAAATTATTTTATTTTTTAAAATGCAAATACAGTGGACCCTTGTATAACAAACAGTTTGTATAACATAAAATCTGTACAACATAAAATATTCCAGAGATAAGGGAAATTTGCTTAACATAATCACCTATGGGGCAAATCCATACAACATAAAAATGGGATTACTCCATTTTCAATGCATTCCTATGGGAAATTTGTATAAAGGAAAATTTGCTTAACATACAGTAATTTCATTTGGGACGAATTAATTCCTTTATACAAGGTACCACTGTACTGTAATTAGTTAGTTTCAGGCACCTCTTCACAATCTGCAGTAGCACAGATTGAACTGCTAGGTGGCAAACAAGTGCCAACCTGAAAAGCAGAAGGCTTTTCCTTCAAAGCTTGCAGCTGCTGTCAGGTGTGTGTTGTGTCATAGGTGGAGCTGGGCAAAACAGCTTACTTAAGCCTTCCTGTTCACCCCCCCCTTGATAAAATAACCCACATTCTAATCCTTCCTATTGCAACCAGTGAATCTTGCCTGTCTCCATTGGGTATATTTCTAGAGATGTTATTTAACTTGGGGGGGTGGGGGAGATAGAAATTCCATGCATGAAGAGAACAATTTCTAAATCACTTGAGAAACGTATAGCTGAATTTTGATTATGCGGGATTTTGAAAAGGTGTTGCCTCTCTTTAGAGCAGGGTCTGTACCTTTTTTTTGACTCCATACAGTTTCAATGAAACCTGCCTATAGTGACCCTGTGGCTGGCATCGTTTTGTTTTTGTTTTTCATTTCCCCCCAGGAGTCCCTTCTACACTGAGTCTCCCAGAAGAGCCAGCAAACCCCAAGGTGCCACCAGAAAAGGGGAATACTGATCCACATAGGGCCTTTTTACACGACCCCTAAGATCCGCTGGCCACTTAAATTCGGACCAGAGATCTTAGGGGTTCCTGGCTCTTCCTCTGTCCCCACCCCCCTCCGCACTTCCTGGTTGCTGGCTGCGTGAGGGAGGGAGAAAAAAGAAAGAAAAGAATGCAGGTTTACCTCCGTTTTGTTCCCAGCAGCATTCAGATCTCTTAAAGGGGCGGGGCGCAAAAAAAAGAACAAACAGAAGCCAGGAGAGCCCCGCACTCACTATCCTTACACCGGATCAAATATTTGTCTCATCCAAAAAGCAGGTACCTGAAACCTGCGCTGGGACGCGCTAAGTGGGCGGGGTCGCACTTAATTTCCTGTTAACTCCGGAGCTGGTGGGTAAACATTTTTAATCTCCGGAGCTGGGAGCCATTTGCCCCGGAGTTTAGGGGTCGTGTATAAACACCCTTAGTTCTCTCAGCCTAGCAAAGAGGCACAGTCACTTCTGTAGAGAAGGATTCAAAATGTATCAGCAGTTGATAACCTGACTATTGTTGACTGGGCTTGTCCAGTTCTGAATGTCGTTCTTTATTCAGTGTTCTTCATTCACTGTTTGTTTCATTCATCATTTTAGCCTTTCTGTGTTGGCAAACAGATCATATTTCATGCCAAAGGTAAGCAGCTGTTTTCAAGAACATCACATCACATTAACAATGACAGCAATCTAATAATCGGTAATATACATGTTCACCCAAAAGAACAGCCTGTTGGATTCACTGGCAGTTACTCAAAAGGAGAAGACGCAAAACTGAAATGGGCAGAATTCAAGATGTGTGTGTGTTGTGTTGTTGCAGTCGCAACTGACTCTTCGTGACCCCATGTCCATGGAGTTTTCGTGGGAGGAATACTGGAGTGACGCAGCAGATAAAACTGTGCTCATGACCTGGGGTTCAATCCCAGGTAGCCGGCTCATGGTTGACTCAGCCTTCCATCCTTCCCAGGTCAGTAAAATGAGAATCCAGCTTGCTGGGGGGGGGGGCAATGTGTAGCCTGCATAATGTCATTAAAACTGTAAACCACCCAGAGATTACTTGAAGTGGTATGGGTGGCAGTATATAAGATGAGCACTTTGCTTTTGCTTTCAGCCAGTTCCTACTCCAGGTGCCTACAGCACCTGGTATCCTCTCGTGGTCTCTCATCCAAGTCCTAACCAGGGCTGACCCTGCTTAGCTTCCGAAATTAGATGAGATAGGATGTGCTCAGGGGGGCATCTAGGCAGCAGAATTCAAGATAAAACTGGCCAATGTGAAATCCGTTTGCATGCTCCGAGTCTCTACAGGACCCACCTGAAAGCCATGCAGATTCATAACATTGCGACAGAAGCATTTGCTTCTCTCAGGAATAAGGAAATGCAGATCTGGGAGTCCAAAGGAGATTAACCTTCCCTAAAGGTCTTACAAAGCGTTACAACCTTCTGCGGAAGAGCCCTTTTGATGCTGGAAAGGAAGCTGCCGCAGGGCAGGGAGACTTTCCAACAAGTGGCAGTTCCTACCTACGTCCCCCCGTTAACAATCTTCTTCCTTGCTAGGAAAAACTACACTGGATGGACAAGTTGCAGGAGAGCTAAAGAGAGAGCGAGGCGGGGAAAAGACGAGCACTCCTCCTGCTAGGTCACTTCTCCCTCCTTTGCAAAAACAGGTTACGGGCGCCACCTTTAAAGCAAGTACCAAAGGTCCCAAAACCGGTGCCAGCCACAGGGTCACTATAGGCAGGTTTCATTGAAACTATATGGAGTCAAAAAAAAAAAAAGGTAGAGACCCATTGCTATTTTTACAGTTGTGTTTTGTGATGGCCAAACGGCTCAGCTCCTTTCTCCCTCCTTGTAAACCACTGGTCCCAAATGGAATCGGGCTTTAAGGAGAGATCTCGTCCGGCATTCCCTGTTTGCCCACGGGTCCAAACTTAAGGATCCTGTTGGGCACACGATCACAACCCCGCGAAGTCTTTGGCTCAACTTCGACTCCAAGCATCTTCAACAGCTGCCCTCCGGGTCTCCCTTCCTCGGAGAAATCACTGCGCCCTTTTTAAACCCTTTGTACCAACTCACCCACCCACCCCCGTCCTACTAATCTCGCCTTCTCCATGCCCTCCGGCTCGGTCTCCTTTCTTCCTACCTGCCCGCGGCGCCTGCGTTTAAGAGGAGAAAGAAGAAGAGCCGCAGCAGCAGCAAAAAAAAAAAAAAAAGCGTTGCGGAAGAACCGAACCTGAACGGCTCAGAAGCTCGAGGTCAAGGCAGCCCAGAACTTTTAAGCCTGGGGCGCTAGGACCCAGGGGGAGGCGGCGGCGGCGGCGAAAGAGAAAGCCCAGCCGCACGCCCCCAACACGACAGCCTTTGCAACGGCTACTTCCGAGAACGCGCCTTCCGACCTCAAAACCGCCGCCTCTCATTGGAAGAGCGAGGGATTGTGATGTCACTCATTCCAACCGGGAAGGAGGCGGGCCCCTGTGGCTGCGGACTCCCCCCCCCCCGCGAGGAGGGCGTTTCCCGCTCTCTTTGCCGCTTTTCGAAACGAGGCCACGGTGAAAGAGCCAGGAATCGGTGGCCCTGTGGAGCTGATAGAAACGTGCACCTAGGTCTCTGGCCCGATATACAGTATATCCGGATGCAAGAATGGGCACCAGCTTTACAAGCCACTAATACATTTTTTTAAAAAAATCATGCAATATGTGAGCTCTCCTGGGTAAATCCCACATTTTTAAAGCAAGTACCAAAGGTCCAAACATGGCAAGATGGTATGTCCCAGGAGGTTAATCTTAGATATAAAATTCTTGGCAAGATGAATTTCACAAGGCAGGGTCTTAGATGGAGCAGAAAGCAGCAATGTTGTTTAAAAGCCTTGTTAGTGTTTCTATAAGTCTGTTCGGAGCTGTCTAGATGCCCTGAGCACATCTAATCTCTCCTGATTTTGGAAGCTAAGCAGGGTTGGCCCTGGTTGGTGCTTGGATGGGAAACTACCAGGGAATACCAGGTGCTGTAGGCGCCTGGAGTAGGAACTGGCAAACCACTAGTATTCCTGCCAAGAAAACTCCATGGACATGGAGTCACAAAGAGTCAGTCACAGCTGTAACAACGCAACACACAAGTCTGTTCAGAATTGACAGGATGTAAAGGGGGACAGCACAGAATGACAATGTCATCAATGCAACCAACATGGATTTGACCAATCTCCAGGAGGCAGTGGAAAACAGGAGGGCCTAGTGTGCTCTGGTCCGTGGGGTCACAAAGAGTTGAACATGACTGAACATTTTTTGTAACTCTTGTAGCAAGTAAAATTGCTGTCTATAATTTCCAATACATGTGATGAAATGGATTTTGATCCATAGAGTTGGAAGAGACCTCAAGGACCTGTATACAATAAAACCCCTTCCCATGCAGAAATCCCCATCAAAGTACCACCAACAGATGGCCATCCAGCCTCTGCTTAAAAACCTCCAAAGAAGGAGACCCCACCACCCTCCGTGGCAGCATACTCCACTGCCGAACAGCTCTAACCGCCAGGAAGGTCTTCCTAATGTTCCAATGGAATCTCTTTTCCTCTAGATTGAAGCCATTGTCCTGAGTCCTAGTCTCTGAAGACATGGAAAACAAGCCAGCCACCTCTTCATTATGACATCCTTTCAATTATTTAAACATGGCTATCATATCCCCTCCCAAACTTCTTTTTGTAAGACTAAACATTCCCCGATCTCTAAACCATTCCTCGTAAGACATGTGTTCCAGACTTTTTACCATCCTGGTCGCCCTCCTCTGAACCCGTTTGAGGTTGTTAACATCCTTTTTAAATTGAGGAGCACAGAACTGGACACAGTACTCCAGGTGGGGTCTGATCAGAGCAGAATAGAGTGGTACTATCACCTCCCTTGCTCAAGAAACTATGCTTCTGTTGATGCAACCAAGAATTGTACTGGCTTTCCTGACCACCGCATCACACTGCTGACTCGTGTTCAATTTGTGGTCCACCAAAACTCCCAGATCCCTTTCACAGGTACTATTCTCTAGCCAAGTGTCCCCCATCCTATATCTATGCAATTCATTTTTTTCTGCCTAGATGCAGGACCCGTACATTTCTCTCTGTTGAAACTCATTCTATTTGCCTTGGCCCAGGACTCTTAATCTGTCAAGGTCATTTTGGATTTTTGTCCTATCCTCTAGGGGGAATTAGCTACCCCTCCTCATTTGGTATCATCTACAAATTTAATCAGTCTCTCTGTTCCTTCATCCAATTCATTAATAAAGATGTTGAATAGCACTGGATCCTGGTCATCCCTCTCCATGCTGAGGAGAATCAATTTACGATCACCCTTTACATACGATCAGTCAACCAAACACAAATCCACCTAACAGTAGCATCTATACCACATTCTACTAACTTCTTTGCAAGTATGTCATGGGGAACCTTATTGAAGGTCTTACTGAAATCAAGATAAACAACATCCATAGCATTCCCCTCATCCACCAGGACTGTAACTCTGTCAAAGAAAGAGATCAAATTAGTCTGGCATGACTTGTTTTTGAGAAACCCGTGTGTTGACTTCTAGTAATACAGCGTTGCTTGTTAAATAATTACAGACTGTCTGCTTAATCATCTGTTCTAGACTCTTTCCAGGAATAGATGTCAAGTTGACTGAGCTGTAATTATTTGGGTCCTCTTTTTTCCCCTTTTTGAAGATGGGGACAACATTTGCCTTCCTCCAATCTATGGAGACTTCCCCTGTTCTCCAGGAATTCTCGAATATAATTGCCAATTGTTCTGAAATTACTTCTGGCCACGGAGACTTAAATTCATTTAGGGTTTTGAGGTGTTCCTGTACTACCTTCCTACCTATTCTATGTTGCAATTTCCACCCTACCTCATTTACTTTCCAACCCGACTGAGCTTTTTTTTTCCTTTCCAGAGAAAACGGAGGGAAAGAAGGTGTTTAGTAGTTCTGCCTTTTCCCTGTCTCCTATTAGTAACTGGCTATCATCACCATGCAAATCCCCTATCATTTCCTTATTTTTCCTTTTGCTCTGGACAAAACTTTCTACTATCTTTAATTTCTCTGGAAAGTCTTAAGTTCATTCTGTGCTTTAGCTTTTCTTACCATCCCTCTGCATATACTGGCTATTTGCTTATATTCCTCTTTGGTGCCTTCCCCATTTTTCCATTTCCTGTACATGATTTTTTAATATTTAGCTGACTTGAAAGTTCTTTAGTCAATCATTGTGGTTTCCTTAGACATCTCCCATTTTTCTTCTTGTTGGAACAGTTTTAGATTGTGCCTTTAATATCTCACTTTTAAGGAATTCCTATCCATCTTGGACTCCCTTCTCTTTCAGTGCCCTGGTCAATGGAATTACAGATCATTCCCTAAGTTCTTAAAGTCCAGGATGCTTGTCTGGCTATACTTAGCTTCCCCTTCCCACTGTATAGCAAATACCAAAACAGCATGGTCACTTCTACCTAAAGATCCCACCACTTTGACCCTATTTACACGGTCCTCCCTATTGGTTAAGATCAGATCTAAAATAGCTGTTCCTCTTGTTGCCTCCTCTACTTTTTGGACAATGAAATTGTCTGCAAGGTCATTAAGGAATTTATTGGAGTTAGACTGCCAACATAGATTGGGATAGTTAAAATATCCCATTAGCACTACTGTACATCCCTCCCTCTTGACTGTGTGGCCATCTGCTCATAGAAGGCATCATCCAATTCCTCTGGCTGGTTTGGGGGTGGGGTCTATAATATAGACCTCCCATTATTCTCCCCCTAAATTCTCACCCAAATACTCTCACCTTGACTTCCCAGTTGTGTATCCTGGATATCTTCAGCAGCATAAACATCTTTAATATATAAGGCTCCTCCTCTTCCTTTTTTACTAGGCCTGTTCCTCTGAAACAGGTTATATCCTCCAATAACTATATTCTAATCGTGTCTCATCCCACCAGGTTTCAGTAATGCCAATTATATATTTATTTTGCTGTATTAGGAGTTCCAGCTCCTCCTGTTTGTTTCCCATTCTCTGTGCATTGGTGGAGAGACATTTAAGGCTGTGTGTCCTTCTTACAAGCCCTTTGCTTAACCTATTTTTCCTCGCAATGTTGGACTGTAATACTCCTTCTCCTGTTCCTACTGCATCATTTGGGCTATTCCCCAGCACCCCTTCTGGATTCCTGCCCTTAAGAAGATTTTCTCCCTCCCCCTGAGAACTCAGTTTAAAACTCTCCTTATCAAATTTTCAATCCTCTTGGCAAAAATATTCCTACCTTTAAGTGGTGAGGTGACCCCATCCTTGCCCAATAGCCCATCCTCATAAAATATCAAACCATGATCCAAGAAGCCAAATTGTTCCTGCCGGCACCATCTGCGTAGCCAGTTGTTCACTGCAACTTTGAAAGTAGCATCCATAATCTACATGGCACAAGTAGTTTAATTGCTGGAGCAAGCTTCTTGGTTTGAAATGTTCACAAGGGAATTTTATTTTCCTTTTATTCTGCTTTATAGTACTGCTATGTTTCCACTGCAAAACCACATGCATACCAAGTTGTTGAACACCGGGAACTTAATTTTAAATACTTACACAGAACAAGTGTGCAGAATTTAGATTGGTCAGCTCCAAACATGCTTAAACCATTGTATCTCCTGACACGTTATCTTGAAAAATCTGTACACATATCACTCAAGTCACATGATAAAGAAATTAGAAAAATATACTTGGCATAATGGGACTTATTGATAATTTCCAAGTTCAATTAGTGTTCTGTAAGATAACTAGGTAGCTGTAATTTCCTTCAGCAGGAGGCACGGAATCTGTTACAAGAAACACCAATTGACTGGGCATACTTCAAGTTGTGTACAGGAGCACGCAGTTTCCCCCTGCCCCACTTTTTTCTTGCATTACTGAAGATACCCTGCATAACTGACTGGAGCACCAGCTACAGCCACAAACACTGACATTCAACATCACTCAAGAGGAACTGCAGAGGTGCTTCTGGTCAGTTGAAAGGCAGATCAAAGAATATGGCTGCAGCTTGTATTGGATGAGATTACACTCCTTCTATAAAAACAAGACCAAGGTTATGTTATTCGGGGGCCCTTCTTCCGGATGCGGAGGCCCTCTCCCCAGCCTGGAGGGTGTTTCTCTCAGGCTGGCGGACAGTGTCCAGAATCTGGGCATGGTCCTGGACTTGGCTCTTACCACGGAGGCCCAGGTGGCTGCCGTCTCCAGGACTGCCTTTTTCCACCTTCGGCAGATTGTCCAGATCCAGCCATATCTGGATGAGGACTCTCTGAGAACCGTAGTGCAAGCGCTGGTGATCTCTAGGTTAGACTACTCTAACGCTCTCTACGTGGGGTTGCCCCTGACTCTTATTCGGCGACTCCAGCGGTTTCAAAATGCAGCGGCCGGACTGGTGGTGGGTGTGCGTCGATATGACCACATCACCCCAGTGCTGGCCCGCCTGCATTGGCTACCCGTTGCATTCCGAATAAGATTCAAGGTCTTAGTTTTAATTTATAAAACCCTCCACGGCTTGGGACCTGATTACCTGGCAGAGCAAATCTCCCAAAGATCAACTGAGGCTCGACCCACTAGAATGTCGCGGGCGCTCTCACTTCGGGTGGCCACGCCCAGAGAGGCTCAGAAGACCATAACACGCAACCGAGCCTTCTCTGTGGCGGGCCCCGTGCTTTGGAACCGTCTCCCGAGTGAGTTGCACCTTGCACAGTCCCTGCCAGCCTTCAAAAAAGCCCTTAAGACCTGGCTTTTTGTGAGGCATTTGGCGATAGTTAATTTTTTTCCTTTTCTGTTCTTTACCCCGCCATCATGCTAGCCTATATTATTATTATTTTGTTATTATATTATTATTATTTTTGTTTTGTTTATTTATTTCATTACACATGTCTTTTATTGTTACTTGCTCTGTTTCTTTTATGCTTATTACTTGTTGTAAACCACCCGGAGTTCTTCCGAAGACAGGCGGTATATAAATATCGAAATAAGTAAATAAAATAAATAAATCAGTGTACAGCTTGGGGTTGCTCCTGGGTTCATCCCTGAGCCTGGATGCCCTGGTCTCAGCAGTGGCCAGGAGTGCATTTACACAATTAAAATAGTGAGCTACCTATGTGTTTCTTGAATGATCTGATCTGACACACAACCTGCTTCTTCCTGGTTGGACTACTGCAACACACTCTATGTTGGGCTGCCAATGGAAAGTGTGAGGAAACCAGTGGATCCAAAATGTATCCAGTGGATCCAAAATGCTGACTAGGGCTGGTTACGGGGAATCACATAACATCCCTTGTTACAGCAGCTCCACTGGATACCAATCAGTTTCCAGATACAATGCCTATAAACTACCTATAAAGCCCTAAATGGTCTGGATCCAAACCACCTCAAAGATTGTATCTCCCACTGTGAGTTGGCTTGGGTATTAAGATCATCAGGAGAGCCCTTTCTCTTGGTCACAGATGTGTCTGAGGGGAACCAGGAGAAAGCTTGCTCTGTTGCTGCTCCCAGATTTTGGAACTCTCTCCCACAGGAGGCCAGACTGGCTCCTTTGCTGTCCTTTTCCAAGCAGGCAAAGACCTTTCTCTTTGGGCAGGCCTTCCCTCAGTTACTAGCTACCTGTGTGTGATTTTTAGATGGATTGCTATGCACTACTGTTTTGACTGGGTTTATACTTTTTTGTGTTTTCCATTTCTCAGAGTGGCATTTGATTTTTCTCTCTTTTAATATTCATATGGTTATTGTTCTTGTCTTTAACATTGTATATTAATGATGTAAGCTGCCTCTTTATACTCATTGTTCTTAGCTTTAAATATTATATTTCAAAGTTGTAAGCTGCCTTGGGTCCTTTTTGAGAAGAAAGGCAGGCCAAAATATTTTACATAAATAAATAAATATTTATAGACTACAATAAAGCTTTGGCTGTGTAGATAATAAGAAATGATGGGCTGTTCTGGAATAAATGTACAGTATGTGTCTCAGTGTTTGATTGTCCTTATCTGTAACCTGTATTGTCAAAAATAATCTACCATTTAGAATAGAATATGGAGAGACAGAATGGTTTCCTAAGTATAGGCAAAGGTGTCAGACAAGGGTACATTTTATCTATCTTTTCAGTTTGTACACAAAACATATGGGAAGCTGGACTACATTCAGAGAAAAGAGGAGTGAACATTTATGGAAGAAGTCTGTGAAGATTCTCAGCCATCCAGGTGAGTTTATCTGGAAAAGTTGAGTCATGGCAATTAGACTTCTACTCATCCAAGCAGCTTCGTCTGTCTGAGGAACATTAGTGGCAAGTCCTCCAATTTATAGTTCACCTTGATTTCACATCACCCTGGTCTGAATAGGTTCATACCTATTTAGGCCATTGTTCACCTAACAAGCCTATTCAGGCCACTATCCAACTTGTGAGCCTATTCAGACCTGGGGGTTGGAGGACTCACCATTAACTTTCCTCAGAATGACTAAGCTGCTTGGATGCATAGCTAAATGTTTTGATCTGTCAAGAAAAGTCCAGTTGCTATGACTCAACTTCCAGATGGATGGAAGAAACAGCAATAATTTTAAAATACAGAGATGAAGCTATATTACTTACAAAAAGCAACAATAACTTGAAGTAACAATGAAAGAAGAAAGCGTCAAAACAGTAATGCAACTGAACATTAAGAAGACAAAAATAATGACTAAAGAAAGACACAACTTTAATGTTAACAATTGTTAGAGATTCTTTATACCTTGGTTCAACCATCAATGGAGATTGCAGCCAATAAATCAGAAGGACAGTAATGAAAGTATTAGAAAAGATTATCAAGTGTTAGGATGTATCACTGGAGATAAAGGCCAAGATAATCTATCTACACTGGTGTGTCCCCTATCACAATGTATGGGTGTGAAAGCTGGACAGTAAAGAAGACTGACAGGAGAAACAGTTGATTCATTTGAAATATGGTGCTATAGGTGAGCTTGTCAAAAACCTTGGACTGACTGAAAGATTAAGCAGGTCCTAAATCAAGACTGAACTATCTGTGAAGCCAACAATGATAAAAGTTACGTTTCCCTACTTTGGGAACATCATGAGAAGGCAAGATCATGAGAAAACACATCCCTGTACAATAATGCTGGAAAAATGCTTGACGCATATGTCAGTTCTGAAACACTTATACTGGTTGTCAGTTGCTGCCCGGGCCCAATTCAAAGTGCTCTTGCTTATATATAAAGCCCTAAACAGCTTAGGACCTGGTTACCTAAAGGACTCCCTTCTTCCATACGAGCCTGCCTGTACACTAAGATCAGGCCAGGAGGCTCTGCTGAAGCTGCCATCCCTTAAAGAAGTGAGGGGGATAACATTGCAAAAACAGGGCCTTCATGGCCATTGCCCCCCAACTTTGGAATGCCCTCCCAACAGAGGTCGGACTGGCGCTGACGCTTTTAGTCTTTCGGCGCCAGGCAAAGACCTTCCTGGTTAACCAGTATTTTAATTAATGTTATTTTAGCTGGGCGCATGAGTAGCAGGGTTTTATTATTTGTATATTGATTGTTTTTAACTGTTATTATGATGGTTTTAACATGTTTTATTGTTTTAATATATTGTAAGCTGCCCAGAGACCACTTGGTAATGGTGCAGCTAAAAAATTATGTAAATAAATAAATAAATAAATAAAGTGTAAAGGAAGCAGACAAAAAGGAAGGTCAAATATGGGACAGACTAACTTCCTAAAGAAACCCACAGGGTTGAATTGACAAGAACTGAACAGGGCTGTAGAGGACTGTAGAGATTGCTTATTCATTGAGTTAAGTTGGAATCAAATTGAAGGCATGTAACAATGACAAAAAAAATCACCCAAACAGAAAAGCAGAAAAGGAGGTCCCATTATAGCTGCTCTTGATAATCTACATTTCAATTTCAGCAGGGAGACCATTTGTTTTCATTATTCAAAGCTCAACCTTGTTTTTCTGTCTTTCAAATTTAATTGCCAGGGGTCAGCCCTACAGCAGGTGAAGCTGTGTTAAGAGATTATCCAAGCATATGCAGAATACAGAAACCTTGTTTCTAAACAGCTCTAGTCTAGCTGCATGCATTTGGTTTCAAGGACTGAGCTTCCAGGTTGCACTTCACCATGGCAGCATTGCTGTTGCTATACGCCTCGAGTAAGACCCAACTTGTAGTGCTCCTAGCAGGGCTTTTCGGGTGGGATATTTCAAGAGTGGTTTCATCCATTCCACAACCCCAGTGAGTTTTCCTGGCTGAGTGGGGATTCTCCTGAATCCACTAGGTATCTTGCACCAGCATTACTGCTCTTTTAAGAAATGTATTTTTTAATTTTTTGTAAATTTTAATTTAAAAATAAAATTGACAAACAATAATTAACAAACAATAATTGTGCACCCCACCCCCTGGGACTGACCAAGTTCTTCCTTTAGCTTCTTTTTCTTCTCTTCTTCCTTTTCTCCAGAACTGTGTTGGATTATAAATCGGTTCTTTCCCTTTCCCTCTTAATAATACATAGTCAATAAATTTTTCCCATATATCGTAGAAAATGTCCTTCTTCATTTCCCCTCTCAATACTTGTAAACTACAAGACAATTTATCATTCAAAGCTATATTCCATTCTTCATTGTACCAGTATTCTATCCTATTTCCAATTTCTTGCTATAATCAACCTTGCAGCTGTCATAAGATTTACAATTAGTTCTTTAGTGTTTACATCATATTCCTTATTAATAAATAATGAAACAATGCCACTTCGGGATAACATTCAATGTCTACTTGAAGTATTTATTTCTTTTAGCTCTCAAAAATCAGAAATATGTTTATTTTTATTTGACTATAGCAACCTTATGGATGAGTGAATGTCAAAATGCCCCTGCTTAGCTCCTGTAAACTCAAGGCTATGATTTCCTTTATAGAGTCAATCCATATCATATTTGATCTTCCACTTTCCCCACTGTCCTCAACTTTTCTTACCATTCTTGTCCTAACAAGGCTCAGTTTTATGATGTACCCAAAATGCATATCATGAGAAGCCTCAGTTTCATCATCTTTTTGCACACAAAATTTCAGCCTTGATTCTTATCAAGAACTCACCTGTCTGTCTTTCTGGAGGTTCAAAGACAGATTACAGGAGTACTTTTTTCCTGAAAATCCACTAACTCTAGCTACTCCAGAGATTACAACTAATTCTAAAGAGACCAAAGTGGGGTATGAGTGGGGGGCAGGTACTAAAAATCTTCCTTAATAATTAGAAAGTTCTCTGACCTGAATTTGAAAGTTTTGGCTCTATAACACATACACCACAATGTTGTGGGTTTGGGGAACACACATAGCGGTTCAAATCCTGTTCACAGCCCTGTATATGCAATTATGGCATCAGGAGCAGATTGCAATTTCAGGGTGCATAGGACTTTCTTGCAGTGTGAAAAAGTCACATGCACCCTGAAATCTCATCTAATCAGCAACTATTTGTCTTTAATCAGCAGGAATTTGGTGCCACTGCTATCTTCCCCCAAGTGTACGCAGGAGGAGCTATTCACTTTTCAAAATTAAATTATTGACTGAGCATCTGCTATTCATGTAAAGGTCTTTTAACATGTCACTGCAAATTTGAATTTGTGTCTTTTCTAATATTTTTCAGAAGAACGCTTGGTGCCATCAAACTGTTTCCCATTTACACCAGGCATTTCAGGACATTTATTCTTGTCTCTGCCAACAAGTTTCCATGGTCAAGCGCTGATGGGCCCCTGGGCTGACAATGCTATCCATTGCGCCACAGTGGATCTCCAAGACAGGACATAAAAGCTTAGCCCAATCCACCAATTGCACACAGCAAACTATCTGTGAGATCTGAGATGTCATGCAGAACTGGTAAGAGGCATCCACACAGCTGTGGTACTTGACCCTACAACAGTGATGGCGAACCTTCTAGAGACCCGAGTGCCCAAACTGCAATTCAAAACCCACTAATTTTTTTTCAAAGTGCCAATACAGTAATTTAACCTGTATCCAGGTAGCTATGAAGGGGCGATGTCGGGTGCCCACAGAAAGGGCTCCGAGTGCCACCTTTGGCACCCGTGCCATAGGTTTGCCATCACTGCCCTACAACTTTTGAAGTAGGTATGAAAAGGATGTTATTTACTGGCTACTATCTCGCCACTCCTTCAAGAACCTCTGAACAGAGGCTTGGCCTCACAAACGGGAACAGGTAGCCAGTTAAACTGAGAGGGAATCAGACATTCAGGAGACCGTTTAAAAAAAAACTTGAAGAGGCCAGGAGAAACCAGCCAAGATATATGGAAAAGAGGAGTCCTAGTGCAACTACAGTGGACCCTCTTATAACAATCGGTTTGTATAACATAAAATCTGTACAACATAAAGAATTCCGGAGATAGGGGAAATCTGCTTTACAGAATCGCCTATGGGGCGAATCAGTACAACATAAAAATGGTTGTGATTAGGGATTACAGTACTCCGTTTTCAATGCATTCCTATGGGAAATGTGTATAAAGGAAAATTTGCTGAACAGAATTTCATTTGGAGCGAATTAATTCCTTTACACAAGGTACCAATGTACTTCAGGGGTCCTTCCTTTAAAATCACTTCTACAGACGCCTTGGGACGGACTCCTCCGAGAAAGCAGACGAGCATAAAATGAGAAATTTTGGACTGGGGGTGGGGGTGGCATGGCTTTCACACCGACGTAGCCCAACCCCCAACCCCCGGTTGTGAAAAGCGCGCGCAAGCATCGAAGACCCCGAGATATAAGGGAACGGGCGGGCCAAGGGTCCCCCAGACATTTGCCAGGGCCCTGCAAAGGAGGACTCTTCCCCGCGGCTCCCTCTCCCCTCCGCATGGGCTGCGCATCCACTCCGCTTTCCCTTCTAACGGCCTACGACGGGCCCTCCAAAAGGAGAGGAGGAGGAGGCGGCGGAGGCGGAGCGAACCATTGTGCTTGGAAGAGGAGGATCCCAGGCCGTAAGTGTCCCGGGCAAGGGGGGGGGTAGGCCGTCGCCTCTCGGGTAGGGGCTCCCCGGCGTCCGAGCGAACCAGAGCTCTGAGAGAGAGAGAGAGAGAGAGAGAGAGCCACGGGAAGGCTCCCGCCTCTTGTGTGAAACGCACTTCTTGCCCCTCGACTTCCCCCCCACGCCCCCCCCACCCACCCACCGACCCACCGCTTCTTACCCCCCCCCTTTTTTTTTCCCTAGGAGCCACTTGGTGCGCGCCGCCCTCGGAGCCAGGCAAGCCCAACCAGCGAGCCTTCCGCTTTTTTTTTTTTTTTTTTTTTTTTAACTGAGGTAGCTGGCGCGAGGCGGGCGGCCTTGCGGGGTCCGTTGGGGTATGTGTGTGTGTGTGTACACGCGCGCGCGCGCGCGGGCGCTCGTGAGGGAATTGCGGAGGGGTGCGCGAGAGGCGGAGTGAGGGGGGGGAAGGAGGACTGGAGTGTTGGCGGCGCGAGGCGGCGGCGGCGGCGTTCGGGGAGCGGGTGCGAGTGCGCGCGCGGGAGGGCAAGTAAGCGCCGGGGAGAGCGGGGCGGCGGCGGCTGTCTTTTTTTTTTAAAGGGGGGGGAAGAGAGGCGGCTTCCCCTCCTGGAGAGAGGGCGGAGAAGGATGGGGAGAGGGGGGCGGCGGCGGCGGCAGCAGTTGTTTTCCCGCCAAAAAAAAAAAACGGGAGATGGGAAGGGGTTGATGGCGAGGGAGCCGCCTCGGCCTGGCGGGTAGGGTGGGGGTGGGTGGGTGAGGGGGGGGCGCATGAAAGGAAGCCGTGCAGACGTTTCTTCCCCCTGGGGTGTGGATTTCACCTCAGGCCGTCCCCTCGGCCTGTTGTTGCTTCTCTCCCCTTCCACGCACGCCCACCGCCATCCTCCTCCGCCTCCCCCCTCTCTCTCTCTCTTTCCCTCCTCCTGCCCGCTTCCTTTCCCCCGAACCAATCATCGCTGCGGCCTTATTTTTTTTTTTTTGTTTTGTTTTGTTTAAAGGGAAGCGGCCCGTTTTTAAGGCGACGCGGGTGGGACAGGCAAGAAGCGGCCCGGGGCCCCGAAGCAGCAACCGCCGCCGCCGCAACAGCAGCAGCAACATGAGCCGCGATTTCAAACCGGGGGACCTGATCTTCGCCAAGATGAAAGGCTATCCCCATTGGCCAGCCCGGGTAAGAAGAAGAAGAAGAAGAAGAAGAAGGCGCCGCCACGGCCTCCTCCTCCTCCTTCCTCCTCCTTCCTCCTCCTCCTTCCTCCTGCCCAGCTGCTGCTCCTCGGTCGCCTCCTCTCTTGTTTTGCTCGCCTCCTTCCTCCCCGCCCTCAATCTCCATCCCTCCTGAAGCGCCCCTCAGGGGTGGTGGGCCCACCTGGACCAGCCCTCCAGGCCCCCCCCCCGCCCTCGCTCGCCTTCTATTACCCCCCCCAGTTGTCCCCCCCCCAAAAAAAAATCCCACTCGAAGCTATTTGTGTCCTGCCTCTTGTGGTTTTGTTTCCCCCCCTTTCGTCCCGGGGGGGGGGCTGCCTTGGCCAGAGGCAGGTGCCTTGTGTGTGTGTCCCTGGAAGTGACATTGCAGATGCAACACCTTTTCCCTTTTAGGTTTTTCCCATGAATTCTGCTGCTGTTGATTCGCACAAGGCAGACGGCCGGGCCCCCTTTGCAGTGAACGCAGTTTTTAGCCAAAAAAGAAAGAAAAAAAAGCTTTGCATTTTTTTTTAATTCTAAAAACATTACCTAAATGGGCTGGACTGCTCAGGGCAAACTTGCTTCTGAAGTATTTTTGGATATTGTAGTTTAATGAAGACCCGTTTGGCCAGTGTTTTTTCTTGAGGCAGTTGAAAACATTTCCTTTCACTTTGTTGTTAAATGTTAGAAAGGAGAAAACAATGAGCACCAGAAGAGGGTTGTTTTTGCTGTGTACATCTATATAACTCTAACTTGCATGATCTAAAAAGAAATTCAGATTGAGCACTTCAGAAAATAAAGAATGATATTGGAGTACCAGGCCCCATGATTTGAACTAATGGGACTTGACTTGGATCTTGCATCTCTTGTAGACTGAGTCATAAAGCAAGGCCCTTATTTTCCCCTAGTGGTACCAAATCTGTACAGTAGTTGGGCTTAGCTGTTAGGATTTCAGGACTTGGGTATCCCTTGTTCACTTAACTGTGTTACTCGCATCCCTCTTGTTACATGCTGTGACTTCATATCGTGGTCCTGATAGGATTTCCAAGGTATTTGATATATTTAAGGAGTGATTTAACCACAGCTTCCTCACCCTTGTGCATTTCTATGGCTGAGTTGGGATTTGAACACAAGTATAGTATCCTGATTGCTAGTCCCACACTTTTTCCATTTCACCACAGATTAGATTTAACTCATGGTTTTCTACATAATATATACAACCAGATGAAGTCCCATCTAAACATTTTGTGGGAGTGTTAACTTAGTTCCATCAATTTTTTTAGTTCCATCAATTTTTTTTCAGAGCTGCTGCAGCAAAATGATTTTATGCAAGTATTTAGCAATATCAACATTAGTCTTCATTTCTATAACACTGAAGTATTTGGATAGGAGGTGCAGCAAATGAGCACTGTAATCATGACATTAGCTTCATATTCCCTTCCTAGTCTTCTAAATTTCTTCTCATCTTTGATACATTTGCAGCATTATCGGTGATCAAATTCTATAATAGACATTTGAATTTTTGCTAACATAGCTTTTTTTAAAATACTTTTTATTAAACATAAAAAAGACAAAATAACAATGATAAACAATTATATAAAAAAACAGTAATAGACAATCATGAACAATACAAAGTGCCCCCAACCCCCAAGAAACCGTCCAGTATTCTTGCATTTTCTCTTTCTTCTTCATCTTTTTTTTCTTTTTTTCAAATAGGCTTCTTAAGGTCCTTTACACCAGAACTGTGTTGGATTATAAATTGGTTGTATCCCTTTCCCTTTTAATAGTACATGATCTATAAATTTCCCCCAAACATCATAGAAGATATCTTTTTTCATTTTACCTCGCAAAACTTTTATATTACAAGATAATTTATCATTTAGTGCTATGTCCCACACTTCCTTATACCATTCAGCAATTTTAAGGTCTGATTTCAGTTTCCAGTTCCTAGCAATAATCAGTCTAGCTCCTGTCATAAGATTTGCTATTAATTCTTTAGTTTTCACATCATATTCATTGATAGATGGTAATGATAACAAAGCAATTTCAGGTACACATTTAATATCAGTTTGTAGTATTTCTCTTATCTCATCAATAATCTCTTGCCAAAACTTTTGAACTATTTCACATTCCCACCACAGATGAAAATAAGTACCTATCTTTTTTTCACATTTCCAGCAGAGCTTAGAATATTTTGGATTCATTCTGTTCACTCTGACTGGAGTCATATACCACCTTAAAACTAGTTTGAAGTAGTTTTCTTTTATTCTGACTGATAATGACCATAAGATCCTCAAATTCCAAATTCTTTTCCATTCATCATTATTTATTTATTTCTCTATGTCTTTTTTCCATAACTGCTAACATAGCTTTTGTCGCTGCCATTTCTTGTAAATTTTTGCTGTGTATGCGTGTTCTAATGTAGCACATAGAACAGGATCATTGTGGCCATTACTCCACCCATCAATATTTAAGTTAAAATTTAGAGTGTGACATGTTGCTCCATTTCTTTGCCATATACTATCCAGCATTTTCCCTGCAATATCTCTTCTGTTGGAGAGACTATATGCCAGTCTCAGTGATTGAATCATTTTAATGATTTTCAATCAGATGGAAATAAGAGTTTGTCATGTAAACAAACTGAGCAGTTTTTTCATCATTCTACTCCAGTGGTGGCAAACCTTCAGCCCTCCAGATGTTTTGGACCATAAGAATTCCAAGCCGGTATTGCCAATGGCAGGATCGTGGTCCAAGACATCTGGGGAGCCGAAGGTTTGCCACCACTACTCACCCCATTTCTGATCTGTTTATCACAAACCTATCTATGGTTGTTCCTGTATGGTGCATGGTTGGCTTTCCCCCCCAGTGGTATATTGTGGATTTATGATGTGACTAAATAACTATCCTGGAACTCAAACTGTAGAGCAGGAGGATGGAGATCTCAAAAGTCAATAGTTTCCATAACCCTTTATGTTGATGATGGATTCCCCTAAACAAAGTCAATGCTTCCTGTTAGTTTATAATTTATACAATTTCTGCTTATTTAATAAAATGCTTATTATATTTAATGCCACTCAGCATGGCCCATAAAAGGATGCTTGTTTCAGTTCTTTATTTATAGCAATTGTAGTAAGATGGCAGTAACATGCAGTAATAATAGGAAATATAATATTGCTCAAACATGACATTTCCTCTAGGCAATCTTTAAGAAATAGGATGAAATCAAAACATTTACCAACCTAAAGATCCTACGTGTTCAAACATGTTCCTTCTCTTCATCAAAGCATTTCTCATGATGTTGTTTCATTTGGAACTTGCATTTCTTTGCTGCAGCATTGGCATCTTGCACACAGGCCTTCGTTGCCTATAGGTAGGTCGACTTGGTTAAAATATTGCCCAACTGGTTCTCTTTCACTGCCTGCTGCCATTATATAGTATATAGGTTTTCTCCTCCAGGGAAATATATTTTTTAGCTTTTTTTAAATTTAATTTTTTAAAAAAAATTATTAACAAAAGGAAAAAGACGAGACAAGAGAAACATCAACATAGCATAGTGACATACATTGTAATCTTGCTTATTAACTAATTAACCAATTTCAGTACCTGCTATTTACACGTTTTAACAGGGATCTCCCATGTCCATCCTAAAAATTATGAGACCAACACTCTAAATTATTTCCTAAAGGTTGTTTCTTCTCAATTAAGTCATTCATATATTTTAGTAAAGGTTTCCAGGTTTCTAATTTTATTAGTCAATTTCTCCATCACTGTTTTCCATGTCGTATTCATAAATGTCTATAACGAAAGATCCTGTGCATTTCTCCAACTTTTAGCAATCTCACCTTGCTGTCCCTATCAAGTTTGCAATTAGTTCTTTATTATCCAATGTGCTTCTGTTTGGGGCAGAAAATCCACATATGTTCCAATGTCCTCCTTTGTCCATAATTCCTTCAACACGTATCTGATATATCTTTATTAAATTTATGTAACTTTGTGGGGCATATATGCTGTTATTAACAACTTTCAAAACCATTTCTTTCATTTTTGCTGATATTGACTTATATGGGTATTTGTTCCATATTCGCATCCATACCTCCTCAGGTATATTCATATTTAAATTTGTTTCCCAAGGTAATTTAGCTCCTCTACCTTTACCATATTCTTTCTCAATAATCCATTTATATACTGTATTAGTGAAATCAATCTTAATCTTTTATTTTTATCTTTTTGAATACAATATTGTTCAAATTCTTTTAATAATTTTTATTTGTAACCAGTTTATTCTTATTTAACTTGTTTTTTCTTCAATTTCTCTCAGTGTGATTGGTTCCCCTGACTCAAATAAGCCCTTAATTCTATATAAACCAATTTGTCTCCAAAGTTTAAATTGTACATATTTCTCCTGAGATTTAAAATCTGGATGATCCAACAGAGGGCATAAAGAGGATACAGGAAGAGCAAATGTTTTCATATAGGAATGTACTCAGTTATAAAAGTATTTAATCTTTGTGTCAATATTGATGCAATTTTTTTATCTTGATTTTGTAACATTATTGGCCTATAGAAAGAAGCAAGCATTGGATATTTTTCTGGTTTTAGAATGGTTATTATTCTGGCTGTCCACCATGACTCTGGTACCTCTCCCCTTTCATAATTGAATTAAATAAATCCAGAAGATATTCAATAAGCTCATGTTTCCAGATTTGATAAAAATTATTTGTGAATCCAGCTGCCTAGATGCCCTAAGCACATCCGATCTCACCCGATTTCGGAAGCTAAGCAGGGTCGGCCCTGGTTAGTACTTGGATGGGAGACCACCAGGGAATACCAGGTGCTGTAGGCGCCTAGAGTAGGAACTGGCAAACCACTCCAGTGTTCCTGCCAAAAAAACTCCATGGATATGGAGTCTCAAGGGTCGGCAACGACTGTAACAACACAACACAGTTGTGAATCCATCGGAGCCAAGATATTTCCCTTTCTTAAGCTTTTTAATGACTGCTTTTATTTCGGTTATTATTATTGGGAAGTTAAGCTGCTGTTTATGTTTCTCTAGAATTTCATTTCGGTAATTGGTAATGAATTAACACATTTTCTGATGTTTATATCAGGTGTTTCTGATTCATACAAATTCTTATAGTATTCCATAAATGTAGTAACTTTTTGTTGAGAATATACTATTGTTTCTTCTTTTGTTTTTAGTGAAACGATTGTTCCTTTTGCTGCCTTCTTTTTCAACTGCATATGATAGCAGTTTAGTATTTTTATTCCCATATTCATAGTATTCTCTTTTTAAATAATTCATAGCTGTATGCACCCTAGCTACATCTAGTGCCTTTAACTCTGCTCTGGCTTTTGTTATTTCCGTGAGTACCTTATTTGATCCCAATCTTTTATGTTGTTCTGACAACATTTTTACTGTATTTTATTTTCCAATTGTTCTTGAAGCTTATTTTTTCTTTTTTTTAATCTAGAAGCTTCCATAATAAATTTTCCCTGTCGATAGTCCTTTAACATGTCCCAAAGCAGTGCTGGTTTAATTCCTTCTTTATTGTCTATATCATAAAATATTTTTATCTCTTTCTTTATTTTTTCAATAATTTCTTTGTTAGAATATATATATTAAACCAGATTCTTGGTTTGTTAATGATTTCATTAGATCTATTCTTGAATAAGTAGTGTACCTTTTAGAAAAATATGTAAATTTTCTCATTCTGGTGCTTAAATATCATCCATCCATTAAGCCAAATCTCTATTAGTTTCCTAATTTTAATGACACTTTTCTATTTTTTGCTGTTGTATCTATTTTACTTAAAATACAAATTGTATCCCCCAAAATGATTTCTCTCCATGCAAATTTGAGGATCTACTTTAGCATATTCTTCATAAATTTTGTTTGACCTATATTAGGGGCATAATAAGAACCTATGGTTACTAATTTATTTTCCAATTTTCCCTTCACTGTGATATATCTGCCAGAGAAACAATAATATGATAAACCACAGGCTGTAAGCAAAAAAGATCAATGTACAGTGGTACCTTGTATAAAGGAATTAATTCATTCCAAATAAAATTATGTTAAGCAAATTTTCCTTTATGCAAATTTCCCCTAGGAATGCATTGAAAATGGAGTAATCCCATTTTATGTTGTACAGATTCTCCCCATAAGTGATTATGTTAAGCAAATTTCCCCTATCTCCAGAATTTTTTATGTTGTACAGATTTTATGTTATACAAACTGTTATACAAGGTTTCACTGTACTTGTGAACTAGTTTGATCAAAATGTTTCACTTTCATTTTTACTGCCTGCCCTCAGTTCCTGTGCAGATTGAGTTTCTTGAAACTTAGCACTTAAGAGGAAAGGTGTTGATTCTGTGTACAGTACATGAATTTCAAAAAAAAAAAAAGATTCAGAGCTTTATCTGATCTAGGTTTATAACTTTTTTGTTGTTATAAACAAAAGGGAGGCACATGATCTCTGGAAATGCAAATTCAGTTTTGAGAACTGTAAAACTCAACATCTTTGATAATATTTTCTAGATAGAAAAATGTGCAGTACTCTTACAGAATCCTCTGGGAGAGCTTGGTGGTGTTAATAGGTGAATGGAATTCATTTACCTAAAAAAAAATATGGTAAGCGTGTGAATATACAGCTTATGAATCCTTATTTCATGATAGACCTTTGGATTCTAGTGTATCTTAAATAGAAATCAATATTTAGATGGACTTTTCTTTAAAAACTGTTTTATTTTTAAAACTCCAATTTAAATTTATTTATTTATTTGACTTTTATACCGCCCAGCTAGCCCTAGGGCTATCCTGGGCGGTTTACAACATGGGATAGCATGACAAGCTAACAAAGGAATACATTTAAAAAACCAAAATACAAGGAGCATAATAAAGCAAAATATACATAAATAAATAACAATTTAAACTTTTAAAAAAGATTATTTTGATTTTTTAAAAAATCATTGACTTTTATCCACCTTGGTGGGAGAAATTATCAGAGGCAACTTATGTAAGAATGAAAGTGATCCTGAAAGACCCTTCCTGAAGTTTTCTTGGACAGTGCACATCTGTAGATATCAATTCCATGGTTTTCAGGCTAAAGAAAGGGCACAATGGTGGTTGTTCAGGTGAAAGCTTTGTAGGTCATTTATGGACCATGTTTAAATTGTAACACGAGAGAGAAGTTCGGAGGTGTGGTGATAAAAATCATGGAGCCCTGGATTTACTTCATGTTGAATCTATGGATTGTTTACTTAAGATGATTTCAAAATATAAACAGGTCATTCCATTAAAATAAAAAGAAATTGCAGGTGGGCAGAAGCTTTATGAGGATTTTCTATAAATGCATATGATTCACAGAATGTAAAAAATACAAGTTATCCAGAATGCTTCATCAGAGTGGATGTTAAAAAACAATGGAAGGCTTAACCTTTTTTTTTTTTTGCTAGATTTTTTAAACACCGGGTTAGACATTGTAGTATGTTGCAACAAAACAACAAAAATAGGTAATACCTTCAAATAAATCTTTTTAAATTATCATATAACAAACAAGCTTTCGTGGATTCAACACCACTTCATTAGGTTTGTTACCAGTGTGAAGAACTCTTTGGACCATACAAGTTCCCTTTATTTCAGTAAAACAGCAAAGAGTATGTTGGGATGTTCGACAAGGTTTGTTTGGAGCCTTAGATTTTGTGGACTTCAGCCTATTTTTAGGCAGTGCAAGACTCTATTCTTCATATCATTGCTACATGTTTCATGCTGTTGAGGTCTACAGTGAGCTGTCTTCCTAAGAAGAAGGGTGGGGTATTACATGACCTCTATTAAAGTCCACTTTTATTAGCAAGAACAAAAACAATATGGTACAGTAGCTCCCTTTCTTGGAAATACAAAGAGAACAGCAACCCAGGTATAGTTTTAGATTATATATAGATTTATTTGGTGCCATTAAGCAGAAGTACAAAAAAACATGATCCTGCTATAGACAAAGCAAGAGATGAAGCTTCCCCAATTCAGTGACAAAGTAAAGACCAGATGAAGAGATTTCTGCCAAGTTTCTGAATATGCAGGTCTCGCACAGGTGGTAGAACAAATTCTCGAAGTAGACCCTGTTTTGAGTTGGTGATATGGATAATTGCATCTTTCCCTCTCTATAGTGTTTTATGATGCTTAACATCTCTTTCAGTAGTTTCTTACAACATTTTGATTTTATTATTATTTTAGGTAGATGAAGTCCCTGATGGCGCAGTCAAGCCACCTACAAATAAGATGCCTATATTCTTTTTTGGCACTCATGAAACGTAAGGATTTTTGTTTTTTGTTTCTGATTTTGGTGCTGTAGCTCAGCTGTATGTGTATGGGGTATAATATTTAAAGGTTTCCTTACATTCATAGTCATATTGAAAAAGGCAGGTAAACATATTGGAATATTATTTTTTACATTGGGCTAAGCTCAGTGGAACTAATGGGTTTCCAAAATGGTGTCTTCAGAGCAGCTAGGTGCAGATCCCAATATGTTACCATGTACTATATTGCACTTGCAATGACTTGCTTTGCTATATATGACATATGCATGTTAGAAAGGAAGAGATTGGTGGCTCTGGAATAATACTGTTTCTTGACTCAAATTGGGCAGCAACTGACGATGAGAGGAAGTCTTTTCTGCAGTCATTGTGTTTGAAAACATCTCCTGCACTTTTAAGACTAAATACTTCACCTATACAGTAAACAAGAATGGGCAGTTTTTGCTCTCATTAGCTAATTGACTAGAGTAAGTGGCTAGTAAAAGAGGTGGCTTTGAAAACTGGACCCAGAGATGTAAAGCAAACAAGCAGGTACCTCTCTGCTCTTCTTAGCTCCAGTAACCCCCACCCTTTCGCATTTCATAGACTGTGGTCCTGCTATATAGCGGGATGGCAGTGTATGGAAAAACCCTAGGGTAAGCTGGAAAGGCCTGTTTCAGGCCTCCTATACTTACCCCGGCTTGGTGCTGCTGCAAATGGGCCTGTGAGGGCTTTCCTGGGCCCATCAGAGGCTGCAAAAGGGCTTCCCCACGAACCGGAAGTGACCTCTGGATTGCTTGAAAGCACTTTTGGGGCTTCTGAGGGCCTTTTTAGGCATGTCGGAGGACTCAGAAATGCTTTTCTGTGAACCTGAAGTGACTTCCGGTTCATAGAAAAGAGCCCCCAGCTAGGCTTGCCCAGGCCTGGCCCGACCTGCATCCGCGTATCGCAGGTTTTAAATTATTGCGGGTCAGGTCCCTAACCCCCACGATAGGTGAAGGGTTACTGTATTTTAAACAGCAAGTCATCATTGCTTTATCAGGAAAAATGTAGGGGAAGTGGAAAAAGATAGTTCACAGCTTTGAAGGGAGATATGTGAAATACCATGTGAAAAAGAAGGATATGAGGAATGGTTTGGGCATGACAAAGGGAAAGAGCTGCTTGGACTTCATTTGCAATGTAGAAGTCATGCCAGTCTTGTCAAACTGTGGACACTGAATCCACAGTGGTTGTTTATTGTTTTTCTGATTTATTTTCCTTTCTCATGCTATAGTACGTAATGCTTTATAAGTAATTTCCTTAAACCTTAATTGCAAGAGAAATATATTTGCCTCTTGTCTATTTATGCTGGTAATTTTCAGTGGTGAATTGCCAAGAATTAAGAAGCAAGCATAGATGTTTACCACTCATTGAGTCATACAGCTAGTAAACAATATGGAAATGCCTATGCTGACTTCCTGAGCTGTTGCAGTTTGCCAGTGAAAGTTATGGAGATTGGCATCACAAAGATGAAAATTGTAGAAAAAGGTACAGGTCTTGGAGGGCAAGGCTTTTTTTATATCCTCTAGAATCTTACTTGACCTCTACTGTATCTGGGAGGACTAATGGAAAAGGAGAACATCACATATAGACATTTTTCAACATAGAAGTCTTTTCTTTTGTTTAAGTTACTCTATAGTTTGTATCACACCATGATATTTTAGCGATACTGTAGTATTGGTATATTTACAGTATGTGCAGTATTTGAATTTGAACATTTGTATAGTAGTGCTGTGATACTCAATTGATCATTTTTAGCTCTTTCCCTAGTAGGAACAACCTTGAGTTGGCCATTTTAAAAATTGTAATTGTGTTGTTACTGAGATTTAAAAACTGTACTTCTTGATTGGGCTTGTGTGTTTTTTTCACTGAAACATGGGTGAACTATTTTATACATCCATCTATTCATTTTCCCCCATGCTATGAATTGCTGTGCCAAAATTAAATTTCTGAAATGTTAATAACAATTTTAGATTTCTTTCGTGTGTGTCAGGATGTATTTATTTTCAATCCTGTATTCATCACTTTTCAAAACAGTACTGAATCTCATTTGCATTTCTGTTGCCTAGTTTGGAGAGATCATTTTGGTTATATTTTGGAGCCTCTTGACAAAATTGTTGTAAATTAGTTGATTTTATTTTGAACTGCTCCTCTTCAATTCCTGATCATCTTGAAATAAATAACATTAGATGCACTGGATATTCAAGCTATCTGTTTTTGAGAGGTCTTAGAAATTTTTGCATGACTGCTGGGTTTCATCAGGAGTACTTGTTGGTGAGGAATTAGTCTGGATTTTTTTTTTGATATTTTAGCATTTTAAAGGAATAGTTACAAAGCAAATAAATCAGTAACTTTGATTTTAAAAAATAGTATAATGTACAAAAAGGAGACTGAATTGAATATTTTACTTTCTTTGTAGAGCATTTTTGGGACCAAAAGATATATTTCCTTATGCTGAGAATAAAGACAAATATGGAAAACCAAATAAAAGAAAAGGCTTTAATGAAGGATTATGGGAAATAGACAACAACCCCAAAGTTAAATTTTCCAGTCAGCAGGTAAGGTATTGTCTAATGTGGAAGCACAACTTGCTCATATATTTCTGAAAACTTTCTGATCTTATCTGAACAGAGATAGGGTTAGTTCCATACAGCTTACACATTAAAAGATGATTTCTAAGTAATTTTTTGCTTCTCCTTCTTTTGTCCTAAATTATCAGTTGTTTCCTAACTGGTTAATAGATATATTTTAGAACAGGTTATGTTGCAATGAATACTGCTGTCCTGCCAACCTGACATTAGGCTGTGTTTACTCACTTCAAAGCATTCTTGCCACCATGATCTGCACAAGCTATCGTTGTTCACAAAACATTATTACAGACTGAGCTTTTAGAAAGTAAATTCCCATTTAATCTGGTATCCACTGTGTAGGCTCTTGGTTTGTTATGGCTGGGCTGGATTCCCAAGCATTCTGTAGCAGCTCAACTTGAACTAATGGGAAAGAAGTTCAGACTGAGGAGCCAAATAGGGTATGCACTTACAGAAACCTTATGAAACTCACCATAATTTATATTTAGGATCACCTGGCATTACACATGTTTGCTGCTAAATATTTTCTTTGTAGAGTTACATATTAAGCATAGCCTTATGCCTGCATTTGAATTGAGAATATATTTTTGATTTATGAAAGAGTGTGTCTTTAGCAAAGTATTTTCATTTTAGGATAAATTTCTAGGTACATTGGGCATGATGTGACTTTCTAAGTAAACATGCTTAGAAACGCATGGTTAATTAGTTAATTTGTGCTATAATGGTAAGAACCCATAAATATTTATTCTGATATGAGTCCTGTGATATACATTTTAGCAATGAATTGCTGCTAGTTAAGTTAGCATTTAAATTTATTTGAGTACACTAAGTCACGTGGTGGGTGTAGAATAAGAATAACCACCAACTTCTCAACTAGCAGCAATTTGATGAATAGAATTCAGAATACCTTTAAAATTGTATGTTTTTCATCTGATTTTGCTTTCTTGTATTTGTGTTGCTGGTTTATTTATGCGGGTGGTAATATTCTTGTTACAGTCCCAGCCAGTGATTGACACTACAGCTGTTAAAGAAACTGTTCAAGAAAGTGACTTGGCTACAGCAGAGGATAATGATCAAAAAATGGGTGCCAAACGGAGAAAGTCTACTACTCTTAAAGTAAGTGTTTCTAAGTCAACATTTTAAAATGCAAATTCTTGTACAAAATTCTGTAATGAATAATAAGATTATTACCAGTAATTTGATAAATAACTGGGTCTGGAAGATATGCATTTAATTAGTAAGTTTTTAAAAATCATTAGCGGCTAAGACTGAGGCTTTATAATAAGAGTAGATGTTAATGACAATACGTCTGTACTAACCATGTTGTTGTACTAAAAATAAAAAGTAAATAATGAACTGAAATTATTCAGATATTTGTGTCTACTCATTATGTATGATTATTTTTTGAAATTACCACATTTTTGCTCTATAAGATGCATTTCCCCTCTCAAAAGTAAGGGGAAATGTCTGTGCATCTTATAGAGTGAATACAGCCCCGTCGAGAGCTTCCACAGCGGCTGCTGTGGGGACCTCCGGACCTGGAGGTGGCCATTGTGGAAGCCCCCGGTGGCTGCCACCCACTCAACCCCCTGCTGGGTTGGGGCAGCCAGCAAAAGCCCTTTCCCCAAAAGCTTTCCTTTCCTGTCTTTGGGAAAGGGCTTTTGCTGGCTGCCCCAACCCAGCAGGGAGCTGAGTGGGTGGGGGTGACTTCAACCCTGGCACGCTAAGCCCCCTGCCGGGTCAGGGCAGCTGGGAGCCAGCAGGCTTTTTGAAAGACCCATGCCAGCACGCAAGGAGGGGTCCATGGGCGCGAGATGTTTGAAAAGCATTGCTGGATCGAGGCGGCTGGCACATGGAGCGCCTTCTGCTTTCCAGCATTCAGAATGTCTTTCCCCTTGCATTATATATGGTTCTATCTGGTTAAACATCCATATTTGTTAACTGATGTGGTTAAAATCTCTTTAAAAAAAACGTAGACTGACAGTCATCAGCCAGGTCCACGTGAAAAACTTAAAATATACTGTCTTCTGCAGCTCACTAATCTTCATTTTCATTTTCTTGTTTGTTCATAATCTGGAAAAGAGAAACAAGCTTTCCTGCTTTATCAGTTCCCAAACAATTTCTCAATTTAGAATGAATTCAGTCTAAAGAAAGAGAATATTCTTTCTACAACAGCAGAAGAAGCTACTGCTGTTAAAAATGAAATCATTACTTCAATTGTCTCTAAATCTAAGTGCTTAAGTGAATTCCACCAGTTCACTGGTGTGACTTCCTTTAAAACATCATTGGCAAACATATATTTCTTGAATGGTTCCCCCCTGGTTCTGAAGTTTGTTGTAGTTGGCATTACAGTAGTAAGACATTACCCATGTCATAACTAAATCCTCTTATTCAGCACTTAAGGTTTGACTCTGGTATTGACAATATTTGCGAGAATATGAGCTGGAGACACTGCTTGTCCCATCCTTTTTTTAATGCTTGTAATTTAATTCTATCATTGTGTAGTTCTGTTTTTAAGTGCTCACTCAGTTCTTTCCAAATTTACAAGAGCATCAGCAATAAAACAGGTATTTTTCTGTATTTTGTTTGAAGCTTCATAAATGGGTTTCAGGATAGTCAGCATATGTTCAACATTTCTCTTAAGCCTTACGATGAATAATCAAGATGTCTAGCCCATTCCTTCATGCCAATATGCCTCTGTATGGGGGCAGAAAATCTATATATATTCCAGAGTTTACTTTTGTCCACAATTCCTCCAACCTTATCTGATATATCTTTATTAAAATATTTAACTTTGTAGAGCATATGTGCCATCTACAACATTCAAAACAATTTCTTTCATTTTTGCTGAAATTGACTTATATGGGTATTTATTCCATATTTGCATCCATATATATGCATATAGCTCCTCTACCTTTACCATATTCTTTCTCAATAATACATTTATATATTAATGAAGTCAGTCTTATTTTTTATCTTTATGAATACAGTATTGTTTGAATGATGTTAATAATCTTCTAGGGCTGGATTTTTGAGATAATTTAACTGCAAAACGTCTTACTTTTTTATTTGTAACCAGTTTATTCTTATTTGACAATTTGTCTAAGTGTGATTGGTTCCCCTGACTCAAATAAATCCTTAATTCTATATTATCCAATTTGTCCCCAGTATTTACTTTGTACATATTTCTCCTGAAATTTTAAATCTGGATGATCCAACAGAGGTCATAAAGGGGATACGGGAGGAGCAAGTGGTTTTTTTCATTATACTTTTTTAAATGGAGTCCTGTTATAGTTGACCATGTTTACCATTTTAGAACATTCAGAAGTATATTAAATGCCAGCATTGTTCAGATATTTATTTATTTATTTATTTCTTCAATTTCTATCCTATTCTCATTAGTACCAAAGGCATTACACAAATATAATACATGGAATAAATAAAAACACTAAAGTCACTCACAAATAATAAGAGAGATGGTGCAAAAAGGTCAGAGTGGATGGAGGGAAAGGAATAAATCAGCCAGGGTGTAGGTGTGTGGAATGCCACAATGTATAATGGATGTAAGTGAAAACAAATGATACTGGCTTCTCTTTTCCAGGGACCTATTAAACAAGATAGTATAACCACTGAAGGTGAAACAGAAGAAAAAGAAATGGAAACACCAAAAGATGACGATTCTTCAGAAAAACCTAGCAGTGAAGTATGTAGAAGTGAAAACATTTTTTTATTTAACTCAAGTGTACACAGTTCTGAAAAATGGAGATTTTTACAGGCTGCACAACATTTTTTCACACAATTTGTACTCCTTAGTACTGATTTTTTGTAACATTATATATGAATACAGTTTATTTGAATCAGCATAAAATGTTTACCATACTGATTATGGAGTCAATCAGAATTCTTAAAGTGCAGATAATAGATTCATGTTGTTTGGTTGGCAATAATCCAATATAATGTTTGAGTGATAAAAGGTATGGTGAGGAATTTGCACATGTGACCCAGATATTTCCATATATCCACAATCTAAGGTGGTATATTGTCAATGCTTCATATTATGTATGCCCTGACATCAAAAAGATGATTTAGTATATGCTTTAAAACAACTGTTTTGATTGTAGATGCCCATGTAAGGTTCCAATGTCCCTGACGTAGATCTAAGAGGATCAGAGCCTGTGATTTAATATAAATTAATGATCCAATTTTCTGGACGTTTTTGGTGAAATGTAATTTGGCAAATATACTGATCATTAAAAATTATGTAGATTTGGAGGAAGGGAGCACTGTGAGCTCTTTATTTCAGATTTATTTGGATAATTTTCTTACCCATAGGATGTCATAAAGCCAAGCGACGTACCTGTCCCTAAAGTTGCTAGAAGAGGAAGGAAAAGAAAGGTAAGATTTAATATTTGGTTTATGTCTCTGTAAACATTGATGTATATGAAAAAGGGCCCTTGGGGTAAGGAGGGAAAGGCCTGTTTCAGGCCTCCCTTACTTACCCCAGGTTGTGTTGCTCCGAACAGGCCTGCGAGGACCTTCCCAAGCTCTCTGGAGGCCCTTGGGAAGGCCTTCTCAGGCCCGTTTGGGGTAGCGCCAGGCTGGGGGTAAGTACAAGAGCCCCCAGCTAGGCAACCCAGGCCCAACCTGACCTGCATTTGTATATCGCAGATTTTCAATTATCGTGGGTCGGGTCCCTAACCCCCGTGATAGGCAGAGGGTCACTGTAAACAGGGTACAGGACGGTAGGGAACTAAATCTGCATCTTCCCCTTTCTCTAAAATAAGTCAAAGATGATAGGTTGGCTCTTACAAGTCTGTTCATGGGAAGAGCTCTCTAATAAACAGAGTTCTCTTTTGATGCCATGGAAATTCTTGCTGATGGGAGGAAAAGGAGTTGCAGCCTTTTCCTGTTTCATCTTTTAGCTCACTTGCTATCTCCCAAAATCTTCTGGGCTGTTTGTTTGTTTGTTTGTTTGTTTGTTTGTTTTGGTAGAGCATGTGTATGTAGGAATTTGCTCCTTTCCCATTTCATTAGCAAGCCCTGGGAGCATCCTCATCATTCACAGAGTGCACACCCTGGGACCAGCCAAGATGCCCCAGTGAACAGGGATTTCATCTGAGGTTTATCCACTGCCCCATCTAGGCAAATAAACTCCATCCAGTACTTGATATGAAACCTCTTTAGTTCATCAATATAGTCATAAATATATCTGAGTTTTTTCTAAAGGCAGTTTCGATTAAACTTAATTATGTTTTGCAATCTTCATGTTAGACCACATTTTGCTATTATTATTTTTAAAAGGTGATTGCAATGGTAGATCATTATTTTAGTTTTTTTCTACACCCTAAATTGAGTCATATAAAGGAATTTCTTTAATGCAGGCTGAAAAACAAGCAGAAATTGAAGAGGCAGCAGTGGCAGCAGTGGCAGCATCAGCAACTGCCGTGATTACAGCTCCAAAAGCAAGCCCTAAAAGAGGAAGGCCAGCTGGTAAATTATAAAGCTGATCTTTGTCTCTTTGTCCTTATTTTGTCTCAGATTAATACTACATAAAATCATTCTTGGGCAACAAAGCATTGGAAACAAATTTCAAGAAATGTTTCTGTTAGGCATCACGGTGTTGCATGTCCCTTCACGGTATCCTTAGGTTAAGTGTCTCAGTGCTATTGTTTCATACTATTCAGCCTATTGATATCACCTTCTCGAGGCAAGGGGTAGAAGTTCTTGATCACAGAGGAAAATCATGCTGTATAAATTTACATCAGCATGACCCAATGTGGGTACCATATTTAATTTAAACAATTGGAAAGCTTCCTGTCCAGCCCCTTTCAGGTCCAAAGACTTCTTAGGCTTACGCCCTCTGAAATATTTTGGGGCAGAGGTGGGTGAGAAGCCTTTAATGATAAAAAAAAATGTTCCTGGGATTGGGAGCCCTAGAAGTGATGTTTGAGTATTAAAGGCTTCCCTCACCCTACTCTCCTGAGGTTCTCTTGCATTTTTCTTTGAAATTGTACAGTATAGCTATTGAAAACCTGCTTTTTTTCCCTTGTCGGTATGAGTGTGTGGAACACAATAAAATCAACTAGTATGTTCATTTGAGACAGGGCTTTGTTGGTTGTTAAGTGGAAAATGAAGGAGCCCTTTTCCAGTCTGGGATGGCTACCAGCTGAACTAAGTTCCCAATCCTTGAACTAAGTGTTTCAAGAGTCCTACTAAGGTTTCTGTGGACTCAAGTAAAATGCATCTTGTATAAGATTAAAAATATGTGTGTTGTGTCGTTACAGTCGTGACTGACCCTTCGTGAACCCACATCCATGGAGTTTTCTTGGCAGGAATACTGGAGTGGCTTGCCAGTTCCTACTCCAGGCGCCTACAGCACCTGGTATTCCCTGGTGGTCTCCCATCCAAGTACTAACCAGGGCCAACCCTGCTTAGCTTCCAAAATCAGGCGAGATCGGATGTGCTTAGGGCATCTAGGCAGCTAGATAAGATAAAAATATGCTTTTAGAAATAAAAGGGAAGAAGTGTTTTTGACCTTTCCGTGTCAGTTCGCTGTTTGTTGTTTTGCATGGCAAGATAGTGGACAAAGAGGAATTGGGAGCCTCAGTGGAGGAGGGACAGATCTCACCCCTCAGAGGATTAGAGCTTATCAAGACCTCGAAGGGTGGGAACTTCTGAAGCGGCAACGTGATTTTTTTCTATAGAAATTTCAGATAGCATTTTGTTTTATTTAAGTGTTTTATGTAGAGAAAATTAAATTTAAAATAGTGACGTAGAAAACTATAAAAGCTAGTGTGTTCCACCTGGCAGAATTGTGATGAAAATGATTCTGATCAAGAAGTTTAACGGTTGAAATCCTATTGCTTGCTGAGGACAAATGAAGTAAATGTGCAGTTGCTTCTAATTGGCAAGTTACAAAGTACCTACTGGGATTCTCTGCCACACAGCAAGATAGCTTCTGGGCCTGCAGCCCTCATGATCCCAGGCATTAAAAGCCTGCTAGAAGGGATTGAATGTTGTGCTGGTTGCCTTCCACATGCTCCTATATATCTGTTGAAATTGGGTTTAAGACGTGTAACACCGTGATACATTAGTGAGTTAAGCTTGGTTTTTCAACATGTTTTGTTGAACAACTAAAAGTAGTGATGGTTATATTTAATTAAACATGTTTCTTTATATAACAGCTACTGAAGTAAAGGTTCCAAAACCCAGAGGGAGGCCCAAATTGGTAAAACCACCTTGCCCTCCTGAGAGTGAAATGTAAGTTTGTTGTTAAGCATTAGTATTTTCCCAGAAGATTAAGTGATTTGTTTTGTGTGTTTGTACCAAGCAACATTCCCTCTAATTTTCCTCCTGGCTGCTGGTGTGCAGGGGGTCATCCATAACCCAGAGGAATACAGGCATTGACTCCAGTTGTAACTGTACTCTACTAATGGAGCTCCGCATGAGCGTGCACCTTAGAAGGAATGTTGGTACTATATTGTAATGTAATGGCTGAAAATTTTGTGTTCCTCTGCAGAGGACGCAGATCTGCAAAATGAGGTTTAGGCTCATTAGTTCAGTTTTGTCCTCATAAATTTGTTTGGACTCAGCACCCAGAAGCTGTCCCTTTAGTGTTTTTTCTGTTTCTGAGAATGATGCTCCAAGACTAATACGAAGATCTCCCCTCCCTCCCCCCTTGAGAATTTTTCTTTATTGCAAAAAAGCAGTTGTACCATTCTAGTTAAACTTCTTTAGCATAACAGTGTATGAAGCTTTGATTGGAGTATTGGTATTGGTTGCAAGCTTGATTTTAAGTTCCCAACTGCTGTTGAGATCATTGTGATAAATTCTTATTGTATCCACAATCAGTTCAAGAAATTGTCCGTTTTTGTTCTATGGTATGGAAGTGAAATTGTAATTCAATTCAAGAAACCTTTAATGGCATGAAATAAATCAAGAACAAAATTGTGTGATAAGATTAAAGGATAAATAGAGATGGAGAGGAACAAATTAGTGGCCTCCCTTAGTCCTGTAGGTCTCATTAATTGTATATAGTACTCTGGCCAGGTAGTAAGATTATGGTCCTGCATGCTTAGATTTTGCTTGTAAGTTAGGGCTATTATACAAGATTATTCCATCATGAAATATGGATTAGATTTTAGTTACGTAGCATACGGCTGTACAGTGGTACCTCGACTTACAGTTGCTTCGGCAACTGAAAAATTCAACTTATGAACTCTCTCCGCAGCTCCACAAGGCATCTGACTTTGACAGGTTAGACCTCTCAAATCTCTCCAGCAGGGCTGCAGAGAGCAGCGATCACTGTCTATCACCACCACCTCTTCCTTGGTTGCTTTGATCTCTTTTCCAAACACTGCAACAAAGATGCAAGGTCTGGTGGCCCAATTTGCATTTTTTCCCCATTGCATTTTGGGCGGGAACAGGCTGGGGTAGTCTTTCTGGTTTCTTTTCTCCATATTTGCTATCTTTTCCATTGCTCTGCAGGCGAAAACAGGCTGGATTTCACTTTCTGCTTATGTTTGTTTGCATTTTTTCCATTACAATTTTTGCAAGAAAAGTTTGGGGTAGTCTTGCTGGTTTCTTTTGCATATGTTTGCATTGCACTGCAGGGGGGTGTTCTGAGTGGGGTGTTCCAGCACTGCATGCCTTTAAAGTGCACTTCTCCTTCGTGGCCTTCGTGAAGCAACACAGATGGGGTTTTCCCTTGCACCTATGTGAGGTCCTCGGCAGTTGCCTGGCAACAAAATTGACATTAGTCTCCTCCCCCTGCATGGGTGCAGAAGCGTCCGTTACCCATCTCAGTTCCCTCTAACCTCCAGCAGTAAAAGGTTCATTGGAGTTGGTCTCCTTGGGCGATATCCTGGAAAATAAGGCATTTCAACCACCTTTTACAAGGTGTACTTCCTGCGGGGGGGGGAATCCCCCACACAGACGGACATTTGGAGTCGACTTTGAGAGAGGGTCATGTACCAGAAAATTGTGAGTTCTGCAAATGATTCAGCACTCAAGCGGTAAAAAACCGCAGAAACCACCTTAATAGTTATCTTTTAGAAAAGGCTTTAGCTCCTCAAATGGAAAAGGAGCATAAATCTAAACTGTCTTTACCAGTTTCTCAGTCATCAAGAAAATCCTCAAAGTCGACATCTAAAAAGGTTGCGAAGCCCTTATCACTTCTGCAAAAACCGTCAAGATCGATGGAAAAGACTGGAGCCCAGACACAAGCTTCGTCATCGGGCCAGTCTCCTAACCGAAGCTGGTGTCTAATGACCCTAGACACCAAGACGAACAACCATGGTTGAGAAACAATCGACACCGACAACTCACTATCAAACATACGACCCATTACTCCCTTCAGAGGCATTGGAATCTATGTCACTGGTTGTTTCAATCTCAGACTCACCACCAATGTTGGAACGTCTGAGGAATTTATTCATAGATCAAACAGGACAAATGCATACTCACACTGAAGAGGTACGAAACTTGATGTCAGTACCTATTCTAGAAGATGAACCATGACATAGAATTCTGTCTGACATGAATATTAGAGCTCAGAAAAGAAAGCTTGATTCGGAAAGTGATTAAACTAAGAGATTGAAATCCAAGGAAACGTTAGTTCGAAACCAAACCAGCTTTCTAAATCCAAGACTGACAAACCATCATCATTGAGGTCAGTGTCAACCTTGTCGGGATTGACAAGACACAAGACTTCAGAGTCAAAACCGAAAGAGTCACAGTGGTCGGGTTCGAAAAAAAGAAATGCAAAAAAGGACAGACAGTTCAGAGGAAGGAAAAACACCATCTTGAGCGACAGAGTTGTCGATACCATCTAGTATGATCTCGATGCCACTGATACCAACTTTCTGACTACATTTCAATGGGAAGCAATGGAAATTCCATCATGATGCAGAGATGCAAAAAGAGGACATCAGAAATAATGACCAGGATCTCTCTTCATAACATGAAGAGATCAAACAGCCATTGAAGGCAGAAAGGTTGATAAAGACCACAGAAGTGCAACATCGCTCTACGATATCAACACGACCGACACAGGCTCCATTTGGGGGATACCAGATCGGGATCGAGACATATAGAACAAAACATGGATTCCATGTTTTCGGACACGGAGTCGATCCCACCAACGGAAACGGAAGAACAAAACATGAATCCTCTATCATCTATACTATGAGCAGGGTGCTCATTTTACCAACCTTTGAAAAATGGAAGGCTGAGGGGAACCCTTACCTGGGATTAAACCCTGGCTCATGGGCACAATTTTGGCTGTGGTGCTGCTGTTTTTCCACTGTGCCATGAGAATCTAAGTTGCCAAACCATCATCTGTAAGAGACCAAAGCGATTTTTTCCTTTGTTGGACGGTATCTTGAATGATTGTAGGTACAAAAGGAATTTGTTGCTTTTATTTGGGAGTAGAAATCAAGAAGCTCTTATTAAGCACAAATGTAGACACTATTTTCTGTTAAAACATTTTATAGTATGATGTTGAAGACGTTTAACTGGAAGTGGTAAATGTAGCTTCTTACAAAGTATTCTTTGGCAGTCCTCAGCCCTCTTAATGATTTTATACTATACTATAACTCCCAGAAGCCCTAGGGACGTCATACCTAAAACTTCTTGGAATTCTAGTCCAAATACATTTATAGGGTGTAATAGGAGTACCTAATATGAACCTGATATTTTGAGGGAAACAGATATTTCCCTTTGGTAACAGGGGGAGTGTGGACCGACTTGTGCCCTCGGTAGAAGGCATGTCAAAACTAACATTTTTGGTGAGTAAAATTCACTCGAATTTTAACATTATTACATAATTTTAACATTACAGTATTTCTAAATTGATGGTTATGAATCCTCTATCATCATGCAAAATTTAACAATAATGCAGAATGATTGACAATTATAGCCAGCCACCACACCTCTCATCCTCTATTTAGGTTATTTCATTTAAAAAGAACAGGAATAAGCCTGGTTTGATTAGGTAGTCAACACTTGGTTATATTGGAGAGCAATCAGTAGCAGCTGTCTTGAAGGAGGCAATTATGAGACCACTCATTTAGAAATCATAATTGGGCTTCAAGTACTGTTAAATAACTAGCTACAAATGTTTCTGTTGTGGGGCAGCATGTTTGAGAATATGGCTAGTGGTCAATTCTAGCTGCTTAGGGATCCAAACAGTAAGATATGTTCAAGTGTGGCTTCAGACATGACTTCACCATGGAAACTCTTATCTCCCTGAAGGGTAACCTGGGCCAGAAGTGTTAAATGGGCAATGCAGTTTTTCTGCAGTTCTGAACAACTTGACATCCCTCTGACTAGGTTTGGAGTTGTTGGGAACTAGGAAAGAGAAAACATGATCTGTTTCATTTGGAGTTGGTTTTTTTTAGTGTTCATGAGGAAGACAAGAGTAAGAGGAAGGCAGCTGAAGAAAAGCCACCCAAAAAACAGCAGAAAAGGGATGAAGAAGGTCAGCGGGAAGATGACAAAGCAAGAAAAGATCCGGACAAAAAAGAAGGCAAAAAAGAAACTGAAACAAAAAGGAAAAACACTTCTAAACTGGGATCAACATCAGCCTCTGATTCTGAAGAAGATGGAGAAGAGCAGGAAGGCAATAAAGTAGGTCTCTATCTTAATGGTTTCCCCATCCTTTCAACAGGGAAGGATTTATTTGTATTTTGAACTTGTTTATAAAATCAGCTCATAGCAACTAATGTAATTTGTACTTGCTTGGAAAATCAGCGAAAAGGCCAAAACAGCGAAAGGAAAAAAGTTCAATGTGCTTGTTTGGCCTATTCATCATTTGCTATGAATTGTCTCAAAGGTCCAACAAAACACTGAATGGATGAGTTAGGCTTAGTTATTGCAAGTCTTTCTGAAGTATTTGTGCTGACGTATGCAGAAAATGGCTGGCATTATCCAGTGAGTTTCACAATGTAAGGAATATTCAGATCTGGGTTTTCACGCACTTTGTCCAGCAGTCTAACCACTACATGGGAGTAGGAAGTTGTTTTGATCCCAGAGACTGGATTCCTTCTCAGCCAAGCCAACATCATCTAATCCAGTCCTCATGTCCAATTTCTTTGTAGACAGAAAAGGTTTCTTCATGTGTTATAACCTACATCTGGCCCGTTAGGGAATCCAGAGACGATTTCTCAGCTGTGCAACGCCCATGCTCCATGAACTGTCATCCTGATTACCTTTCTAGCCAAGGGAATATGTTCATGTTGTGTCATATCACTGATGGGAGACACTGGATGTTCAGTCCATCTGTAAAGTGGATTAGGTCCATGGACAGGTGGTTTCCTCCATTGTGCTACACATAGTAATACAGTCATACAGTTAACAAATTTGCTGAAACAGATATGCTTGAATGTTTTTTTTTATTCTGTAATACAAATAATATAGGTTTCAGGACTTTTAAAATACCTTTCAAAGTACCTTTTCTTTCCTTTTATATAAATTCCATTGTCTGAGAAAATTACTGTAAGAAATCTTGAAATTGTGCACATTCGTTTTAACAACCCCCCCCCCATTTGCTTGCCCCGATTACTGTTGATCCATATCCCCTGAATCAGTGAAACTACATAAATGTTAGCAGTTTCCCATTAATTCAGTTTCATGAAGGCCATTGTTAGCTGGAATAATAACAACTTGTCTGTTAAGACCCAGCTTATGTAGATGGGGAACTGAATGAGCACAGTTAACTTTTGTTTATGGAAAATATTGCTTTCCTTCTGTACAAAATCAAAATGATATAGAAGAAAAAAGGAAGAAATCTTCAGGGGCCTCATAAAAGGAATATTTTGAAAACCCAACATGAGCGTGAAGTGCCAGAGAAAAAACATAAGCAGGAAGAACAAATGGAAGGAGAGTTGTAAGTATAACTTAAATGTTGAGTAAATGTTTAATAAAGAATTAATATAATAAAAGAAAAAAATATTTCGATCATACAGTACTTCATTAAATGTGTTTGCAAGCAGTGTTGTGTTAACACACTGTATGTAAAATATATCTTGTCAGTATTTTCATGATAGTATCAGCTGAAAAACAACAGTGCTTTGTTAGTGTTTTATTAATGAAATGAGATCTTACCAGAAAAGAAAGAATGAGAAACACCTCCCAAGTCAAGTCTGATCTGCATGAAAATGGAGATCAAATCCTCATTTTTTAAAACCAAATATCTGTGGTCTACACTTTCCATTAATAAAAATTCTTGAGTACATATAACAAGCATCTGGAAGAACTTCTGTTAACTTGCTTAATCTAATCTGATACTTAAATTTTTACCACCTGGTCCACCAGTTCAGGTGTTCTAGGTAATTTAACGTATAGTATAAACCTGAATCCAAATGTTGCTGGAACAACTTCAGTCAGAGCTTAATCCTGGCTGTGACTGGACAGAGGAAATATTAGAAGGAAAGTGAAAAATAAAGTCCAGTTTAACGTTGGCTTTTTTTAACAGTGAAAAGTGAAGAGAGGGCCAGTGGAACTATCTGGTGGAGGTTGGTCTGTGGATTATGTTATAACATAGTGACCAAAATCCTTTTTGTTCTCCTTTGTGTTCCCTGTGAAATAACATATGAGTTTGCTCTGCACCTGTGCGAACATCCTTGAAGTCATCCAGAATGGTGGTTCTCAAACTTGATTCCCAAATGTTCTTGGACTACAACACCAGAAAACCTGGCTAGCAGAGCTGATGAGGATGGCTTCTGCAAGTTTTAGTCCACAAACATCTGAGGACCTAAATAAGTGCTAGGGGACATCCTCTCCATCATGCAAGATCCCCACACCTGAGGGTTGTCACACTTAGTCTGGGATGAATGGCAAGCAAACTGGGTGCCCTCTGCTGCAATCCACGTTTACTGCAGTTTAATAAGAATAAAATGACAGTATTTTTAAATCACTCTATACATAATTGAGCAGCCCCTGTGAAGGAGGCACAGTGGGGAATCAAACCCCCAATCTCTGGTTCTGCAGCCGGAGACCTAAACCACTGGGCTGTCCACCAGTTCTGTGGAAAGGGAATTCTGCTAGAGCGGTTTCTGCATCAACAGTGCTCCTCACGGGAGCTCAGCACAGACACATTTGCATGGTAGCAGTCTGGTCACAGCCTTTGACATTCATCAAATATTAAAGGGATCGATGTCAGGGCTATGCTTGATGCTCCATTCAGCAGAACTGTGATGTCATCTGTTTTGGATTGACAACCTACCAGCCAGTAAGTGACCTTGCCAGTCACCCATATGTGTGATTTTGTTGCTAAGACCACAAAGGAAGAAACGTTGCTTACTTGTAACTGTAGTTGCTTGAGTAGACATCTGTGAATTCACACAGCTCATCCATCCATCCTCTGCTGTGTCTGCCTTGCAGATTCTATATCAACAATGGACTAGGTCAGTGGTTCCCAATCTGGGGGTCACTCGGGAACCCCTTTGTGGGGGCCGAATGACCATTTCCCAGGGGTCGCCATGAGCCAGTGAAGAAAAAGGCACAAATGGCTTGGGTCTGGAGGGGGAGGGGAAGGAAGGGGGGAAAGAGTGAGTTACAGCTTGATAGGTTGGAGGGGATGTCAGTCAGTGGCACCGGAGGCTGTGATTGGCTGAGGGTGCCTGTAGAGGGAAGTTCTCTATGGCACCTGCGTCAGTGGCCTGCCAAAGGGGGCTTGTGGCCTCTTCCAAGCAAGGCAAGGGGTCACCACAACATGAGGAACTGTATTAAAGGGTCACAGCATTCGGAAGGTTGGGAACCACTGAACTAGGTGAACTGAGGATCACCCTCAGGTTGGGGAGCACACATGGTGAATACAGCATGTCCTAACACTTATTTAGGCTCGAGTGATTCCCAGCCTTGGGTAGCCCAGGCATTTTTGAACTGCAATTCCCAGAAGCCTTCCCCAACAGTGGCTGCGTTAACTGGGGGTTCTGGGAGTTGCAGTTCAGAAATGCCAGGGATACCCAAGGTTGGGAACCACTGGTCTAGAACAACCATTCTTGGCCTTTTTGGCTGTAGCCATAAAGACAATATGAAAGAAATAATAGGCCAAGATGGCATATGTTCCATAACAAACTTTTATAAGCTGTAAAGAAAGAACTGTTTTTTTTCAGCCCCATACCACTTTTGTCTCTGGGCGGTTTACAATTTTAAAATGTGCAGGCACACATTGCCCCCAGCAAGCTGGGTACTCATTTTACCGACCTCAGAAGGATGGAAGGCTGAGTGAACCTTGAGCCTACAACCAGGATTGAGCACAGTTTCACCTGCAGAAGGCATTTAACCACTGCAGAAGTTTTTTGGAGGATGAGAATGGCTCAGAGGTTTTGCAGGCATAGAACAAACCTGTGTGTGTGTGAATTCATGGCTGATCACTTGAAGAACTACAGTAACAGGTAAGCAATTGTCCTTTTTTGTTTTTCCCAAACACAATATGCAACAAAACACACGAGTGATATTTTAATTAGTTTTTATTAGTTGCTATAACTTCTATGATTGCACTGCTGCATCTAGAAAAACAAGTAGGCTTTTGGATAATAATTAAGTTATTCTATGTTTTCAGATTCTTATTATTGGAATGTTTACACCACAGACTTTTGCTTAAAACATGAGGATTCTCTTCATTTTTGTTCCTTTTATTTTGTTCAGTCTATTTTCTGCTTTAACTTGTTCCATGTTTTTGATAGACAAAACAAAGAAGAAAGCAAGAAACCAGAAGCTAAGAAGATGGAGAAAAAACGAGGTCAGTATTGAAACTTGTTTACTAACTAAGCAATAGAATCTATAATGTCTAACTAAGGCCATACAAATAAGCCTGTTTATTTTTTTAAAAATGAGATTTTGCTGATGTGATCCCAAAAAGGTGCATATAGAGTAGGACCCCCGCATTCACTGATTCATTTTCTGCTCATTCAGTTCTCCACAGTTGGCAACCTTTCCTCCTCTGCAAGACTGTTCTTTTCCACCTCGAATTCTCCTTGCCTTCCCTTCTGCAGGGTTTTGACCAGAGTCACTTGTTCTAGGTCGGGGCTGTCCAACTTTGAGCAGTCTGCGGTCTACTACCTTCTCCCCAAGGGCCCCCGTGGTCTACTTACAGGAGTGTGTGCGCAGCCGCCTGGCCAGGCCGGACAGGGCCAAGCATGACCGGCGCCTGACCAGGCCGGAGAGGGACGAGCACCCCCAGCACCCAGACTGGCCCTCCTCCTCCTCCTCCTCCTCCTCTTCCCTCCTCCAGCCACACCCAAACTGGCCCTCCCCCTCCTCCTCCTGGTTTACATAAACCAGGAAAGTCTGGGCATCTGATGAAGTAAAACTTGTTGGTTGTTTTGTTGCCCAAAAGTATTGTATTTTGCTGCAGGAGACCCATGTGGCTAGTCCCCTAGAAAATGTCTTTCATGTTTTGTTTTAATATTTAGAAACATCAATGGATTCACGACTTCAAAGGATACATGCAGAAATCAAAAACTCACTTCAGATTGACCATCTTGTAAGTGTATTGCATTGTGCATAGTATATTGTGTTATCCATGACTTTTTTGAAACAGGAAATAATTATGTCTCTGAAATAATTTAAATATTCATTTTTCTCCAAACTAGCATTGTGGGCCACTCGGTTCATCTTGCAAATATTTGCAGCCTCCTTGAAATTTTGCAGCGTGAACTGAATAAAGCTAAGCATTGTGTTTCAAATAACACCTGGCAATAGGCAGAGTTTTATAACACATGGACTTAAAACATTTTACATTAAACAAGCATCCAAAATCATTTACTGCTTTTTACTACAAGAATCAATCTCTTTTCCCCAAAATCTGCTAGCTATTTATTTATTTTTGGATTTTAATATCAACAAGTTTAATTCAAAAAACAACTCCAGCTGGTATAAATTAGAGTTGGCTCAAACTTTGCTTTAAATACATTTGAATAGTAGATAACCTGGCTTTCCATCCTTACTTTAAAACTTGCTCTGTTTCATATGGTGATCTTTGTTAAATAGGGCTTTCTTGGAAGAGGCATTATTAAATGAGAGGACTCCATGCTCAAAGTAGATTGCTCCCAGGGGTTTAGTTTTAAGTCCATCAATTCAACCTTTTAAATATTTGAAACAGTGTCAAGGCAAGTTGGTTGGCAGCGTGAGTTTGTGCATATCTTTTCTCCAGGCTAGAGTAGAATGAATAAACATAACCAAAAAAACCCATTACTTAGAAGAAGATACTTGGAAGAAAAGAACTAAATAATTCATATTATTGTTTGGGTCGAATAAAAATTAGATGTAGTTATGTGCATTTTGTTTTACTATTACTACTAGAGTGAAAATACAGAATCCTGCAGTAGAATGGTTCTGTGTGTGTAATTAGCACATTCAGATAAGTAACAATCTGTTTCCTATATTGTATGGTCAAATTAGATAGGAATTTTTACATATCAAGGACATTCCATCAGACTGTAAATTACATTAAAGCCCTGTGTGTTTTTAACAGTATGAAATATTTTGCCCATGTTTTGCATGCCTGCAGTAGGGCTTTCTTGAGAAATTATAATTTAAGGTTTTTCTGTTAGGATGTAAATAGGTGCATCGAGGCTTTGGATGAACTTGCTTCACTTCAAGTAACAATGCAGCAGGCCCAGAAGCATGCAGATATGATTTCAACACTTAAGAAAGTAAGTGGTGCACCATCTCAGTTTATCTGCACTTGTTCCTGAACAATACAATCTATAACAATTTTGTTAATAAACTGGAATGAAGTTGAATTAACACAAAAAAGTTATATGTCATAAAATGGATTGTTTTCTGTAACTATCAGAGTGTTGAGTACCTTCCTAAATACATCTTTTCCCCCTGAATCCCTTTTCAGATACGGAAGTTCAAGGTCAGCCAGGTTATTATGGAAAAGTCTACTATGCTCTACAACAAGTTCAAGACGATGTTTCTCGTTGGAGAGGGAGATTCTGTCCTTTCCCAAGTGTTAAATAAATCTCTGGCTGAGCAGAAGCAGCATGAGGAAGCAAACAAAACCAAAGAACAGTGGAAGAAAGGACCCAATAAGAAAGCTGACAAGGACAGAGAGCAAACAGGTGTGCGCGTCACATTGATGTGATCAACCATAGGTTTTCTGTTCCATCCAAATATGCACACTGTTGTTGCTAGATCTGAAGTTGCTCTAAGATTCTTATTTGCTCCAAATAAGTCAACTGTAGCTTCTGATTCAAAAAAGACGGCGGAGAAGTGAATAGGGACGTGATGGCACAAAAACAACAAATTAGCAAAAGACTTATGCATACAGAATTATTATAATTGCCAGGATGCTCACTGTTTAATGTTTTCTTGTTTACCAAGATGCATTGGTATCCATACAGGTTGGATCCAAATTTGCAGTCAGTGGAATCTGACTGGCAACAGGAAGGGAAAGGGGGCAACTGTTTTCTGTTACAGTGGTTTGCAAACGTATTTGGCCCCCTTGAACTTTTCCACATTTTGTCACATTGCAGCCACAAACATGAATCAGTTTTATTGGAATTTCACGTGAAAGACCAATACAAAGTGGTGTACACGTCAGAAGTGGAACAAAAATCATACATGATTCCAAACATTTTTTACAAATAAATAACTGCAAAGTGGGGTGTGCGTAATTATTCAGCTCCCTGAGTCAATACTTTGTAGAACCACCTTTTGCAGCAATTACAGCTGCCAGTCTTTTAGGGTATGTCTCTACCAGCTTTGCACATCTAGAGACTGAAATCCTTGCCCATTCTTCTTTGCAAAACAGCTCCAGCTCAGTCAGATTAGATGGACAGTGTTTGTGAACAGCAGTTTTCAGATCTTGCCACAGATTCTCGATTGGATTTAGATCTGGACTTTGACTGGGCCATTCTAACACATGGATATGTTTTGTTTTAAACCATTCCATTGTTGCCCTGGCTTTATGTTTAGGGTCATTGTCCTGCTGGAAGGTGAACCTCCGCCCCAGTCTCAAGTCTTTTGCAGACTCCAAGAGGTTTTCTTCCAAGATTGCCCTGTATCTGGCTCCATCCATCTTCCCATCAACTCTGACCAGCTTCCCTGTCCCTGCTGAAGAGAAGCACCCCCAGAGCATGATGCTGCCACCACCATATTTGACAGTAGGGATGGTGTGTTCAGAGTGATGTGCAGTGTTAGTTTTCCGCCACACATAGCGTTTTGCATTTTGGCCAAAATGTTCAATTTTGGTCTCATCTGACCAGAGCATCTTCTTCCACATGTTTGCTGTGTCCCCCACATGACTTGTGGCAAACTGCAAATGGGACTTCTTATGGTTGTCTGTTAACAAAGGCTTTCTTCTTGCCACTCTTCCATGAAAGCCAACTTTGTGCAGTGCACGACTAATAGTTGTCCTATGGACAGATTCCCCCACCTGAGCTGCAGATCTCTGCAGCTCGTCCAGAGTCACCATGGGCCTCTTGGCTGCATTTCTGATCAGCGCTCTCCTTGTTCAGCCTGTGAGTTTAGGTGGACAGCCTTGTCTGGGTAGGTTTGCAGTTGTGCCATACTCCTTCCATTTCTGAATGATTGCTTGAACAGTGCTCCGTGGGATGTTCAAGGCTTTGGAAATCTTTTTGTAGCCTAAGCCTGTTTTAAATTTCTCAATAACTTTATCCCTGACTTGTCTGGTGTGTTCTTTGCACTTCATGGTGTTGTTGCTCCCAATACAGTATTCTCTTAGACAACCTCTGAGGCTGTCACAGAGCAGCTGCATTTGTACTGAGATTAGATTACACACAGGTGCACTCTAGTCATTAGCACTCATCAGGCAATGACTATGGGCAACTGACTGCACTCAAACCAAAGGAGGCTGAATAATTACGCACACCCCACTTTGCAGTTATTTATTTGTAAAAAAATGTTTGGAATCATGTATGATTTTTGTTCCACTTCTCAGGTGTACACCACTTTGTATTGGTCTTTCACGTGCAATTCTAATAAAATTGATTCATGTTTGTGGCTGTAATGTGACAAAATGTGGAAAAGTTCAAGGGGGCCGAATACGTTTGCAAACCACTGTAAGTTCAGGAAAAGTTCCTGTGCTTCCCCCACCAAAACAAGCAGTGCCAATGCAGGAGCAGATAGTGATGGAATGGATGAGGAACAAGAAGTTGAGGCTGAATGTGGACCAGATGGAAGTTCTGTGGTGGGGGCTGATGTCTGTGGTTTGGGAAGCTCCCTCTCTTTTGGGGGCACGACTCCCCCCACTCAGACTGAGGTTTGCACCTGACATTCTTCATGGAATCCCAGGTGGTGGTGGTGACCAGTTGCGCTCACTTCCAGCTGTGGTGGATTGCCCAGCTGCATCCTTATTTGGACACTAAAGCTCTGACTAAGATGGTCCATGCATTTTTCATCTCAAGACTGGGCTACTGTAATCCACTCTACGTGGGGCTGCCCTTGAGACTGATGTGCAGACTGGTCCAGAACACGGTGGCCAGACTTTTGATAGGGGTTACTTAACAGAAGCATAAAACCTTTATTCTGGCCTCCTTGTACTGGTTATTGGTGCTTTTCTGCTTCAACCTCAAGGTCTTAACAATGACATACAAAGCCCTAAATTGTTTAGGACCTTGTTACTTGACAGAGCACTTCCTCCCAATGAGAACAGCCCACAGTACCCTGTCCTCCCAGGCAAGGCAACTAGGCATTGACACCAAGAGAGGTCTGTAAAGAAAAATCCGCAGGATATTGGGCCTTCTCAGCAGTTGCTGCATGCCTCTGGAATCCTCTTCTATCTGACATACTGTATGCCTCCTCTGTTTTTTGGGATCTTTTAAACAAACTTTAAAGACTTGGATGTTGGTGCAGGCCTTCCCACAGTCTGTCACACCTGTATAGCATCACACTCACTTATGACTCCTACTGATGATTTCACTCTGCCCACCTGAAAACTTAAAACAATCTTTTAGTAATATTATATTGCTTTTAAGTGTCGTTGTTACATGATTTAAGTTGTAGTTGGATTTTATTTGTTATTGGTTTAGGGTTTTTTATTGTTCTGTTTATATATATTATTGTTGCAAGCTGCCCAGAGTAGTCTTGCAGCCAGATGGGCAGTATAGAAATGCAGTATATACCTACCTACCTACCTTATTGGAACACTGGAGAAAATCAAGTAGACAGCTAGCTTTTGATGCTAATTCATCTTCCTCAGGTTGTGCTTTAACCTCTTGTGTAAAATTCAGAAAAATTACATATTTAGATTCTGCCATACCATGATACTTTAATATATACTTTTTCTGAACTATATACTGGGTCTTGGTTCAGAGCCTAAAAAAGATGAATTATCCTTAAAGGCTAGTTTACTTGATTATTATTGTATTTTTAGTGGCCTAATAAAGGTACCGAGTGGTTCTGCATTTGTTTTGTTTTCTCTTAATATTCTCTACTTTTCTCAGTGCCACTTCCATATTGTTCTTGGACAGGTGGGGGGGGGACCTCAAGAGCAGTGTGAATAATAGCTCCAGGGTTTGCACCCACTCTTCCATGGCAAAGCAAGCAGGTTCGATTTTGTCACGTGTCACACAGACATGTATAATTGACTGCTCATTAAAATTTGCCTCAAGTAACAAGACCGAATGACATGTTTATTTGTTTTTCTTATATTAAAGGCACAAAAATAGTGAATGGTGCTTCAGATTCTCAAGATGCAAACCAGTCACAACAGAATGGAGATAGTGCAGAAGAAAAAAGAGAGAAACTTGATTCTGGAAGCAAGAAAAAGTAAGTGATATTTTGTTTGTTTATATGTTCTCCTCACACAAAATGAATGTAAATTATTTCTGGTTGTAAATATAAAAGGTCATGGTATTTGTAAAATATCCTTTTTAAGAAAAATAAACTGGATCAGCATACCTGATCTCATGTTTCTGTGCTGTGAATAGTTTTATAATTTACTATTTCTATGATAATGTCATGTTATGACTCCCTATAGTCAAAAAAGGGGTTGGTGTCCTGGCCCTACAGATGGATATCTAGATATGGCTTGTTTACTCCCACAACAGGTGTCTGGTGGTTTGTGGCCCCATCCTCCCAGTTGGCATCCGCTTAGAGGAGGCAAGGACAGGGAAGCAGAGATGCTGTCTGTGAGTGGGCAACCACCAAACATCTTTTGTGGTAGCACCTGAAGTGGTTTGAACTACCATTGTTCGCCTTAAGGGTACTGAGACTGTTGTCTGCCTAGTGACCCAATTCAGGCCATTGTTCATCTTAAGAGTCTATTTCAGACCAGGGTGACAAGAGGTCAAAGTGAGCTATAAAGGAGGACTTGCAACTAGCTTTTTTCAGACTGATGAAGCTTTTTGGATGAGCAGCGAAATATTTCAGTCTCTCAAGAAAAATAAGTCCAATTGCTGGTGGTTTCTGCCCATCTCTTTATTAGGTCTGCAGCTTCTGTCTTCCCTTTATCAGAGGCTAGCTAGGACTGCTGGCAGTCCTAGGCCGGAAACATCAGGAGAGCCATTTGGTTGCTTGGCTGATTAATAGCTTTCTTCAGCTCTGAGCTTTAATAAACTGTTGTATTCTTTGAACTTTAAAGTTGAATCTTCAAGTCAGGGTAGATGTGATTTAACCCAAATTGATTTCAATCATGATTTAAATTAAGATGTCAGATTTTTTTTTACAAATATTTTTTTCTGTTTAAGTCATGATTCAAATTGTAATTTAAATCAATTTGATTTTCATCCAGTCTGAGTTAAACAATCTTCAAAGCTGTCTAAAAATTAAAAACTCAGCTTTAAAAGGTAACAGTAGTGGCTATGTTATCCCTGAAAAGAGCAGTGAAGAACTACATTATCGTACATTAAACTTGTACCATTTTAACAAAGTCCATACCCTTCCATGGGTTTTTGAATTTACCCCTTTAATTGCTATAGGACTATGTGTGGCATTAGGTATACTGTGTACTGTGTCATGTTTACTTGGGAGAACAATCCCCAGGCATTCTGCCTGAAGAACACGGTTTGTATGTCAACAGAAACTAATTGGACTCATAGGAGACAGTTTTTCCTCTAATATCTCCCTACAAAAAAGGATGTACACTACATGCATCTCTTCAGAATGTACGTCTCTTGACAGTCTTTTGTTTATGGATGACGTTCAGTTTCAGTTCAGACAAAAGATGAGCTTGAACTCAATATTTGGGAAACATTTATTTAGGAGATTGGCAACCACCTCTTCAAATTTACTTACTCACCCATCATAACCTGCATCCCATATTCTTGCACCTCATCTCTGTATCTTACACTATATATAATCCATCTGTTCCAAATAGGGTTTATTCCATAAATAATGTGGGAAGTATTATTTGCTCATACAGTGCTTTCCAGTACTTGATGGAGCAGTAACAATATAGCAGAACTGTAAAACAGATGTTAGACATTTACTGTCCTTTTCCTTCTAGGGTGCCTAGTGATGGAAGAGAGCAAGAGAAAACGAAGGTTTCCACCTCTGAAAACGAATGAATGGACCTTAAACCTTTGTAAAGTACATTTAAGAATGATGATAAGTGTTTGCGTTTGAGAGCTAGATTCCAGAAAGTTTTAAATAATTTTATAAGCATAGTATTTTAATGTGTACAATTTCAATGGGATTGTGAAGAATCTCCCTTTAATCTTCATTTTTAAAGTATTTAAACCTCCTGATAGCATTTGGCCCAGTATTAACAAGCAATATTATGTTCCAGTGTAAAGACCAAGTCATTTTAGAGACTGAAACGTCTGTGTTTCAAGGTTAGCAATGTAGTATGTTAACTGACTTACTACTGTATCTTCAGCTTTTGGCTAATGACAGAAAAACTAACTTTTAGTTTAAAATTGCCAAACTGCTTTCTTTGTATAAATCTGTTTTCTTTCTATGATCTGTGCATAGTTTCAGAACTGTTCTTTGCCAAACTGTTTGTTCATTTGTGTTTTGTAAGAAACTGGGAGCATTTTGTAGCTTTGTTACGTATGAGTATCTTCAGTCAGTCCCTTTTCAGACGTTAGTTTTGTTCTTGGAAGCTAATTGTGGCAGTTTATTATGCTCTAACTTTCCTGTGGTATGCTTTTGAAATTATTATCAAAATAAGGAAACTCGTGTGTTTCCATGGACATTATTGATGCACATTGGTCAGAAAACACTGTCTTGAAATACTTGGTTGTTGTTGTTTTTTTAAAAAAATAAAAGTTTGTGCAAAAAGAAATTGGTTTCTGTATTTTGAATGGAAATCTCCCAGTTAGGGTATCAAAGAGCTTAGTTAGTGGCAGAAGCTTACTCTGCCCCTCTCCTCACTTCATAGAAAAGGAACCTTGGAAACACTCACTAGTTGCCAGGTTACTATGCTGCCATAATACACTGAGAGACAGTGGGGTGGCCTGTAGTCATTCATTTTAGCTGCATCGCTGGGAATTTGATGTCACTGATCCTGGTCATCCATTGAAAACCACTGTACAGTACATAATTTACTCTTACTTGACCTTTTCTCCTGGAGTATTGCTGCTGAAATTATTTGCATTGGAGTAAACAATTAAAGGAGCTCAGTGCATGAGCTGTATTTATGTGTATTTGATGGAAAAGATAAATAAATCTAGGAGTGGTATGAGTGTATCAAACCTTGGCAGTGCTACCATATGAGGAAGGAGTTGCACAAATTTCATTCTGTCCTGTTTCTCGCTTCCTGTTCACTTTCTGGAACCATAAATATTCAGTATTGCTGCTGAGACAGCAGGTGGCCCCATTACATCATGACATGCACGTAAAGGAAAAGATGCTACATTTTTGGTCTTCAAGAAGGCTTTCAAAATAACTACGGTGGTGCCTCTTGAGACGAATTTAATTTGTTCTACGGGTCAATTGGTTTTACAAAAGAGTTTGTCCTATGAAACGCATTTCCAGTAGGAATGCATTGAACTCATCTTGCGAGGCATCCCATGGGGAAAAAATCATCTTACGAGGTTTTCCTGTTCCTGGAAATTTCATTCGTTTTACGACTTTTTCGTATTAAGGGGCATTTGTCTTATGGGGTACTACTGTATTAGTGTTGATCATCTGGAATATAGAAATACAATCTGGTGTAGTTCAAGCATAGCTATGTTACATATAGATCCAGAAATAAGGCCAAGTGCTCAGCCTGGCGGAAACCATATCCTGTAACAGGGGCATAAACAGCCATTGGACCTATGGGTCAGGAAAGGAGCGTGTAAGTGGACAACAGACTACTCCACACCCAGAAAAGTAAGACTAAGATAGGAGATGAAGCTGCACATTTAGTTGAAGCTCAACACTGGTGAGACTGATGCGGTGTCAGTGGCTGGTGTCTGATTCCAAGACCTTTATTAGGTGAGTCTGAAGGAACAAGTCCACAGCTGGGATATGTTTTTGCCTTGAGATGCCCAGCTGATTTTGTGGCTTCATGTGGTTTGCCAGCTTGCAGCATTTTCTGAATAAGGATGATATGGTAACAGTGATCCATACACCAGGCACCTCACAATTGGATTTGTGTAATGCTTTACATATCAAGGTGATCTTACATGTGGCAAGGCAACCTGAAAGCTGCTGAAATTCTGTGTAATGTGACTAGATGGAACCACATTGCTTAAGATCTCTGTATTTGCTAATCTTGCACATATTTGCTCCTCAGCCCAGATTTCAAAGCGAAGCTGCTTGCTGGAAAAGCTCTTGTTGCCTTGGGGCCAAATATTTGAATGCCCCACCCCATGACCATTGCCTTTGCATTTGTGCAAAAAAAGAGAGGAGACCCATCTCTCTGTGCCTTCCATAAGGTGCACTTGTCACTAAGCTGAAGCTTCGTACTACAGTACTTTCAGACAGGATGTTTGCCTTGTACCAAGATGCATTTTATATCTTACCATCTAGCAAAGCACAGTATGTGCACCATAAAGCAATATAGTATATTATTCATTAATCTAATTTTTAGCACCCAGTAGGGGGAAAACAGTGCTCAGAAATTTTAGAACATTTTAAAATATTTAAATTTGAATTTATGTTTGTTAATACTGTTTGCATTGCTGTATGCTTTGGGTTTGTTATGCTAGGCTCAAGTTCTTTCTGAAAGATGATTAGTGTTTATTCCCAGTTGTATAGCCCAACTCGCATGGAGAAGAAAAATCTGTACTTGGTATCTTTCTTAACAAAAAACATACAATAAAACTAGTAGCTTGGAAAAAAAAACATTGAAATCACGGATGACCAATAACGCTGTCAGTAGATAATACAGAAAATTCCAAAGTGAACAAAGATCTTGAATTGGTGGCAGAAAGACGCAACACTGGAAGCCTTCATCATCTCATTTGGTAAGTCATTCTGCTTGGGAGGTCCCACAGTACAGAAGGTCCTCAGCTGTACACCAAGAAAATGAGCCTCATTATGTCATGGATCTGTAAACAAAGTCCATCCAGTCTCTTAGAAGGCCAAGCCTGAGGTTGTCCATATTGGAGAATGTCTTTATGTAAGTAACGTTTTTACTCAGGAATGAGCAAAAAATTATCCTAAAAGAATTTTATGTACTTGAAGAAAGGAACATTTCATAAGGACTGTTTCCCATGTTTCTACAAGCATCTTAATTTTTTTTCATTTGGGAAAACGGAAAAATGTCATTAAGGGTAAAAAAGAAAAATTGTCTCAAACTTTCCCTACCATTCTGTCTTTTCAGAATCTCTAGGGTGCAATATGAGTGGGCAACTTGTGCCCCTTCAGATGTGGGATTGCAATTCCCATCCTTAGTCATCACTGATTATTAGGGTATTTAAGTTCAACACTTCCTTCACAAAGCACATTCAGCAGATTGGCCAGCACTGGAGAACAGAAACCTCTGGAGACACGTCCTGTACAGTGCTAAGATCCTCAGACCTAAAGCAGGTAGTTCTCAAATGTTGCCTTCCATGTGGTTTGGACTGGAACCCCAGTCTTTTGGCCATGGTGACTAGGAATTCTGGGGGATGCAGATTAAGATACTCTGCGAGCCATTAGTTGGGAGCCACTAACCTATAGGCTGCTTCCATCTAAAGTTGACTGTTCTTAATAACACAAAGGAGTGTGGGGAAATACAGTATGGGGACAGGGAGCTTCTTTTTTGTTTTTGGCTATTATCCTGTATAAGCTGCCTAGATGCCCTAAGCACATCCAATCTTGCCTCATTCAGAAGCTAAGCAGGGTCGGCCCTGGTTAGTACTCCGATGGGAGACCACCAAGGGACACCAGGTGCTGTAGGCGCCTGGAGTAGGAACTGGCAAACCACTCCAGTATTCCTGCCAAGAAAGCTCCATGGACATGGAGTCACGGAGAGTCGATCACGACTGTAACGACGCAACACACACACGCAATATCCTGTATAGGCTTTGACTTTGTAGCCATTAAAACACTAATGACAACATTAAACAAGTAGCCAAAACACAAAACACCCAGCTGGTATGAGAGAAATCTAATTAGAATGTGACAGCTGGGTCCAATGTGGAGTTTGGCTCAGAGGAGTCGTTCAAAACAAAATGCTAAACAAAAAAAACCACCAGACCCAGCTGTCCCTCCAGCTCCTGGGACACATAGAATTAAAGATGTAATGCTTTTCCTGTAATTTATTGCTCATTGTGTCAACTCAACACACCACTGAAGGTCAGTCACAGTGTTTGGGGAGGCACCAGGGCCAGGGGCCTTTTCCTGATTATAGCATAAAAGGCAGAAAGGCGAAACAGACTTGCCTCTTTGCAATGGAAAGACAGATCCGGATGATTCTAAAAATGCCAAGATTTCAAAGATGGAGAAGCTTCCTTAAAAAAAAGCTTACTATCCGCGTCTCCCTTTTCCTGCAAGCTGTTTTTTAATGTAGTGTGACTAAAACCAAAGAGAAGAGGCTTTAATGAGACCAACCCTCTTCCATTGGGGGGGTGCCACTCTTAATTTCCAACTATTTTTCGACAGATCTTTTGCAGTTTTTTCCTTAAGCATCAAAGTGTGCTTTGAGTCCTTGTTTGCCAGGACTCTCAATGGGACGGCACTGAAAGTAAATTTGACCCTGAGGAAAGTGACAGCCGTCCGCCCCATGCTACTTATTATTAGAAAACAAGGGAAAAAGCAGTGTGTGCCAGACGGCATGTCCCAGCCTCAGCTCATGGGAAATGCAAGGCCCCAGAACTTTTGCAACCTCGAACACCCTTTTGTCCTCACTGCACAATCACGGGGCAATTTCTAGACGTTATGATGCACAGAGGAATGTGAGGCTAAGCGTGCATGATATCAATTATGCATACAAACCCAAAACAAACAATCCCTAAATGTGCCATTGGTTAAAAATCTGAAAGCCCCTACAAAGACGTGTATTCATTTCCCTTTTAGTGCCAAAGCCAGCTCCATCCCTTCACCCTAACCCTCACCAACAGGGGTGACCTGGACAAAACCAAGAACGGGTCTTTTTAAAAGATCCATCTTCTTTGCATAGAGAAGAATGGCTTCACTTTTGAGGATGCCCCCTCTGTTACTGTTGCAGTTCCTCCAACTATTTCCGTGCAAACAAACTGCTAACTTGATGATGTGTAAAATGTCTATGAAATGCATGATAATCTATAGTTTAGGACCATCCAAATCTTAAATAACCTAGAACTGGCCTTAGCCTCATGTTTGTGTGTGATGTATTGTAGCCGTAAATAAAGACCAGCACAAATTTCAAGAGGCAGGAAATAGTCGAGATGCTTTCTGCATCTTCAAAATGTCACAAAATCTGAAGTGCCTTTTATAACATTGCCAACATCATCTGACTCTTTAATTGTATATAATCTAGGAATCAGTAGTGGTGGTGGGGCGTAGTATATTACCCATCAGATAAGTTTTCCAGTGCTTAGTAGACCAATTCTCATAAAAGAGGAAACACTTTCTCATGCAAACGTCTTGAGAAGGCTCCCCGTATTGAGGGTAAGATGAATGTATGGAATAGTAAAAAGGAAACTGAGAAGACACTGGGAACACAGAGTTCAAGAGTTCAATTGTAAACAGCCTAAATGGCACAGTGGAAACAGGTGGGGAATGTGCAACCCTCCAGAACCTGCTGGGACTAACACTCCCCTCAGCCTCAGCATGGCTAACAGTTTGTGATTGTGCGAATGGAATCCCACAATTACTGGAGTATAGCACACCATTGTTCCCTAACACAGGTCTCCCCCCTCCCCCCCGCCAAATCTTTGGTTACAGAAGCAATATGTTAATGCGAGATGCTGAATAACTTTGGGCGCTTTTACACGACCCCTAAAATCCTAGGCAAAGGGCTCCCAGATGCGGAGATTAAAATTGTTTTCCCACCAGCTCCGGAAATTCAACAAAATAAAGTATGACCACGCCCACCTAACCGCGTCCCAGCGCATTTTCCAAGTACCTGCTCTCCGAAGGTGAAAAATTTCTGACGCGGATGTAAAGCAGTGAGTGCCGGGCTCTCCTTGCCTTGTGTTTGTTTTTTTTTTTTTTTTTTGCCCCCCGCCCCTTTAAGAGACTGAAAGAGACTGGAATGGTTCCCAGAGCAGAGGTGAGCCTGCATTCTTTTCTCCCTTTTTTCTCCCTCCCCTCACGCAGACAGGAGCAAGGAAGTGCAGAGGGGTGGGAACACAGGAAGAGCGACACACACCCAAGATCTCTGGTCCAAATTTAAGTGGGCAGCGGATCTTAGGGGTCGTGTAAAAGCACCCAAAGAAAGCAATTTAAACATTAGGTAAACTGTGGACCCATTTATTTTTATATAAATCATCCATACACTGAGGGATATCTGGAACTCATTTATAGATAAACAAGTTACAAAGGAGACACCTGGAAAAAGGGGTAACTTTGTTGAACGTCAACATTCAGCGTAAAGGGCATGTTTGGTGCAGCATGTCCTGGACATACCTGCCTCTCTCACACACACAGAGATAAAAACAACTAGTTACTAACAGATGCAGAACTCGATTTTCTCCTGATGGGGCGAGATACCACAGCAGTCCTTCCCAACAGGCCTGATATCTAGGGTAAATATAATGGAAGCAAACTAAAACACATTTCAGAGAGAATATGGGCAAAATTTCTAGCAGTTGTACCTAAAAAAGCAAGTGAGTCAAGACAAGGTCCCTTGAAGGAAAGAGATACTGGCCTTAAACTTAATGTGTTCAGCAGAGGAGGGGAGGCCAAAGTGCAGGCGGCAGAACACACGGGGGCTCCTAAGGCCTCAATCCTGCCTCTGCTGCACACTGTCTTGCTTAGAGAAGGCCCTCCATGCCTTCTATGAAGTACAGAGAGCAAATGTCCCCCCTGGTTCTGGAGCCTTCCTGAGTTGTTTCAGAGAGTGAAAGGAGCCTACTTTAACAACCAAGACATTGAGTTCCAAGCGTGAGGATGTGTTCTTTTAGGCCAGCTTAGAGACAGCCCCCAAAACATGGAGAAATTACTCCTGCAGCCCACTAGAGAGGGTGGGGCTGACAATCTGTAGACATAACAGCAGTTGTCCAGGACCCTGGGGTGGTTTTGGCCCCGGGACCTCTGGAAGTGGGCCACTCCCGCTCTATATTAAGGCACTCCACTCTTCCAGGCACGCCAAGTCCGATACTGGCGGTTGAGCACTTCTGTCGCAGCCGCTCCCAAAGGTGCTGAGTTCCTCCTCTTCCTCTCTGGGGAATTAGAGGAGTCTTGATTTGATCTCTGGAAAAGGTATCTCCTCGGGAAGGCCCTCCATAGCAAAGCATTCATGGCAGATAGACTGAAGGTGAGTTTTTAGAAGCCTATTCCATTCTGACCTCATTGTAAAGAGTAGGAGTTCAGCGCTCCCCAGGCTTTGGAATCTGGTAACCTCAAAAACAATTATAACAGAGGGAAATGATTCTAATCCTTGCCAACCAAGAACTTGCTAAAAAGATGTACACAACCAAACTGCATATGCAGTTTTAATACTTAATATGATTGCTACCTTCTGGGTGCCTTCACTACCTGAATGAGTGGTAAGATCAAGAAGCCAAGACACACCTATGTACGTACGTGCACAAACATGACGAAAAATAATACTGTTTGGTCACAGCATAACAGCAGCTGCCGATGCTCCATGTTCTAGCAGCTACTGGAGGCAATCGCAATGCAATTGGTTGTCATCTTAACAGAGCCTTAGTTGAAAATCCCAGGGTCAACATAAGGATAGGCAAGGAACTCTCCTAATTTGTTGCCATCTGCATCATAATGGAGCATTTGGAAACAAGCGTCACAAAAAAACGAAGGGTCCTGTGGAGCAAGACTGTCTTCATTGGTCACCCACCTGTACATCCAAGAAAAAAAAAAGGATGAATGCAATATAGAATCTAATTACTGGCCAGACTGTTCCACTTTTGAACAAGCAGGTTGTAAATTATGTATAAAACCAAGTCTTTTACGGTCCACTATTTTTAGCATAAAAGAAATGCATTGTGTTTCTATGAACTAAACTACTCTGTAAAACAGAACTACATCTGACGACTACCTGCTGAACTTTCAAGTATGTAAATATTCCTTTATGGAACCCCAGGATCAAATCCAATTTTGTCACAACGCCACACACATCACATCACTCACCGGGCTGTATACATTTTGCATACAAAACACTTCTTGGTCCACAGCCAATGTTTCTTGGTTAACAAGGGATAGAGGGTCCGATCCAGGCAGTCATCTCGGTGAATAAGCCTTGCACAGAGAAAGAGTAAGGGATGCATTAGAATGCAATACTCCTAAGCTATTAAAAAAAGTCACTTCAGATTTGTGTGTAGGGATTAACCAACGATTTTGGAGCACAATGCTGGGAGAAAACATCTATTTTATGTATTGGAAGTTAAATGTTAATGCCCCAAATTAAACAACAAAATGGGAATCAATGCCGTAAACTATTCTGCATCTATCTACTCTAGCTTTGGCCATTTGGGCTCTCAAATGGCTGACCTTCACTCCCATTCACTAGAACACCAACGCTCGGGGGCCAACTTTAAAGGCCAAGTACTCTTTCCAATACCTGACTTCCCACGTCACAGCTTTTCACAGGTACACCTGGAGTGGCAATTCTCCCTTCTGAACAAAACTGTAAATATGTCAGTGGGGAGATCTGAGAATAGCCCAAAAGGTTGAGAGGATACATGCATGTCAGGAATACAAAGAAGTACAGACATCTTTTTGATGCTGATGAGATAACCTTTCTTACAACAAAAACAAGGGGGGGGGAAATAGCCCAAGAAGAATTAAATATGCTCCCTAGCCCAGAATATTCAGCAGCCTTCCCTGTACTGGCATCCTCAAAGTATTTCAGATTACAGCTCCCTAGTCAGCATGACAAACAGCCAGGTATGGTGGGAACTGTTGTCTAAAACATCTGGGGGAGGGTTATGTGGAGGAAGGTCAGATGGAATGCAAAGATGGAAACCAAAGAGGCTGGGTGAAAACTTAGCCTCAAGTAGGCACCATTTTCCCCATTCCTCTCACTCCACCATCTGGTAACAGCTTAACAGCCTCTTCAACAGACTCCGAGAGGAATCTCTGCATAGCCACGACATTAAGCGCAAAGCTGAGGCCAGGAACTGCAGTAAGTTTCAACGAGGCTCCCTCGTTCAAGGAGTCGGAGCAGCCTTGCCAATTAGGCAGCAATTCACCTGATATCCGTGATGAGAACAATGTGTTCGCAGTCTCCTTGGTGACAGTAGAGGTACGGGAAGCCGATCTTAATGTTTAAGTCGTTAAATGTGTAGTCTTCCATTTTAGCTGACTGGAGATTTGCATAGCCTCTGTCATGAGATTCTGCCCACTCAATAATTGTGCTGAAATTACAATATGCAGTGTTATTACCAAATGAACTGACTAAATTATTGAAAAAATTCAAGGTTGGTCAGTTGGTTTCGGTCATTTTTCTCAGCAAAGGGATCCAAGAGGGCCACAAATTATAATTTTTTTTTCAAAAATCCCATTGAACATAATGGCCCAAATTCTATGTACACAAATGGTGTAACACAGGCATGCCCAAAGTCAGGCCCAGGGGCCAAATGCGGCCTGTTTTCAAATTTGGAGCGGCCCACAGCCTCTTCTCCCCACTGGCTCAGTCTGTCATGCATCCAGCTGGCCTCTCCCCATACCGGATGGAGACATCATCTTGCAGTTTTACAGTTTGCCTGCCCTCCCTGCCTCTTACCATCCCCCCAGCTACTTGGCCAGCCTACCCCCCCTGGCCCCATTGCTGCAGCATCCTCCCTGCCTCCTTGCATGTCCTAGAGGCTTGTGCAAAGTCCGGTCGAGGACCAAATGCAGCTGAATGGTTGGCCCCCACACATTGTCACCTCACCAAATCTGGCCCTCCTTGCAAAAAGTTTGGACACCTCTGGTGTAACATTTGGAGGAAAACGTCCCAAGTTAAGGAACCACCACAGAGAGCAGCTACGCGCTGAACCATCGGGACGTGAATGACAATGGCTACAATGGGACTATCTGTCTCCAAAAATGACACTGTTTGTTGTATGCCAGCTAACTCAGAAACAGGATTTGGCTCAATAAATTATTGCACTAAAAATCAATTAACCATACAATACTAAAACAATTAGAACGCACATCACATTTAAACGTACATAATAATAATAATAGCTGGATTCAAATCAAAATATTTCATTGCCCAGTTCGGTTGTCTTAAAAAAAACTTATTTAAAAAGGAAGGGCTTTCACTTGTCCCCTGAAGGACAGGAGGAAGGAGGTTGTCTCAGTCACCTAAGAGGGAACATTTCACAACCTGGGAATGGGCACTGAGCTGGCTTTCTTTTGCAACCTTGCCAGATGTGCCTGTCAAAGCGGTGCGACCGAGGGAAGGGCCTCTCCTGAAGCTCTTAAGAGCCAGGAAGACTCATAGTGGGCCTTGATCTGAGCCATATATGGGTTCATAGGTAAAACCCCCGCTCTTTGAACAAGACCCAGAAAGGGATCAACAGCCAGCAAAGCTGCTGTAACAGGACAACTGCTGTATTTTTCCATGTATAAGACTACAGTGGTACCTTGGATAACGACTGCCCCGGATAACGAATTTTTCGGATAATGACTGCAAATTTCCAGGTATAGGACTGCCTCTGATAATGAATTTACCCTATGGGCTGCCTTGGATAACGAATTTTCCCTATGGACTGCCTCAGATAACGAATTTCCAGCATGCATCAGTAAAAAAAGAGTTATCCGGGGTGGCATTGCATCTGTACCTTTAAAGTGCACTTTATAAAGAGTTTTGAGCAAAAAAACAGGTGTCTGTGCCTTTTTCCTAGGCTCCGGAACGGATTAAACAGTTTCCAATTCATTCCTATGGGAAACTGCATTTCGGATAATGATGTGTTTCGGATAACGACTAACCCCGGAGAACGAATCACCGTCATTATCCAAGGTACCACTGTATATTGTCATCTAAAATTGTTAGACTAAAAATTGAGGGTTGTCTTATACACAGACGTAAGCCAGGGAGAGCACTTTGCAGTCACAAAACAGTAACTTGGGGTTGGAAAAGTGGGAGTTGTCTGATACAGTAAGGCATCTTATAGATGGGAAAAATACGATACAGTATAAGCTCCCTGTAACCAGCTCGCCCACAGTCTTCGGTAAAGCATTCTGAACCAGCCGAAGTTTCCAGGCACCTTTCAATGACAGCCCCACATAAGACTATGTCACAGTCATCCAAATTCTGCTTCATGAAAACTACACCCAAGTTAAACACAGGAGGAATGCAGTGGTGCCTCGGTTAAAGAAAAGCTCAGCTTAAGTAAAGAAATTATTGGAAATGGGAACGCCTCGGTTTCAGAAAATGTTAAATGGAATGCCCCCATTTGCCTTTTTTTCCTGACCTCTGGAACGAATGACTTGGTTTTCAATGCATTCCTATGGGAAACTGTGTTTCGGTTTAAGAATTTTTCGCAATACAAAATGGCCTGGATAATGAATTAATTACATCATCATCAGAACCTTTTATTAGCATTAATTAATTACTTAAACTGAGGTACAGTCATTCCCTGCCATTTTCAGGTACAGGTATATTGTTTGAAGGCCTCCTGCATGGGACTGTTTGAGGCCTCCTGAGGTTACCCCAGGCCTGGCGCTGCTCCGAACAGGCCTCCAACAGGCTTCCCAGGACTGTCGGAGGCCCTAGAAGTGGTTTCTGGCAAACCGGAAGTGCCTGCTGGATTGGCCAAACTTCTGGGGTCTCCAACAGGCCCAGGAAGCCCCTTGGAGGCCCGTTCGGGGCAGTGCCAGGCCTAAGGTAAGTGTAAGAGGCCCCAGACAGTCTCCCCAATCCCAACCTGACTCAGCATCCACATATTGCGGATTTTCCTTTATCGTGGGTTGGGTCGGATCCCTAACCCCCATGATAAAGGGGGATTACTGTACTACTGTATTTAAGAACAGTGTATCAGCAGCCCTTCTGTTCTCCACAGCAACAAATCCTTCTTGTGATTTTGGAAGGACGTTGCCTGCTTGATTCAAGTGCAGGGGTGGCATGTGTCTAGAACTTCCTACCCCAGGTTGGTGTCCTCCAGATGTCTTTGAGCAGAATTCTTATCAGAGCAGCCAGCCATGCCAGTTCATGGTTAGAAATTCTGGGATTTATCATCCAGAGCATGTACAGAGCCACCCGATACACTGCGTTCCTGGATATTGCAGGCCTACAAACCCCATCCATCCATCCATGAATTATCCATAAGCCATCTTGAGTAAGAACTGGGAGCCTGAGGTTGGAAGGTATTGTATAATATGTGAAGTCAGAAGTAAACATTTTATAAAAGGCGTTTCTAGGGCTAGATGTTCTTGTGCAACAGTTTGAAGCCACTGAAGTAGCGTTTGAAAGGAAGCATGAGTGGACAAGAAGACAGATGCTTACTCCATCCATCAGCCATCAACCCTTTACAAAAGTATCTCTCCTCCCCTAGATCATATCTGAAAAGCCCTCCCAACCCTCAGAAGCCAAAATCAAGAGAGATTCCAACAGGGCAACAGATCAGCCTCAAGAGACAATAAGGTCCAGAAGGATTTCCCTCTGTAGATCTTCCCATCCCTCCCTCTGCCACACCTGCCCCATCACTTTCCAAGATAATATTCTGCTCTGCTTTGGCTCAAAAACCTTCCCAATACCAAACAGATGTTCGGGAGAGCAACAACTCATTCCTAGCAAGGTCCTGCTAAACCTGCTTCAAAAGCAGTCTGGCCCTGACCCATACCTGCGAGTTCAGGATCTAGGCATGCAAACAGAGAGGCTGTGTTTTTTTACCTGCTCAAGTCTTTGCATTCTGGGTACCGCCGATCATCATAAAAAACGCCTTCAAAGTAAAAAAAGGCAGACTTGTAAACATCCTGGGGAAAGAAGAATATTTTTAGAAAAGGAAAGGAAAAGGAAATTACACACACACACACACACACACACAGAGTGACCTCCCGCCATTTCGCGGTTCAGGTCCCGCGGTCCCGCTACATTACGGGATCGCAGTACCTGCACCGCTGGGGGGCCGGGGGGGGCAATCGCGTTGCTCCCCACCCCCCACCCCCGGGGAGCCATCGCGTTGCTCCCCGCCATCCCCCCACACACCTCCCAGGCTTCTGGAGGGGGCCAGGGGCGCGCGCAATCTTCCCCATTGGAAAGCATTGAGCCAATGCTTAACAAAGGGGAAAATTTTCTGCATTGAAATGTATTGGCAATGCTTTTCAATGGAGAAGGGACAAAAAGTGTTGGGTGGTGCGGGCGGCTGCCGGCGCACGCCACGATCGCCCACCCCCACCCCCACCCCGTTCCACATATTGCAGATTTTCATGGATTGCAGGTGGTGTGAGTCCCTAACCCCGAGAAGTCTCGGGGCGGGGGCGCAATCTTCCCACTGAAAGCATTGAGCCAATGATAGATAGATAGATAGATAGAAAGATAGATAGATAGATGGAGAGGGACAAAAAGATAGATAGATAGATAGATAGATAGATAGATACACCCCCACCACACACACACACACAGATTTTCACAGAGGTGACCCCCGCCATTTCGTGGTTCAGGTATCGCGGCCTGCTACATCGTGGGATCGCAGTACCTGCACTGTGGGGGCGGTGGCGGGGAGGCTGCCGGGTCGCTCCGTTCCAACCCCCCCCGCACCTCCGAGAAGCCTCAGGGGTGTGTGGGAGGGCAGTGGTGGGGCGATCGGGTTGCTCTCCATCGCCCCCGGGCACCTCCAAAGGGCCTCGGAGCCACTCGGGAGGGCTGCGCAGAGTGAACATGTCGCTCTCCATCGCCTCCCCGGGCGCCTCCGAAAGGCCTCGGAGCCGCTTGGGAGGACTGCAGGGAGGAATGGTGTCGCTCTCCATCACCCCCCCCCGGGGCGCCTCCGAAGGGTCTCGGAGCCACTCAGAAGGGCTGCGGGGAGGGATGGCGTCGCTTGTGGAGCACTTGAAAAATACTATGAAAAATTCTCTCTTTTGAATGAATGGAATCCCTTTAAATTCAAGATTTTTGCTCACACAGACCATGAAGGCTGTCATGGTATATAAAATCAACGTTACTGGCAAATATTAATCCTGATACATACTTGTAGACAAGAGTGGAGACCACCACAGCTTGCAGGCTGCATGCAGTTCTTGGAGACTTTAAATGCCATTTGTCATGGGTGCCTAAGCCCCATTCATAGTTCCGCAGCAGACAGCAAGTACGTCTGCATTTGCTCAGCCGGATCAGGCTGGAATGGAATGTGGATGCGGGACTAGATGCGAGTCCTGTCCGCTGCAAATTCCCTACAAAGTCCTTCCCCACGGGTAACAAAAGGACACACAGTGGGTTCTCAATGTGTAGGAAGGGGATTAAAATCCCTCTTCCCTGCACATCAAGTGGGGGGGGGCAAGAGTGCTGAGGGCATGACATCAGTCATGGCCATAAACAACACAACTTTATTCCAGATCTCCCTTCACTTCTACTAGCAGCCTATGAAAGTATCACCCATAGTCTAGTTTTGAGTTTGTTTTAATGGCTGCACGGCTCCAAACCTCTTTTTACTGCAGTGGAACAAGATACCACAAAAGAGCTGCCTCTACCATGAAGAAGGTGAAGGAAACATCTACAGCAACAGGACATTAACACTATCATTTTCCCTTCAATTGGGTCTTAATTGGATCTACCTAGTGGGACATTTTTTTAAATTCTCCTCCCATAAAAACTTTCTTCCCCACCCCCTAGTGGAGAGCACGTGTTTTTGCATTAACCTCCTACTTCTAACCCATCTCTGGCCAACCAGGAGCCTTGTGCTTCAAAAGAGCCAACAGAAAGACAATGGTTGTAAGCAATTGGGAGGTGCCCATACCATGTCACTCTTTGTTTGAACTGGCCTGTAAAGTCCAGCCCCATCGGACCATGCTGCTCTGTGCCTTCCAAGAAGAAGCCTGGCATCCATCTTGCCAAGTGAACTTTTAAGAACTCTCTCCTGGCAAATTACTTCTCTTGCCATGTTTGGACATTTATATCTGCTTTGAAAAAGAGAGCTTGCTCTCCAAAGCTCAGCAACTTTTTTTATGTTTCTACTAGCAGCCTATGAAGGTATCCCCCATATTCTAGTTTTGATTTCGTTTGTTTTAATGGCTGCACACCTCCAAACCTCTTTTTACTCCCTTCACTCCGTAACAAATGACTCCCCTCCACCTTTCAGGGACAAACAAAGATGCCTGCAGTTGTGCAGACATAAACAGCATTAAATTTTCAGCTAAACCTAGCAGGTGTTGCCTTATTCATGAGATGAACAGGCAGGGCTTTTACCATCTGTGGATGCAGCAAGCCCTCTGATGGTCACTGATCTAGTGGGAGATACGAGAAGCATGTTTCCTGCATCTGTTGTCCTCTTGACCCGTTTCCTCCTTTGGGGTCAGCCTTCTAACCTCTTCGCTTAACCAGCAATGACACGGGCAGCTGCTACAGCCTGGGAAACAAGCCGCTTATTATGCTGCCTCAACTGAAAGATAACGAGGTCAGAAGAACTTAGGACTGAAACACAAAATAACTAGAAAAGGCAGAGGACTTTTTGAGTAAATGTTCTCAGGGTGGTTCTTTAATGGTCTCTCCTACATTTCTCTTTTCCTACAACTATCATCAAAATATTAGTTTTCTCCCAATGTCTTCAATATTTCCAGAAATTTCTTCTGAAAGAGGCCACTGCCAAGGCTATTTGCCAATCTGTTGATTTCTAATAGAGATGGACAGTTGAGTCCTCATCACCACCTTGCAGACTTCATCTACTGGAGATTTATTGAGATTTATTGAGATCCTTTGAGTAGTGTGTCATACAATTAACCTTTTTACAGACCAAGAAACACAGACTTTACCATAAAGTGCCATTTTTTTAAAAAAAAAAAAAAAGAAGCATTTAAAATAGAGATATGTCACAGAAAACTAAGAATTTCTTGAATTGAAAGACTGACTAATGAAGTGTTACAACCAATGGACAAAACTCAGGAAATCATTTTTTAAGAAACCCTCCCAAAATGCAGAAAGTGCATTTTCAAACACATAACAAAAAATGGACAATATGGTTATGACTAGTCATCCAAGGCAGAATGAATGGGGAAAGGGGAAGTACTTATTGTCTGGGGAAAAAAACCTGGGGAATTGGTTCAGAGGCAGCATAACATCGCTGTTTTGAGCTGCAATGTCCCACATCAATATAAGTCCCACAATAAACATTGAGTTAACGCTAATGAGGAAAAACAAAATACTGTATATACTCGAATATAAGCCTAGTTTTTCAGCCCTAATTCTGGGCTGAAAAAAGGGGCCCTCGGCTTATATTCGGGTAAATACTTTTAGCCACTGAGGCAAGTCATCTGTGGCTAAAAGTCATTTTAAACATTGCATGCCGCTTCTCATGACCCCCCTCTGCATCACAGGGGAGCATCACACAATGTTTAAAATGACTTTTAGCCTGTGACCCAAGCACTTGCATCAGTGGCTAAATTTAAATATCACACATCACACCCTCACCTCATAAAGGATAGCTGCCAGGCCCTGCTGCATTTCCCACCTTAGGCTTATACTCGAGTCAATACGTTTCCCCAGTTTGGGGGGGGGTTAAATTAGGGGCCTCGACTTATACTCAGGTCGACTTATACTCGAGTATATAAGGCAAGCTCTTTCATGTGTGAGTTCTTTCACTGATTCTTAAAAGAGAGGCTCTTAAACACAAATGCTTCATGTTAATGAAAGAGAGGGACACAAAAGGTTTCAGGTTTTTGGTGTTTCTCCCCTTTTGTTTATTCCCTCCACCCCTCCACCGTCAAATCATCTGCAAAATCTTCTCTCAGTTTATGCTGCCAAGGGCTGCTATCAGCCGCCAATCAGGAACATCCAGGGAGGGAGTGGGAATTTTGAAAGGGGCGTAAGGGCCTGAATTGGTTCTTGGAATTCCGTGGGAGAGCTCTAAATTGCCAATTCCTTCCTGCCCTTTGACTCCACTACAAAGAATATGTATGCGGGTTTATATGATCTATTCTACAGTGCCTCAGAGACAGCAAAGACTAGAAGTGCCAAGCTGACATCTGCTTTTATTATTATTATTATTATTATTATTATTATTATTATTATTATTATTATTATTATTATTATTATTATTATTATTATTATTATTATTATTATTATTATTATTATTATGCTCATGTGCTTCAGTCTGAATGTCTGAATTGCAGGTATTGCAGCCGATTCAATTCTCTGTCATCCTGGTTCTGCTTTTCTTGCATAGTTATTAAGGTTCTTATGGTTTAAAAAGCAAACAAACTACTTGCGCTGTTAAAACAAATGGATAAAAATAAAATGAACGAACCTGAAAGTGCCAGACCCTTTCAGGTTTAATGAAAGGGTCAGTGTACAAAAGGCACAAAAATGAAAGAGAAATGCCATCCTTAAAGCATCTGGAATGAAACAGAAAGATTCCCCCATCATGCACATCCCTATAAGAACTAGGAGAACAAGGAGGTATGGTAGTGACGGTGCAAAATATAGAGGAATTTGCATTTCACGGTAGGCTGAGTTTTTGGAGAGTAAAATGAACAATTAAAAAAAATTGTATACCACAATACATTCCAACCTTTCTGCTCACTAAATTGGGTAATTTCAATGCACATACTCAAAATAAATACTGTATCTTCAATTCTCTCAAAACCACTTGCTCACCTCATGTTCAAAAGGAAAGGGGGGGGGAAATTACAGTTGGCTTTCGAAGGAGCAGCTAAGGTTATTTTCAGAGGATTAGTAATTCCAACTGAATTGCATTCTGGCCAAATCCTCCCCCCCCCTACAGCCCCCTTTTTGTAGAAACAGGTTAAAAATTAAAAAGTTGTTATGATACCTTGCTGATGTTTTCTGGTGCTTGATCAGGATGGCTGCTGAACTCTCCGCCAATCTGAAGATCACTGACGCAGGAAATAGCATCTCTCAGCTCAGTAAGTTTCTGGCTACCAAGAACCAACATGGTCTGATATGGTTTGCGGAGCTTATGCTGCAAAGGCCACAGAGAAACAAGAGACATAAAAACTTGAGCCACCTGCCTCTCCTGCTATTATACAACACCTACGTGCCCTGGGCTTAAATATCTTCCTTCAAAAGAAGAGGGGGATAAATCTTAAATATCACTCTATTTTGGGGACTGTGGCCTGTGTCTTCCCTGGCCAGCACACAACAGAGGGACACAGCTGGCCTTTAGTCAAATGAAGGGAAAGCAGGTGGTGCCTCACGCCAAGTCAGAATATGAGCTGCCTCCCATGAACTCCACGCAGCTCTGGTGCCTCTGGACCAGAAGGAAAGCATCTGGTGGCTCTCTAGATAGATGGCCCATGACTCCCACCCGCTAGTCATTTTGGGTCAGTTGAAGGGCGAAAGCTTCATAGTTCCCAGTCTGCACCGACTGAGTTTCAGGCAGAGGTCTCTCCTAGCCTCTCCTGGAAGCACCAGGGATCAAGCCTGCATCTAAGATGGGCCTCCCCCACACCTCTACAACTTGGGAGTAAGTAGGATAGAACCCAGGTTTGCTAGCTGCTGAGTGAGCCCAGGATCACACGACACATCTAAGTTAAGGCACTGCTGGAAGCAGAGTAAAGCTTTGTGTGGGATTTTTTAGTGGCTATGGAGAAGGACACAAGCCAGGGGTACAGCTCAGTTGTTTAGGACAGTAACCCCATCCCTTCCATTCACAGAACGCAGAAGTACGGGAACAAGGAGCTACATGGAGGGTGACCAGCCAGGCAGGACTGGACTTATCTTTTAACAGGTATCAAGCTCCCTTGAACTGCAGGGCTCTGCTTAAGTCTAGACATGAAGGTGGCACTCAGGCTGGCCTCTGACATGAAACAGGCAGTCTTGGCCCATCCACGTTCAGTACACATGTGCAGTTATGTCTTCCACCTTGGTCCCACTATTGCCCTTGTATTTTCTGCTTTTTAAGATCTCAAGTGGGTCCATTCCCTGCAATTCCTCCAAACCAGAGAGTGCCACTTCATACGATCACAATAAAGGGTCCAGCCTTATATAGGGACAGACCACTGGTTCATCTAGCCCACTATCATGAATGCAGACCAGCTGAGACTCTCCTGTTTTCTTCTTGGTCCTACACACAGAGATCCCTGGAGGTCTCACATTCAGATGCAAACCAGGTTCAATCATATACTTCACTTCCAAAATCAGATGAGATGGTTATCTTCACAGTGGTGCAGAAGGATAGAATTTTAAAACACTGAAAAACAGGAAGGAAAAGGAATAAAGAGAAAAGGGAAATCACCCACCTTCTGAAGTATAATGGGGTAGAAAATAGAGAGAGTGAGAACGAGCTCTCCCTCCTTGACTAGGTTTACCGGATCCTTTGGCCTCTTTCCGATCGCATGAGACTCCTAGCAAAGCAAACAATTGAAAAGTGACTCAAATGTTTGCTGAAACTTCATCCAGCAATCACAGCTCCAGAAAGAAAGAAAGAAAGAAAGAAAGAAAGAAAGAAAGAAAGAAAGAAAGAAAGAAAGAAAGAAAGAAAGAAAGAAAGAAAGAAAGAAAGAAAGAACCGCCAGCCTAACCACTTTATGGTCTGTTTATTTAAACAGCTTTACAATTCAAAATCCAAGCTCATGTTGTTAGTCATGGAATATCTTGAATGATAACTGCAGCAGCTTAACATGATGGTCCATAAAGTGAGCTGAAGCCAAAGGGTCAAGATCTGGAAATGCTTCAGTGGGAAATGGATGGCTAAAGGGATATTCTCTCTAATGGTGTTCCCTTAAATAGGAAATGCAATGAGCAAACATAAGCGAGACCATGACACATTACGTCCAAGGCTTCTCTGGAACTATAGTTCATACAGTCCACGAAAGCAGTTAATGCCGCCTTGCGCTGTGGGAACAGCATGTGGTCAATGGCCCTCTTATCTTGCATCAATTTCTCTTATCTGTTATTAAACCTATCAAAGTTGGTGGCTGTCACTGTATCTCAGGGCAGCAAACTCCACAGTGGAACTACGTGTTACAAAAAGAAGCTCTCCCTTCTTTCAGTTTTCAGTTTCAAGCCACAACTAGGGTCTGTGTCATCCAGGGCAAACATGGATCCCATGCCCCCTCCCCCAGCAGGGATAGTAGTGGTATACTACAAAGTACAGTACAGTGGAACCTTGACTTACGTCATTAATCCGTTCCAGTGGTCTAGACTTAAGTCAAACATGACTTAAGTCAAACGAACGTTTCCCATTAAAAGTAATGGGAAAGCGGATTAATCCGTTCCAGATGATGAAAAGGACCCCCGAAAACAGCTATTTAACACAAATTTGACTTGGATAGGAGATTCCTTCTGGGGATGTAAATGAAATGTCTCTTCAAAGAGAGGAGGAGGCAGTGGAATTATAGTCCACAAGTTATATGCCTCCACTTTTTAATGTTCATAGCAACAATGTCTAACATTTAAGTTTTACTGATTTTTAACCTGACGTTCCAAGTTCTGAACAACTCTATGCTTACCATTAGAGTCCCACAACTTTACAGCTCCCCAACTAAAACGCTTCCATTGTGGAACAGACTTCTGCATCCAGATTTTTTACAAGACTGAGCCGACTGTCTAACCAGCGAGGCCAGCCCCGAGCTCCCGACCCTTCTTCTCTTCCATTCGTGAGAAACCTAGCTGCCATCCAATATGCCCTCTGCCTTTTAGTAAAGAAGTCCCTCCAGTCCTACAGCACAATAAGGAGTTTGGCTGAAGGAACACAAAGGTTGCTGTGGACTTGACTTGACTTCACCAAACAGCCAGAGTAGGTAGGGAGCACAGCAGTAAGAAGGCAAAGACCTTACCATCTCATGAATAAATGTTTCTTGTCTGCATGCACGATCTATGATGACGGTCTCTTCCCGTCTCTCAAGAGCCTTCAGTCTAATACTGTAGAGCAGAGAAGGGGAAGGGAAAAAGGAAGGGGAAAATAATACAGCTGTAAAGCTCAGAATGTAATCTATGTGTTGTGTAAATATTAAAAAAGAAGACCTAAAAGCCACAGCTGAAGCCATGTACTTTAGTCTAAAATACTAACTCGTGGTGCAGTGGTTAAATGTCTGTACTGCTGGTAAAACTGTGCTCACAACCTGGGGTTCAATCCCAGGTAGCCAGCTCATGGTTGACTCAACCTTCCATCCTTCCGAGGTTGGTAAAATGAGTACCCAGCTTGCTTGGGGCGGGGGGGGAGGGCAATGTGTAGCCTGCATACTGTAATTAAAAACTGTAAACCGCCCAGAGACTACTTGAAGTGGTATGGGGAAAGTATATAAGCAGAACACTTTGCTTTGTTTTTAATATCCCAGGTAGGTAGCACTGAAATGCTCATTCGAGGGTCCAAAATGTTTCAGTTTCTTGGAAAACAACTTATTGCAGTGTGGGATTATTGAGACAACGTCCTACCACAAGCATGATGCAGATTAACTGGACAGCTAAAAGTTAATGATTTAGGGTTACAGTGGACCCTTGTATAACAAACTGTTTGTATAACATAAAATCTGTACAACATAAAAAATTCTGGAGATAGGGGAAATTTGCTTAACATAATTGCCTATGGGGAGAATCTGTTCAACATAAAAATGGGATCACGCGGTTTTCAATGCATTCCTATGGGAATTTGTATAAAGGAAATTTTGCTTAACCTAATTTCATTTGGAATGAATTAATCCCTTTTTACAAGGTACCACTGTATATGCAATTATGCTGACAGGAGACAATATAAGCCCTACCAAGTTCATCTGAAAAAAGTGAAAAAGACACCTTGAAATAACCAAATTTAATTACAACATTTGCTTTCAAATGACCCTTTCAATTGTTCAGTCTCAGGAGTAGGTAAGACACATCTGCAGGGGCAGCCAAGCCCAAATGGAACTGATTCCCCTCTGCCCAGCTAGAGAAAACTGAAGTCAACCACAGCACAGGCCATTTCTTGCTCACCCATTATCGCTTTAGTAGATATATCCTATTATCGATTGAGAAAAGACACTACACAAACAAACAAAAAAGTCCTCTACAGCATGGGAGAACGACCCACTATCAGGGATTTTCTCCTAAAGCAGGTTGACAACTGCAATTTTTTCAGTACTCAATCTGAACTGGTTGTTCTTAATTATTCTATCAGATTGGCTTCTTTCTGGTTCCATGAATGTGCTCCTTTCCCCACCACCACTACCACCACCCCCTTAGTTGTGTATTAGTTTAATCCCATTTACAAATCTCCTGGTATTCAAAGGGGAAAAGTGTGGTTTTGAAATGTTTTAATAAATAAACGCCACCGTCACTGAACAGAATGTGTATGTACTTACAGGGGATAGAAAACCTGTTGAGCTTTCTTGCAAACAACCTTTGAAGCCAATGCTGTCTTACAGCCCACCTAAGCCTGCTTCAAGAATCCTTAAGTGAGGAATTATTGGTAACTCCAAAAGTTATATAAAGCATTTCAAATTCTAAGTTAAGGGGAGGAAAACCTCTTGGGCATTTACTTCATTCACGATCCATGCCAGCCGTTTGAACCAAATCCAGGAAGGAAATGGAAGCCTAATGCAATCCTCAAAACCAGTCCCTGTCTACAGCCTTTAAATTATGTTTTGGTCTAATTGTGGTTTCCTAAAAATCCCCAAAGGCAGCCCATGTATAATGAATTATAATAATTCAACAAATGGGACTCTAAACAAGCCTTTTTATTTCTCTCTTGTTTGAACAAGACACTCAGAAATAACACTGTCTTTATCACCCTTCCTCAAAACAGAAGGGGCTAATTGTTTATTAATTGTCTTGACAAATGGAATTTCAGAAAATTATTTGTTCATTATTATAATCATTTCATGCCTTTGCTTGGGCATTTGCTCAATAAAACACTGGCTTTATGATTTCATGCATTCACTGTGGGCGACGTCCATTGGTGTTTCTTTCACTACAGCAAGGCTTGTACTGTACTTGCTTTCGTCAGATGGTTTGAAGTAGTGCAATGACAACCATTGGACACAGCCCACCGTAAATGGAGACTTTCTCAGACACCAACTCCTAATTTTGACGAGCTTGGGTAGGTCTTTTATCACGTTCCCCTAAAGCAGTGGCTCCGAATCTTGGCTCCCCAAGGTAGACGTTTTAGGACTGCAATCCCAGAAGCCTTCACACCTAGCTGTGCTGTCAAGGGCCTTTGAGAGTTTCAATCCAAAAATCATCTGCCTAAGGTTGGGAACCACTGCCTTAAAAATTGAGAGAGAGTTGACAAACAGTATTTTAATTGCTCAGATGAGAGGGGCCTACAAACAGCCACAGGAGGAGGCTGCAAATGACCTATAGGCCTTATATTTCCAGATATCTTGGAAACTGCATACACTCATGGCAATGACACACAAAGTGAGAAGATTGTTTTTGCTCCAAATTTTATATCACTCCCATTTACACTGAATGCAGCCATGACGTTTCCTCAAAATACCTGCAAGTCACTCAAGGGGAACCTAAAGAAACATGCTAATAGCATTACTAATAGTAGAATAGTACAGTAACCCTCCGCCGATCACGGGGGTTAGGGACCCACTCCACCCGCGATGCATGAAAATCCGCGATATGCGGAAGCGGGTGGGGTGGGGCCTGGGGGCAGGCGATTGCACGCCTGTCTGAGAAGTCTTGGGGTGGTGTGCGCAGGCGGTGTTGCGGGATCTTACCTCCCACTGCCGCCCGCCCGCGCGGCCCCAAGGTTTCTCGGAGGAGCGCAGGGGGCGGCGTGGAGCGATGCGATTGCCCCCCACTGCCCCCCCACGAGGCCACGAGGCTTCTCAGTGGAGCCTGGGGGGCGGCGCAGAGCGACCCGATCGCCCCCTGCCGCCCCCCCGTGGCCCAGAGGTGCAGGTACTGTGATCTCACAATGTAGTGGGACCGCAGTACCTGAACCGCGAAATGGCAGCGGGGGGGGTGACTGTAGTAAAAATCACCATACCGAAGAGTTATTAAGCTTGTGTCCTCAGGTATAACTTCTGTGTCTTCTTTATTCGAGCTCATCAGTTCCTCGACTCTAGAAACAAAAACAAGCAAAAGCATTAGCATAATGAGTGGAACCACGGACTCAGTGTGCTTACAATAATATGCATATGTTCTAAATGGCATGCTGGGATATTTTGAAAAGGGAGGGGGCACTCATAGTGCATTGGGGCTTCAGGACATGTCCTTTGTTTCAGTGATCAAAGAACAGCAGATGCAGAAACCCAAAAGGACAACATAGACATTGCTACAGTCACATTTTAGCACAACTGAGCAGGGCATTCTTAGCCAACAGGGTAGTGTAGACATTGTCCTGTTGCATAACAGCTGAAGTCCAAGGGTAACTTGCAATGATAGTAGGCCCATGGAATTAGTGGGAATTTGGTTGGTCAACCCCTTTATAAGTTCCATTGACTCAACTGCTCTACTCTATTTGTAATGCACCACTAGATTTCAGCCACTGACTCAACATGTCATAGATAATATTTGTATAGATGTCTTCTCTGATGGCAATTTCTTTTAAATGTTAGGCTTTTTGTCTAACTACACAACAGGATTTCAGACAGGGAGCAGGGCCAAAGTTAAGGAAATTTGATGAGCAGCTTTGGTGGACCACCAGCTGGCAAAGTTTCTGCCCTGAGCTCCAGCTATAGGCTATACCAGGTGCAGAAATGGTCCCAAAGGAGCGAAAGAGCAAACAATAAATATCAGGGAAAACCAATATGGCTGCATCTTCACATCCAGTTTGTTTTTGAGAGTTCCCTGTTGGCTCCTCCTGCCTTTTCTGCAACCCCAGCAACCCGCTTCTGTGGGAAGCCGTCAGAGCACACTCAACCTGAGTTGAGCATTGGCACGGGTAGGACTTGCAATGCTGAGCCAAATGCGGCGGAATGGTCGGCCCCCACGCATTTTTACCTCACCAAATGTGGCCCTCCTTGCAAAAAGTTTGGACACCCCTGGGGTAGGCCGAAATGGCTCTTTCTGTGGACAAACTGTGGAGTTGGGGAAATTCCACTAGAGGTTTCTAATGAAAGCCCAGTGTTCTCTTGGGAAGGTCGTCTTTCTGCCTAAACCATTATATATGAGATGTGTGGTTTATTTATTTTATTTACAAGATTTTTTTAGCCGCCCCACTACCAGGTGGTTGAAGCACAGGAATGATAAAAATTCTTACCAAATAGGCAATCTTCAGGTTCCTATCAGGCAATCAGTTTTAACACCTCCCTGTGGGCAGAGATCGACCCCTTCAGGAATTATGAGTTGGACTAAACGACTGTAAAGGACTGTAGTTATAACTGGGCACCAAGCAGCCATTGATGTTTGGGGTTTTTTGGAGTTGGCCAAAGTCAAGATGGCTTTAGAGCAGTGGTTCTCAACCTGTGGGTCCCCAGATGTTCCTGGACTGCAACTTGCAGAAATCCTGGCCAGCTCAGCTAGTGATGAAGACTTCTGGGAGTTGCAGTCCAGGAACATCTGGGGACCCACAGGTTCAGAACCACTGCTTTAGAGAGACTCACTCCTGCCCCACATTTCTAACCCTTCCTCTACTACTCCATGCTTGCTCAGAATTCAAATGTGCAGTTGCTACAGCTAGGAAGAGGAGCCTTTGTCACAAGACTCCAACCGTTAGCAATGGACTCCCTCCTGAAGCCTGGACCATGATCAGTCTGAGATAATAATCTAAAGCAACCATAACATCTCTCTCTCTCTCTCTCTCTCTGCAAGGATCGATTTGCCACAGAGTTCAATAATCTGCCACAGACTTGAATAATTGTGTACATGTTCCACCTGACTTTAACAACATTTGAAATGAGACACACCTCAGGAAGAATGGGAACGCCTAGGTTTGGTGCTCAACAGGAATGGAGATGGGTCCCGAAAACTGCTGCCCAGGTATAACAGCAAATAATTTATCAACGTCTCCACGGAGTTACACTGGAAACTCTCCTGAGAAAAGGTAGTGGAAACCAGAGCTTTGGCCCCTGCGTCACTCTACTCCAGGGGTGTCCAAACTTCGGCCCTCCAGATGTTTTGGACCACAACTCCCAGAATTCAAAGCCTAGACTGCCAATGACAAAGGACTGTGGGAGTTGTGGTACAAAATATTTGGAGAGCCAACTTTGGACACCAGTGCTCTACTCCATTTACTTTCTCTCTTCTCTCTCTCTCTCTCTTTCACTGTCTCCCTTGAGCGCTCAGTAAACAGAGAACGAATTATTGTACAGTGTTTCCTGTTGGGCAGGATTGCAAATTCAACGCCAGGCTGTAGCGCTGAGCAAACGACCTTAGGAACACGCCCTCCGTGGAGCTCCGTGGAGCTTTATCTTGAACTCACACACGCACACGTGCACGTTCGGCCGGCAGGAGGGTCAAGGACGGGCAGGCTCAGCCCCTAACGCCCCGCTTCAGCGAACGCTAGTCCGCCGCCCTCCCTTAGCCTTCCGCAAGAACCGGACGGTCCGCTTACCCGCATCGTGCGGATATGTAAACACGGGTCGGCCGACCTTTGCTGTGGGGGAAAGGGAGAGGGTTGCCATCGGAATCGAGTTGGAAGAGCCAGGAATGAATTGCACAGACCATGCCCAGCATTGCAAGTCCTACCCGTGCCGATGCTCAGCTCCGATTGAGTGCGCTCCGACGGCTTCCCAACTCCGATGGCTGGGGTTGCAGAAAAGGCAGGAGGAGCCAACGGGGATTTCCCCTCCACCTCCGCTTGCACACGTTACCTGCACACCGCCCTCAGCTCGGCGGCGATCTCGGGCGGGCAATGCAAATCTTCGGCCACGGCCTCGTCGCTGTCCGCGGCCGCCTTCGCCTCCAGGGAGAGGTCGCCGGGGCTCAGCGCCGCTCTCCACCGCGCCCCGAAGGAGCCCACGTGGAAGGCGCGCGTGGTCAGCTCCGGCGTCTCGTAGTCCGGGACGGCGTTCCCAGAACCCCCGGCGCCCCCACTGCTGCTGCTGGTGCTGCTGCTCCTTTCAGCCATGTTCGCTTACACTCAGGCTTCGCCCGGGCAAGAAAGAGGCCCGCGGTGGATTGTGGGGGTTGTAGTTTCTGTTTCCACCGTCCTCGGGAAGGTCCCGCGAGGACAGCGGAAGTCGGTGCAAGCTGCGGAGCTGATGTTATGCGTGTCGGCAGGCACGCAGACGCGTCTGTTCGGACGACGGAGGCGTTTTTCTACCCCTCAGAGGCCTCAAAACCCCAGGAAGATTGCTGCCCTTCTGTGTGTGTGTGTGTGTGTGTGTGTATTTTCTCAATGGAGTGCCAAAAACAGCGCGCTCTGGATAGCCTCTGGGGGTTAGAAGAACCATGACGCATTAGAAGGGAGTGAGGTCAGAATTAGAGTCCTTTCACATGAATTTGAGTCTCATCTCGGCACGTTTCATTGGCCACAGAGATGGCAAGGGTTGGATTAAAAGCGCATATTTACTTCAATTCCAGGCAAACCCGTGCTTATTTTGAAGATGGACAGTCTACTCTAAACTAAGAGAAGCTCCCATAAGAGAGGAAACGGTCACCAAACAGATCTCCGTGACCAATAACGGAGTTCAAGTCAAAGCAAGTCTGGCTCATTTTGCCTGCTCTTGTTGATAAAACTCACATGAGCATGCAGGGAAATGTATGAAATCCAGCAGGAAATCTGAATTAGAGGACAGACCGTGTAACTCAAGCTAGACTTTGAGAAAACAGGGCATTCATTTATTCCAGGGCTGTTCAACTTTGAACAGGCCAAGGTCTACTTTTTCCAGCCCAAAGTGCCTGAGGGCTACTACATTGAAACCTCTACTTACAAATTTTATCTGTTCCGAGCACATGCTCATAAGTAAAAACTTTTGTAAGGAGAGCAGCGGTTTCCCATAGGAATGCATTGAAAACCAATTAATCCAATGGTGGCCAAATTTTGGCCCTCCAGATGTTTTGGACCACAACTCCCACAGTCCTTTGTCATTGGCAGTCTAGGCTTGGAATTCTGGGAATTGTGGTCCAAAACATCTGGAGGGTCGAAGTTTGGCCACCACTGAATTAATCCATTCTGGAGGGATCAGATTTCAATGTGCCATGGCCCTTGAACTGCCCCACTCAGCTGAGACAGTGGGCTGGCAGACCTAGAACTTTGCTGCGGCAGTGGTGGTCCTTGGAATGGGGGAGGGAGGGGTGGAGAACTTATCCCCTCACTTTTTTCATTGATGGTCGGCGGGCTACTTTTGAACCCTTCACGGGCTACCAGTAGCCCGCAGTCTACCTGTTGGGCAGGCCTGATTTATTCCAAAGTGGCATGGATCCTCCTGATTTCAAAACACTGAAAAAATAAATTTGTAACACATTAAAATAAACCTGTTAATACCTGAATAGAGTACTTTCACGTACAATACATCTTGTACAACAGAAGCAATTTAATTTAATTTAATTGGCTATTGCTACATGCCATCAAGTTGCTTCTGACCCTATAAATTAGTGGACTCAAAAATGTCTGGTCCTTAATAGTCCTGCTCAACTTTTGTAAACTCAGGTCCATTGCTCTCTTTAAGAAGTCAATCCTCCTTTATTTGGTCTTCCTTTTTTTCATCTTCCTTTAACATTTCCCAGGATTATTGTCTTTTCCAGCAAATTTCACCTTCTCATGATGTCCCCAAAGTATGAGAGCCTCAGTTTCATCATTTTTGCCTCTGAAATACTTCAGGCTTTATTTGCTGTAGGGCCCATATGTTTTTCTTTCTAGCAGTCCATAATCTCTCTAAAGCTCTCTTAAGCATCATATAGTTATTGCCCTGTTCTATGGTTCATTTGCACTGTTGTGAACAGCTCAGAGTGGCCTTGCTGCCAGGTACCAATATTCCTTATTTCCTCCTGCACTGCTGGGCACATTGGGCAACAAATGTTTTCCATCAGAAGTCTGCCTCTTCCATTTCTGCCTGTTCTCATGTGACATTCACTGTCTTTAGATCTTCATATAAATTTGTTCGCTCGGTCTTCTGTGGTTATCCTTGTTTTCTTATTCCTTTAGGAGGTGTCCAGAACATTGCATTCTTAGGGATCCGGTGTTCAGGGAATTAAATAATGTTCCCAGCAAGGTGCATCCTGCATTTGGTCACTATTTCATCCAATTTTCGGATGCTACTCTGCTGCAACACATCCTTGTTTGTAATATGGTCCCTGAGTGTAGGAGATGCCCAGTATCCTGCGTAAACAGTTCTGATGGAATACGGTCAGCCTCTGGGTTGTTCTTTTTGCCATTTTCCATTTTTCACTAACATACATCACAGTTGGACTAACAATGCTGGTGTACAGGCAAATCTTTAGTGCAACAGAAATTGACAGTGAAGACCAACTTTGGAACAAGCGTTGGAACATACCAGATGCTTTGCCAATCCTACATCTAACATATTGTTTTGTGTCTCCAGCATTAGATATGATACTACCAAGATAAGTGAATTTGCTGACCTGCTCGATAGGTTTCTGTCCAATAGCAATATTCATCTTTGTTTGTCTTTGAACATTCATGGTCTTTGTCTTTTCTACATTAATGCACAGTCCCACTTTTTCTGCCTCCCTCTATAGCAGTGTTTTTAACTGTTGCACACACAGTCCGTGGGAAAAATTGAAAAATTACTTTTTATATAGTCAATATAGGCACAGAGTTAAATTTTTTAACATTTTCTAATGGTGGTGTGCCTCGTGATTTTTTTCATGAAACAAGTGTGCCTTTGCCCAAAAAGGTTGAAAAACACTGCTCTATAGGAAGCCTCAAATCCCGTTCTAGCTGAGTTGGGATCTCTCAGTATCATGACCTTTCTTTTAGAATTCCTGTTTGCAGTAACTGTAGCTTTTACAAAATAAGTGTTTTCTGTTGGGTAAGGATATATGTAAAATATCTCGTAACAACATGTACTCCCCCACCTTCATGCTCTCAGCTTGCTGCTTTGCTTCATTATTTCTTCTGAGAGTGAAAGCTTGCATGCTTAGCTTTTACTCAGGATGGGTTACGAAGAAAAACTGCAGTAGGTTAGACAGCCCAATTAAAATTAAGCTTGCAATATGTATTAAAATGCCAGGGATGCTGAAACACAGTACAGTGCTGGATAGATGGTACCTTTATTAGATCACTTTAAAATCAACCCATACAGTCTGCCAGCTTTCATGGAACAAAGCCCACTTTGTTCTTGTAATTATCTTGTAATTAGTGCAGAGAATTTCAAGTCCCAAAAGGTTGTGGCAGGTGGATTTGCCAGGCTTGTTAAGCTAGGAAAGGTACAGTCTGTTTTGGAGGTGTGGTTTTCAAGCTGAGGAACCTGTTGATTCAATATCACACCTTACAATAGTTTTTCAAACAAAGAAGCCCGGGAATCATGCATATCCTGTATCGACCTGCACAGCCTTCCTTTAAAACATTCAGTTTCTATTCAACTGGGGAACAAGCGAACAGCCAAATGGAAACAGGTAGTTTTAAAGGAAGGCTGCTCAATCTTTCAAAACAGTCACCGTGGGATGTCATAGTTTGAATCTTGCCCTTATCATAAGGATTATTATCGGAGAAGGAGCATGAGTCCTGGGCCTGCCTCCAAACTCTTAAAGAAAAACAAACATAGGTTGCAATCAAGTCATGTCTTAAGTACAGTAATGGCAGGGTCATAATTAAAAGGTATAAGCAAGATTTACTGCCCTTAATTTACTGGAGCCTTGTTGTGCCAATACATTGACAGAAATTCTTCCGAAATCTGTGTTCCTAACAGACCTTTAGCACATCAAAAGATTCGTCATGCCTTCCCACAGAAATGTCTTGATGTCTGCCTAGAAGAGTTTATTGCCCTCAGTATCAATGTCACTCTGATTAAATGATAGAACTCTCCCTCTTCAGCTAGATCAGACATAATTGCTTCTCATCATAGGAACTAGCATAAGGCCCCAAGAGATACTCTTCTCCACCTTCTCCAGCTAGATATGATCTGTTTGCATCTCTTTTGTAAATGACTGCATTATCCAGTTTAAATTATATTAGGCACTTTCTCTTTTCAGCTACATCCTGGAAATAATAAGCCACATATTAGGACCGAGTGAGTTTTATGTTTCACAGAGTTGTTGCCTTTGGCTCTTTCCAGCAGTTCCATAATGGAAATCGCAATAAATATTTAGTTTGCAGAATGTTATTGCGTAAAATTGCATTTTGAGTTGTTGTTGACAACACTGAGATGAAAAACATCTTGTGGGTGATATGAATTATGCCATTGCTGATGACTAATCAGGTTGACCAGAAACACCCAGTTAATGTGTACATAATGACAGTAGCAACACTAATTGCTTTTATGGAATAAAAAGCTGCTGTTGTAAGAAAGTTGAGGGTGGATTCAGGAAGCATTGACTGAGCTAATGACCGGGAAATTGAACCTGAGAGACCATCCGTCATCAAACATGAACATTTCTACTAGCATCAGTGGTGTTGGGTGGTTTAATTATATCTTTTGCTAACTGGACGTGACAGTCTGTTTTTCAAGGCCAAGGATGAACAAAGAGATCCTCCTCTCATTAGTTCTTTATTGTGGTCAGGCCATACAGGATAGTCAATTTAAATCCTTATTTATTTATTTATGTTTATATTTAAATAGCGTGCCAATTTCCCAAGAGGGAACTCTGGGCGGTTCACATAAAAAGACAAGATTTCCAAAATAATAATAATGTTAAATGAAATAACACTGAGCTTAAGTAGAAATTGTCTGTGTCACATGTAAAAGCCAAGGCAAATGAGGCCCCCTCTGGAGATAGGTCACCACATGTGCGCTGGGTTCTTTGCCTTCCTGGATTTTATAAACACACAATGGGGAGGCTGGCTGAGTGGATGAGTGGTTAATTCTTTCAGTATTGGAAGGCCCTCAAAAGGCCCTCTCTAGACCCCAGTATATTGGATAACCACCAGCCAATTTCCAAGATGCCATTTTGGGGCAATGTACTTGATTCTGCGCACACTCTTCAGTTCCAGATATGTTACGACAAATATCTGACTGTATATCAGTCTGGCTTCAAGCCTGCTTATGGGATTGAGGCAGTTTTGCTCATCCTGATTAACGGTCTATGCCAGAAACTGGACAGAAGGAGCAGCTTTTGGTATAGCTCACCATGGTATCTTTCTGGGTCACTTATCTGGTTTGAGATGTTTTGCAGCGACTTCTGCCTTCTCTGGATAGATGCACTCAAATGATGGTGGTGGTGAGCTCCGATCCCTTGATCATTGGGTTCCCTCAGGGTTGTGCTTTGTGACCTCTGCCATTTCAGACATGGATATATCTGGAAGAGGCTGCCCCGAGTTTGAGGGTGCAGTGTCAACAGGACACGCCCAAATATTTCTCTCCTCTCTAAGTCCAAGAAAGCTGTCTTGGTTATAAACTAGACAGTGTGATGTCAAGAATAGAATGGTGAGAGGAAACAAATGGAAGCTTAATCCAGGAAAGGCAGAGATGCTCCGGGTTAATTAAGAGGCAGGTCATGGAATAGGGATTCAGCCCGGTACCGGATGGGATTACACTCCCTGTGAAAATTCAGGTTTGCACTTTGGGTGTGATTCTAGATTAATCCCTGAGGCTAAATCCACAGGTGTCAGACATGTCCTGGAATGCATTTGTACAACTTAAAGATGGTGCACCAGCTCTGCCTGTTCCTTGCTCAATCTGGCAATACTGACATATGGCCTAGTTACAGCCCACTTGGAACACAATGCACATGGAGTTTCTTCTGAAGACCATTCAGAAGCTTAAATTTCAAAACACTGAAGCCTGATACATTAGGTGAAGGTCTGTTTCTGGGCTCAATTAAAAATGGTGGTTGTGACCTATATAGCTCTGTAGTGAATTCAAGAATCCTTCCTGGCATCTTACCATCCTCACAGGTACATCTGGTAAGAACACAAAAGAGGGGATTTGTAGTGGTTCATCTCAGTTTGTGGAACTCCTTCCCACACTAAGCTAGGTTGGTCAGCAACTTGCTTTTTTCCTTCCATCAATAAACTCTGTTCTTTTTAAGTGGGTTTTTGATGATTGCATGCCTTGGTGACAAAGAAATTTTAGTAGAGACTGGAGTGCATATTACTACTATATGATGTGGCTTTAGCTTGTTTTAAATGAATAGCTTTTAATATTTAAATAAGTTTCTATCCATTTTAATATTGTGATTTTAGTTGCATGTGTTTTGATTATATGGTGGGCAGAATAATAAGGTAAAGGATACACTGAAGACAACACAGAAAGAATTTAATGTTGACCACATCAACTGGGAACCTGGTAACTGGACTTATTTTCTTATGGGATCGAAACGTTTCACTACTCATCCAAGTAGCTTCTTCAGTCTGAGAAAAGTTGATGGAAGGATTTCAATTTATAGTTCACCTTTGTTTCACCAAACCCTGGTCTGAATAGGCTCATTAGATGGAAAATGGCCTGGGGTATGTGAAAGTCACACCTATGCAGCCCTTCCCGACACCCATTAAGTGTGGGTCATTAGCTGTGGCCTTCCTGGTAAAGGTGTGATGTGGTTCTGATTTGTCTGGGGATCGATGAAAGGGCCACATGATAAATGGGAGAAAGACTGTGCATAAACCTCACACCTCTACTGAGAGAGGGATTTTCTATAGGCACATGAATGGCTTCCCTGACCAGCGCCTTATCTAGGGGAGCAGAGGGGCACATCTGCCCAGGGTACAGCAATCTGGGGGCGCCTGGAGGGGGAGCAGGAGGAGGAAGCCGTGCACTCTCCCACCACCCAGCAGTCCTCTTTTCCCCTAAGGCTTGGTGACGGCACCCCTTCACTGCCTCCGCTGCCATGTGCCAGGCGAGCAGTGAAGCAGGCAGACAGGCAGGAGCGACGTGCCTGTGGTGCCCTCCTCCTCCTCTTCCTCACCTTGGTGGGAGAGGTGTAAGGCATGCACACACACACACGCACACGCACACGCACGCACACGTCCGCCCATCGGGATCAGCCCCAGTTGCTGGGTGGGTGCAATGTGGGAGGTGGGGCGGTGGGAAAGGCACAAAAACAAACTTTGCCCCAGGTGCTCCAAATCCTGGGTACTCCTCTGTCCCTGACCCCTCTCGCGAATCACCTATCTTCTCTGTCTAATACATGCACATCCTTATCTTTGAATGAGTGCCCTTTGTCCTTCCCATGAAGGTACACCACTGATTCTGATCCTGAGCTGTTGGTGGCTATTTAAAAAAGTTTCCCATCAAAAAACTACACTTCTGAAAAGAGTGCACTCAATTGTATCTTGTGTAAACTGATATTTAAAAATGATGTCAGATGTGCTAAACCTGACACAATCCCAGAGTACTGGATCTTGACATGTAACCACACCCTTAGTCATTCGTAAGATCCTGAGTTCTTTTCTAGTGAGAAATGGGAGATAAGCATCAAACGAACCGATGAATAACACTCTTAGAACCAGGGCCGGATTTAGATGAGAAAAAGCCCTAGGCTACTCCACTTGTAAGGGCCCTCCCAATCCCCCACCCTCACAACTAGAAGAAAATGGAAGTGTTATAAAATTAAGTGAAGCCAAGGTATTTAAAATGCTGCAGTTTACACTTTCTCCTCTAAATGGCATAATATATTATTGTTAAATACCTGTAGTGATTGAACAAAAATGCATAATTAACACTGGAAAACGTTTGTAATAACTGAACTTTAAAACCTTTTATGGAATAAGCATTGATTTATAGGAAAATGAAGCTTTGTTATAATTAAAAAAAGGAGCCAACTGCTCACAAGAGCCAACTGCTTTGAGTCTCATAATAGTTGCTGGGCTCAAGTTGCCCTGCCTTTGCATGAAGTCTTCGGTTTGCAATTTTTGGAGAAGGGAGGCTGCCCATTGGGGTTGGGCAAGGCTTTGGAGGGTCCCCCTGAAGGGTATAGGTAGTAACCCCCCAGATTTAGTATTCAAAAACAGCATACCAGAAGTACAATATAAGCCACACAAGTTATATATTTAGAAGTAGTAATATTAATAAGCACTCAATTTACCCACAGCCTATTCTTGTACACTGTACTGAAGCAGACCACTAAGAGAAAAGGACGTTATAAAATCTGAGCCCAATAAGATTCAGATCTAATTATTTTTTCTTTGAGCACTGCAGAGCTGGAAAGAAAACCTTATCTTTGTTTTGGATCACTGAGTCACAACCAAGAACCTAGGCAAGAAGATCAAAGCCACAGCAATTAGGAACCCAAGGAATACATTTAATTGGTGTCAGAAATACAAAATAAATGGCCAAGGATGTCAATTAATGTTTGATGTATGTAACAGATGTGCATGACGTAAAATTCGGAAAGGCGGGAGGAAAGAAGAGTGGTCATATCTCTATAAAGTATACTGCATTACCTTTGTAGGATGGACTTCTCCTCTGGTTTGCATCAGTGAGATTTCTCTAGACCAAATGTCTCCTGACCCAGACTGCTCATTGCATTTTGCAGTGCCCTGCCTGCATCTGGCTCGGCATTCCTTGAAGCCTACCCTGGTTTTAAGCCTGGAAACCTGTGGATCACTGAGTCATAAGAACCTAAGAAGAGCCATGCTGGATCAGGCCATCATGTCCAGCCCTGTACGTCACAGAGGAGGCACAGAGCCTGGGATTACATGCCTCCATCACAAACCAGCCTCTGCAGAGGAGGCACAGGTCTCACAAACCACCAGAGGAAGGAAAGACAGAAGGAACATGAAATAAATGTTAGTAAGCACTGCATGGGTCAGCCCTGGTCAATACTTGGATGGGTGACCACCAGGGAATACCAGGTGGTGTAGGCGCCTGGAGTAGAAACTGGCAAGCCACTCCAGTACTCCTGCCAAGAAAACTCCAGGGACGTGGGGTCACGAATAGTAGTCAGTCACGACTATAACGACACAGCACAATCACTGCATCTGCATGGGCAAATATCTGTTTGCTAGAGCAATGCCAAGCGGAAGTCATATGGAAATAGTGTGTATTGGGGGGGGGCTGAGGCAGTCAAGACACAATTCTTATTCAATTTACTAGCTTGTGTAGAGACATCCTGGGTAAATGAGTTTAAAAGGGGGGGGAGAGAAAGACTATCCCCTGCTTTCCTCCTACTCAATTCTCGAATCACCCAATAAATAATAGGGATCTCTCCCACCCACCCAACCAGTGCACGCCAAGCCTTTCTAATCTGCATATGTGAATTTGCGCTGGCTTCGCAAACGCCGCGACCAGCAAAACCCGCCGGCGGCGGCGCCAACCCACCCAAGCCCCACCCCGACGACCAAGGGGCCTTCTCATAGGCTGTTCCGGTCGGTTTATGCAAACGAAGTGGGTGGAGCCTTCCTCAGAGTTGGGGGGGGGCACGGGCGGGCTGGAAGGCGAGCGGAGGTGGAAGTCAATATGGTAATCCAGTAGTATTGAATCGGAAGAACAGGGAGTAGTAGCGCCAACGACGGCTTGGGCGCCCGCCCCTTTTTCACGGCCGGTGGGCGGGGCCAGATATGCAGATGAAGCGGGCACGGGCTTCGTCGCGAGGAAGCCGCCAACAGCAGCGAGCGGGCCGGCAGGCGGCGGGGGGGCGGGGGCGGGACGGAGGCGGGATCTAGTGGTGGCGGCGCCCGTGAGGAGCCAGTAGCCGGGCGGCCAACGGACTGAAGGCAAAGAGGGGGGGGGGGTGCCGCGGGCGCGCGCACCGGAGAAAAAAAAAAACCGCCGTTGGAGCCTCGAGCGGCCCTGAAGGGAGAGAGAGAGAGAGAGAGAGAGACTCGACTCGGCGCGCGCGCGGGGCCCCCTCACGCGGCACGTCCGGCACCGAGAGAGAGAGTCTTCCTCGCCCCCATCCCTTCCCGCCGCGCTCGCGCGGGCAGCCCCGGCCAGCCGGCGAAGATGGCGAGCGACGGAATGGAAGGGACCAGCCGCGGCATCAGCAGCAGCGGCGGCGGCGGCGGCGGCGGCGGGGAAGAGGTAAAGCTGAGGAGGGAAAGGGGGGGTCTCGCTTGGGACGGAGGGTGGAGGGGAGGAGGGAAGGAAGGAAGGAAGCCCGGCGGCTGTGGTGGTGACGGGGGACGGACGCGTGTGTTTGTGCGTGGGTACGTGTGAATGTGTCTCATGGTGATCCTTTCCCAGCCCCGGTCGGAGAGGAGAGGCGAAAGTGAGGGACCGGACTGGGCGCCGCTCCTGCCGCGAAGGGGGGGGTCTCCTCCCACATATACCGCCCCCCCCCCCACACACACACACACCACACAGACACATCGCGCGCGGCTCTCCAATCCTCTCCTGCCTGGCCAACGCCGACCGGGTTCCTTCTCTGGGTCGGTCCTGGTTTCGTGGGGGGGGGGGGGCGGCGGTCGAGGGAGAAGCCCCCGCGGGTCGAATGGCCGGGCAGGCCGACGGGGGAGGGAGGGACGGAGGAGCCGGATCCTACTCTCTCTCTCTCTCTTTCTCTTTCTCTCTCTCTCTCTCTCTCTCTCTCTCTGCCGCCCCCCTTTGCGCCCCCCCCCTCGTTCGCCTCTCCCCTTTCAACAGGTGGCTGGTTCAAAGGACGCAGGACGGGGGGCGAGGAGGAGGAGGAGGAGGAGGAGGTCGACGAGAGGGGGAAGGCGTGTGCCTTTGCCAAGATTGGGTGGGGGAGGGATAGTGGAGATGATGGGGGGGGTCGCTTCGGGACCCTCAAGGGGGGCATCATCGCCCCCCCCACACACAGGCGGCTCTTGAGGGCCACCGGAGCGGCTTGTAGTAGGAAATCCTGTGTCGAGCGCCCCTTTCCCGGCCAGGACAGCTCCTTTCTTGCCCTTTTGCAGACGCTTAGTGGGGTTTTAAACTGGATCCCGAAAAGGCTGTTCTTATTCATTTATTCATTTATTGGATATATTTCTCTACCGCCCGCCTTCCCAGAGGAACACCCCGGGCGGTTAACGATATTTTAAATAGTGTTGAATATCTTGTGTATTTTGGGATGACGGTGGTGGGTTAAAAATGACCCGAGAGGGAACCCCTTGAATGAAAGCAGACGGACCCTTCCTCTTTACGCAAAGAAGGCGCTCATATTTTTAACTTGCTAGGGACACTGTTTTTAGTGCCCAGCATCCTTCAACCTGTTCAACCGGCAAGCCCGCGCCGTTGGATTTCAGAAAAGGTCTGGTTGCCACAGCTCCTTCCCTGTAGTTTCCATATTGCAAAACTTTCTGAAAATTAGCCTCAGGTGGTTCTCTTATGTGTTGCTCATGCTACAAGTCCCTCATTTATTATCTATTATATATTGGGTTTTTCAAAGAAAAATTTTGCTTTGAGTGAGTTCTGAGATTATTTTTGGATCTTATTTGGATGCCATTGTATGGAAGATTTAATATTATAGGTAAGAGTTTGGGGTTGGATTTAACTACGCTTACTGTGTTTTATATTTCTACTGTCTGTGGTACCATCCTATCAACCAGGGTAAATTAGTTTTGTTAAACACCATGGTTTCCCAAAGAAGGGAGGGGTGTGTGTTTTTGTTTTTTTTTTTTGAAACACAATCTTCTGGGACTGGAGTGTGCTCCTTTGGATTGTGAGGGTTAAACTTGGACAGAATGCCCCATCTAGGCAGCTCCAAAAATTGAATGCAATGTAGTACTTTAATATTTAAATCACCACCAGTAACCATAAATGCATTGTGAGTTGGGGTCATCGTATTGCTTTTATGTATGGAAAAAATACCTGTTACATCCCCCTTTTAATCCATCATTATATATTTACAGTATTTTGTTATGGAAACAGGATTTGAATACTATCTTGAAAAAGCATGTACACAGCCTCCCAATTCTGTATTTTTTATTAGCTATCCATCTACATATGAACTGTATTACCTGGCTGGTGTTACAAAGAACAAGAACAAATGGAAGGCCAATGATTACAGATGTATTGCATAATTCAGAAGGTGGTTTTGTAAAACAATACGGATAATTTGATCAGCTGATCCAAATTACTCATTTAACATGGTTTCTTTTCATAAATGTGATGCTTTAGCATTCTTAGTATTAGCATTGAGGGATACATTTTTATTTCATTATTCTCTTGTTTGCATGTATGCATCTCATGATTAGTTATGACCCAAGCAAATATAATTAATGACAAAGTAGTGTCCTAACACAGGTATTGAAGAGTTGCTAATTTTTTTTTGCTATATAGAATATATAGCAGCAAAATACATTTATGGATTCTGAGTTTGCTTATGAATACAGCACATTGTAGTATGAAATAAAAATAAATAAAAGATGAAACTCTGGCTCTTCCAATATGGGTGTAATATAAGTAGTCTAATCTTCTAGCATCACTGAGCATTTAAATTTTGTTACTTCTATTCAATCTTACTGTGAGCTCTCTTGCTTTGTTTTCAAGGACAGGTTACATATCAAGTTTTTTTAAAAAAAAAGAATTATGTTAAGGAGATGTGTTCAGCATAACTAAACAGTCATGCTGAAATAGCGGTATATTTCATGATATTGACTATTTTTTCCACTTGGTGAATTGTTTGACATTCTACAGCAACATCTTGTCCAGGCCCTTGTCTTAGGATGGATAGTGTTCTAATTTCTTTTTAGTCTAGTCTGAAACAGAATTTGCTTTTCCTGAATAAATATTATTACACTGAGACTCATAAGAGTGCTGGTATGCCATCCTGGGGTATTGAGAATGACAACAACTGCTGTTATTTTTGACAGTGTCCTCTGGACATTTCAAGGCAAAAATTGTGCTTCAAGAAGTGTTCCTTTCTTTCTAAATGTATCCAGTGTCTTAGCTTTGTGAGCACCATATTCACTTTGTGGCAGATGGTAATGTGATATGTTTTACTTTCCTATCATTCAACTATAATATGTTCTCTAGGAATTTTTACCATTTTATTTCCAATTTTCCCATTTGGAAATCAAATCTCTTTTTTCTTCCCAGGGAGTGGAATAGCAGCAGCCTGCTTTGCAATGCATTTACTGATCCAAATATATCTCTCTGAAATTACTTATTCCAAGTTTGATGGAGGGTATTGATGTTTTAATGTTGGTGTTCCCAGTGGGAGAAAATAATTGATGTGGTGAAGTAATCAAGGAAAAGAAGGATAAATGGGGTTAGTTTCACCTTCCCAACTACCTATACTGAACTTGAAATGCTATTTCCCAGACGTGTGTATCATCTTTAGGTTAACAGATGCTTAGTTTTCAGGTCAAAACAAAAGAAAAATAAAGAAAACAGAATACACCGTGGTACCTTAAAAACTAACTACTATATTGTAATGTGAGCTTGAAGTCCTCTTCTTCATACCTCAGAAAATCTCAAATTAAGATATAGCAGTTAGTCTTTATGGTGCCACAATGTGTTTGTCTTCTTCTTCTTCTTCTTCTTCTTCTTCTTCTTCTTCTTCTTCTTCTTCTTCTTCTTCTTCTTCTTCTTCTTCTTCTTCTTCTTCTTCTTCTTCTTCTTCTTCTGACTTTATATGCTAACACAGATTAACACGGCTGCCTCTTTCTTCTAAAGATGATATATTAGAAACACGCAGGTTCCATTACAAGAAATGTTTAATTTTCTTATACTTACTTTCCACTGCAAATAGCATATGTTACATTGTACAACACATGGAACAGTCCCGTGATATTCAATAGTTACTTTGATAACTATTTAAGAGTGGTATGTGTTTATTTTAGACTGGTATGTGACATTTTCTAAGATAAAGTTTGTAGTACAGTATTTGGGGCTAGTTACATGGGGCGACACAACGAGGGAGAAAAGAAATTGAGCAAAGGGCATGTTGAGAGGGCAGGAATGCTGCTAGAGAAAGGGTTGCTATACTGATGCCACAGCTCACACTCTCTTGTTTCAAACTGCAGCCTCTTGTCTAGAGACTGCTCTCTGATTTACTTTGCTTTAACTTTTACGTCCTTGGTGTTGCTATATGCAGGTAGTATAAGAGTAATAGATTTTTCCTTAAGATTTAGGACTCAGAAGGCCTGAGCGCAATTTCCTGCTCAGCCTTGGAAACTCACTGGGAGGGGTGATACTGATGAAACCACACCTTAAATATTTTGTTTGTCTTGAAAGTACTACTTAGGGTTGCTGTAAATTGGATGCAAATTGGATACAGCACACTATACATTGCTTCATATTTTAATATGGAAAAAATGTGACTTCCCACACACCATATATCCCTGAGTAGTTGCTTTGTTTAGACTCATCCAGGATGAAACCCAGATGATACCATATGTCTGGAAAGTTGCCTCTGCTCATCTAGTACTTTGACCACTTTAGGGCTTGGAGGGCCCTACATTGATGCTGGCTGGATCTGGGATTACGGGGTGATGCAACATGGATCCAGAAAAACATACTGTACATGCTTTGCTCTAGCACTCCATAGACCTCTGGCTCTACCATGATAGAAGGGTGCCTGGCCATCAAGTATTCCTGACCATCTGTGTAGTCTACATTATCTAAAAAAGGCCTTCAACATGTCCTTGTAGATATAAGTTCACCATGGTATCCCTTAGTGACAGTTGACCAACTGGCTTTTATGCAGATCCTAATCAAAGATTCACTTTTCCTTAAGAGGATGGTTTTAATTTTAAAATAGCTATTAATTCATTTATTATTCTTTGATATTGCTTTTTTACTACAGTATTTGTACCATGAAAAACTTAGGAATTTGTCTATCCCGATTGTATTCCTGAATCCTGAAAAGATTTTTCGTTATCATCAAAGTTAAATGCTGTAACAAATAAGTTCTCTATATACTCAAATATAAATCTAGTTTTTCAGCCCTAATTTTGGGCTGAAAAAAAGGGGCCCTCGACTTGTATTTGGGTCAATACTTTTAGCCACTGAAGCAAGTGCTTGGGTTGGTGGCTAAAAGTCATTTTAAACATCGCACACCACTTCTCCTGACCCCCCTCTGCATCATGGGGGAGTGGTATGTGAGGTTTAAAATGACTTCTAGACATCTTGTCCAGGCCCTTTTCATTTTAAACATCACATATCGCTTCCCCAGCTCACAAAGGAGGAGCTGCCAGGCACTGCTGCATTTCCCACCCTAGACTTACACTTGAGTCAATACGTTTCCCCAGTTTTTTTTTTGGGGGGGGTTTAAATTAGGCGCCTTGACTTATACTTCGGTCGACTTATACTCGAGTATATACGGTATCTGACTGTTGTGATTTGTGCAGTGAACAAATATAAAGTAAAAGTAGGCACATGATTTGCTAACTTTATACTTTAATGGGATTATCTGGAGGGATTTTGATGTTTTCCTGTAGTGCTGAGTATTTCTTGTGGTTCACCTTGTCAAGAAAAATAATCTAGCACAGTATAATTCCTGGCAGAAAAAAATATAGTACTTGAAGCTGGTATGTGATGCTGAATGAGATCATATGTTTGTGTGCTCTTTAATGGCTAGCTAAAGCCATCCAAAAGCATATTACATAAACAATGGGCAGAAAATTCCTGAATAGGAATAAAAAAGAATGCAACAGACAGCAGTTTTTAAAAAGCTGAATTGAAAGCTTTATTTCCTTTTAAGAGGAATGCAATTTTTAAAAGTCTTCTTAAGCTGTTTCACAACTGTTATCTTTCATTCATTCAGTCTCAGTTGTGTGCTCTCAGTCAAGCAATGTGGCCAGCATATTTTTGGCTGCATGAAACAGAGCCATAGCACTGCCTGCTTTTCTTGTCAGGCTGTTCCCATCACATTGTGATACAGCTTATCTAAGCCACCCTTGTCTACTGGAGTATGTAATTTACTTCTGTAAACATATGATGGGTGACTCAAAGAAAGGGGTATATTGAACATAGGGTGGTTCATTTGCTGTGTTATTCAATGGGGAGAGAAGCCTTATGATATTGTGACAGAGATAAATGTCATCACCTTAACACAGTTGCACTAGTTACTTTCTAAGCCTGCTGTTGAAATGCAATATGTGCTTTGCTTTACTTGACACAGTTTTTATGTTGCTTGGAAAATTACGGTATGATCACATTTTAGAAAAATATATGTTTTCATTATAACGAGTCATGTACCATTGTATGTTTCATTTTAGACTTCTAAATAAAACATAATCCTGGCAGGAGTTTCAACAACACTACTCTATTCTTCATTGCAGCCAAACTATGGATCATGGTTGTTGTTGTTTTTTGTTTATTCCAAGTCCTGTCTCTGGATATTTGTGTTTGTTAATTGGAAGCCTATTGTATATTCTAGGCCGAGTTCACTACAGCCAATGAATATCTGGTATGAAATGTGTATCCCATTTCATTCAAAGTAAATTTTCCTAAACAGCAAATGTTTGCTTAGTGGTCCAAAGCTCAAGGATCCCTTGTTAGTAAATACAATAAAGTCATACCAGAATTCCGGAAAAGTGTCCATTATTACTCCTTTGCCTTTAGACACTCTTCTTCGTTATGTTAACTTTTTACATATAGCAATTGCCAGAAGCATATCAGGCCAGGAGTATATATTTCCTTAAATTGTTCCAGGGTCTAGCAAAGCAAAGCATGCTGCTTATATACCACCCATATCGCTTAAAGTATCTTCTTGGCAGTTTACAGTTATACACATCACTGACATCACTGAGGTGGTTACTCTTTTTACAGACCTCTGAAGGATGGAAGGCTGAGTAATTGAGTTGTGAATTCTATGCTGACCCACACTATTGACTTGTTTTATGTATTTAATAAGTTGCCTTTTTGGAAGGAATTATAATACATTTGCAGATTTTAAAATAACTAGTTTTTCATTGGTAGCATCTTTGATTGGAAAATCTGACTATCAATATCCATTATTGTCCATGCTACTCCGACTCATCTAGAACAGCAGGGGGACCTATGTGAGGATGCTTTTTGTAGACTTTAGTTCTGCATTTAATACAATCCTTCCACATAGACTGGTTTCTAAACTTGTAGATCTTGGGTTCTAATATTCTGTCTGCTCTTGGATCATGGACTTCCTGTCTGGCTGCTCCCAGAGGGTCAGATTAGATACTGTATATACTCAAATATAAGCCTAGTTTTTCAGCCCTAATTTTGGGCTGAAAAAATTGGCCCTCGACTTATATTCGGGTCAATACTTTTAGCCACTGAGGCAAGTGCTTGGGTCAGTAGCTAAAAGTCATTTTAAACATTGCATGCCACTTCTCATGACCCCCCTCTGCATCACAGGGGAGCGGCACGCGATGTTTAAAATGACTTTTTGCCACTGACCCAAGCACTTGCCATGATGGCTAAAAGTCATTTTAAACATCACACACCACTCCCCCAGCTCACAAAGAAGGAGCTGCCAGGCCCAGCTGCATTTCCCACCCTAGACTTATATTCGAGTCAATACGTTTCCCCAGTTTTTGGGGGTTAAATTAGGGGGCTCGACTTATACTCGGGTAAACTTATACTCGAGTATATACGTTAATTATATCTCCTCAGTTGTCATTCTTAGCACTGGCACACCACAGGGCTGTGTGCTGCGTCCCTTACCTTTCTGAATACACATGACTGCACTCCCACTCACCGCAGTAATATTATTAAATTTGCAGATGATACAACAATGGTGGGGGATGAGTCTGCCTACTGCGTCAAGGAGGATTGGCTGCTTTTGTGGTGCGGAGATAATAACTTGGCCCTTAACATCAATAAAACAAAGGAGTTCATAGTGAACTACAGAAGGAATAGATCAGATATTCAGCCCCTGGTTATCAATGGAGACCAAGTGGAGCAGGTGGCCAGTTTTAAGTTTCTGGAGGACTTGACCTGGGACACTCATATTGCAGCACTGATTAAAAGGGTCCAGCAAATATTATATTACCTGAGACTTCTCAGGAAACAACAACTGAAGGAAAAACTGCTGGGTTTTTTTTTTTTTTTGCTTTTTTTCCTTCCTTCTGTCTTTTGTATCACCAAGCCTGACAGAGGGGTGCTAGCTTAAACACAATTTTGTACCTTTTGAATAAAGTGTTTATAATAAAGTTGTTAACCTGATACAGAATTCATATACTTTATTGAACTTTGTTGATCACTCAGCCCATTCATTCTGCATTTGTGGTGTTAAAGTTGTACTTCTTAAAAAAAAAATCAACTGATAGGTTTCTGGATTGGGGTATTGGTGTCAAAATGTAGTAAAACAAGAACTCAACAAGCATATTAAATATTCTTTCTTTAAAGTATTGGACATTATTTTTTTAGCCATAGAGTACTTAAATAATTAAGTGGAATATAAAAATTCAAAAAAACATACAATGTAATTAAGAAATTGGGGTTGAACAGCCTTGTGCTAAAGATACTCAGCCAGTTCTCCATCTAAATCTGAAACTAAGGTCAATGTAAAATAACATTGGCTCTCAAAGGAAACTCATTCCTGACTAGCTAAGTCATGAACATGTTTAAGCAACTGATAGAGAAAATGAAAACATGCAGATGTAGGAAAAATCTTAGACCTTGTTAATTAAAGTACTGAAATGTAAGTATAGCTGTAGAGAATCTTTACCGGCATGCCTCTGTGGCATCGCCATTAACAGCAAGCAGAGCAAGTTTAACACATGCGCACTGCACTAATTATGTCAAGGTCTAGATATGTTCAAATACTATGTTTCACATTTAGGTGGAAAAATACTTTGTGATTGGTTGAAGTTACATGGTCTGATCAAGTTCCCAGGCTAAAATCTCACACATGCGCAGAAGCTTAGTTATGAACAAACATTCTTGGGCATGCTCAGTAGTGTTAAGTTTTAGACAAAGAAATATCCTTATTTGGGCATTGAGCAATCGTGTAAGCTTTTGATTGGTTAAGAAACCATCGCAAGGTGATGTGGGTATTGTAGTTCTGTGGTTTTCAATAAAGGCTCTTGCTGGGTGCAGCAAGAGGGAGAGACTTGCTCCATTTTGCACCAGAAAACACGTGTTGGATTCTTTATTCTTTTCCTTTTGTTTCCAACCCACATTGGGCTTGCCGGCCAAGCCTTTTGTGGGTTCCCAAGGCTTAAAGCCTTTTGGATCCAGGCTTCCATGGGAGGATTCCCAAACTCTCCAAGCCTAGCAGATTGGGCCTTCTGCTTCTCAAGCCTTGCTTGCCAGGGCTTCCCACGGGAGTAATTCCCACATATAGCAACTTGGTACCTCACCAACTTGTTGTTCCAGTAATTCAGTCTCCTGGTGTTTTGTTTACCCAGAAAAACCATACCCAAGCAAATGACTATGGAGCAGTTCTGGTATTATAACAATACACCCTGCAGTCATAGCACTTTGCTAGCTTGGCAAAATCATCGTACAGTACAACTACCATATCTGCAGGAGATTGGTTCCGGGACCCCCTGTGGCTAGTGAAATCCGCAGATAAGAGCAAATGCTCTTATCCGAGGGTGATGCTGGTGGCAGGGGTGGTGGGGTGCCGGGACGAAAGCTTTCGCAACAACATCCCCCAAACGCTTGGTAGTGTGGTGGCGGTGAGGAGGTGGCATCAGTAAGTTTTCTTTTGTTTTCTTCCTCGTCGGTGCTGGCCAGCTGCTCTCTTCACCACTGGGCTCAGCGGCCAGCCTGTGGTGGTGTTGGTGTTGGTGGCGGCGGCGGGGGCAGCGAGGAGAGAAGAAAACAAAAGAAAACTTGACGATGCTGAGCCCCCCTCGCCGCCACCGGCCAGCCGCCCTCTTCACTGCCAGGCTCAGTGGCTGGCCTGTGGGGTGGCAGTGGTGGCGGAGGCATCAGCAAGGAGGGAAGAAAACAAAAGAAAGCTTACTGATGCCAAGCCCTCTTTGCCACCAGGCTCAGGGGGGCGGCCTGTGGACGTGGCAAAATGAGGAGGGCTTGGCATTGGTAAGCTTTTTTTTTTGTTTTCTTCCCTCCTAACTGCTGCCGATGCCGCCACCAGCGAGTGTTCCTCTGCACCACCAGGCTCAGTGGTCAGCCTGCAGGGGTGGTGGTGAAGAGGGAAGAAAACAAAAGAAAGCTTACCAGTGCTGATCTCTCTTTGCTGCTGGGCTTTGGGGGGGGGGCGGCCTGCAGGGGCGGCAGCAGTGAGGAGGGCTTGGCATTGGTAAGCTTCCTTTTCTTTTCTTCCCTCCTTACCACTGCTGCCAGCCACCCTTCCTCTTTATTGCCATACTCGGTGGTCAGTCTGCAGTGGCGGCGGCGGCGGTGAGGAGGGAAGAAAACAAAAGAAAGCTTACCGATGCCAAGCAGTTCTACCTGCCATACTGCCCTAACAGTCAAGACATTTTCCCTTATATTCAACTGAAATCTGGCCTCTTCTAACATGAACCCATTACTGTGTGTCCTGCACACTGGGATGATCAAGAACAGATCCTTCCCCTCCTCTCTATTATTATCTTTCAAGTATTTGAGTAGTGCTGTCATACTGCCCCCCCAGTCTTCTTTTCTCAAGGCTAAACATGCCCAGTTCTTTCTGTCTTCCCTCAAAGGGTTTGCTTTCCAGCCCCCTGATTATCCTTGTTGCCCTCCTCTGAACTTGTTCCAGTTTTTGGGCATCCTTCTTAAAGTGTTTTGTCCAGAATTGGGCACAGTACACTAGGTCAGTACATGAGATGAATATTATCATTTGTTAATCATCGGTCTGCCTCATACATCTATATACTGTAATATATAATCATATATTCCACTACTCAGTTTCTTAGCTTGTCCCAGATCCATAAATTCACTCCCATCTTCCTGAAGGACCAACTTCAAACTGTGATCCTTGGGATATGGCTTAAAGAGTCTGTAGTTTGTGAATAGGTCATTTTATGACAATAAACTATGATTTTTGAGTATATTTACCTATTTATTGGGGTTGTGTACCCCACTATTTTCTACATACTATGATTTTGCAACATTTGACTTTATTTCATATTACACAGCAACAGATAACAATTTTTAGAAGATAGTTTAACCTTCACACCCAAATTTGAACTACAGCTACAGCTTTAGTTTCATGGCTCTCAGTACTAAGAGTAACCATCATTTCTCCTAAGCAGTTCTGTGTGCTTTAATTCCTGACTTCGGATCTGTAAAATCAGGTTTTTAGCTTACTAAAGGCATAGTGATGACAATTACGGACTTGACAGAGATGACAGCATCAGCTTGGGCAAAAGATTGAAGTACAGTAATACCTTGGATAACAAATGTCCCTGATAATGAATTTTTCAGATAATGAATCACAAATTCGAGGTATGGGGCTGCCTCAGATAACGAATTTTCCTATGGGCTGCCTCGGATAATGAATTTCCAGCATGCATCAGTAAAAAAGAGTTATCCTGGGCTGCATCGTATCTGTACCTTTAAAGTGCACTTTATAATGTGTTTTGAACAAAAAACCAGGTGTCTGTGTCATTTTCCTAGACTCTGGAACAGATTAATTGGTTTCCCATTCATTCCTATGGGAAACTGTATTTCGGATAACGAATTTTTTCAGATAACAAATTTGCCTTGGAGAATGAATTATATTTGTTATCCGAAGTACCACTGTAAGTTGGCTGTAAATACCAGAGCAGGTACTATAAGCTTCACAGGCTGAGAACCTCCGTAACGTCTTGCTTTTCTTACAGCAATTTTTTTCTGTTGGGATCGACTTTCCTGCAATTCTCTGTTTTAGGCCTTCTACTTGTCTACAAGAAGAAAAACAATGGAGTGATGAAAATAACTTATAAATATTACCCATGAGTTAAACTTAAGTGTCCCAAGATCCTTTGCAAAACCAGTTTTATATCAGGAAGTTCAAAAGTTGGGATAGTTCAGTCTGTTTCTTAAAATCTACCTCTACATAATGATAAAACATTAGAAGATGTGGATAAAAGTGTGGCAAGTTGCTCTTCAAGTTGACTTTCCTTACATATGTTCTTAAGACACACTTACAAAAGCAGCCAGAATGTGCAGATACTCATTCTGTAGCTTGAGAAATATGAAACTTGGATTTTATATACAGCTGCTTCATACAGTTCAACCTCTTCAAAATTTACCTGACACCAGTGCAGGATGACTACTTGTCAGTTGCAAAAAAAAAAACAAGCCAAATTAAGTTCTAGTCCAAGATGTAGAGGGCTTTTCAGGTCAAACACTTTGAACTACAACCAGGAACAAAGCACTAGCCACTGTAGTCGCCATGTCCTTACAAGCATTTCTCTTTAGAAATTAATACATTGTGTCCATATAGCAGAGAATCTTAGATCCTTATTGGCTGATCCCTGAACCCCTAGCCAGGATTCCTCATGGGCTAAGAGTCTCTAAATAAAAACATTGTCTCCTAAAGTGTGTTTCTAAAACAGAAAAGCTTTTGGTTGCGTGGTGCGGTGAGAAGGAATCAGAAATCCTGTGTTCTCAGGAGATGGTTTTTATCATATTGAATAGCCAACTTTAAGTATGCTGAGTTCTATTCTAGCCACTTGCTAAGACTTACAGCTGGCCCAGGAAGATTTAAACATTGCTTAGACATAACAAGTGTTTACATGAAAGAATATGCCTAGATACTCATATTAGTATCTTGAAGAGGAGTGGGCAGTCAACGAGCATATATAAAACTTTCACAAAGAAAAAGAACAGACTAGTCTCAGCACCTCATTTGTAGACACTTGCTCCATAAAAGGTTCCCTATTTTTACATGGTGAGTAGTGCCAAAGGATCGCGTACTGCAAATCTCCCAAAGGAGGTGTTTAAAAAGCAACAACCAAACTAGAATTGTGAAAAGCATACAGTCAAACTCCCTTGCAGATGAGCAGGTTTGTGGCAGTGATGCCTAACAGGTAAAAACGAACTTGTTAAATGGCGAACATCAAAGGGAAATTCATTGTAATACCCACTTAGCCTAACTATAAGCATAAGTTAAAACATACCTAAACAAAGCTACAATGTCTTCTCCTGTTGTTTTCACCTCAGCCTCTGGAAGCATGCACAAAATGGCAGCTTTTTGAAACATATATATAGCCTATGCAAAAAAAGACAAAATTTTCAAGTGAAGTAGCACTTCTTACAAGACATTCATTCATGAATTTACTGTATTAGCAATCTATTCTTTTAAATGTAGAGAACGGATATCTTTATTCCCTTTAAAAAGCCTAAGACTTGAAGACTAACATGATTTTTACATGTTATTTTCCATACAGTCTTAAAATTGTCATAGATATTCACTGATCAGTTTCTCATCCATAAGGTATTTTAAAACGAGTACTGCAAGCTCATATTAAGAATTCCCATTGTTAAAGTTCTGAAGCTCCTTTGGAGAGGACCCAAGAGAGGGCCTTCTCAGTGGCTGTTCTCAGAATTTGGAATGCACTGCCCCCAAAAGCCAGAAGGGCCCCTCTCTCATCCCATGGATTTACCATATCCTGCACATTTCAAAGAACATTTGCACACATCATTTCCACCCTCCTTTGTGATCTACCTATACTAGTGGTGGCAAACCTTCGCCACTCCTGATGTTTTGGACCACAACTCCCACAGTCCTTTGTCACTGGCAATACAGGCTCAGAATTATGGCAGTTGTCCAAAACATCTGGAGTGCCAAAGGTTTGCCACCAATGGCTTATACCAGTGATGGTGAACCTTTTAGAGACCAAATGCCAAAACTGATTCAAAACCTTCTAATTTTGCGCAAAGCGCCAATACTGCAATTTAATCTGAATACAGGTGGTTGTGAAGGGGCGATGTAGGGTGCCCACAGAAGGGGCTCCGAGTGCCACCTTTGGCACCCGTGCCATAGGTTCACCAACACTGGCCTATACAAACAATAAGAGCTCCATGTGACGACCACTGCAAGATTCCATGCACCAAGTTCGCAATGTTTAGAAGTTCCTTAGAACTTAGAAGTTCAAATTTGATCCAGAATATCCATGCAGTAAGTGAAGACTCTGAAAGCAGTGGATCTGTAGATGCCCAAACTGCATGGTATAACTGTTGAAGCTCCTTCCCATATTTATTATAAAGTCCTTTAAAAGATTAGATACACTGGGCGATGAAGTCCCCCAGTATAAAAGGGCATTCTTGTGGCTTTCAGAAACAGTCATTAAAAAAAAACATTTTATCACAACCTCAGCTAGAGAACTATGTAGAGGTAGGAAGGTAAGAAGAACAGCACCTTTAACAATCATAGAGGTCACTCAGAACTATGGAGTTATTTATTTAAAAGATTGCACCACAATCATAACAGTGGATTCTTTTGAACACAATTGATACTGATAGTCTCCTTGCTTCCTATGGTGTTTCTTACTGTAAGCAAGCCTAAGAAATATTTGGAAAGGGAGATTGTAGGTATGTGATTAATGGAGTAATATTTTTCAAATAAGCCATGCCACGATAAAACAAAATTCACTCAACCCTTTCCCTGGCTTTCCAGAGTGTTGTACTAAAACTCTTTAACTGCCCTACAGCAGGAGAAAGACATGCCCTGCATTGCAGCAGAGGAAACGCATATTCTCCTCCAAAGGTCTAGTATCAGCTTTGCATGACATAAAGATTCCTCTTTTTTGCCAGCTGGAAGGGAGATAGCTGCCTAGATGTCCTGAGCACATCCGATCTCGCCTGATTTCGGAAGCTAAGCAGGTTGGGCCTGGCTAGTACTTGGATGGGAGACCACCAGGGAATACCAGGTGCTGTAGGCACCTGGAGTAGGAACTGGCAAGCCACTCCAGTATTCCTGTCAAGAAAACTCCATGGACATGTGGTCACAAAGAGTTGGTCACAACTTTAATGAAATAACAACAAACATGCTTTATATGTATATAAAATAAAAGAGAATAGCCTGAAACACTCTAAAGATTTACATTTTTTCATCAAAGGTGGAACTACACAAGAAGATGGGTCTGTCCTAAATGAAGTACAGTACTGTAATTAGGAAACAAAAGTAAATATAGTCAGATAAATGATTAAAAGAGAAGTAGTGAAATATTGGCCAAAGGTAAATACAGTAATGGAACATGGAGGTTGAGATTAGAGTACTCAACATGTTTGCTTTAAAAAGGAAGAAAGGTCACTGATGCCCAGCTTTGTTATTCCCCTTTCCTTCCTGATACAAATTTTTAACCTTCTGAAATGCTGATCTCTTCTTTCGAAGAATCTTGATCTCAGATAATTAAATTAATGTAATGGTGGTATAAGTATTATCTGCTATCCTACTCTTAATTAATAAATGAATTCTTTGTTTTCATGTTTGAAACTTTATCAGGCATAGTATTCTTGGACTAAATAAATAATTTGAAAATGAAAATGATAAAGCTCAAGGCAGAGTTTAATTGTATTTATTTTCAGTTAAATTGTAAGGGATTTTAAGGGTGAATATAAGTGGTGGCTATATAATGGCTGAATTTCTTTGGTAGAGTAGCTTGTCCTAAATGCTGATGGTGTTATCAGTAAGTGTTGTTAACACTGAATTGAATTCAAAACTTCCTATTTCATGCCCCTTTGGGGGGCTTTTGACCTGGAGACATCTTTGTAAGTATTAGGATGACACGGGGAGCCATTAATCTCTGGAAATAGATGATAGAGGGACCAGCCAAAAGATTTTTCAGCTGTTAAAGGTTCACCCCTGATTCAAGGCTCCCTCAGTTCCAAAGGGATCCTTTGAGAGTCTCAGAACCTAATAAGAGGATAGGAAGTTTGTACTTAAGCTAAATTAAAGATCCATGTTGTCTGCTGATAATGTCAGCAGCATTTACAACACGCAACCCAGGCTATCGGATTTCAGCTAATGGAAGGCAAAGTTGGAATTGCTAGCTTTATCTTTAGCCTTGTAATTCAGTTGTAGGTATGGAGAAGAATCAGTAGGATTTGAGTGCTTCACATCGGGAATACCTTTATCTCGGTAATGTGGGGTTATGCTGTGAATCTTCCATTTTGATTTCACTAATTTTCTGAGGTTGGATTGAATGTAATTCTTTGATGTTAGATATAGTAAGAGACCAAAACATAATGTGAAGTTGCATCCATATGACAAACATTATCATGAGTACCCAGCTTGCTGATGGGTAGAGGGGGACAATATGTAGCTTACATCGTTACTTGTAAACTGCCCAGAGAGTGCTTTAAGTGCTATGAGATGGTATATAAGCAGCACACTTTGCATCATCTGAAAATTAAAAATATAAAGTACCTTAATATAGCAACAAAACTACAGTGGACCCTTGTATAACAAACAGTTTGTATAACATGAAATCTGTGCAACATAAAAAATTCCAGAGATAGACACAATTTGCTTAACAGAATCCTCTATGGGATGAATCCGTACAACATAAAAATGGTTGTGATTAGGGATTACTCTGTTTTCAATGCATTCCTATGGGAAATTTGTATAAAGGAAAATTTGCTTAACATAATTTCATTTGGAATGAATTAATTCCTTTATACAAGGCATCACTGTACTTGGAAAAATGTATTGTGTGGCAGAAATGAGTGGGGGGTGTACAGAGACAGAGGAACAGCATTTACTGAAAGTGAACGCTTGATGCACATAGATAAATATTTGTCTTTCCATGGTGTTCTTTCCCTGTGTGACTTGTTTTATTTATAAGAAAACATGCAATACCTTTTAAAAGTTAAAATGTGTAGCTTTGCTTTGATGCCTTGCTTTGTTACATCACAATGTTTTCTTTGTAAAAGAAATTCTTTATGCTGTACTTGAATTGTCATTTGTGAAAAGGAGCAGAATTAATGATAGTAATATTTTTATCTTGATAGATATGAAATATTATTAATTTGAATACTGGTTCAGGCATTTTATTTATTTATTTATTTATTTATTTATTTATTTATTTATTTATTTATTTATTTATTAGATTTTTATACTGCCTTATCACTCTGGGCAGTTAACAACAATTAATATAACACAACACAGGATAAAACATGTAATTCATACAATAAAATAAAATAAAATAAACATGAAATGCAGTAAATATAATGAAAACAAATTATAATCGCATAAAATAACATATACTGTAATTTCAAACCTATATTATTGCTGGGCAAGGTAAGAAGCCTTCATCACATTGGTTATTTTATTTGTGTGGGATTTAAATACCTTCCCGTGGAGCAGCTGCACCCAGAGAGCCTCAACCAGAGAGAGTGCGGTCTGCTCCAACGTCAACAGAAGGAGAGTCGACAGAGACAAATCCCTGTCCCTAGGAGGGAGGGATCATGAGGGAAGCACAAGCATGTGAAGGGCAGGTGGAGGGGGTGCTGCCCTGATTGGCCAAGCTAAATGTGCAGGAAAAGTAGGAGGCAGGAAATTAAAACAAAATGCCAATAGTAGAGCAGATTGGGCTTAAAAGGGACTGCCTGTGGATTCTCCCCCCAGGCTGGCAATGGGTCTGGTTAGAGAATCCAGACACGGGCTCATGGGAAAAATGATGCCCAATAAGGAAGCCAAGAGCTATCAGAGAAGGCAACATCGGCTTGACTGTTCATTTTGGGGCGAAATGGAAGCCAGAGAGTACAACAGGAAATGTAAGGAGATAGACCTGCAGCTGCAGAGAGAGAGAGAGAGAGAGAGAGAGAGAGAGAGAGAGAGAGAGAGAGAGAGAGAGAGAAAGCGCAAGCATGGGTGGAAAGAGAGGTGACCGAACACCTAGAGAGAGAGGCCGCAGCTCAGGCCAGGGGCAATAGACTCCGGACTGTTGGGTTGACACATTTGTGAAGAGCCTTGAAACTTGCTACGGTGGAAGAGTGGGTACCCCTACATGGGCGAGGATGTGGGAGGAGTCGCCTGAGTTTGGCCTGTGGAATGGGTCCATGAAAGAAAGAGAACCCGTCCCTTAGAATAAAGCACATTCTGAGGCAGAGACGGTAGCCTGGTCAGACTTTGTCTCTGGTTTGCATCAAGGGGAAAATACCTTGTTTGGGGATTTGGCATTACAGAACCCCCACAACCCTTTTATAGATCATGTTGGAGCCACGGCTTCTAATTTGAACCTTGGTGAACTGTTAGAAGGTTCCAAGAAAAAGGACAATAAACTGTTCAGTTTCTTTCAAACACCATTGCTTTATTATATTCAGAGAGGAAGGGCATCGGGGCAGGACTCGAAACCCCACACTTCCTTCACCTGCTTTAAATCCAACCTATAAGAGAGTGCATAAGCATCTAAGTTCTTGTGTTGGAATCTGTTTCATAGTACAAATTAGAATAGGCCTACTGAATCAGTAGGATTTAGTAAGTGTTGACTTATCATTCAGCAGTTGATTTGGTGGCTCTAGTTGGGACTAACAGGAGGATTTAGGTCATAGGTTTGCTAATCCTGAAAAATCAGTTGATCAGATTTAATATGGAATAGCTTCTTAGGAGAAAAGTGGAGTTCATAGCAATTGAATCACAAATTGAATAACAATTTAAATAACAACGTAAATTTTAAAGGCAGATTTTTTATAATTTAAATATTTTTAAAAAATTAAATTATGATTTAAATAAATTTAATTTTTAAAATGCATGGATTTTTATTTATTCTGGTTAAGAGTGATCCCTCCAAGTAAATGTGTGTTTACGAGGGGATATCTTAGGAGCAAGAAATAAGGATTATTTGCCATAAGTATATTGTTGTGTGTGGATTATTATACTTCTTGCTCTCAGGATGTTTGTCTTCCCACATCATCACTGATTAGATAGTGAACATGTGAGACTCCTTTCCTGGAGATGCTCCTTTAGCTTTCTTGATGCTCATTTTCCTCCTGTTTTTGAGGGTATGCATATTTCAGTTGTAAAGTGGATGTTCTGTCCAGAGTATGTTTCTTAAAAAGGTTTTTAAAAATCACAAAAGGGATAAGTCAGCCCAGGAAGTGGTAACTAAGAGGAAGAAGGAAACCTCTTTACTGAAATAGCCAAAAACTTGACAAAATTCTATTTCTGTTTTGCTTGGTTTACAGAATAATTCATGTTAAGTGAAGTTGCCAAGTAGAAGAGACCTGCTGGGAAATGCAAAAACAGTGTAAACTTTTCAGGGACAGCCAAAAGTAGAAGGGCAAAAAGCTGCATTAACAGCGGACTAGGCTGAGGTGAAAGAAATTGCTTTGTTTCTAGGCTTTGGTTGAGGAAGGCAAGGTATTACATTTGGCCATGACTTCATAAAATGTTAATTGCAAAACCATTAATAAATCTTTTCCTCTCTTGGAAATGTGACTGCAGTAACTGCTTACTGCTTTGTATATTAATAAAATATCCGTTTTATATTGGTATTATCTTGGTCTGGTTGTTTGATATTTTTTAAAAAATGTATATCTAATTTTCTTACTACCGTAGCTGGCCGTCGCCAGGAAGTTCATAGAAAACCCAAAAGGAAAAAAGGAAGGTAAATTCCGGATAATTAAGGATGTTTTTTTAGTTGGCAGGAATGAGAACATATACAGGAGCTTATTTGCGCTTCCTCCTGCCCTTCCCTCTTATGCTTCAGACAGGTTTTACTCTGACAGAACAGTTTTAACATGGCGTATGCATGATAAAGTTTACAGCTGCTGTTTTATCTACAGAAGAATGAGATGGGGCTTCACATAATTAATGTGAGTACATTGAACAAAAATAGCACTCTGATGATAGGTCAGGACCAAAAAGGAAAAGAAGGATTAAATTATTGCCGATGTCAGTAGGCCTTGAATAAATGTTGTGTCCTAAATTACAGATGTTACTTTTAACAAGCACACGATTGTACGTGAGCCCGAAAAAGACAACGCCCAAATTGGGTCATATTTGGAATGAGCTGTCTTAGAAATGTTTAGGAGTTAATGCCTCCACAATATCTTATACTCTACAAACCCATTAAATTAAAAAAAAAATCAAACAAGAATCATGAATATATAACGTGTCACATTTTGACCTATATATACTTACGAAAAATCATTTTTGTTTATGTAGAATGTCTTCTTTAAAATTTGGAGGCAAAAATAAAATAAGTTAATCAGTATGGACCATGCATGAAGATGCTCCTATAAAATGGACGAACATATTAGAGAAACTAGTCTCCAGTTTTGAAGATCCAGAAGTCATCCAGTCACCTGGATGACTGAGAATCTTTATAGATATAAAGTGTAAGAAGGTATATCCTTAAAAAAATTTTGAAAACACCTTGGTCAATTTCCCCCTCCTTCAAAAATTGGAAATATTTACTAAAGGTTAGTTAATCCAGTTAGTTTCTTCAGTCTAGCTCCACAACATTTTTCTTTTCTTTTCTTTTTTGAGTGGGACCATGGTTGAAATCTTGGTGCTTAGAATACTAAGTTACAATAGAGTTGGCCCACTGAATCTGTGAGAATTAGCTGAGGCAACTCCTCCATATTGAAGCATTGTTTCAAATTGGCCTGCTCATGTTGTGATTTACTTTGGCATAATAAGTAGCAACAAGAGTACTGTAGGCCCATTGGAATCCACTGAACATAGGGTGGCATTCACTTACCATATGATTTACTACACAAAGCAGTAAGAGTTCAGCCCTTATATCTTGAGTAAACTGGGAAATATTTAAGGATAGTATGTGCTAGCAGCTGCAGTAGAGTTAAAAAAATCCCTGGACCCAGGTGACAGCAGGACTTGCTTGACTTAACACTACTTAAGAGGATAATGTGTTGTAGCCATGGGTCTCCAAACACTTAAAAATGTAGAAAATCTGAAAACTCTATGGATTTGTAATTAGAGTGGCTGTGGTCTAGTACAGCCATTCTTAACCTTTTTTTGGCCTTGGCCCTTTCAGGAGGTTTTCTCAGGTTATAGGGCCCCTTGTCAGACAAGGATACAACACAAATAGATGAATAGAAAAATATTTTTTTTTCAGTTTGTGGTCCCTAGGGCAGGTCTAGTGCACATTTACTCAGGTGCAAGCCCTATTGAGCACAGTGAGACTTGCCTGTGGGATATACATATTTTATACCCTGTGCTAAGGAACACTATACTTTTCATCATCTATTCCAATAGATGTGAAAAATAAGGTTGTGAAAACTATATTTCAGAAGGGTTATGGGTCTTTTACAATGTTTTAGTATTATTCCAGGACAGAAAACACCTTGCCAAATATTTTAAGTTAAGTGACAAAAAGAAAATGAGGCTAGATCAGGAAGCAAATGGCATATAGAATCAATAGCCCAAATCAGAGACAAGTAAATGTGTGCAGTTTCTGCATACTGTGAGACTAACTGCATTGATTCTCCTTTAAAATCATCTGTTATTCGAAGTTGTCTCTTGACAAAATCAAAGCTGTGTCCAGATATAGTGCTTTAATCCAAATTACATTAAAAGACACAGACACTGAGCTGAAGCCATCCCTTTCCTCAAGGTTTTAGAGAGACTTTTAGGCTTAACAAAACAGCTTAATAGTGCCGGCTACTTTAATGCTAAGCGTCAATTAGTTGCACACAGGCAGGTAGGTTTAACAGGATTTTTGCAGTTGCATATGCTCCACTTGAAATGTTCAGAGCATTGTAATAAAATTATTCAAATGTAAAAGGATTAAATTTTAATACTATGAAGTTAATGTTTGTGGTCTTGCTGTGTTAATGATTTCAAAGCATTGCCTTTGTGCAAAAGCTGTATGCAGCCAATTTTAATATGAAAATAGCTACCAAATTCAGTAGGCAATGACTTCATTGTGAAAATTCCCAAAGAGGTTCTTTAAAACTAATAAAACAAATAATTTAATCTGAAGTTAACTTAGTTGAATTTGATTCAGTTTCTAAATCACATTAGAGTTAAACATGTGCTTAAATCATTTCCATTGATTCAGAAATTCAGTCCTGCAGGAAAGTACATAATAGCTATTATTATTATTATTATTATTATTATTATTATTATTATTATTATTATTATTATTATTATTATTATTATTATTATTATCATCATCATCATCATCATCATCATCATCATCACCACCACCACCACCACCACCACCACCACCACCACCACCACACAGTAAACAATATAACTACGCTGGATTTTATATTACAAATCATTAGTCGAATGCTTCCCAAGCGTTTAGGTCTACGTGATGTATCGGTGAATTATGTGAGCAGATCCCAGTAAGGGGGCTTTCTGCAGCTGACTGATGGTGACTTTGTCAACTCCAATTTCTTCTAAATACTTGCCTAGCACTTTAGGCACTGCACCCAGCGTGCCAGTCCCCACTGGGACCACCTGTACTGGTTTATGCCAGAGTCTCTGAAGTTCAGTTTTCAGATCCTGGTATTGGGTAATTTTTTCAAGTTGTTTCTCAGTGATTCTACTATCACCTGGTATAGCAATGTCAATGATCCACACTTTTTTTCTTTTCCACAATTGTAATATCTGGGGTATTATGCTCCAAAACGCTGTCTGTATTCAGAAGTCCCAGAGTAATTTTGCATGGTCATTTTCAATCACTTTTTCAGGTTTATAATTATAATCCCACCTGTTCTTTACTATGGGTAGATGATAGTTGTGACACAAATTCCAGTGGGCCATTTGAGCAACTATATTATTTGATTTGATTTGATTTGATTTATTTAGCTTGTATGCCGCCCACTACCCAAAGGTCTCTGGGCGGCTCACAATAAGAATAAACAGTTAAAACATCAAATACAATAAAATTAAAACAATAAAACATGTAGATGCAATAAATACAATACATTAAAAAACACACCACTAAAATTGCCATCAGGGCCCACAATCATTAGTTAAAAACTTTTGGAATAGGAGGGTTTTTACCTGGCGCCGAAATGTTAGCAACGTCGGTGCCAAGTCTCATATGGGAGGGTATTCCATAGTCTGGGGGCAGTTGCTGAAAAAGCCCTATTCCTGCAAGCCATCCCCTTCACCTCCTTAAGGGATGGCTCTTTCAGGAGGGCTCCCTGACTAGATCTTAATTGCCGGGTAGGTTCATATGGAAGGAGGCGGTCCTTCAGGTATCTAGGTCCTAAGCCGTTTAGGGCTTTATATGTCAAAACAAGCACTTTGAATTGGGCTCGGGCAGCAACTGGTAACCAGTGAAGGTTATACAGAATCAGCGTGATGTGTTCCTTGGTGGCCCTACCACTTCACGATTCTGAACCAGTTGCAATCGCCGAACCGTCTTCAGAGGCAGCCCCACGGGCATTACAGTAATCTATACGGGATGTTACCAGTGCATGTGTAACTGTCATGAGGCTCCGTTCATCTAGGTAGGGCGCAGCTGGTATATATATTCCGCAGCTGGAGAAAGGCACCCCTGGCCACCGAGTCCACCTGGGCTTCCAGAGTTAGACCGGGTCCAGGAGCACCCCCAAGCTACGGACCCTGTCCCTTAGGGGGAGTGCAACCCCATCCAGAACAGGGAAGTGGCCCTCTAGCCTGTCTGACGAAGCACCCACTAACAGCACTTCCGTCTTGTCTGGATTGAGTTTCAATTTATTAACCCTCATCCAGTCCATTATCTGGCCCAGACACGAGTTCAGAACAGAAACCGCCTCACCTGGATTGGTGGAGACGAGAGGTAGAGCTGAGTATCATCAGCATATTGCTGACTCCTCAGCCCAAACCTCCTGATGACCTCTCCCAGCGGTTCCATGTAGATGTTAAACAGCATGGGGGATAGTATTGAGCCCTGTGGAACCCCATGACGTAAACGCCAAGGGGCAGAGCTACTATCCCCCAGCACCACCTTCTGGACACGGTCAGCCAGGAAGGATCGGAACCACCGCAAAGCGGTGCCTCCAACTCCCAACCTGGCCAGCCTATCCAGAAGGACACCATGGTCGATGGTGTCGAAAGCCGCTGAGAGGTCCAGGAGTATCAACAGGGTTGCACTCCCCTGTCTCTCCCGGCAAAGGTCATCGTACAGGGCGACCAAGGCAGTCTCTGTTCCAAAACCCGGCCTGAAACCAGATTGAAATGGATCTAGAAAATCCGTTTCATCCAGCAGCGCCTGGAGCTGTCCGGCCACCACCCGCTCCAACACCTTGCCCAAATAAGGAAGGTTCGCTACTGGTCGGTAGTTGACCACCAGTCCTGGGTCCAGGTTAGGTTTTTTTTAGGAGTGGTCTGATTACTGCCTCTTTTAAGGCAGCAGGGACCACTCCCTCTCTTAAAGAGGCATTTACAGCTTCTTGGACCCAGGTGCGAACCCCCTTGGCAGATCTTTCAATTAGCCAAGAAGGGCAAGGGTCGATTATGGCGCTATTTGTAATCAGTCTGAGCAATTTTCTTGCAATTTTCTTTCAACTTAATATATGGTCAATAGTTTCATCCGCCTCTTTGGAAAGTCCACATGTGGGCTACTCAGCTGATTTTTCTATTCTAGCCTTAACTGCATTTGTTCTGATAGCTTGTTCTTGAGCTGCAAAAACCAGGGCTTCTGTCTCTTTTTTTCAGTGTTCCATTGGTGAGCCATAACCAGGACTTTTCCTCGTCTACTTTTGATCTTTTCAAGGAACTGCCCATGCAGTGCTTTATTGTGCCAGCTATCAGCTCGTATTTGCATTATTTTTTCCTGTTTTGGCCCTTTGTTTGCTGTACTTTAAACACCTCATTGTTGTTAACCTCCAATAATGTTGGCTCTGTACTATCTTATACATCTGCCAATGCATGCTTCTCTTCTTCGACTGTCTGCTTCACTTGCAAGAGGCCTCTACCACCTAATTTTCTAGGTAAATACAGCCTGTCAACATCACTGTGTGGATGTAATGCATAGTGAATGGTCATAAGTTTTCTTGTTTTCCTATCCAAACTATCTAGCTCCACCTGAGTCCAGTTTATAATGATATTATAATGCCCTTGTTTAATATTAAACAATCCATAACTTTCATCCCTGACAAACAGTTATAACAGCTGAAATGATCACCAAAAGAGTGCAAAGCATTACAAACTGGACATCACCTGGCGATGACCAACTGCTTGGATTTTGACTTGACCAGTCTGCATAGAAAAATGGCCAGTTTTTGTTGTTGTTGTTGTTGCAAAATTGATACTTGCAAGGAATTGGAAGAATAATCAGTTTAATGTGGAGTATTAGTATAAAGGAGTGTGGGATATGGCTATCAGTGATAAATTTCTGTATGAACTGAAAGTTAGAAAGAAAATATTGAAAATAAATTAGTTTAAGGACATATGGAATGTTTTTCTAATACATGCATTTTCGAAAGGGGAAGGTTATACCCCATAAGGATCATTATATTTTTGGAGATAAATGTAGCATTTAAATTGAAAAGGAAGGGGAAAATAATTTCAAGGGTGGTGGGGACCACTGGGTTTATTAAATATCATGAAATTTGTTTTGAAATTGAGTTTATGGTTTTTATTTGTTACTGTGTTTTAATGTTTATTATTAAAATTGTATCTAAAATACTTTTTGGGGGGCATGAACACAAGTTCAGTACAGAATTAGTGGCTAAGCTTTTTGTTTCTTGTAGAGCTTCAAAATAAATAAGTGAGGTGTAGAAAAACAGCCTTGAAAATGCAGTTTATTTAAAGTCATTGCAAAACAATCAGCCTGCAATCCAGCCATGTATGGAGCCTAGGTCATTATACAATAAGATTATCTTGCAAAAGAATCAATTTCATGCCTGACAATTCATTGTGTTTATAATTTTTAAAAAATACAAAGGAGGGAATGTTGCAATGTGTTAACATGACCAGTAGGTGATATTTGCTGATTTATTAAATTGCTATCTCCCTATTTTATTCCTTCAATAATTTTGTCCCAAGACAACTTGCTTGCCTAGCAAATGCAACCCTGTATTAGTCAAAATAATGTCATTTATTGTCATTATGGCAGCTTGTCAGATTTTTATTTATAGGAGTTGTATTTTGGCATCCTACTTTAAAAAAATGTCCATTATGTCCAGCAGCATCCGGAGCTGAGCCGCCTGCCACTGGAAATGTGGGACATTTCTGGGAAAAATCATTTTTTGGGAAGAGGGCGGGAAAGAGTGATTGATTAATGAATGTCCTGCCCAAAACGTGACACTTGACAGGTCTGCTCTGGGGGTTCCCTGATTATGCCAGGTTCCCTTCCCTGCTCTTTGACTGGGAAGATAAGGAAGCCAGGAAAGGAGCCAAGTCTCAGTCGAGGAACAGGGAAGGCGATACTGGGCCTGACATAGTTGGGGAATCCTAGAGTGGGTGTGGCGGTGTGTGGGGTCACTGAGTTGGGCAGGTCCTTCCCCACCCCCCTTCCAGAACTGGAGAGTTAAGTTTACTGGTTGATGATATTTCAGTTTTAAAAATACTTTAATCCAAAAAGCCAAAACTTCAGTGCATAACAAAAACATAGAATTATAGAATAATGGATTTGGAACAGCCTATTAAGGCTACCAAGTCCAAGCACTGCTCAATGCATGAATCCAAATCAAAGTAGATCTAATAGGTGGTCGTCCAATTTTCTCTTGAACGCCTCCAGCGTTGGAACACTCACCATCTCCCAATGTAATTGATTCCATTGCCATACTGCTCTAAACTTTAGGAAGTTTTTCCTGATATTCAATCAAAAACTGGCTTCCTATAGTTTGAGCCCATTGTTACTATGTATCCTGCACTCTGGGATGCATCAATTCTTATTTTCTCAATACTACACATGTTGAGTTCCTTCAGTCTTTCTCATGGGCTTTGTTTCAAGTCACCTGATCACTCTTGTTGACCTCCTTTGAATTTGATTTACTTTGTTGGCATCTTTCTTAAAGTGTTGTGTACAGAACTAGACATCTAGTACTCTAGATCATGCTTAACCAGCGCTGAAGGGAGCAGGATTAGTATCTTTTGGGATTTGAAAACTATGCTTCTTCATGCATCCTAAAATCACATTTGCCTTTTTTTTTGAAGTCTCATTGCCCTGTTGCCTCATATTCAGATTGTGATCTATAACAGTTCCAAGATCCTTCTACTCTTCTATATTCATACCCACAATACCAGTCTAAAATCCAACAGCAGTCTTGATGCCAAAAACGGACGCACCTCAATGTATACAACATATGCAAGAGTAATAATACTGTTCCACCAGCAATTTTTGGTGATTTTTCAATATTAACTTTCATTATATCTCTAATTTTCTAAAAAAAAAAAAAAAAAAAAACTCATTCCATACATTTTGTACTACAGTACTGTACTTTGCATTCCCACCATAAATGGCAGTAGGTTCCTACTTCCTTACTGCATCTTCAACTTTTCATAGAATAATTAGCATTTATATTATTTAATTTTTTTGGAGTTAGGTACCACTCCATAATATTTTATATCCATTTTCTTTTATTCCAATTCACGTATATTTGAAGACACATTTGTTCCAAATTTTCTGCCAATATTTTCCCCATTCTTCCAACATCTGCCTCCCATAATATTTTTAGGCTTTCTTTTTTTCTTATTAAAATATTTTTTTACAAACAATAATTGTGCACCCCATCCCCTGGGACCGTCCCAAGTTCTTCCTTTAGCTTCTTTTTCTTCTCTTCTTCTTATTGCCATCTTAAAGGCCTTTTCTCCAGAACTGTGTTGGATTATAAATCGGTTCTTTCCTTTTCCTCTTAATACATAGTCAATGAATTTTCCCCATATATCGTAGAAAATGTCCTTCTTTGTTTCCCCTCTCAAGATTTTAAACTACAAGAAAATTTATCATTCAAGGCTATATTCCATACTTCATTGTACCAGTCTTCAATCCCAAATTCTAATTTTGATTTCCAATTTCTTGCTGTAATCAATCTTGCTCCTGTCATAAGATTTACAATTAGTTCTTTAGTGTTTACATCATATTCCTTATTAATAAACAATGATAACAATGCCACTTCGGGATTACATTCAATGCCTACTTGAAGTATTTCTTTTAGCTTTCCAAACATCAGTTGCTAAAACTTCTGAATTCTTTTGCATTCCCACCAAAGATGAAAGTAAGTACCTATCTTTTTTCACATTTCTAAAACATCTTAGAGTACCCTGCATTTATTCGATTCAATCTGACTGGTGTCATATAATTTTTAGGCTTTCTAAGTGATCGTCTTTTTCCATCATACATCTGTATAATGTACCCATTCTCCCTTTCTCCTTCCTTCCCTCCTTCCCATTGTCCATGGTTTTTATATTTTTGAATTTTGTCAGTTTCCTATCTTTAGATCTAAATTTCTCACAATATTTTATCCATTTTCCAGTTGCCTTAGGTTTAACCAATTTAACCATTCTCCTTCAAATTGAATTTTTAGTTCTTTATTTTGATTTTTTCCTTCCAGTCTTCCCATTTATATATCCATTTTCTTTTAAATATATTCTTCAGTCCCTTTATCTCATACCTTGGAAATTCTTCTAGCTCTACTACTGGGGTTAAAGGTGAAATTCCAGGACAAAATACTTTTCTTCATTTGTTGCATATTTTAATACATTCTTTATAAAAGGATTCTGAATTCTTTTTATTATGCTTTTAATATTGTTCTTTTTACTTTATACCAATAGGATTCGTGCAATTCTCCCATTTCAGATAACTCTTATAACTCTATGCCACTCCATATTAACTCCTTGTTTTGAGTAATAATATCTGGAATGACTCTTAAATTATTTTTACATAGTATTTACTAATATTTGGCAATCCAAAACCTCCTTTTTGTGATAGATACCACATCTTTTTATTTAATCTAGTTATTTTCTCTCCATTACAACATTCATTTATTAATCTTTATATATCTTTCAGTTCCTCCTCTGAATATTTGAGTGAAATCATCCAGAACAGAAAGTTGAATTTGGGTAGTATTTTCATTTTACAATGTGCAGTTTTGCCGAATGAACATCAACTTTTTATTCTAGCTAATTTGTCCCTTTTTGGGGATGAAGTAAAAACAAAAACAAAAAACAAACCTAGAGCTAAGATTGGGACTCGCAGGCTTAAATGATTTGGAATCAGGGTAATTGAAAACAGTCCACACCTGCCATGGGGTTAAACTCATCAGCAGATGCCTATGTCTTGGCTCTGCTGCCATTGATAGTTTCCCTAAAAGCATGGTTAAGATGGATATTCCTATTTGAAAGGAAAAGCAGCAACAGAGGGGCTTGGTTTGGATTACTCTCCTTACACAGATTAGTGTCCCATGTTGGTTTCCTGCTGAAAATCATTAGCCGTTGCAGTAATAACTTGGATAACGAATGCCTCTGATAATGAATGATTTGGATAGTGAATGGAAATTTCCAGGTATAGGGCTGCCTCGGTAACAAATGTTGCCTATGGGCTGCCTCGGATAACAAATTTTCCATAATGCCTTGCAAAAAAAAGTGTACCCATGATGCATTTTTTTGCTGAGGGATTTGGGCCTTTTGAACTTGGAAAGGTAGGGAGCTAGCTTTTATTAATCTTTGCACTGCTTTTCTTCGTATTTTTGGCGGAACATGCTGAAGTAGTCTTGCTGCTTTCATTTCTCCATGTTTAAAATCTTTTTCATTGGTCTGCAGGTAAAAACGGGCTGGACTTCTCTTGCTGCTTATGATAGTCTGTTTGTATTTTCCCCCGTTGCATTTTTGGTATCTGGCTTGTGTAAGTCGAGTGAGCCAAGCTGTAGTGCCAGCAGTTTGGCCACATGTGTAATCTCCAGATACTTAAGTGGTAGCCTCCTAAATCCCCCCTTCCCATTTTGGATGCCATTTTGGTATCCTAAACACTTATTGCCCATAAATGTAGAATATATTTTGTAATCATATATCTGAAAGATAATGACACCCTGACATAATACAGAAGGTTAGCTACATGAAAGAAGTGCACTGTCACTGTATGTCTGGAGTAATAGTTTACTACTGACCTTGTGTGACACAATTATCCAATTGTAAGTACACCAAGGGACAGTATATGTAACAGCTTGTCCCATAGGTGAACTTCTTAGAACTGCTCCTTTTTTTTAGTTATTTGATCTAAGTTCATAAGAGGTGAAATGGAGCCTAGGTAATACAGCATTATGTTATCCTATGCTGTCTTAAAATACAAAAACAAACAAATCCCAGATTATTTGTGTCTCTTTAGCTTGATGCTCATTCATGGAACAGAAGTAGCGTTAATCCAAATATCACATTCTGAAATAAACACTAAATGTGTAATTATTGGGGAGAGGGGGTTGAACATGAGATTTTTTTCCAAGTTCTGCATTTGCATTTGTTTTGAAATGCAGTGGCATACATTTAATTGAGCTAAAATCTTAACCTCTCTCATATGGATTATTTCTTAGTTTGAATATCCACCACTTAAATGTATATTTTGGGTTCTAGCAGTAGGAAAAAGCAGATCCATGATCTCGTATAGAAACTTTTTTTAAGCCACAAGGGTATTTGGTGCTGATATACTGACGTTGCATTCTTTGTTGGAAATATTTTATTTGGTGTAAAAGATTGGACATGCACTTTAGTGAATACTCCCAAGTGCACAGGAGACCTCCTTCTTCAGGCCATTATACACCTGCCAACTACCCCCTCCCTTGTTTTCAGAATCTTTTCTGTAGACTCATTAAATATTTAAATATGTTTATGGATTACATTTCAGATTCTGATAAATATGTTTTGATTAATTCATACATCATGCCTGGTTTATAGATTTCCAGGCCTCCGACAGGGCCTACAGACCAGATTAAATGGGCCTTCTGCAGAATGATTTTGAAAGGACCTGTTTGGATAATCTCCATGCTCTGCTGGTCGTGGTTATCATTCTGTGTCCCATGTTCTCATTCTAGATTATCCAGGGTTTGATCTGACTTTTTATGCCTCATTTATGTTAATTAAAGTCTAAAATAAACAATCTGTTTCAATTACCAATAAACAGATGCCTACTCTTCCAAATTCTTCTTTCTCTCTGCAGAAAAAAACATTTAGTTCTGCTGTCTGATTTTCCATTCGTTTTGGTACTCATTTCTTTAAAACTTGCTATCTTGATACTAGCATTTTTCTCTTTACATTATCTGTCCAGTTGAATAAAACAGGTCTTGATATACTAAATAAAAATGTACTTGACAGACCAATAGTATATATTACTTTATAACAATGCAAATTTAAAAAAAGTTTAGTTGCTGCCTCCAGCTCTTTCAGTGGTAGTGTTATCACTGAAATATATACAAAGAAAGAAAGAAAGAAAGAAAGAAAGAAAGAAAGAAAGAAAGAAAGAAAGAAAGAAAGAAAGAAAGAAAGAAAGAAAGAAAGAAAGAAAGAAAGAAAGAAAGAAAGGGGAAAAGAATGTGAAGTACAAATGTGGTGTGCACTAACAATGTGAATGTAATATTTACTCATAAAGTAGCAGGTCGCTACATACATTGATGCACATGCAGAACAAGATATAATAAATGTAGTTTCCATTTACTAAGAAGCTTCCTTTTGTTAATTTTTCAGGAAAACTTTGAAGATGCCTTTGAAAACATCCCAGTGTAAGTATAATTACTGATTTCCTCAATTATCTACTGGAGTAGGGGCAGAATAGAAATTGATCAGCCACAAGATTAGAATCATCTGCCTAATATCATATAGGTTCCCCGTCATGTTAGCAAAACAGCTTTGATATGCCAACACATTCAAGGAAAAATAGATGGAAAGCATGGCCTGGGGCTTAGAAGAACATTCTGGCTGAAGAACTTCAGCCAATGGTCCTCAGGGAGCACAGCTGCTCTGTTTAGAATAGTCTTAGATAGAAACCAGTTCAGGCTACTGGTCACCAAAATTCTATGAGGACGTGGCACTTGAAGAAGAAGAAAAGCCTTTCTGTTCTTTCTATGTCTTTTAGTGCCAACACTGTTTCTTCTTATACCAGAGCAATTAAGCTGAAATTGTACATATGTGCATGAAAAATATAATACTTGGTACTTTCACATATAGACTCACAATAAAAAAATGTTCCTAACATCTAAGAAGGACCACCACAAAATGCTCATCACACATCCAAGAGTGAACTCTATAAAATGTTGCAAGGTCTAGCTCTATGCTCTACTGAAGTGTGAACTCATGTTCCCCTGGGCAAATAAAACCCAGTCTGTGCAGAAACGAATACATATACAGTGGAACCCCAATTTACGAGATTAATCCATTCTGAGCGCATGCTCGTAAGTCGATTAGCTCATAAGTAAAGAAGCAGTTTCCCATAGGAATGCATTGAAAGTCAGTTAATCCATTCTGGAGGGACAGATTTCAATGCATTCCTATGGGAAGCTGCTTTAAATAACCCATGACTTCTCCACCCCACCGGGAGTGAAGCGGTGTGTGGAGGAGTCCCCCCCCAGCAATGATCAGCTGGTGCACAGGACTTGGGGAGGAAAAAATGTTTTAAAAGCCCTTGGCTTTTAAAACTCCCCCAAAAGCCCCGCAGCCAGCTGATCGGCGCTGGGGTTGGGGGAAACCTTTCCCCCCACCCCAGTGTTGATCAGCTGGCATACGGGGCTTGGGGGAAGGGAAAATTTATTTATTTGTCTCATTTCTATACCACCCCATTTCCAATATGGAACTCTGGGCGGTGTACATAATAAAAACAGAAAAGTTTATAAAGTCCTGGGCTCCCCCCCCCCAACGCATTGAGACTGCCTTGGTGGTTCTAAGACATTTTAAAAACCCATGCCTTTCCCCCCAGTGGAGTGCATTGGGGGAAAGGTGGAGGTCCTTTCCTCCCCCTCCCCCAAGCCCTGCACGCCAGCTGATCGATGCTGGGATGGCATGCGGGGCTTGGGGGAGGGAAAGTCCAGGGCTTTTGAAACTTTTCCACCTCCCCCAAGCCCCGCACACCAGCTGATCAGCATGCAATATTTAAAATGATGCCTCAGTGGATAAAAGCTTGCCACAGTAGATAAAAGTCATTTTAAATGACCACCCCTTCCCTTCCAGTGCATATCGTTACTCAGGAGAAACCCCATGTTAATCATAAGATGGAGGGGGGGACTGGAAGCCTACTCGTAAGTCAGGATTCTCGGTTGTTGGGGTTGTTGTCAGTTCAGGATACCACTGTATCTGCATCCACAGTAAGCATTTAGGGCCTCTAAACTGTACAGTCAAACCTTCAGAGAATCCTGTATGAATAGCATACTATTGTGCCTTAATAATGGACCCTTGTATAACAAACAGCTTGTATAACATAAAATCTGTACAACATAAAAATGGGATTACTCTGTTTTCAATGCATTCCTATGGGAATTTATATAAAGGAAAATTTGCTTAACATAATTTCATTTGGAACGAATTAATTCCTTTATACAAGGTACCACTGTATCTTGTGCCTTCAAGTCGAATTTTCACTACTGGGAAAACTTTTCAGGGTTTTCCAGGTAGAGGGTACTCAGATATGTTTTACCATTCCCTTCTTTTGAGGGTCTCCTGGGGCCGTGCAACTTGCCAAAGGCCACATAGGCTGGCTCTTCTCCGAGAAGCAGAGTGGGGAATTGAACTCCCAATATCTGGCTCCGCAGGCAGATACTTGGACCACTTACCTCACTACTGTATTGTCGGGTGTGTACATCCCCACTTTAGGTGTGTGGTAATGAGATTGTTCTTCAGGCAAGGCAAAACATTAGCCTGGGGCATATAATACACATTTCCAGGTGTTAGTGTTACATTTCTTCCTGTGACAGAAGTCTCAGTGTATATCTGTGATCATACACCATGGTGTAGATTTTAAATATTAGAGGTTTATGCCAGTGTTCATGACGTAATATAAATAATAATGTCAGATTGCTGCTAATTAATGGCCAAATTCCTGTTGCTTAGCGTAATAAAACACAGTAGAGTATGTCAATTCAATCAGTGGATATATGGTGAGTTAGCTACTCTGTACATTCTAATGATTCAAATGAGCCTGTTCTAACTACAGTGGACCCTCGTATAACAAATGGTTTGTATAACATAAAATCTGTACACCATAAAAAATTCCAGAGATAGGGAAAATCTGCTTAACAGAATCACCAATGGGGCGAATCTGTACAACATAAAAATGGTTGTGATTAGGGATTACTCTGTTTTCAATGCATTCCTATGAGAAATTTGTATAAAGGAAAATTTGCTTAACAGAATTTCATTTGGAACTAATTAATTCTTTTATACAAGGTACCACTGTACAATAGGACCCCTGCGGATAGCAAAATCCACGGATAAGAGCAAACACTCTTATCCACGGGTAATATTGGTGATGGGTGGTGGAGTGCCTGGGCGACCGCTTTCGCCTCCAACACTCCCCAAATGCTGGCAACAGGTGGCGAGGAGGGGAGGGGGGGAAACTTACCAATGCTGAGCCCTCCTCACTGCTTGGGTCCTGGGTGGAGGACCAGAAGTTTCAGCTTGAATGGGAAGTTCAAAAGTTCCAGTCCTCCTCCGGGGAACGGAGTGGGAAGTTCAAAGGCCGGTTGGCCAGGCGAGTCCTCTCAAGTCCCCACCCCATCCTGCTGGAGGGTGGCTGGCCCTCAGTGGCAGCGAGGAAGGAGGCCAGGCATCATTGGCGGTGGTAAGTTTTCTTTCTCCTCCCCCTTTGCCGCTGGGCTTGTACCTCCCCTACACCTGCTGATCACCAACCGCGGATAACTGAATCTTCGGCTGGTGAATCAGCGGATGCGGGGTTCATACTGTATACCTTATTCAGGAGAGCCAGCCTAAGTACCCTTGAGCAAACCACTGAGTTCCAGACCAGTCTCAGAAGAATGGCCAAGCACTTGATAGCTAGGAAACTGGGAAAGAGTTGCCTTAAATAAAAAACAATTTGATGGCACATAATAGCAATGAAGAGCTTTCATGTGAATAAAAAGTAGATTTATGTCAAAACAGGAGAAGATCTGAGCAGGAGTGGTCTATATCAGGAAATGTTTACTTCACATCCATAGGACATTTGATAAGGCAAAATCCTGTTTATTCCAATATAATGCAAAATTATCCCAGTGTAAATATGCCAGGCATTATACCTTTCCGCACAATGAATTTGTTGTCTGAGGAAATGGACTTGTCTGTGAAAGCTCACATTAAAATATAGCAGTTAGTCTTTAAGGTGCCACAATGTTCTGCCTTATTTGTGTTTTGATGCTGCCTGATAAGAATATGATATGTGATTTTAGCAATTTACCCTTTTCTCGGTTTCAGCATGGTCATAATTCCAGCTATATGATTGATGCATAGGAAAAACCTGTCCAATTCATCCTGCTCATCAAGTGTTGTATTTTAAAATGCTATTTTGTAATGGGATAAAATTACAGAAAAGAGATCAAACAACAATGCTGTAATGGAAAAATATGGTCTCATTCATAGCCATACAGTTTGTTTTAAGGGTTACTAATATCATGTGAGAACTTCTCTATATATTTGAAAAACACTGGATGAATTATTATTAATTATTTGTGGCACTATTACATCACATAGAAATATAAATGTCATTTTTCAAAAGTGCTTTTGTAGAAAGTTACAGGATACTATTTACAAATATCACATTCTTTATATAGGTAAAAGAGACAATACATGTGTATTTCCCTCTCCTGTGTTCCCCCTTTCCTTGTACTGAAGCTGGATATTCTTAATCCTTGATCCTAGCAAAGCTGCTCTGTGTGGTATTATTACAGAGATGAAAGTCCAAAGTGTTTAAGAAAGGTTAGCCTTTTAATCTCAAAAGTGTGGTTAAAGATTGCACTATTATATCTTGATAAATGTGTATAGAATTCAATACTATAAATTAAGTTATTAATTTCATGTTTACATTGTTTCCTTAGAAGGACAGGATATAAGTAATCTATGGAAAGTTGTTAGGGGTTGTATACCTGTATTAAGTACAGCAAGCCCCCAGAGTGGATGGCATTATCTTTTTTCTCCTTATGATTACAAATATTTTGACCAGTTGCCTTTCCCTGATCAGGGAGGCTTCCACTGGTGTCAATGAGTGCTTTATATATCCCTAATCACTCTATAGGGTACAGTAACCCCCCACCTATCGTGGGGGTTAGGGACCCACCCGACCCACGATGCCTGAAAATCTGCAATATGTGGAAGCGGGGTGGGTGGGGGCAATCAGATCCCCCTGCCGCCGCCGGCGCGCACCAGTCCGAGAAGTCTTGGGGTGGCGCGTGCTGGCGGCGGCAGGGGCATCTGATCTCCTGCCGCCGTCCCGGCGTCTCCATTGAAATGCATTGGCTCAATGCATTTCAAGGGAGATTGCGGGGCGGCGCCCAATGCCCCCCCCGTGCTCCTCCGAGAAGCCTCTGGGCTGGGGGGCGGAGCGGGGCAATCGCATCCCCCCGCCACCCCCACACGGCCCTGAGGCTTCTTGGAGGAGCACGGGGCGGCAGGGCGGGGCAATGCGATCGCTCCCCGCCGCTTCCCCTGCAACTCCGAGGCTTCTCAGAGGGGCCTGGGGGCAGCGCTGGGCGATGCGATCGCTCCCCGCCGTGGCTCCGAGGATCCTCGGAGCGGCGGGGGGCAGTGTGGGGCGATGCGATCGCTCCCCGCTGCCCCCCGCATGGCTTTCAGGTTTCTCGGAGGGGCCCAGGGGGCGGCCCCAAGGTGCAGGTACTGCGATCCCACAATATAGTGGGACCGCAGTACCTGAACTGCGAAATGGTGGGGGTTGACTGTACAGCACTTCTTCTGGGATCACAGCACAAGGAGGTCCTACCATTCTCCACTTGTGGCTCACTCTGTTGTTCTCCTCACCACAATCCAATGGAAAAGAGAGACCAGTGAGACAGGAGTGGAGAGACGTGTGATATCTGAGGGCTGACCGCAAGGATGGGCCCCAAATGGAGGAAAGGTACCAAATGGATGGGCTATACCACTTTGGCACCTTTGATATGTCCTGGGACCAATACTCTGCCCCCAGAAGTGGCTGAAAGTTTAATTCTCAAACTGAAAAAAAGTGTAGTTTGTGATGTTGAACACTGTAAGGCCCCCATTATATCTTGAGCAGTTGAATATTTTCTTATGAAGGCTTCCAGAATCAGCAATTCATTTTTTATCTCCTGAGAAAAACCATGTTAGGTGGAGAGCAGGAAATTCTAATTGGGTTGGTGGAGCTGATGTGGCCCATGGCCTAGGTGGCTGCACTTCATTTAAGTCAGATTAGTGTTTTTTAAAGCTAATGCATTCCAAATTACAATGTAAGCTTTTCAGTAGAAATAATATAAACAAAAATGAGTTCAACTACTACATTATTTTAAACATGACATTTACCTCATTGGTCTAAAATATTATGTATTGCAGTTTTGGCAGAAAACATGTAGAAGAATTATTGTTCCAATAGTCAATAAAAGGATACCATGATTTATAGAATTTATCACTTGTTTCAGCATTCTTTGTCTCTCAAATTTGGCGAGACAGTTTTTCTTTAAGCGCAGTTAACCGTAGTGTAGATTTCCAGTTCTCTATGGTAAGAGCTCTAGATTTTTGTTTGACCAATGAGACCCAGGACCCAAAGAGTAATTAAATCTTTATGCAGTAAATTCTAATATTCTCCCCCAAAAAAAAAACAACAACCCAGAAATACTTACAGAACTGGAGAGTTAAGTTTATTAATTGAAGATACCTCAGTTTTAAAAATACTTTAATCCAAAAAGCCAAAACTTCAGTCATGACAAAAACTTAGAATTATAGAATAATGGATTTGGAATGGCCTATTAAGGCCACCAAGCCACCAAGTCCAAGCCCTGCTCAATGCAGGAATCCAAATCAAAATAGATCAAATGGAGGGTCGTCCAATTTTCTCTTGAATGCCTCCAGCATTGGAACACTCACCACCTCCCAGTATAATTGATTCCATTGCCATACTGCTCTAAACTTTAGGAAGATTTTTCTGATATTCAACCAAAAACTGGCTTCCTATAGTTTGAACCCATTGTTATTATGTATCCTGCACTCTGGGATGATCAAAACAGATCCTGCCCCTCCTCTCTATGACAGCCTTTCAAGTACTGTATTTGAAAATTCCTACCATGTCTTGCATCAATTCTTATTTTCTCAATACTACACATGTTGAGTTCCTTCATTCTTTCTCATGGGCTTTGTTTCAAGTCACCTGATCACTCTTGCTGACCTCCTTTGAGTTTACTTTGTTGGCATCGTTCTTAAAGTGCTTGGGACTGGACACAGTATTCTAGATGAGGCCTAACCGGTGCTGAATAGAGTGGAGCCAGTACCTCACAGGCTTTGGAGACTTCTTCATTTAATGTATTCTAAAATTTTCCACTTTTGCAGCCACATCGCAACTGTTGGCTCATAATCAGTTTTGATCTAGAAGAATTCTAGAAGAATCTCGAGATCCTTCTCACTTGTAGTATTAGTCAGCCAGGTTTTCCCCATTATGTGACTGTGCATTTAGTCCCCCCCCCCAGGTGTAGAACTTTTCAGTTATCCATTAAATTTCATTCTGTTGTTTTCAGCCAGGTGCTCAAGCAAATAAAGATCTATTTGAATTTTGTTCCTGTCAGTTAAGGCAGAGGTTCCAAATCCCTGGTCCACAGACTGATAATGATTCATGACCTGCAATGAAGTGGGTCACACAGCCAGGGCTGAAGTGGGGTGGTGGTGACAAAATACTTCTGTGCAGTGGGGTGGTGGGAAGAAATATTGGGGCGGGGGGCAAATTATCTTAACAATATGTTGAGGCTGAACGCTCCAGAAGGGGAGGCAGCAACTTTATAAAATCAGACTACTTGGGGGAAGATATCAAGTGCACAAATAAAATCCTAACGGACTCTTGCCACCACAAGGCTACAACACACACCCCAGAAGTAGCCACACCAAATCCCCACTGGTGCAGTGGGGTTTCTCTTGTACAGCATTCTACATTAAGCAACATGATACCAGACTCTGATTTCCAAATAGATCCCAGCAATAGTTGAGGGAGTCAGTATTCAATTTCCTATGACACATGAGAAGTTTTTGTGGGATATAGTGCAAGACATAATAGGACCACCATCTTATGGGGAAGGTATATTGACAAATAGAATGCCTGAAATAACAGCACAAAAATCTGATCTTCCATGTCTTTCTTGAACACACCCATTCAACATTTAAAATGCTAGTGGGAAGAGTAAGTGAACCCTTGGAGTCAATAACTGGTTGATAGCCCTCACTGGCTGCAAAAACTTCAGCCAGGCACTTCCTGTAGCTGTGTATCAGACCTGCACATCATTCAAGAGGAATTTTATCACATTCCTCTTTACAGAACTGCTTTATTCTTTGGACATTGCATATGTATGGCTCTCTTTCAAGTCATTCCATAGCATCTCTACTGGTGTCTTGACCCTGACTTTGCCACCCCAAAAGGTCGATTTTGTTTTTCTGAAGACATTCTGTGGTAGACTTGCTCCAGTGTCATTGTCCTGTTGCATCACCACATATTAGACAGAGATGATAGGTGGTTCGAGAGACGGGTCAGGGAAGCCATTCATGTATGCATTGAAAATCCCTCTCTCAACAGGGGTGGGGAACTTAGCACAGTCTGTTTGCCACTTATGCTACCCTTTCATCAGTCCCCAGATAAATCAGAACCACTTCACACCGCCACCAGGAAGGCCCCTGCTAACAACCCATACTTAATGCTTGTTGGTAAGGGTTGCATATGTGGACTTCCACGCACCCCAGGCCATGGTACATCTAACAAACCTATTCAGGCCAGAGTGGCGTGAAACCAAAGTGAACTATAAATTGGAAGCCTCGCACCAACTTTCCTCAGATTGATGAAGTTACTCGAACAAGTAGTGAACAAGTAGTGAAATGTTTTGATCTCAGAAGAAAAGAAGCCCAGTTGCCATGACTCAGCTTCTCGATAACCTCATCTGGATGACTGAGTATCTTCACAGACTCCAGTGTTGGAGCATTCACCAACCTCTTGAGGTAATCAGTTCCAGTCCCGTACTGCTCTAACAGTTAGAAAGCTTCTCTTGATATTCAGCTGAAAGCTGGGTTCTCTTAACTTGAATCCATTGTTGTGCATCCTGCACTCTGGGATAATCGGGAACAGGTCCTGCTCCCCCTGTGCATGACAGCCCTTCAAATATTTGAAAAGTGCTATCCTATTGCCTCTCACTCTTCTGGAGGCTACAAATGCCCAATTCTTTCAGTCTTTCCTCATAGGGCTTGGTTTCCAGCTCCCTGGTCATCCTTGTCATCCTCTGAAGTTGTTCCAATTTGTCCGCATCTTTCTTGTAATGTGGTGTCCAGAACTGTACTCAAGGTGTGGCCTAACCAGTGCTGAATAGAGGAAGGCGAGCACCTTATGGGATTTGGAAATGATACTTCTATTAATGCCGCCTAAAATAGCATTTGCCTTTTTTGTTGGCTCATATTCAGCTTATGATCTACAACAGTTCCAAGATCCTTCTCACTTGTAGTATTGGTGAGCCAGGTGTCCCTCATCTTGTAACTGTGCATTTATCTGGTTTATTCTTCCTAGGTGCAATACTTTGCACTTAACCCTGTTAAATTTCATTCTGTTGGTTTCAGCCCAGTGCTCCAGCCTATCATTTTGAATTTTGTTTCAGTCTTCTGGGATATTAGCTGTTCCTCCCAATTTTGTGTCATCCACGAGTTTGACGAGCATTGCTGGCACTCCCTTGACAAGTCATTAATAAAAATATAGAAGAACACTGGACCCAGGACTGAGCCTTGGATATACCACATTACCTCCTCCCATGTAGATAAAGTGCCATTAATCATCACCCTCTGAGTATGATTCTGTAGCCAATTATGTATCCACCTTACACTAGATGTGTCCAGCCCACACCTAGTTAGCTTCCTAATCAGGATATCATGGGGGACTTTAGCAAAAGCTTTGCTGAAATTGAACTGTTTTACATCTACACAGCATTCCCTGTGTGTACCAGCTAGGTCACCTGACCAGGTCAGTCTGGCAGGATTTGTTCTTGACAAATCCAGGTTGGCTTGTAGTTATTGTTGTAGTGTCTTTTAGATTCTTGCATAGTGATAATAATAGGAAATCATCTTCTGAAAATGACATCAAATTTGAACTTGCATTGCAGTTTAGAAAGTTGAATCACCTGAGGACGTATAATATAAACTGCTGGCTTCAGTTTTCTGTATCCGTCTTGAAATTTTTATTATAGCTTAAACATTCTTTGTGGTTCTGTAACTTGCATTTTGATGAAATCACTGCCACTTATCATCTCTACAGCAGCACTTGTGAGTAGTGGATCTAAAAATAATCATCCTTTCCATCACCCATTCAGTTTTTTCCTTTCAAGTAAAAATAACTCTGCTTAGAAGATGTAAATTATTCCAACTTCCTTTGCCATTTTGATGGAGAGCCTTATTTTCCTTTGAATGCTAAAAACATTTTTGAACTTCTGTCAGTATTTCTGGAAATACTGGAAGTCAGTAGTTATCAATTGTGTGAATGCTTTATGTTGGTCAGTGTATCTATCCTTCTAAATGCTTTATGTTGGTCAGTGTATCTATCCTTCAATAGGCACTCTTGTGCACTCTAGGTTTTCATATTATCACTGCTGTATTTTCCAGGGTGTGTGATATATTTATACAGTACTCTTTCTAATACTTTTGAAACGTCTAGATATTAACCACAGCAGACTAAATTTCCATTATACATATTTAGTGCGCTCCATTAATTTTAAGACTGAATATAAAACAGGGGGGGCAATGAATTATTGAATAGTATTGTTTGCAAAAAAAATCAGTTCTGTAGTAAGAAGCTATAAAACTAGGCTTTTCTGACATTTTGTTAATGTTATAAATGCTGTAGCTGAGGCATGAAACAGAGCTAGTTTCTACAGTATTTCATTCAGTTTTACCTGATCCTGTGAATATATACATTCAACGGTTCTATTCCACTCCTCCCCCACCCCTTTGATAGTTAAGCAGTGATGATGAGTTAGAATCAGGCTGCAGCACAGATTGGGAAAATCTCCCAGCATCCCCTTCCTGCAGAGGCATCATCTACCAGCAGGGCTGTGTAGCTGCAGCTCTTTCAACTGACATTTCATTTTGCATTCCAATAGAAATGACGGGTGGGGTGGCAGCTGCTGCTTTGTGAACTTTTCCATTTCTCCCCTTAATAGTAATTAATGATTGAGGGGTCAAATTAGTACTGAGGAATAAATCAGAGGAAATGGAATATTCTCTAGTCTAGACAATTACTGCTGGCCTTTTGGTGTCTGATGGAAACAAAACGCATCTGAGGGGGTTTAATCTTCCTGCAGCAATTGCAGTCATTCATCTAAAGTTACCTGATTTAATTTTGTAAGTATATCACATTTTGTCTAAACTAGCTAGCTGCTAAAATTGATGGTGAAAGTAACTACTTATGGTAATTTTCTGGGTAAATTAAATGATTATTTTGCTTTTTGCTTTTTAAAAAATAGAGCAAGCACAGCATCTCTGCACAATTATGGGGGAAGGAAATTTATGCAAATCTATTTCGGGAGTTTGGCTTTTTAAATACCTTTTTAATTTCTTTTTTTGTATTTCTGCTGGTGTCAGTGAGCTGCTCTTTGTGATGCTGTAATAGGCTGCAGAATGCTGCAAGGTGTGTAGATTGTAACAAGAGCACAGTAAAAACTGTTTGTGGAATGTGCCAGTTAGTGAGATTATGACTGCTCAAAGAGTGCAATGATTTGATATTTTTAAAAAATTTCATAGAGTTTATCTGGGCTCAAAAACTAGTAAGCATTGTGTGATATTGCTGCATATATAATTTATGCTTGGAGCTAGTCCGTCATGATTACGTAAGAGTCAGGTACAGCAGACTTCCTGTGACTTCCCTGTAAATTGTCTGCAATCGTAGGAAAAAATCCTAATCATGTATTTGGATCTTAGCCAGCTTTTGAATGACGCAGTCCCAGTACCATAAACATCTGGCCTGATTTTGATGAGCTGCTGTGCTGATTAGCGAGATTTTTTTTTCCTCCCAGAGTTTTAGAATGACTTTGAGCTGTCAGTATCCCCCCTCAAATCTTCATTAGTATTAATATAAAGATTTATTTACTTAAGTTTTGTTTTGTGTTTCATCTTTATGTTGTGATTGTGGAATATATTTGCCATCACCTATTGAAGACTTTTAGGAAGTGAGGCTTAGGGAGCTCATTTTAAACAATCTTTAATGTAATATGTCTATGAAGATTCTCAGCCATACAGGTGAGGTTATCCAGAAGTTGAGTCACGGCAACTGGACTTCTTTTCTTAAGAGATCAAAATATTTCACTACTCTTCCAAGTGGCTTCATTAGTCTGATCACTAATGGAAATCACTAATGGAAATGTTAATATCATTTTACATAGAATTCAGCCTTTCTGAATACCAGTATAAATTAGTTTTTATGACCCAAACTAATGTAATAGAATTTAAATTTAAAATATCAGGCTTAACAGTTCTTGAATACCTTGAAATGAAGTTTGGAAACCTTTTAATAGTGTGTGTGTGTGTGTGTGTGTGTGTGTGTGTGTGTGTGTGTGTGTGTGTGTGTGTGTGTGTGTGTGTGTGTGTGTGTGTGTGTGTGTGTGTGTGTTGATGAATACATAAGTGGGATAAGATACAATAAAAGTGACATGGGTCAGACTCATCCATGACTGATCCATCTATTCCTAAATGTATTGGGTATAACCATGTAATAGAATGAATATAGATGTAGTGTGCCTTTCTGGAGGGGAAATAGGTTTACTATAAAGGGACTGCTTTCTTGCCATTTTTCACCTGTAAAACGAAAGTGAATGTTCCCTGCATTGGTTAAGGCTAAGGATGGAAATCTATAGGTGGTTTGCACATAAAAATGAGAAATTTCATGTTGCTCTCTGCTGAATAAACGTATAAGAGGCTTTGTACATGATTTCAGGGCCAAACAAATGCAAAAAAGTTGTGTTTTGCACAAAATGCACAGATTTTGTGTAAAATACAAGATTCTTTCATTGCTAATACCTGGCTCATGAAAAAAGATAGTGGCCTGTGCATTCTGCAGAAGTAAAAAAAAATCTGACGGCAATTGACCATTGTTTTAAAAATTGGAAAGTACAGTACGACTCTCAAAGTATGGCTATATGGTAAAATTCCACAAGATTTGCTCCACATATAAAATGGGTCATTTTGATATATTTTTTACTGATGGTGTGACACAAAGACTGGTTTGAATTGGTCCAGCCCTATTTACTCCCAAAGTGGCCTTCTTTCTCCACTACTCAGAAACTTCTACTTTTTCAATCTATAAATGATTCACTTGAGCTTTTCCTTATGGGGTTAGTTGTGGCACATTCTTGTAAAGATGGAGTGATGTCTGTAGATGGTGTTTCAGTGAGGTAGGCTGTTACTACATGATATCCCCACTTCTGCTGATCTGTTTATTATGTTTTGCAGTGCAGCTGCTTTCTCATTTAAAACTTCAGACAACTACCGTGTTTCCCCGAAAATAAGACACTGTCTTATATTTATTTTTCCCCAAGAAGATACACTAGGGCTTATTTTTGGGGTAGGTCTTATTTTCAGGGAAACAGGAACTGCAAGCAAACATGCTACGAAGTACGGTAACTTTGGTGGCCCAAGTGAAAGTGAGGAAGGACCATGGATGGAAAGGGAGGGGCAATGTGCTCTCTCTCTCTCTCTCTCTCTCTCTCTCTCTCTGTGTGTGTGTGTGTGTGTGTGTGTGTGTGTGTGTGTGTGTGTGTGTGTGTGTGTGTGTGTGTGTGTGTGTGTGTGCAGGCACAGCCATGCCCATCACTAGGTCTTATTATTGGGGTAGGGCTTATATTTAACAAATGCATAGAAATCCTGCTAGGGCTTATTTTGGGGGTAGGTCTTATTTTCAGGGAAACAGGGTACGTTCTTCAAAAACTATAGAAAAATAACATGGAAATAGTCTAATAGTACAAAACATCAAAAGTATGAAGAAGAATGGTTTTGTAAATTACATTATATTTCATACATCTGAATAATTCCATTACTGGGATAACCTCTACGTTTACCACCACCCCCAATCTATTGCTCTTTCCCATTACTTTTAAATAACGCATGGAGGAATTTCCTCGTCTCTTGTTAGTTTTCCCATACTCTTGTCTCCTCCCCTAGGTTCAAAAGTAGTTTAAAACTTGTTTGGAGCCGGCCTTTTGCCTTGAAGACAAAATGTGCACATATTTGTTACATTGCAGTGGAGAGAACAGAGGAAGCACATTCAGCCTTAATGTATGTTAAAAAAACAGTTAAAAAAACAGCCTAGAAACAAATATGAATACTGTTTGTAAAATTTTAAATCTACTTCCTCCTGAAGTAACATTGCAGGAAGTTCTCTATTCTTAACAAGTAAGGAAAATCCTATTTTTAAAAACATTCTTTCCAAGTGGCAAGGGTATACAGTATAAAGAAAGATACCGTAAATGTCTGGCTAGTTACCAGTAATTTCATGGCAATAGCCAGTATAGGTCATGAACTATTACAGCGCACCTAATGGCTAGTGGGTGCTAATTGTAATTAGGATTCTACCAGCAACAAAATAAGAGGAAGACGTGGTTGCTGAACCCCCTCCCCCTGTGATTACTTGATACTATTTCACTGCTATTGATTGATTTCTATTCATTCATTCATTCATTCATTCATTCATTCATTCAGAAAGCATTTGTGCAGGAGACTCTCATAAAGCATTGTACACTTCATTTATACAAAACTAGAACCAGCATGATAGTAATAAATTAAAACCATATCAAATTCAGGTTTTCAACCATTTTTTCCCTAAATGTGAAAAAAAAGAGAGATTGTTGCATAATTTGATCCCACCACATTAACTAACTTTACAGTAGGTTTTTTTTTAAATAAAAAGTTCTTTCCATCTCCAGTTTCCTTGGGAAGTTATTGATTCAAAATCCATTGAAGCTACTCCACTGAGCAAATATCCCCTGCCTGTGTATCACCAAACCTTCTCTAGAAGACTGTGAAACTGTCAAGGATAAACAGGCTGAAGCTTAACCCGGAGAAGACTGAGGTTCTGTTCTTCGGGGCGCCCTTGTCTAGGTACAGTGGCCCCCTCCCTAGCCTGGGGGGTGTTTCCCTCCAGCCTACGGACAGGGCCAGGAATTTGGGCGTGGTCCTGGATTCAGCTCTCTCCCTGGAAGCCCAGGTGATGGCGGTCTCCAGGGCTGCTTTTTTCCAACTCCGCAAGATCGCCCAGATCCGTCCGTACCTCGATGAGTCCTCCTTGAGAACAGTTGTGCAGGCCCTTGTGATTTCGAGGATTGACTACTGCAACACACTCTACGTGGGGTTGCCCTTGACCCTTGTCCAGAGACTCCAGCAGGTACAAAATGCGGCGGCCAGACTGGTGGTGGGTGCCCGTAAATACAATCATATCACCCCAGTTCTGGCGTGCCTGCATTGGTTGCCCATTGCTCTCCGGGTAAGGTTCAAGGTCTTGGTTTTGGTTTTCAAAACCCTCCACGGCTTGGGACCTGAATACCTGGCGGAGTGCATCTCCCAGAGATCAACTGAGGCCAGACCTACTCGATTGTTGCGGGCGTGCTCACTCAGGGTGGCCACTCCTAGAGAGGCGCGGAAGTCGGTAACCCGTAGCCACGCCTTCTCCGTCGTTGGCCCCTCCCTATGGAAACAACTTCCAAGTGAGCTGCGCCTTGCAGAGTCCCTGCCCGCCTTCAAAAAGGCATTAAAAACATTGCTTTTCAAGGAGGCATATGGTGACCTCATTTCTGTTTATTTTTTTATCTTTTTGATCTGCTGCTCTCTGCTGAGGATTTTCCCTCTTTGCCATTTTGCCATTTTATCCCTGTCGTTGTCATTAGTGTTTTAGCTGGGTTTTTTTAGCTGTTTTTAACTGGAAACAGCCCTGAGTTCCTTTATGGAAAAAGGAGCGGCATAAAAGTGTTCCAAATAAATAAATAAATAAATAAATAAATAAATAAATAAATAAATAAATAAATAAATAAATAAATAAATAGTGCATGTTTTTCAGTGAAACAGAGAACGAGGGGCTGGCATTGTGTTGGGTCTGCTAGTGCAATGCTAAATGTAGCCCTGTGTGTTTGTTTAATAAATTATTTTAATTGAAAATATACATTGTACAAACTGAGTATTATATGACTTTTGGTAAAACAAGAAAGAAAAGGTAGGTCAGAACATGGAAGTTGTGGATTCTTTTGCTTGCTTGCTTCTGATAACAATTGCACATTATTTAGCTTCTCCATGTGGCATTTATTTCTGTTGAAATCAGAATCCTTTTATATAATCTCATTCCATGCTGGCAAAACAAATAACTTGTCATGCAGAAGATTGCAGTTTGCCATGATCATTTAAAAGATGTGTGAAGAAACCATAAGCCAAGAGTTGCCATAATTCTGGATGATTTTTTTTTTTTGCATCATCCAGCGTTTCAAATGTTTTAAGTTGCTTCTTGTTCTCTGGACTACAGTGCTGGGAATACTCTTTAAATGTTATTTTATAGTTGTACATGTTACAGTAATGCCTTAGTTTATGAGCATAATTCATTCTGGAAAGATGCTTGTAAACCAAAACACTCTTATATCAATGCAAATTTGTTCATAAGAAAGAATGGGAACTCAAATGATTCATTCTGGGGGCTCATAGACCACATATTGTACACACAAAATGCCAAAACTCACAAAAGAAGTTGGCAAGAAGTCTATGTTCACACCATGGTTTAGGTACCTGACTGTGGAATCTGCTGTGTTTGGGACTAACAACTGGATTTGACTCTGTGTTTTTAATGAGATAATAATAAAATGCAATTTTAGCCATATACACCTTTGACTAAGCTGCCCCATGACTATAAATGGTTTGAAAAATAAGAAAACAAATTAAATATAAATATAAAGAAAAATAAAACAAACCCCTAACCTGCACTCACCTTTTAAAACCTTCATGGCTGGTGCAAGGGAGATCTCCATTCCTCTCTCCTACCTCTGCTTTTCAGGCTTGCCTGAGATGGAACATTTCAAACAATCACCCACAATCCAGCAAGGGGGAGAGATAGAGTGTGAGCCACCATTGGCTCACGTGTGATCATGTGAACTGCTCTAGTGCTCTTATTGCAAGTAATTGCTTGTTGATCAAGGCGAAAGTGATCAGAAATGGTTGCTCATCTTGTAAAACACTCATAAGCGAAGGCACTTGCAAATCAGGGTATCACTGTGTTTTTAAAATGGCTGTTGCCTTGGTGGTCCATTATTGCGTGGTTTGGCTTCTTCGGCTTTCCTGGATTGTGAACTGCCCACCCTAGTAGCTTGCCACTATGTGGGCAGTATAGAAATGTAAATAATAATAATATTCTATACACTGTGTGTTAGAGTAAGAGTGATGGGATAGTTGAGCTCAAGGAATTGGTTCTGCTCACCAGCAGCTATATTGCACCCATTTCTGGTTGCTTCTCCTTATTGACCTTTATACAGGTCAATGGCTCTTCACTGGCAAAATGTTACAGATACCTGAGGTAAAATTCAAGTATCTCAAGTAGCTGACATTTACTGTGGCATTTTAAGTCATTTGCATACAATAGCAGTATTTGAGCATAAAGCAAAGTGTTCTACAAAATGTTCATAATACAAAATTTTAACAATTTTCCCCTAATATATTTTACTAGGGCTACCAAGATGGATCTTAAGGGTGCTTTGGAAGAGTGTTCAATAGCACTAAATTTATTTCTGAACAACAAATTCTCAGAAGCTCTGGAATTACTTCGTCCATGGTGAGATATTTTGCTTGCCAGAACCAGTACAAGTATATGCTAAACATGCCATCTGGTTCCAGGAGATTAATTTAAGACCTCTGATTCAGGAGCTTTCATTACTTCTGTTCCATTTCCTGCTGAAAAGCAAGTGTTCTGGAGTCATTTTTTCAATTTTTCTGATCTGGTTTTGTTTGTTTTGTTCAATCAAAGCATGTAACTGTTTTACTCCAGGTTTTGAGGTGTAATTTGACTCATTAGCTAAAATCCATTCGCCCAGCTATCCGTGTGTTACATGCAGTGATAGAAGTGATGGGGAAATTTGTGTCAATGTGGAGGTGCTATATCCAGCAATTGTGAAATCAAATTGTGTAGTGCTGTCTGTGTGTAACACCTTGCACACTTACATATGTGTACCTGTATGTTGTGCCAAAATGAACAGGATTTCAGAGGAATAATTTAACTATTATTTAAACTTTTTTTCAAGACAAAAATTTAAAAATTATAGAGAACTCCAGTACAGTAATAATCTGCAAGACAAATGCCTTGCATTATGAAAAAGCTGCAAGACAAAAAAATTCTGGGAATAGGGATGCTTCTCAGGATGAAATTTTCATAAAATCAAGCACTCCTTAGAACGAATTAATTTTGTCTTGCAGGGTACCACTGTAGTTTATTGCTTTTGACAAAACCCTATAATGGGGGAAATGGAAAGATGATCACCAGACTCCACAGCATGTACTCCAGCTTCCATAGCATTTACCGTACATAGCATGTGCTACACATTTACTTTTGTGAAACATGTAATTTTGTCTTTGAAGCACATATTTTTAAAGGAAATTAGAATTTTTGTCAAATGATTATTTGTTTAACTGTCGCAACAGGTCTAAAGGCAGTATGTACCATGCCTTAGGATATAGCACTATTTTAGTTATGCAAGCTGCAATGACCTTTGAGCAACAAGATATCCAGATGGGAATTGCTACCATGAAAGAAGCTTTACAAACTTGCCAAAAGTAAGTATCATTTTTAAAAATACATTGTTTTGTTAAATGGTTTAAGGTTCTGTGTGATCATGTTCGGGGTGCTGCTAAGTTAAACAAAGTTTTAGGGAACACTGACAGAGAAAAATGTAGTGAAAGGCCACTTGCAATTTTGGTATGCATAGTAATTTATTATCTTCACTTATTTTGATAGGTAAACATAGTTCTGGGGAGAGGCACCCCATTTGCTTGGTTCATGAGTCACATCTGCAACCACATTTTTAGTATTCCTTAATTTTCCTTTGTCAAGTTATTTCTGTCTTGCATCTTCTCCTTCATCTTTAGTTAACTATAACACTTCAAGGCACATCTCTTTCCATGTTCATTCTTTTAAAAAAAGACCATCCTAGTTTGTACCTGTTTGTCCATTAATATGTTTATCCTCTGGATCTGAAATAATTTATCCTTTAGAAAATGATTTTTCTTTGTCTTTCCTGAGTTCCTCTTTCCTTCCTTGTCTTCTCCCTCTCTGATTGGTAATCATAATTTGCTATTACATATTCAAACCAGAACAGGAGATCAAAGCTTAGAAGTGAGTTCCCAACTGGAAATTGATGGGCTAATGAAATCTTGACTAGCTAATTTACATCTATGTTGATTTGCTCAAATCAAGAATTAAAGCATATGGGATTGAAGTGGAGAATACATAATGCAAAGACAGGAAGTTGTAGCAGAATGCACCCATAATGTTTAACATAGATTTCAAAAACCAGGAAACCCCCATGCTCATGTTTGGACATGAGGAAGTTAATTCATGGAAATTGCCACTGCCATAAAATAATCCCATTTATGACCCTTTCTGGAAATTAAAGACTCCCACTCTCCCAAAGCCTCTAAGGTTTTCCCTATGATAAAAGTGATCACAGGGAAGCCTTGGGATCTTGGGAACATTTTAATTTCAGAAAAATAGGCATATCCAATTGTGATTAGCCTTACACAGCATACATTAAAACAACAGGATTTCAGTAATTTATTCAGTGCCATATGGTTAAGCCAGGAATATATAGCACTGTACAGGGCACTATCTCAAAAACAATTTAAATGTTTTTCATCCACCAAATTCCAAATTACTTATTTTTATCAACCTGCCTTACACTTTAATTTTGAATTTTTTATATTTCTTTTTTTTAATATTTTATTCACTTGGGTCAATGACTGTATAATAAAATTTGATATTTTATTGATATTTTATTGAATTTTCTAAACATAACAAGTTAAAACAAAGACATTGCTTGTGTGTTGCCGTGTTGCATAGTTCAAAGACAAATATTTTCTCAATATTTCAGCCCAAGTGCTTGAAATATTCCACATTTATATGCTTCTTTTCCATCATTGTATTTATCGTTACTTATCTCCATCTTCATCTAATACAAAAAGTGAAAATAACAAAGTACAGTATTAAACTAGCCTACTATATGATAGCCATACATTTGGAAATCACATTTGGTTAGAACCAAACCATACCAAAAGTGATCCAAATAACTGATCTATATAACAGTCTGGATGGGCCCCTAGTCCAAAATTAAGCTCAATACCTGTGAGGTTTCTGGTTGTGTATGCACACAAATATCTGCATGGATACTGTGTTTTTCCTTTTTGTTCTTGGAAATAGCTGGCTCATTTGCTTATAGAATTAACATAAACCATGTTGTTTATTTTAGCACAAGATTGGTTATAAAGTTTTTTTATATAACAGGCCTGCCCAACAGGTAGACCTCGGGCTACCAGTAGCCCGCGAAGGGTTCAAAAGTAGCCCGCCGGCCACCAATAAAAAAGTGAGGGGATAAGTTTTCCACCCCACCCTCCCCAATCCCAAAGACCATCACTGCCCCAGCAAAGTTATGGGTCTGCTAACCCACTGTCTTAGCCGAGCAGGGCAGTTCAAGGGCCATGGCATGGTCCCCTGCTCTCCCCACTGGCCAGATGATCGAGCGGGTGCAAGGGAAGCAGGTGCATGGTCAGCCTTCCCATAGGAATGCATTGAAAATCAATTAATCCGTTCCAGAAGAGCAGGTGCTTGGGATGGACAAAATTCGTAAGTAGAGGTATTAGTCTAGTAGCCCTCAGGCACTTTAGGCCAGAAAAAGTAGACCTCGGCCTGTTCAAAGTTGGACAGCCCTGTTATATAAGAAAAAGTAATTTTTGTTTTTTGCTGTATTATATGTGCATATATACATACACATGTATCTCATTTCCAGTTTTCTAAAATTTGCACTCCTATTGGTAGTCACCAATTTGAACTGTCCTTTACTTTTCCTCTTTCTTCCATTCCCTGGCTGGGGAATAATTTGCTTCAACTCTTGCTTTCATGGCTCCAAATTGCAGAAAATGATTTATACAGTAATGTAGTTTTCTGTGTTGTTTTCCTCTTCCAGCTGCAGCATCATCATTTAGAGAATTTGCTGTATGTAATTCACTTCTTCTAGTAAAAATACAAATGGTTAAAGTGTTTTGTTTCTTTCTCCTTCATGTTAATGTAGATTCAGAAAAAGAAACACAGTGGTGGAATCATTATCAAGTCTGGTTTCTAAACAATCTGTAGATCAGCTAACTGAAGGTAAGAAAACATGAGGCGACTAAGACGTTTTCTTTCTAAGCAAGGGTGAGCAACATGTGACACTTTAGGGGATCCCAGTAACTCCCTGTACATACACAAGCCAAAATATTTTAAAAGGCAAAAAAAAGTCCCCTCTCAGCATCATCTTCCCCCTGACATTTGATTTTTTTTTTAAAAAAAGAATACTTTTGGCAATTAGAGAGAGCAAAAGCGGGCTCATTTTTGTTAGAACAAAATCAGAGCATGAAAGAAATGTTTGGGAGGTTGTGGTCATGGAAGCAGTTATGGCCTTCCATAATCCAGTAAAGGGCATGTATGACCACCTGTCTTCTGAAGGTTGCCCATTCCTACTCCAGAGTAGGTACAGGTATACACTGCTGATATGAGTGAATATATAGACAGTTTCATAGCAGTTGAAAAAGAATTGTAAGGAGGGAATGCATAGCTTTATTTATGCAACACACAGTGAGTTTGAAAACAGCAAAGTCTGTTTGGCCTCTTTCTTATTTCTTATTTATATTTATGGACTGCCCAACTTTCCAAAAGGAACTCTGGGCGGTGCACAACATAAGAATGCATAATAAAACAAATAAAATATAAATCCATATAAGAATACAAGATGGCAGCAAATAAACCAGATGGGCAAGACACAACAGAATCAGCATTCAACCTCCGTAGTTGCTGAAAGCGGCCTTAAAAAGCCAAGCTCTTAGCCACTTCCTAAAAGCTCCACAGTCCTAATTTCGCTAGAGTGGTGATTCTACCACGTTGGACCAGCCACTGAAAAAGCACAGTTCCAGGTAGAGGTCTTATGAGCCTCACGGGGAGTGGCAACCCTGAGCAAAAGGGTCTGCGATATTGGGTGGGCCGGGCCCGAAGTTGACCTTAAGATGATATGCTCTGCCAGATATTCTGCAGCCAGTCATATCTTCTCGCACCAACCACCAATCTGCCCACCGCATTCTGCACCCACTGTAATCGCCAAATAAGGTCAAGGGAAACCCCATGTAAAGAGTGTTACAGTAGTCTATCCTCGAGATAATCATCTGAAGGTATGTATGTGACATAATATAGAGCAGGGGTGGCGAACAAGTTCGACAAAAAGAGCCAAAATTTTAAACTGTGAGAGTCAGAGAGCCACACCACGCAGTGACCTGCCAAAACAGACAAACACTCACACAAAAGTATATAATTTTTAATATATTAAAACATAATATAACATGCTCAGTCAGGTGTTTTTGTTACCTTGTTGGAGTGATGGGATGATAATCTCAGTGGGATTTCTGGCATCTTTTGTTTTCAGTAATCTTCTGCAAATCAGGCCGCTCCAAATAAATGTTTGCCCAAGCCCTTATCAGGGCTCATGGAGAGGCCAGCTGGTAGGCGGCCTGTCCATAAGACCAGCCAGAGGCGGCAAGGCCACAAGCCTGTCGCTGCTGCTGCCCATTCACGGGCGGTCCGCCACCGCCGCCTCCCAGGATACTCCCCTGCTGCTCCAGCTGCAGGATATCAAGAAGCCCCCTGCAGTGCCGCCGCCTCCGCCAGTTGAAAAAAATTGTACAGGGGCATTGTTGACGAGGAGGAGTTTTTGGAGGCAGCACCACGTGGTGGCTTCCCGGGAAAACAGCTGCAGTCTGTTGGTGCCCTCGGCGGGCAGGGCCTCTTATTTATATTTATGGGCTGCGCCAGCTCGCCCCTCCAGCTCAAAGCGCACCCGCCGGCGCGCCGCCAGCAGCAGAATGCATAATAAAACAAATAAAATGCCACCATATAAGAATACAAGATGGCAGCTCCTGGCGGGGCAGAGGCGGCCGGGCAAAGGCAGAATCAGCATCTCAACCTCCGTAGTTGTCTGTGTGCGCGCCAAGCTCCTTCCGGGTTACCCACTTCCGTCCGCCCCGCCCCCATCCTCCCCGCCCCGTAATCATCCCCACCATCATAACACAACAACGCGGGAGCCAGCCAGCCAGCCCAGAAAAAGCGGGAGGAGGCAGGTAGAGGCGGTTATGAGCCGCCCAGCTGGCTGGCTGGCAACCCTGAGCAAAAGGCGCGCGAGCCGAGCCGAGTCCAGGAGGGGTGGCGGCCGGTAGCCTGATTTCTCCCGGAAGATGATATGCTCTGTCCAGAGGATTCTGGAGGCAGTCATATCGGGCATGGAGCGCAAGGGCTCCAACGGCAGGCAAGGTGAACCAGGCACGCCGCCCGTGTGTTGGGCTTCCACCCACGCGGGTGCCAGCCCCCCCCGCCGCAGGACCCCCAGGTCAGGGGGTGGGGGTGGTCTCCATGTAAAGCTCGTGTTCCCCCACTTGTTGGGAAATGCAAAGAAGATTTATTTTCTGAAGGTATGTATGTGTTCGCCACCCCTGATATAGAGAGTCTTCCATTTGGAAAATGATTTCATAATCTGTGTTAGCATTCTCTGTTCACAAAGTTCTATGTGCTGTGAGGAGTTATATTTCTTTCAGAAGCATTACGTCTGGTAGCTGGTGAATCACTAAATTCTACTACAGCTTGAAATATATAAATTATTACATCCCCAGAGGATGCTTTAACATGCTCCATGTGGAACTGCATTTGGAAAGTGTTTGAAAACTTCACTGGGTCCAAAACACTACAACCAGATTGGTAACAGGCTGGTTATAACAATTACATAACACCTCTGTTACAGCAGCTCCACTGTCTGCTGATTCAATTTCAGGCATATTTCAAAGTGCTATTTTTAATTTATAAAGCCCTAGCTACCACAAGGACTGTGTCTTCCTTTATGAGTTGGCCTGGGTGTTAAGATCATCAGGGGAGGTCTTTCTTTCAGTTCCACTGAAGTGTGTTTGGTGGACACAAAGGAGAAGGCCTTCTCTGTCACTGCTCCCAGATTCAGGAACTCTCTCCCACTGGAGGCCAGGCTGGCCCCGTCTTTGCTGTCCTCCCATAAGCAGGCAAAAACCTTTCTCTTCAAACAGGCTTTTCCTTAGTGACTGGCTTTCTGAAAAATGTTTTAAAACAAAATGAAATAAGAGTGGTGTTGAAGAACAAGAGATGTTCATGAGCCCCAAAGTCTGGGAATAAGGATAACAGTGAGCCTATGTCCCAGTTACAGTGCGGCTGTTTTAGATAGGGTTAAATTGAGATGCTATCATTTTTGATGGGACATGTAATATCTTTCATACCTTTGCTCCTCTAAAGATTTTGGATGTTATATGGTACTTTGTATTAAATCAATCTTTCTCCTTTAATAGAGGAAATGCATGCAGAAATCTGTTACGCTGAATGTTTACTACAGAAAGCAGCACTCACATTTGTACAGGTAATGCAAGTTTTACTTATCAGCATCAGCTTAGTCCTTTCAGTAAATCTGGAATATCCTTTGTCCATCAAGTTCTGTTCCCCAAAAGCAAAGTGCTTCTAATACCTTAAATGAAGACACAAGGACCAGAAGAGAGCTAGTATGATGTGGTGGTTAAGTGGTGGACTGAGCTGTGGAAGAGCTGTGTTCAGAGATCCCTATTCAGTCCTGAAACTCAATGCATGACCTAGGGGCAGCCAGATGAAGTAGGAAAGAGAAGGACCATGTTCTGCTTTAAGCTCCTTGCAAGAAAGCTGAGATAGAAATGCAATTAAGCTGAATAGGATACAGGTTCTGTTTTTATACATCAGGTCATTCCATTGATTTATAATCTGTGCCTATTGTATAATACAAAGCAGGAGCTGTAATGAATGGCATCTCTTGTAAAATAAGCTGATAGTGTTTGAAAGGCACATTGAAGGTGAAATTGCACATGTCTTTAGAAGCTGGCTAACATAGGAGAAAGGCAGGGAGAACAAGTACTTCAGTTTACAAATTGCTTTTCCTTAAAATCTTACTCACCTGCCTCCACATAAGGCATTGGCCTTTGCCATCTTGTAACTAAAGTCTGATGTGGCTCTTCAGATATCCATCTAACAACATTCCATTGTCAGTTCTTTCACTGCCCTTCCTGCTGCCCAGTTGCAGGAAGGGTAACTTTATATATACCTTATACACGCCGGTTTGTTACTTCTACTTGTGTATGTCAGGCTGCTTGTCATGCGTGCATTTTAAATTTTTAGAACATCAAAATACTGTGCCATCGTTACAGACACTAGTGTGAATGGGCAGGGGTTTTTTGTTTTTGTTTTTCTTTCCTTTTAAAGAATGAGTACTAAATTTTCCCCTAACCCATAGAATGGCAACAGAAATGGTGTCAGGGACAGGGAGCCAGATGTCTGACATTTTCCCAGGATAATTAAAATAGGCCAGGTCTCTCCCCCTCCCCCCCTTTCAGGTCTAGACAGAAGGGAAAGTTATGCTCATGCAATAGCCGATGTTTGTGGAATTTACTTGCCCAGAATATATTTCCCATATGCTATTTTATGCAGAAAAATAAATTTGATAACAAAACAAAGCACCTATTGTTGTTTTAGGCTCTGTGTGTACAGTTGGCAGCTACCTCCACAGCTGTGCCTGTTTGGGGGGGAGGTTGCTATGACCATAAAATTCTGTTATCTGTTGGCTTCTTTTATGTGTGCAAATGTTCATACAGTGACCCCCCCCCGCCTATCCTGGGGGTTAGGGACCTGACCTGACTTGCGATAATTGAAAATCTGCAATGTGCAGATGCAGGTCGGGCCTGGGGGGCCTAACTGGGGCTCTTGTACTTACTCCCAACCTGGCACTGCCCCCGGACAGGCTTGCAAAATGAGGCCTCCCTGCAAACAGGAAGTGACTTCCCACTCACCCAAAAATCATTGGCCCGGGAAGGACCTTGCAGGCCCATTCGGGGCAGTGCCAGTCCTGGGGTAAATATGGGAGGCATGAAACAGGCCTTTGCCCCTTACCCCAGGGGACCTTTTTCATATACAAGCGGACCCATGATGTAGCAGGATCACAGTATATGAACCACAAAAGCGTGGGGGACCACTGTACTATCATTTTTGTTTTTGTTTTTGTTTTCCCAGTGAATGTCATTTTATGGTTGTAGATACTGTTTTGCTTACATTTCCAGGGTTAGCTGTGTTGTTCTGTAACAACAAAAAGTCCTGAGACGCTTCCAAGTCTGAAAAGCTCTGTTTTGTGTTTGTTTTCATGATGCAGATGCAGTTCACAGAAACATATCCCAAATAAAGCTTGCTAATATTTGAGGTACCACAAGACTTTTTGTTGTAGTAGTAGTGGCTTATCGTCCAAGCAGTGCTCACCTCACTGCTCCAGGAGGGAGTGTCTCCTCAGCTCTGTTAAAGAGTTATCTATGGCTTTATAAAATACTGAGGACAGTGTGTAGTCACACTGAAAAGGAAATGTGAGAATCAGTTCTAAGGATGCAAAAACAAGCTTGTAAGAAGGAAGTCAAGATATGGATAGAGATCTGAGGCCAGCCCAACTCTTAACTGCAGGTCATGGTAACTATGGCAGGCATACCTGTTCTATATCATTTCTCTAAGCCCATAGTCTTGCTAAGCTGGGAACCAACATCTGATTCTCTAAATACTGCAAGTTGGTATTGGAAACAGCAGAAGTCTGTCTTGCTGGCTGAACTAGGGGAAGCCTCCTGAGGCCAGAATCCCTGCAGAGGGTTTCTCTGGTTTCTGCTAGTTTAAGGTGGTCTATATGCTGGCTGGTAAAGTCTGCATTTAGTGACATATTCCTGCAGCTCCAGGCTAAACCACCTCTAGCTCAGGTCTTTCTGGTCAAATGCCCTATGGGACAATTGATCTTGGTTAACCTCTATATCCCCCCTGCTCTAACAGGCGCTTCATTATCTTCCACATGATTGAACCTGAAGAACTATATTGACTCTTTAAGCACTGATTACCTGCTCTCCTCACATGTTCTAATAGGATATTTTAACGCTAGATTGGGCCCTAATTACAACGTCATCTATCTCTATGAGGTGGGGTGCTGACGATTTAATACCTCCTCCTTTCCTAGATTCCAGATCATCTCACGACCTAATAATCAGGCAGCTCCGCATATGATCAACCTTTGTAATAGTTATAATCTTAGAATTCTCAATGGATATAGAATCAGCCTTCATTCTGGTGAACTAACTTTTCTTTCACCTAGAGGTCTGAGGGTGGTAGATTGAATCTTAATTTCCCCTGATCTGTTCTCTAAACTTGTGAACTTCAGAATTGGCTCTCGCTCAGAATGTGATCATCAGCCTGCCCTCTTGTCATGTGTGATATCACCCCCTTTAACTCACCCCCCTTTAACTAACACTAACACTCCAAACCCCTGCCCCATATTACCAACAATACTCTGGTCAAATAAATCCAAAAAGTTGTATTCACAATGGACCAACTCTGCAGAAACCAGACACCTTATACAGAGCTGGCGCTAGGTTTTTTTGTGCCCTAGGTGAGGGGCGGGGCAGGGGCGGTGGGGTGAGGGATGGGGCAGGGGGCGGTGGGCGGCGATGGGCATGGGGGCAGCGGACAGATGGTGACGGTCAGCGAGGGGTGGGCGGCGGTGGCCAGCGGTGGGGGGCAGGGGGGCAGCAGGCAACTGCCTAGTTCGCCTTAATGGACACACCGGCCCTGACCTTATATTGACCATTTCTCAAACCAACTCATCATCTGTTGCCCAAGTCTTTAAGTATTATTCAAAATCTCAAGGGCCTAGTGGGTAAACATAATAACCCCCATAATTGATTTGATGTTGAATGCTGGCAGGTAAAAAAAAATATTCAGCTAATGTTTCACTGCCAACGTGCCCTAAAATCACCTGAATTGACTACACTATATCTAGAGGAGAAAAAGAAATGTCAGTCTCTCTTGGATGAGAAGAGACATTCAAGTGCCCTAAAACAATGGGCTGGGCTGATTTATGCTTCTCGATCTAGAAACATAAAAGAATTTTGGGTGTTAGCATCTTTTACAACTCTTGCCTCAACTAATGCTGCCCAAACCCCAATTTCTCCTGAGGAATGGACTGATTATTGTTCAAATCTATTTACAGATCTGAGCTCATTGACAATTGAATCCATTGACCAAATTTCTTATGCAGTCCCTCCCTGGCCCCGAGTTTCTGAACAAGAGACCTTAGTACTTATTGCCTCCCTAAAATCAGGAAAGGCCCCAGGACCGGATGGAATCCCAGCTGATCTAATAAAAAATAACCCACACTGGTGGGCGGAACCCCTGATTCGGCTTTTTACTTTAATTGACCATTTTGGTATTCTTCCTAATTCCTGGCTAACATCTATAATAATCCCAGTCTTTTAAAAGGGCAACCCAAATTCTGCAGCCAATTACCGCCCTATTACTGTAATTTACTATCTATACTTGGCAAGTTATATGCTAAACATCTTGTGATTCATCTCATGGAGAGGATAGATAATTGCAACCTGCCGGGTAAGGAACAGGTAGGCTTTTGAGCGGGATCCTCTCTACACTGGATCACTCACTCACGGTTGCATTTTCAGTTGAGAAATATTATCTCCATTTCCATGGCAAGTTATTTGTTGCCTTTATTGATCTCAGAGGAGCATTTGATTCTATCAGTCATTCCTTACTTTGGAACAAACTGGCTAGTAAAGGAATAGATCCTCACTTACTATTCCTGATATGTAAGTACACACTTTCCCACCCTCAAAAGTAAGGGGAAATGTCTATGCGTCTTACAGAGCAAATACAGCAGTCCCCATTACATATATATCACAGATATTCATTTAGATATAAGATATCTGCATGGAGCATCACCCATCTTGTGCTGCAGCCAGGATTCTACAGTTCCAATCACCCAGTTTGCAGAGAGGCTTCCTCCAGGGAGCCTCTCCCCACCCATCCCCTTCTGCTGCCAAGATTCCCCAGTCAAAAATCACCTTGTTTGCAAAGAGGTCTCCACAGAGCCTCTGCCCTCTCCTTCTGAAGCCTGGATTCAACAGCTCCAGTTACCTCATTTGCAAGCCTCCCCTTTTGTAGTTCAATCCCACAGCTCCAATTACCTCCTTTGCAAACTTCCCCTTTTGCAGGTTGGATTCCACAGCCCCAGTTACCTCGTTTGCAAGCCTCCCATTTTGCAGTTTCAATCCCACAGCTCCAATTACCTTGTTTGCAAGCCTCCCTTTTTGCAGCTTGGATTCCACAGCTTTAACTACCTCTTTGCAAGCCTCCTCTTCCCAGCCATAAAACCTTAGGTTAAACATTTTTTCTTGTTTTTCTCCTCTAAAAATTAGGAGCGTTTTATGGCCCGGTGCGTCTTATAGGGTGAAAAATATGGTACATTCCAACAATAGCTGTCAAATTTGGGTTAATAGTAAAGGTCTTTTTACTAAAGATATACCAATCCTCAAAGGTGTCAAACAAGGCTGCTGTGTCCTTGCTCCCATTCTTTTTAACCTATTTATGTCAGACTTATCAGACTACATTGCCACATTCAAATATCAAGCTCCCAAGAGGAACCAATCTTCTCTTCCATTATTATTGTATGCCGGCAACAGTATTCTCCTATCTACTACTAAATCAGGTCTTTTACAACTACTCTCAGCCTTTGCAGGGTATTGCTCCAAGGATTGCTTAACCATTAATACTGATAAATCTAAGATTCTGATATTTTCTAAATGCTGGAAGCTCACCAGTTGGAAAATTAATGGAATGCCAACCGAACAAGTAAAATCTTTTGATATGTAGGCTTATTGTTTCATTATAAATTAACATGGCCCTACTACCGTAATATGGCAGTCCCCTCATCTATGAACCAACTCTCTGCAATAGCTTGTTTTCCTTTCCAAAGTGGTCATCAATATGTTCCTGCAGCACTTCAGATTTTTCAGGCAAAAATCATTGATCAACTTCTTTTGGGGGGCCCTGTATGGATTGCAGCAGTTAATTATGAAATAGATCACATTGGTACCTCATTTCTATATAAGATCTTAGGTGTCCTGAATGCAGTCAGTCTTGCAACATTAAGTGAACTTTATCTTCATTTTCCAGCTATCCTTACTTGGCTATCTACTATTAAATTCTGGCTTTGTTTACACTTTCAAACATCCTCCCAAACTCTGTTGACTGATCTAATGAGAGATTATTACACTGCCACTTGGAGCTCCCTTATTAGTTCCAAAATTACTTCATTTGATATTAACCTGGATTCTCTAACTAATTGTGGATAAATTCAACTTTACCATGTTGTCTGTCAGAGAATCCCTGATATAGAGCAGGGCTGTCCAAACTTTTTTCAAGGAGGGACAGATTTGGTGAGATGAAAATGTGTGAGGGCCGACCATTCAGGTGCATTTGGCCTCCGGGCCAGACTTTGGACAAACCTCTAGGACATGCAAGGAGGTGGGGAGGACACTGCAGCAATGGAGCCAAGTGTGGGTAGGCTGGGCTGGTGGCTGGGGGGACGGACAGAGGCAAAGGAGGGCAGGCAAACTGTAAAACTGCAAGCTGACATCTCTTTCCGGTATGGGGAGGGGCCAGCTAGTGGGGATGTGTGACAGGCTGAGCCAGCGGGGAGAAGAGGCCGCGGGCCACTCGAAATTTGAAAACGGGTCGCATTTGGCCCCCGGGCCTGACTTTGGACATGCCTGATATAGAGTTTCAAACTCTGGCAGCTGATTCCAGCCCAGTTTTCTCTCCCTGCTTATATGGGTTACCTCCTCTTTCCATATCCGGCACCAACTATTTTTTCAACCTTACCAGCCCATTTTATGTTAGCTAGATTCAACATTTTCCCTCTGCTTTTCTATCTGGCAGGTTTCACAATATTCCCCTTGAGAATCAACTGTGTAAACACTCTTCAGTTGATCCAGACTCAATCGTACACATTATTCTCTCCTGCCAACAATTCAACCAGCCCCACCAATGACTATTGAATTCTGTCATTTCTAACTTCTCCAGGTTCCCCTGAGAGCCTAATCTGACTTCTGTTAGCTGTTAAACAACACGAGCTGACTGAGTGTGTAGCTAAATACCTAGCTATTGTGATGTATAAGGATGATTCCCTATAAAGATCCTTGGTGTAATTTCGTTGTGCTTATTTTATATTATCAGGAATTTATATGTTTAGTTTAATACCAATAAAGATTTTGATTGATGATACTTGGACAAATGCTAAGTAGATATATGTAGGATTGTCCTTAATTGAACACCATGTGGCATGACTTTAAAAAATTAACTGTTTGGGCCTGTATTCCTTTGAACCTGAAATGTAGTTATAGTTCATTACAGTATGACCCCGGTATCCACTGGGGATTGGTTCCAGGCCTTCCCGTGGATATTGAAAAGCGTGGATAAGTGAGAACGCCTGACCTTCCACCCCCAAACTGCTGTTTCCTGACAGTAGCTTGCTTTATGACTGCTGTTTTGAGACAGTAGCTTGCTTTATGCCCACTATTTGTGACAACAGCTTGCTTTACAGATGTGTTTTGTGACAATAGCTTGCTTTACAGCTGCTGTATGTGACAACAGCTTGCTTTACAGCTTGCTTTGTGGCTGCTGAATTATTTAATTTTTTTCCTCTGCCAACTGTGGATAACTGAATCAGTGGATAATGAATCAGTGGATACGGGGGCCTTACTGTACTAGGCATCTGCCAGTTGTTTTTTTACTCGAGATCCCAAAATTCTATACACTTGCATATTATTTTAACAGAAGTATAATTAAAGCTTGGATTCATACCATCACATTCCATGACATACCATAGTTTTTCAAGCTGCCAGTCACACACCTAAATTGTGTTCAGAGGAAAGGATGAACCAAAGAGTCATGACTCCAGTAAGCTGAGCTCCAGCCTAGATTGCTATTAGAAAAAATAATTTGCCTTGGTGCTTGCAGGGATTTATGGTGACCATAACAGGGCTTTTGAGGTAAGAGAGATATTTAAAGTGTGGTTTTACTAGTTCTACTTTCTCCCCACCCCATATGTTTCCATGGCCAAGCAGGGATTCAGAGCCAGGCCTCTGGAGTCTTTGTCCATCATTCTCCATCATTCTATCCGCTACACTCTACTGAGTTTCTATTACATTTTTGCACCAAGGTACAGTAATGTCAGATACTTGTAGCACCATCTAGTGGTGTTGTGTTTCAACTCTGCATATATAAATATTTCTTTGGTATAAGAATTTTTTCTGAACAAGTTAAGTAACAGAATTATTAAAACTTTGTTTCAATGAGTTATAGTTCACAGACAATTTTCAAATTAAAAGTTCAAAAATATATTATGATCCACACTAGTTGATTAAAATTATGGTGGTTTTTTTTTTTGTAGGATGAAAATATGATCAACTTTATCAAGGGTGGCCTCAAAATCAGGACAAGTTACCAAATATACAAGTATGTTCCTGCAACGTTTGATGTTTAGAATTGTTGCTCTATATATTTAAGCAAACTTGGGCTATATCAAGAATGCAAGAGCAAAATTCAGCAGCAGTGGGAGGAGAGACTCCTTCCACTTATGCAGGAAAGGGATTGTCATTTTTCCCATGTCAACCCCCTGTATTCCCCCCAACATTCCTCCCTATGAGCATGTTCTGGCTGCTGTCAGGTGTACAAAGGAAAGGGGCTGAAAAGCGAAAGTCATGTTGAAAATGATCTCAAGGTTTTTTTTTTTTGTCATTGTGCCAATGATACTTCAGGCTTACTCTCACCAAAAATGGTCAAGGGAGAAATACCAACTGTCAACAAGGTGGTAAAGGGAGAAAGCATGTCTTAAGGAAGGGGACCTAAATAATGGGGATTCTAGATGTTTAGGTTTAATAAGTTGTAAGGTTGTGTATACTTACCCGGGATAAGCTTCATTATGCTCAGTAGCACTTGGTTTTTAGTAGATATGCCTAGGATTGTAGTTGCCTGCTGCACTTAGAAAATGCGAGACTAGATGACACCAGACAATATGCACTTTAAACACTTACACACCTCTCTCTGCTTTTTCTGTTTGTGCAATGCTGTGAAGTACGTACTAGTTGATCACAGAGGAAATACAGTGGAACCTTGACTTACATACTGCTTGACTTGCATCATATTTGACTTGCATCAAGAAGGGACCTGTTTGACTTGAGTCGCAGGCTTTGGCTTACATCTTGGAGCCCCGGTGCAAGGCACCAGAATTGGGCGGCAGCCACAACCCAGCATCGTGGCTGCCGCCTCCAAACTGCTCCTGCCTTCTTTCCCTCCTCCAGCAGCGGTGGCTTCGGCGAGGCCAGCTCCGAGCACCTGGAGCTGGTCCTCGGCCTCGCCGAAGCCGCCGCTGCTGCCGGAGGAGAAGAAGGGCCGGGAGCTCGGGGCTGGCCTCGCTGGTTAGACAGTCGGCTCAGTCTTGTAAAAAATCTGGCTGCAGAAGTCTGGTCCACAATGGAAGCATTTTAGTTGGGGAGCTGTAAAGTTGTGGGAGTCTAATGGTAAGCATAGAGTTGTTCAGAACTTGGAACATCAGGTTAAAAATCAGTAAAACTTAAATGTTAAAGATTGTTGCTATGAACATTAAAAAGTGGAGGCATATAACTTGTGGACTATAATTCCACTGCCCCCTCCTCTCTTTGAAGAGACATTTCATTTACATCCCCAGAAGGAATCTCCTATCCCAGTCAAATTTGTGTTAAATTGCTGTTTTCGGGGGTCTTTTTCATCATCTGGAACGGATTAATCCACTTTCCCATTACTTTCTATGGGAAATGTTCGTTTGACTTAAGTCATGTTTGACTTAAGTCTAGACCACTGGAACGGATTAATGACGCAAGTCAAGGTTCCACTGTAACCGTGTGAAATTACTGATTCTGTTAAGGAGAAGGTATATTATAGGATTTCTAAAATTAAAAGAGGACCTGCTTTTTTCTTAGATTATATATCTGTATGTACTGTAAATAAGCATATTCAGAATTCACAAGCAGAGTGTGTCAGCTGATAACAGGATAGTGTGCTGTCCTTAATTGGTAAGCTTCTCTGATGTTGCAGATTGGGGGGAAAGTCCCCGGGTATCTGTCTCTTTGTTGCGATTCAAGAAATCAACACTGACAGCAGAAAATCAGTCCATATCCTCTAAACAAAAATGCTTTCTCAGAGTTTAGATTTAACCAAGGCCCAAAGGTATCATTAGATGATGAGCTAAGGCTATGCCTGAGGTAATCACATTTTCTACATGTTGTTTAATGATCTCTGTGGTGTTATTGGTGGTTGTCGGTACCCCACTTAACATGATTTTTTTTAATCAAAAGAGAATGTCATCAAGTTCTTCAAATGACACAAGATAACAAAAGCAAGAATGAACTATACCACCAATTTGAAGGCGGTGTACAGCTGGGAATAGGAGCATTCAATTTGGTATGCGTTTTTAAATATCAAATTGTAACCTTTTGATGCACTGGTTCCTTCTTAAAACATGTTCTATAATTAAAAATGCAATTATGCATTGCAGTAATACATATCTTTTTGATGTATGTGTTGCAGCTTTTATTTCTGTGCTTCTTCATTCATTGTACTTATATTTTGCCCATCTAATGGCAAACAACTCATTCTGTCTGAGTATTATTATGATGAAATGTTTTTAGGATAGTAAAAGCATTACCTCTTTCTTCTCTTTTAAAGATTTTGGTGCTAAGTGTTTTATTTAAAAACTTATGAAATTCTTGTTATTTCTTTATTGTAGATGCTATCCCTTTTACCCGGAAGAATTCTCCGGCTTCTAGAATTTATTGGATTTTCAGGAAACAGGGTAATATAATTTGTTTATATTATTATTATTCATTATGAGCCTTATAAACTAAGAGTGATATGACAATGATCAGCTGTCTTGGAATGACATAGTACATCTGGGTGTTTTCCATTTATTATTGGTTAAGCAGCTCTCGTTTTGTGGATTGGGGAAATACAGAAGTATATTGAAAGCTGTTTTGTTTTATTCCTTTTAATTCAAAATAGTCTTATATTGTTAAAATTTAAGGGAGTTGAACTTGATGGCCTTGTAGGACCCTTCCAAATTCACGATTCTAGGAAACCATTCAAATGTTATTTCGATTTTGGCTATTTGCTACTGCAGTTTTAATCATATTAATTTTAAAACATTGAGATATACAATCCAAATCTTATTGCTTTTAGGACAAATTTTAATGCCAGATGAGCCATTAATTGTAAAAATGCAGTATTGTTTTACTATTTTAATCAGGTTACATAATTTTCAGTGTTACATAATTTTTAAAATTATGCTACACCTCTTTCTCCCTCTATGCTACCTAGTATGTCTTCTGTGTCAACTAGGAATTCTCGGACTTCCAGTCCCAGACGTTGTCTAGAATCTCCCAGGCTGATTTCTGAGACTGGGAGAGGAGAAACGTGGAGGCAAAAGAGATACTTTCCTACTGCCGTTGTCTGCTTTGTTGTCTATGTATAAGCTGATGGGGTGGGGGGGGGTGGGAATGCACTCTCAGTCCCTCTGCTTCTTTGGAATTGTGCCAGTACTGTAGGGGAGGCCTAGCCTTCTGCTATAAGGGGAGCCTCTCATTGGACTACTTTTCCTATAGAACAGTGTGGTAACTCCTAGAAGGGAGTGTCCCCTTCTTCCCAGCTAATATAGAATGAAGCAGACAGCAGTAGTAGAATGACATATCCTTCACCTTCTGGTTTCTTTCTCCCCAGTTCCAGAGGACTGCCTGGTGAATTCTAGGTGACTTCTGGGATTGGAAGTCCTAGCATTATGAAAGTCCCATTATTAGTGTTAACCTTCAACTTTCTACATACTTTTCCATAGCATGTACGTCCATGCACCTGTGTCTTTTCTCTGTCCACCACATTCATTATCTTCCCTCTTTTGTGTTCCCAACCTGAAGATAGCTTTTGTGTGTCCCCAAGATTCAGTATTGTAAAGGTCAATACCAACACTTTCAAATACACCTGGGAAAACACTGGATACTTGTGGTGGTTGTAGTGAAAAACATCTGAAAATCCCATGCCTAGTGTATAGGAACTGTGTTTCACTGGCCACGTTTTTGTCAGTGAACATTTCTTAACCAAATTGAAAGAGGGCATTAGATAGAGCACTAGTTCTCAAACTTGAGTCCACCTATATTCTTGGACTAAAAGTTCCAGCTGTGCTGACCAGGGTTTCTGGGAGTTGTAGTCTAAGGACCCAAAGTTGGGAACCACTGAGATAGATCATAACAGTAGTTCAGCCCGAATGTTGCTAGTGTTGGAGTAATGAAGGGAGGATCCATCCTTTCACGTTAAGGCTCTTGGAATGGCAACAGAAAGAAATACTTAGTTTTACACATTTGTGCATGATATCATGTTAGGACTATTTAATAAAACAAAAACAGCAGGCATTGACAGTATTTGGATGTTAGGACAGATCTGTTCCTATGAGAGATCTATGCAGCAGCAGTGTTCCCCCTTAGCAAGTATATAGTGACCAACAGTAAGGCTGAGAGTTTCAGTAAGGATTCAGATAAGAAGACAAAACCTACACCTGAATCTTGTTCTCATCCTGCCAGTAGAAGTAGGCCTTAAAGGGAATTATGTGCAGGACACACCTTCCAACAGAAGAGGAAAGAGAGGCAGACTTTGCAGATCTCCCCACACCCTTCTGCAATCTTCAGTGCCATATCCCCTCTAGATACAGAGGATTCCCAAACACTTAAGAGCAAGTGCAGAAGGAGGGGAACTCAGGCTGAATGTTGCTAGGGTATGAGCCACTGAAGGAGGATCCATCATCCGTAGGGTTAACCCTAAAGGAGGAACAAGATGAAAAGCTTCTTATGAGCAGGAGCACTTTCTTTTTTCATAGAACACTTATCCAAGGCTGATCCAAGCCATTCTTGGGCACATATTTGTCTTTGAAGGCATTCCTTGTGTCTGCATAACTGGCCCTCCCCAAATATTCTGGAATCTCAATGACCATCATCATTTCTGTTCTCTTAAGTCCTTTCCTTTTTCTGTCTCCTTTTCCTTGCAACTTGAACTAGCAGACATGAACTTGTATTACTAGGAAAGAAGACAATATCTTGTGTGTTGTTCTGGTTGTTGATAGGAACTGGGACTCCAGCAGTTACGAGAAGGAGCTTCTGGTGCCACTTTGAGGGCCATACTGTGCACTTTCACCCTGCTGCTCTATCACACTTATGTTTCATTAATCCTTGGTAAGAGTGGAAAGCAAATTTCAAATATACATAAAATGTACATAAATTCTCTAGCATAATGTTTTAATAGTATATTTGTCCTTTTTGTTGTTTCTGTGCCCTGCATTATTCTCAGTTCTACCATGTGCTCCATTTGAAGTCGGCTTGCGCCCCTAGATTGGTTAGCCTTATTGACAATGGTGATCAACTGCTTATACAAAATTTGATGAGGGAAGGAGAAATAGGCTCCAATGAGGGTAGATAATTTATTTTCACATGGCAAAATTCTGATATGGTAGCTGTATTTTGTTAGGAGCCTGCCTTTATCATTTCTCAGAGAGAAGCAATAAGGGTGTATGTGCTCAAATGTTTATCTCAGATGTTTGGAGACTTTATGTGGGTGCTTGTGGTCCTTTGTGTTTTGTGCGCTCTCCTCCAAGCACTTGTTGCCAGGGGGAGAAGATCTGTGTGAGAGGAGGTAGGAGCTGGCAGCTGCCAACACAGGATCTCAGTAAGCTCACATGCAGCAGTGAGGGAGTGGCAAGAGTAAAAAGGAATATTTTTGCATAGGCACTTAGGTGAGTTTGAAGGGCACACCAAGAGTGTTGTTTCAGTACCTGAATAAGAAAAGAAAGATGGATATCAAGGGAGCTTCTGCACTGACGGCAACTCCATAAGCAGAACATTCCTCTTACTTGCAGCAAATGCAGGCTGGGTTTTCTTGCTGGAAGAGCAAGTATAGCCACTAAAGACCTCCTTATCTAGACTTCAGTTCCCTAGTAGAAATGCTGTGTGTTTTTGATATAGCTAAGCAGATTTATGTAACAGCAACAAATGCAGTAGGCCAAATGCAGTAGGCTAGCACTTGGAATAATGTAACTCTCTCTCTCTCTCTCTCTCTCTCTCTCTCTCTCTCTCTCTCTCTCTCTCACACACACACACACACACACACACACACACACACACACACACACACACACACACACACACACGCTCACTTGTGCACTCACTCGTGTACACGCACACACACACACACACACACACACACACACACACACACACACACACACACACACACACACACACACACACACACACACACACACACACACACCTGTCCAGGTAGGTGACTTACCATTAGGAAACATTTGGTTTCTTGGGCCCTGGTCTTTCCTTCTGTGAAAAAGGAATTCTGGCAAGTGATGGGTTGTATATGTTTGCAGAGGCTGAGAAGTATATGTTTTTAAGAGTATCACAAAATTACTGAAGAGAGAAAGGTATAATTTATTCAAGCCTGTGGGTGGGGACAGTATTCCATAAGACAGAGAGACACCAAGTACCTGGGCCAGGGAGTTCGTAGTAGACCATAAAAAGAGATGATGGAGCAAGATCCCATTAGTAGGTAGGAAAAGACAATTAGGAGGCCCTGGACGGAATGACCCGTAGTTGCAAAGGTTTCAGTATGAATACGCAGAATAGGGGAAACATGGATTTGAATTGTTGCCACAATAAAAAAAATGTTACAATAGACATTTCAGAAATCTGGAATGAGATACATCGCTGAAGTATAATGACTGAAGGGTATATTTATTCAAAACAAATAGACTAAGCAGGAAGAGTGGAGGATTAGCATTGCATTAAAGGACGTGTGCAACTATGAGGATATCTGTGATTTGGAGAAGGGAATATTAGTGGAAAATGTTTGTGTAAAAATCATGAGACAGCAAAAAAGGAACATCATTGTGGGTATCCTCTGTAGACCTCCTGATCAGACTGAAGATTTTACGCAGTACCCTCCTGAAGGAGGTCATGTAGAGTTTAGAAAACAGAGATGCAGTAGTAACCAGAGAAATCAGCTGCTCGTATCAGCTGGATGTCCATCTCTGCCAGAAGTCTAAGGTCCAACTATTTTCATGCTTGCTTTGCCAACAATATTGTCTTTCAGGAGGTAAAATAAACAACAGGGACCAGCTATTCTGGATCCATGAAGAACTGAACAGCAAGAAGGGAACAATGGGATCAATGAGAACTTCGGAAATGTGTGAAAGTGGCCCATACGTTCCTGACATTTGCTATGCTAAGGCAGTGGTTCCCAACCTTCCTAATGCTGCACCCCTTTAACACAGTTCCTCATGTTGTGGTGACCCCTTGCCCTGCTTGGAAGAGGCCACAAGCCCCCTTTGGAAGGCCACTGCCGCAGGTGCCATAGAGAACTTCCCTCTACAGGCATCCTCAGCCAATCACAGCCTCCGGTGCCATTGACTGACATCCTCTCCAACCTATCAAGCTGTAACATACTCTTTCCCACCCTTATTCCCCCTCCTCCTCCAGACCCAAGCCGTTTGTGCCTTTTTCTTCACTGGCTTATGGTGACCCCTGTGAAATGGTCATTCGACTCCCAAAGGGGTCCCGACTCCCGGGTTGGGAACCACTGTGCTAAGGAATAGGATAACAGAGACTAGAATAATGTGAACTTTGGAGTTTAAATAAGCTCATTTCAGTAAGCTTAACAAGGTACTGAGATCCCATCATAGTTAGGAGGACATAAGGTGTGTGAATTATTTATTAATCTGTTCTTGTCATTTATAAGAAAATAGATTTATTAAAAGTGAAGACGTAATCACAAAGACTTATTGCAGGAAAGAATAGTGGGAAGCCACCTTAAAAAAACAAGGTGGCTTTATAAGGAGCTTTTCAGATGAGCAAAGATTTAAAAAGGACATTATAGGAAATGGAAGGAGGGTCAGATTACTAAAAAAGAATCTAAAGAAATAAGCACTATTTGTATGTTTGAATGGCTAAAGTTCAAAATGAGCTCAGACTCAGATAACGGGATCAAAGCAAACTAAATGAGTTTCAATACAGAAAAAAGTGAAGTTCTACATTTAGGAAGGAAGCATTACATTTACAGCCTCGTGGCGCAGTGGTTAAATGCCTGTACTGCAGGTAAAACTGTGCTCACGATCTGGGGTTCAATCCCAGGTAGCCGGCTCATGGTTGACTCAGCCTTCCATCCTTCCGAGGTTGGTAAAATGAGTGCCCAGCTTGTTGGGGGGGGTGGAGGGCAATGTGTAGCCTGCATAATTAAATTGTAAACCGCCCAGAGAGTTCTTAAAGCACTATGGGGCGGTATACAAGCAGAACACTTTATATACCACCAGTGTTTGGTGTTTGTGTTATGTTGTTTTGCTGCTCATGTCCTGGGGATTATAGGTTTGCCTTGCTGGTTTGTTTTTAGTTCTTAGTTGTATGTTTATTTTAGAATTGATTATTTTATACTTTTATACTTTGTGATTTTTGTAAACCGCCCCAGGTTCCTGCTGGAAGACAGGCAGTATATAAATGTAAAATAAATAAATAGGATGGGTGATTTTTAGAATTGAAGCAATGCATTCACATTTCAAGAAAGGTGTTTTCAGCTGAACACTGGGAAGAACTTTGAAAAAGAGTTATTGAAAAAAAAATGGACTACCATAGCAGGTGATGGACTGTCCACCACAGGAAGTTTTTGAAAGAGAGGCTGGAGGGCCATCTATCAGGGAGGTTTAGTTGTGAATTTCCTGTATTTTCCTTAGTGACCTTGCAGTCCCATCCAGCTCTACAGTTCTGTGAGTCAATGGAAGGGTGTACGTGGAGGATTTATTTTTTTAAAAAACTAATTAATTTGGGAATTTCAGTTCAAGAAAAATGTGGGCAGGGTTTTTCATGTCTAGTTTATGTGCTTACTGTGCTACTTATATGCGCACCATAGTTTTAATGTCCTTTGTTAAAGTACGTTTTCCTCTCAAATGTGAATTACTGTATAATGATTGTTGAGTAAAGCTGCAAATTTTGAGTCTGTGTAGATTAATCTGCTAAGGATCAGCTCTTCTACTCCGTGTATACTGAAAGGCGATTTTGTTCCCATTATAGGAACAGGGGAGGCCAATATCTTAGAAGCAGAAACTCTCCTTCAGCCTTACTTGCAGAAATTTCCAAAGGTTGGAATTTTTTTTTCTTTATGAAGTTTTGAGTTTTTGTTCTTCCAGTTAGAAAGAATGATTGTAATTTGTGTTGTTTGTTTGTTTGTTTGTTAAGGGTGCCATCATTCTGTTTTATGGTGCAAGAATAGACGTATTGAAAGGAAATTTTGAAAAGGTAATATTTCTCCTTACAATAAAATCCAAGATATTGTTTTAACTGTGTTTTTAATTATAATTATGTTGGCTTGATTATCCTTGTTGGCCTGAACATGGAACCCTATTACTTCAGATTTGACTGTGAACTCATAGCATATTTAGTTCATTTTATAAAAAAATATGTATTTATTTTAAGATATCAAGTATGTCACCCTACTCTTTTACCACTACAGAAGGCAGGGGCTTCCGCTTTCTGGAAGGTCGGGGAAAGACAAGTAAATGGAAATTGGTCAGGGAAAGTTGGGGAAATTGGTCTGAAGTAAGGAAATCTTGAAATTGTGATTAATATATATATAAAATGTTTAGCTTGATTATTACTGCATTTTCAAAACTAAGTTCCATAATGTGGCTTCAGAGAAGCTATTTTAGATAGAACATTTATTTTTAAAGCAATAACAAAAATGTTATGTCCCTTTAGAGCAATAACAAAAATGTTATGTCATTTGTTAGCATTCAGAGTTTACTTGAAGTTTACATTTTGGTGTAATTTTGTTCCAACTGCAAAACAGATGTTGGTGCAGTTCATGTTGAAAGCTGATATTAAATTTCTTACTTTAACAAATATTTTTGCAGTTCTTACTTGTATAGTTGTATAGTAGAACATTTCATTAAGCCTTGCATTCATGTAACACGGCCTATTCATGTTTAACTAGTGGTTGTATTTGAATGGTAGTGAAGAAAATTGACAAATGCTGGTCTCGGCAAGTCAAGGAAATGAGTAACAACCCCAATGAAGAAAATAAGAAAGGAGACACTCACTTCCCACACAATCCTCAGGGGGACCTTTAGTTATTACTGTATAAGAGTTTGCTAATCATTGTTAAAACATTTCATGAAGAAGTACAGCCTCCTGAAAGGCTATTTAGGTCAGTTCTTTCATAGGATTTACTGGTAGGAGTACCACAGGGTAACTACAGTGGTACCTTGACTTACAAAATTAATCTGTTCCAAATGCATTTCTGGAAGTCAAAAATTTTGTAAGTTGAAATGCGGTTTCCTATAGGAATGCAATGAAAATCAATTAATCTGTTCCAGAAGGTGGCAAAAAGGGGGGTGGATTAGTTGGTTTTTAATGCATTCCTATGGGAAGCCTGCCCTTACCCAGCAAACCAGGGGGAAGGCTTTTCCCCTTTGCTGGGCTGGGGAGAAAACCCCACAATCTACGAGCAGTGGAAGGCTGCTCCGACACCCAACTCATTTTTCAGCTGTCAAAATCACTTGGCTGTCCGGCTGGGAGGAGCAGCCTTTGGTTGCTGGCTGATTGCAGAGCTTTCTCCCTAACACAGCAAAGGGGGGAAGCTTCCCCCCCTTGCTGGGTTGGGGCAGGCTTCTGTGTGTGTGTGTTTGGGTTACCCCACCTTCTGCTGTGGCAGCCCCCCCACTCCTCCGCCTCCTCCTGGTTCTGCTCTCTCTCTCTCTCTCTCTCTCTCTCTCTCTCTCTCTCTCTCTCTCTGTGTGTGTGTGTGTGTGTGTGTGTGTGTGTGTGTGTGTGTGTGTGTGTGTGTGTGTGTGTGTGTGTGCAGGCTGCCCACTGCAACAGAAGGTTCTTTGGGTTACCCAAGATCCTTACTTCTGCTTTTGTGGCCGCTACAAGCCCTGCTGCCTTTCCCCTTTCATGCACCCACAACAGAAGGTGGTGTAACCCAAAGAGCCTTCTGTTGCGGGGGGCAGCCCCCCTCACAGTGCAGAGTCAGGAGGAGGGGGAAGAGTGAGAGTGAGAGTGAGAGAGAGTGTGTGTGTGCTGCCACCCACCTCCCAGCTTTTTTTTTTTTGACAGACCGACCTGTAAAGAAAAAAACAGCTGAGAGGTGCAGGGCAAGTCAGAACTGAGCAAGCAGTGGGGAAATTAAAGCAGGGCTGCATTCTCGGTTCTGCCTTGCCCTGCACCTCTCAGCTGTTTTTTGTGACGGGTGAAGAGTGGGGGCCACCCTCACTCCCCACAGCCGGACCTGTCAAACAGAGCCTTTCAATATGAAGCACTGCCCCGTGCATGCTGTGTACAGCATTTCCGGAACTGGGGCATCGGTTTCCAATTTGAAAGGAAATAATTGGAAACTGATGCCCTGGTTCCAGAAACACTATGCACAGCATGCATGTGGCGGAGCTTCGTACTGAAAGGTAATCATTGGAAATGGATTTCCGTCCATAACTCATGTTTTTCGGAAGTCTATTTCTAATGATCTCCTTCGTAAGTTGAATTTTTTGGAAGCCAAGTCGTTCGTGAGTCGAGGCACCACTGCGTATTGTGCATTATGTTGTTGTTTTTCTAAATAAACCTAGTAATTTTGTTTAAGGTTTCTCTGGTGTATTGCTCCAAATAATAGAAGAATGTGAGTTTAAAAGCTCACAGAAACTTAAAATGGTTGGGATGAGGGGAGTGTAGAGGGGGCAAAGTACCACCGTGGTCCCCACCTTGGATAACCCAGGTGCTTTTGAACTGCATTCCCCAGAAGACATCACCACCACATTCAGGTTTGCAGTCCAAGAATGCCTGGGTTGCCCAAGGTGGGGAACTAGAGCTTTTAAGTGATTGGTTCTGACCAAGAAAAGGCCAACCATCCAGTGGTTGGTGTTGGCTTTTATCTCAGTTGTGAGAGGAAAATGAAATGTCACTGTAAGATACTATTTGCTTTAAACTCCACACTTAACTATTTGTATAAGACAACAAACAAAGCCTTCATGCAGACCAGATATATCCTGCTCCCTTCCAGAATTCAGACTGACCTTTGAACTATCTGAACTGAGTAGATAAGCCTCATAGAAAGGTCACAGGGAAGCTGGTAAAGCAGCTTCTCAAATCTCTTGGGATACCCTGTTGGGTTGCCATAAGTCTGAACTGACTAGACAGCACATAACCTACATGTACAAAAATAAATATGTAGGCTCCTTGCTTACATTTCAGTTAAAAATTTTCTGAGATCCTGTTTTAAACGTCTGTAAAGATTGGTTTGGCCACTGAGATCCCAACTAGTTCTTACCCTTTCCCAGCTTTTTGTTGTTTTCATCTTTATGCCATCTTTTAATATTTGGTTTTGAGTACAGTGGTACCTTGTATAAAGGAATTAATTCGTTCCAAATGAAATTATGTTAAGCAAATTTTCCTTTATACAAATTCCCATAGGAATGCATTGAAAACAGAGTGATCCCATTTTTATGTTGTATGGATTTTCCTCATAGGTGATTATGTTAAGCAAATTTCTCCTATCTCCAGAATTTTTATGTTGTACAAATTTTATGTTATAGAAGCTGTTTGTTATACAAGGGTCCACTGTATTTAGATTTGCTAGTTTTAGTGTTTTAAATATTGAGACACCGGGCACTTTTAAAATGTTTTAATCTTTCTTTAAAATCTTTTAAACATCCTGCTAGTTTAGGGGATTGCCCTATTCTCTTCCTAGCTATCCTATCCATACTAAATAATAGCTACTCATTTAAATATTATGAACCCATAGTCAACTGGCTGGCTTGTCCTCCACTTAAGTAGCTTTATTATATTTACAGTGCTCTTTATAACAATGAATGGTCTGCAATTTGAGTGAGGGACTTTGTCAAAATAATTATAGACACCTCTGCATGTAATATTGAATTCCAGGCTGAGGCGACATTCCAGGAATGCATTGTAGCTCAGCAAGAATGGAAGCAGATCCATCACCTCTGCTATTGGGAGCTGATGTGGTGCTACTCCTTTGAACAGAACTGGCTTCAGGCATATCGGTATGCAGATCTGCTTTGCAAAGAAAGCAGGTGGTCAAAGGTAAATGGGTGATCAGATATCAGTATGAAGTGGTGAGAGCCACTTCATGGTTGCAGATAATGGGAACAGACCCCTTGTGAGCCTTACTACTATTGTTTTATTGTTCAAGGTTTGTGTTACAATTGAAATATTTAGATGACCCAGACCAAGGATGGGCCCAATACAATTTACAGACCCCATTCAGTTGCCAATATAGCCCCTCCCAAGAGCCCCTCAAATCTCTTATACTACTCCACCACTTTAAAAAAAAAACTTGGTTCCCGCAGTGGCAAATCCATGCTTCTTAAGTGTAATCACAGGCCATTTCTCACCTGCAAAAGGCACTAGGAAGAAGTGAAAATTCTCGTAGAAGAGAATGCAGGGTGATTACTGCTTGAGACTCATCAGGTGGGGCTCTTACCGTTTATATAGGCAGATCACAAAGGAGGCTGGAAATGATGTGTGCAAATGTTCTTTGAAATGTGCAGGATATGGTAAATCCATGGGATGAGAGAGGGGCCCTTCTGGCTTTTGGGGGCAGTGCATTCCAAAGCCTGAGAACAGCCACTGAGAAGGCCCTCTCTTGGGTCCTCTCCAAAGGAGCTTCAGAAGGTAGTAGAATCGAGAGAAGTACTTCCCCCAAAGACTGTAAAAGCCAAGAAGTTTTATATGGGTGATATGGGAACTTTAACAATGGGGTTTCTTAATAAGAGCTTGCAGTACCTTATGGATGAGATGTTGATCAGTGAATGTTTGAAAATTTTAAGACTGTATGGAAATTAACATGGAAAATCATCTTAGTTTTGCAGTATTACGCTTTTTAAAGGGAATAAAGATATCCGTTCTCTACATTTAAAAGAATAGATTGCTAATACAGTAAATTCATGAATGAATGTCTTGTAAGAAGTGCTACTTCACTTGAAGTTTTTGTTTTTTTTTGCATAGGCTATATATATGTTTCAAAAAGCTGCCATTTTATGCATGCTTCCAGAGGCTGAGGTGAAAACAACAGGGGAAGACATTGTAGCTTTGTTTAGGTATGTTTTAACTTATGCTTATAGTTAGGCTAAGTGGGTATTACAATGAATTTCCCTTTGATGTTCACCATTTAACAAGTTCGTTTTTACCTGTTAGGAATCACTGCCACAAACCTGCTCATCTGCAAGGGAGTTTGACTGTATGCCTTTCACAACTCTTGTTTCTTTGTTGCTTTTTAAACACCTCCTTTTGGAGATTTGCAGTACGGGGTCCTTTGGCACTACTCCCCATGTAAAAATAGGAAACCTTTTATGGAGCAAGTGTCTACAAATGAGGTGCTGGAGACTAGTCTGTTCTTTTTCTTTGTGAAAGTTTTTGTATATACTCGTCGACCGCCCACTCCTCTTCAAGACAATAATATGAGTATCTAGGCATATTCTTTCATGTAAACACTTGTTATGTCTAAGCAATGTTTAAATCTTCCTGGGCCAGCTGTAAGTCTTAGCAAGTGGCTAGATTAGAACTCAGCATACTTAAAGTTGGCTATTCAATATGATAAAACCATCTCCTGAGAGTGCAGGATTTCTGGTTCCTTCTCTCCGCACTACACAACCAAAAGCTTTTCTGTTTCAGAAACACACTTTAGGAGACAAAGTTTTTATTTAGAGACTCTTAGCCCATGAGGAATCCTGGCTAGGGGTTCTTGGATCAGCCAACAAGGATCTAAGCTTCTATGCTATTTGTTCACAATGTATTAATTTCTAAAGAGAAATGCTTGTAAGGACATGGCGATTACAGCAGCTAGTGCTTTGTTCCTGGTTGTAGTTTAAAGTGTTTGACCTGAAAAGCCCTCTACATCTTGGACTAGAACTTAATTTGGCTTGTTTTCTTTTTGCAACTGACAAGTAGTCATCCTGCACTGGTGTCAGGTAAATTTTGAAGAGGTTGAACTGTATGAAGCAGCTGTATATAAAATCCAAGTTTCATATTTCTCAAGCTACAGAATGAGTATCTGCACATTCTGGCTGCTTTTGTAAGTGTGTCTTAAGAACATATGTAAGGAAAGTCAACTTGAAGAGCAACTTGCCACACTTTTATCCACATCTTCTAATGTTTTATTATTCTGTAGAGGTAGATTTTAAGAAACAAGACTGAATTATCCCAACTTTTGGAATTCCTGATGTAGAATTGGTTTTGCAAAGGATTTTGGGACACTTAAGTTTAACTCATGGGTAATATTTATAAGTTATTTTCATCACTCCATTGTTTTTCTTCTTGTAGACAAGTAGAAGGCCTAAAACAGAGAATTGCAGGAAAGTCGATCCCAACAGAAAAATTTGCCGTAAGAAAAGCAAGACGTTACGGAGGTGCTCAGCCTGTGAAGCTTATAGTACCTGCTCTGGTATTTACAGCCGACTTTCTTCAATCATCTTTAGAGTGATCGAGTAAATATGTGCTTGTCTGTATGTTTTGCTGTGAATTACATAGGATCTAAATGCATTTCTCCAGGTTTGCCAAGAAAGTTTCAACTATGTACTTTTTGACTTGGTTTTAAACTGTTTATATATTTATCAGGTTCCATGTGGCCCATTTGCTGAAATCAAGTGGGAAGTTGCAACTATAGTAATCTGATTGAATCAGTCGAGGCTTAGTAAATCTACTCTTCCATAAATTCCATTCAGTGGGCCTACTCTAGTTGCAACTTATTGGATTTCAGCCACTAGATTTAGTAATAACTCTTTAATTTTTTATTTAAAAAAAGGGATTATAGACAATGGACAGATTAAAATAGAAGGAACCATCCAATCAAACTCCATGTAATACTCAGGGGTGTGGCGTGGGCAGGGCAAGGGGCGGGGCGCCCCGGACGCAGCAATTAGGGAGCGCCAAATTGCCTACCGCCCCCTGCTCCCCCTGACATCTCCTAGTCTGGCTGCTGGAAGGAAGGTGTGTGAGAGTGGTGGCTGCGGTGCCCTCCTCCTCCTCCTCCTCCAACTCTTTGTTGCCACACGTGGAAAAGGTAAGGCGGGTGTGCGCTAACACGCCCGTTTGCCCGCGCACCCCATGTCCACAGGATTGCTGGATGGATGGGATGGAGTTGGGGAGGGCCCGAGGCAAAAAAAACCCAACAACTTTGGCCCCAGGCGCTCCAAAACATTGCGACGCCACTGGTAATACTGTTTAAAAGAGATTTAACTTTGTTCAATTGTGTACAACATTACTGTTTCCATGCTTGTGAAATACTGTTTTCCACGTTTATCCTGGGTAAAATGCAGTATGGAGTACTGCATGCAAACAGAATACTGAATGGAACAGTTGAATTTATTGTTGTTTTCATGTGCCAACAATATGGCAGTCCTAACTAGGGGTTTTGAGGTGTGGAAAATGTTTAAGGAGTGGTTTGTCACTATTTCCCCCTAGTATATTTCCATGGCTGAGTAGGAACTGAAACCAGGTTTGACACTTGATTCACTGCTCCACATTGGCTCCCGGTAGTTAAAGATATACACAATATATACTATAATAATAGTATAATAGGTATCACTGAATTGACTGAACCATACAATGATCCTTCCAGGGCTTTCTAGAAATGAATCATACCCTGAAATGATTCACTAGCTTCACCTTCTGGAAATGTGGGACCGTGCAACTTACCAAAATCTGCCCAGGTGGCAGTCCACGTAAACCCATCAGATATACACACACCAAGAGTTCTAAGCTGACCTCTGTCATGAGAACCCCAGTAGAGATTCAGATTCCCAGCTCCGGACTTTGCAGCCAGGCATTCAACCCACTGAGCTATAGCAACACACGCACGCGCACGCGCACGCACACATATGAAAAAACCTAGTTAATCAGTATTTCACAATCCCAGATAAATTCCTAATTCATTCTTCTTAAATATTTTTTTACAAACAGCAAAAGCACATTCCATCATAGGTTATAGTGCCGACATCCAAGCATGCAACATTTCTGTAGAATCTAATTAAATTGCTAGGAGGGAAAAAAGCCATATAATATCTGCATGCATTCACAGCCACTAGGTATCCCATCAGTTCTGAAGAATTCCCGAAATGCTTGTTAGAATACTCCACAATGGATGATACCTTCAAGCTTAAGAATTGCTAGACATAAGGAAAAAGACCTTCTAGTTTTTTAAACTGCCACTAGAAACAAATTTTGAAACATTTTTCTTTGCCTTTTAAACATGTTTGTGTAAATATAAAACATTGGCTCAAACTGAGTAAATAAGCAAATATAGGGTGTTATAGGAATGGCAGTGTTTCTAAAATAACAAAATCACTTTTAAAGTTTCGAGCAATATGGATCTACTGTATGAATACATTATGTGAAATTAGTTTATTTATCATTTTATTCCAATAACTAAGAGGGAGTTGGTGGGCTGAATCCACAGGTAAAACGTGGAAGCTTTTATCCTACAAACACCAATCTTCACTCCTTCATTTCAAATAAATATAAGAAAATTACAATGAAAAATTGCTGTTCTCTCTACCACAAAACTGTATTAATTGTAAGAAAGTGTTAAATACAAATTGTCAAAGTATAATCTCAAAATATACCAGCTGATATGAAATATATGTTGGGTAAAATGTAAACATCTTCTAGGAAAGTTCACAAACTCAAATAAATGTCTTAGTTCAGATAGTTACTTAACATTCTTTTTATCTCTTTTGTCAGGAAATGATGTATGTTTGGAATGGCTTTTCCATTGTTGGCAAAAGAACTGATCTCACTGAGAATTTGTTAGTAACAATAGAAAAAGAAGAAACTGCTTTAAAAAATGAAACAAGTAAGTAACACTTAAAACGATGATGCAGGAGATTATTTATAATTAGTTGTGTTGGAGTATCTAAATCTATTTTGAGAAAATAAATGCCAAGTCTGAATGTGTATCTGTTCTGTAATAATCAGTAAAACATGACATTGAAAATAACAACAGTTAATGTTTCACACCATGCACACTCTTTTTCTGAAATATGTTAGTTTATAACCATAAATTCTATTCACTTTTTCAGGGGATGTAAAATGTAAATTCTCTGTTCCCCACCCCTCTGTGTGTGTGTGTGTGTGTGTGTGTGTTCCGAGCCAACACTCGTAAGTCGGTTATCCCGTAAATCAGGAAGCGGTTTCCCATAGGAATGCATTGGAATTCAATTAATCCATTCCGGAGGGAACAGATTTCATTCCTATTGGAAACCACTTAAAAATTGCGCATGCAGCTTCTCCCCCCCCTTGGGGGGGTCGGGAGAAGCTGTGCGCGCGATTCCTCCCACACCCAGTGCCAATCAGCTTGCTTGGCGCTGGCTTTGGGCCATCAGTCCCGGGGCCATCTCCATTGAAATGCATTGAACCAATGCATTTCAATGGAGGTGGCCCCGGGAGCACTGGCTGGGGGAGGAATCCCGCACACAGCTTCTCCTGATCCCCCCCCCCCAAGGGCGGGGAGAAGCTGCACGCCACTTTTGAAATCAGTTCCAGTCACCAAGGCAAGCCTGCCTCCGTGACTGGAAGGAATTTAAAAAGCAGTGTGCCGCTCCCCCCCCAACCGGGGGGGGGGGAGGAGAAGCAGTGCACCACTTTTGAATTGCCTTCCAGTCACCGAAGCTGCATTTACCTTGGTGACTGGAAGGCAATTCAAGTCCCGACACACCACCACTACCCACTGCTCGCAAGACAGGAATCCCGATCTTGCTCGTAAGCAGCCGGTGGGGGAGCACTGAAGAGCGCTCGTAAGTCGGGATTTTTGTATCTTGGGCGCCTCGTAAGTCAGGGAACCACTGTATAGCAAAATGTTTTTGGGGAGATAGACATGGCTATTAGAATCAGAAATTAGATCTTGAAAGTATCTGCCCAAAGACTTTTCTAAATTTAGTACAGAGAAAGCCATACAATCTACAATTACCTTGTCAGTACGGTCCTGACTTAAGAGTCTGTTCACAAGTTATAACTTTTTGTTTGGACAGTCCTTTCCCATCAGAAATGGTATACAGAAAGTTAATCTGTCTGGTCACACAATATCAGAGATCTAGTCGCATGCATTTCTAATATATGGAGCTACCATTTTCTCATATTAACAGTTTTAAGCAACAGGCAGGAATAAGTGCAAATGATAGTTAAAAATATGGAGCAAATAATTTATACTCATTCAGATTACTGAATAAGTATTTTATTTATTCAGTTGTTTTCAAAGTTGTTTGCGGTCCGAATCAGCTTGAAGTATCCTTCCTATTCAGAGCAGTAGCCACTGCTGATTGCTTTTGATAAGAACATGTAGTTGATTATATTATATATTCCTGAAGATGTAATGTCTGTTGTTTTATTTGATGTCTCTTGCTGATAATACGGTAGCCATTTTGACTTCCAGTGTTTTATTTTTTTTTTATTTGAAACATGATTCTGCTTCACTTTAAGGTCACAATGAATACTACATGGATGACATCTGCCTGTTACAGTTGCTGAAAGGCCTGTGCTTGAAACATTTAGGCAGACTCTTGCAAGCGGAGCTCTGCTTCAATCAAGTTATTCAAAGGTAAAAATGGGAAGTGGCTTGTGAAAGAGTGGAAGTCTGTGACATCCAAAAACTTCAAGAAATATTGCCTTCTCACCATTTTAGTGCCTAAATCTGAGGTGACTGGGATTCGTGTCCCCATCTTATTTATTTCATTATTTTATTTATTCAACTTGTATACCGCCCATCTAGGCCTAGGGTTCCTCTGGGCAGTTTACAACATAAAATCTCAAAATAGCAACAACAACACGTTTAGATAATGAAAATATGAGCAATATAATATAATAAATCATCAACAATAAACTAAAATAAAAGTAGATATAACCAAGCAATTGGTATAATAATAATCTAGTGATTTGTAATACAAAATCCAGTGTTGTTATCTTGTCTGCTGTGTGGTGGTGGTGGTGGTGGTGGTGGTGGTGATGATGATGATGATGATGATGATGATGATGATGATAGAGATAAGTGGTGAAAAGAAGGATAGTGTCTTGCTAGGTGTTTAAGAAGTCAGGGAAGGCCATTCTGTAAAACCATGTTTTCAGTATTTTGAAGGTTTGAAGCGAGGGTATCAGGCAAATTTCTGGTGGTAAGTGATTCCATAAATGGGGAGCAACCACCGAGAAGGCCCTACTCCTTGTCACAGCTTTCCAGGCCTCCCTTGGGGTTGGAACTCCCAAAATGTCCTGCCTGGCTAGCATGAGTGATCCAGGCCGTTCTTCTTGGGAGGAGCTGCTCTGTCAGATAGTGAGGTCCCAACCCGTTTAAAGCCTTGTATGTTAACATCAAAACCTTGAAGTCGATGCGGTAGCATATCGGCAGCCATTGCAGAGCTGCCAGTACAGGGGTAATATGATGGTGTCTCAACAAGCAGGGCTCAAGCGACGGAACAGCATCCACTGCAGAAGATGGAAAGGAGATATAGAGCTGGGTGTCATCCACATATTGGTGACATGAAGCTCCATCCCTCCTTATGACCCTTTCCAGTGACCTCATATAAATGTTGAAGAGCATGGGCAAGGTGAGAGGGACCTAGGGGCCAAGGTCATCTCACCAAGCATGACTTCCAATCGCCAACATAGAAAGCTTCTCCAGGAGGATACCGTGGTCAATGGTATCAAAGGCTGCTGAGAGACTGAGGAGGACCAACAGGGACATTTTACCTCTGTCCAGACTCGATCAAAAGTTGTCACGCAGGACGACCAATGCCATTTCCATACTATGGCACGGCCTGAAGCCTGACTGAAAAGGATTGGAGGCATTCTTGGCATATTATTACTAAAGAGACAGGACTGACTCTTCCTTTGCATGGATCTAAGCAAATCCTCTTTCACTGTTAGAGAGGTGTATGTTATCTGGGCGATTGGATTACAGGAAAACAAGAGTGTTCTACCACATTTCCTCAACTTTTCTGAAGATAAATTTTATGTCTAGCTTAAGATCATAGAAAGATAATTTGGAAAAGATAGATTCCTAAGTCTTGTTCTTTCAGTGTTCTCGAACCAGAATGTTAACAACAGCCTGGCATATATAAGAACCCTAGTAAGCTTTTCTTGGGATAAAGAAAAAATAATGAAGCCTGTAAATGGCAGAAGTTCCTTCTCTTTCTTTGCCCATGTTTTTAGTCATGTATGTTTACAATCAGCACTTGATAAACTTCTCACCAACATGGATTTAATTCTAGAAAGTACATGCATGCAAAAATAAGGTTAGGATCCTATTTGGTAACTAGTTTTTATTTTGTCAAAATTGAAAATATGTAAACTTCAGCAAACTATCTTTTTAATATTTATATTTAATATTTTTTCATCTCTTAGTGAGAAGCAATTGAAATATGATAATTATCTGGTTCCATACACAATGTATGAGTTGGGTCTTCTGTACAAGCAACAGGATGAAAGAGAAAAAGCAATAAGATTCATAGAAGCTGCAAAGTAAGTATTGATACAACTGCACTTGATCAAAACAACTGCCTGGTTGCTTTATTGTGATGAATATATTAGTGAAACTGTTCTACTGTTACTGCTGTATGGGGGAAAAGAAGATAAAATTGGTAATACTGGTGAGCAGCTCTTATTTTTTGTTGTCTTTTGCAGAAACAATTATAAGGAATATTCCATGGAATCCAGGTTACACTTCAGAATCCATGCAGCGCTTAACAGTATGAAAGTGACTCCTGCCCCAACACCTTGATGTCTTTGGAAAGGGATGTGCTGATAGAAGTGTCTACAAGTTGTTCTTTGGAAGCTGCAAAAATCATGTACATTATGTAACAAAAGAGATGTAGTTTATCTTTTCTATCATTTGTGATATTTGAATGTTTGTCATCCTTTTGACCTATTCTTTTTTGTATGGTGCAGTTCCATACCTCTGCTTGACCATTTAGAGGAAGACCTTATATTTTTGTTTATAAAAAGATGAGTTTCATGATAGAAATGAAAGGGAAGTATTTTTAAAAAATTGCTGGTGCAATAAAGAGTAATTCAAACATTTATTTTTTTATGAGGAGACTACTGTTATTAATGCATGAAACTATGTGATAATTCCATTGATAGTTTCATCATTTAATAAAAGCTTGAATTTCTGCAATACCTTTGTTATGAATTAGGACTGGGGAGGGCGGGCGTAGGTTGGCTGCTGGTAGCCTTAGTTGTATTGTTTGCATCTGAAGTTTAAAGTTTAACATACCAAAGATCTTATTTATCATATAGTAGCCAAAAAAATAAATAAATGGCATCAAGTCATTTCATGAATGTTAGTTTGAATTTGTGCAATATATTAATAGTGTCCAAAATCCTATATGTTTTCATGAGGTTTCCATAATTTGCTGCCACAAATGGCTGTGGTTGCACATCTCAGTCACATACCTGGTCATGTGTGAGATTGTGTCACTGAGATGTGCCTCAGCTCCTTGCCAGTGAACTGCAATTAGATGCAGCAAATTACACATACCTAACATGAACCACCATAGGATTCTGGCTAATGCACTTGTGAACAAAATGAATGAAATACTTTTTTGGGTTTCCATCTAAAGCCATTATTAATACACGCAGGACATCTTTCTCAATTTTGCAACATTAGAATTAAATAGAGGGACAAAGACATTTTGAATCATAGTAGCAATGCAATTATTTTTCCTGCTGTACATGTTTGTTAACTGATGTTGCTAGGGTGAACAGTATCTCAAACAATTACGTACCTTGTATCCTGAGGATGCTTGAGGACCTTTCTTTAACTTACAAAGTAATTTTTTCCCAGAAGTTAAAAATGTGCAATCCCCCCACTAAAGGTCTGGATGCTCCCTTGGAATCCATTTCATCATGGGAAAGTCCCCGGGGAGCCTCAGAATGTGAGAAGAGTACTGTATTTAATTTCCCAAAATTGCTGCTTCCAGTAAAATCATCCTGTTGACAGCCATTTTCAGAAATTAAAACTCACTCCTGTAGGCCCCAGTAGTTTCCCTATAATGCAAGAGCAAGAACTCTTCAGTTTCTGAAAAATCACCATGACTGATGGCATCATCAGCCTTACACAGTGAACATTGCACACCATGATTTCAGCCATTACATGCAGTGGGAGCCACTGTCAGATGCACATATCTGAGGGAATATATCCACTGGCTGGTTTGAACATGAGAATAAACCAGGAGTACAGTGGGACCCTACTGTGAACTACACAGTCATGCACACTTCCCATATCCTCTTATTGCAAGAAGGAAAAGCCAAACAAACAAAAGGTCTTTCCATCCTTGGTTTACTGATAAATATGAACTGAGAACTCAGGCACATCCCCCCACCACACCCACAAACCAAAGTCAAAAGCCAAGAAACCAAAGCCAGAATTCTGTTGGGATCTTATTCCACAGCAAGTGAAATCAGACAGGTTGTGGCAGTAAATTGCAGCTAAATAACTACCCGCAGTTCACCACCACAAAATCCCAACAGGAGACTTGTCCATGACTTACAACCCAGATTTGTCTAGGAAAAGCCAAGCCAGGGTTCCCAATTCACACACAGATGGAAGATTTACTGATCCTACTTAAAAGACATGTCCAGTGAGAATGATCAAGCAGTGTATACTGACAGACTGGCTCAATCACATTAAGCCAAGATTATGTAGCATTCTGGCTTATTCTGACATGCAGATTCATCTGTCCAAGGTCATTCTCATTCTCCAGAACTTCTGTTATTTCAGGACCAATATCCGTTGTGAATGTTGACATGCTCCATATAATACTGTATATTTAGAGTAGCCAGTGCTATCATAGAGATCAAGGTGATAGTTTTTCCCTTTCCATTAGGTGCTACTTATGATTTATGAGCTCCAAAATTAGTGGAAAAGTTGGGCTGCTCTAGTTAGATTTTGAAATATAATAATTTAAATATAAGTTATTATCACAATTGTGCAAATTCATAGTGCACAGATCGTACATGTTCATAAGCAGTGGTACTAGGTTAAAAAAGATATTGTATTCATTCTAGATTATTTAATACATCTTTGCAAGCTTTAATGGGTCTTTTCATAATAGATCATTGAAAGGAATGATATATTTTGCGGTTTTTTCTGTATTTCATTTTATACTACTTTCTCCCATAAATTCCTTTTTAAATTTAAATGCCCACTACATAATCTCATTCTTTCTTGGCATTTTAAGACCATCATAACAGCATTTTAGGAAATAGATCTATCTTGTTATATTTAGAATGAAGTCAAAGAGACTAACACATCGCCTTTCCAGATATAAGTTTTAATACCCTTGCTTAGAAAAGCACATATAATGCAATTGGTAAACTGTGTTACATGTAGCTTTTTGCTTTTCTGAATAGTTTTTTCAGTTCTAGTATGATAAACAGATACAGGTATGATTTTTATACCGGTTTTGTTTGCTACCTGATGACTATTCTAGTTTCTCAAATACCTAGGCACACAGGTCCTCTAAAATATAATCACAAATTAATTTTAAAAGAATGTGGCCAGTGCTTCATGTTCAGATCTTCATCAGTATCATTGGGTCATTTGATATATGCTGTTAGACAAAAGCAGATAAACATATGCGGAGTCACTGCTAGATTTACATAGTTGTGACGCTAAAATATAGGGATGCAATTATTTATGCCAATCTTGTTGCTAGTTATAATTTTGCATTGACATTATTCAATCAGTTATATGCTTATGCTTTATATTTCAATTTTGATTCTTTTAGTGATATGTTGTTTAAATATAGATTCACATACACTGTTGTGCATAATGATGCAATGTTGTGCATAATAATGGGTAATGGCTTCCATCTTCTAATTGAGATATTAATGAGAGATGATACATTTTTAAAAGGGGGGTTATTGAAGGATTTCATTTGTCTAAATCAGGGCTGTTCAACTTTGAACAGGCCAAGGTCTACGTTTTCCAGCCCAAAGTGCCTGAGGCTACTACAGTAAAACCTCTGCTTACGAATTTTATCCGTTACAAGCACATGCTCATAAGTAAAAACTTTTGTAAGTAGACCAGAGGTTTCCCATAGGAATGCATTGAAAACCAATTAATCTGCTCTGGAGGGAACAGATTTCAATGCACCATGGCCCTTGAACTGCCCCGCTCAGCTGAGACACCTGCCTGGCAGACTCAGAACTTTGCTGGGGCAGTGGTGGTCCTTGGGATGGGGGAGGGAGGGGTAGAGAACTTATCACCTCACTTTTTTTTATCGATGACTGGCGGTCTACTTTTGAACCCTTCATGGGCTACCAGTAGCCCACGGTCTACCTGTTGGGCAGGCCTGGTCTAAATTATACTAGTTATGGGTCCCAGCTGTCCTGTATCTTTATCAAGGCCAGAAAATAATATGGCAAATAGATTTAGAACATTTTTCTAATTGCAACATAATGATGAACAGCCATCTCCTATATCAGAAAATTAATCATGCCCTGAAATCTAGTTTAAATACTCAATTGTGAATGTAGCTTTTGTCTTTCTGTTGTCTAGTACAAAGCAGTGGTATTTGTATTAGCTATTTTAAGGTTCCTAATTAAATTTTATTTCCCAAAGTTGTCTAAGAAGGTACTCACTTTACTATTGGGATACCAAAAAAAAAAAGTTAATAGATTAGTAGTCTGATCTAGTCATACTTGATTGGAAGCAAATCTGCTTTTGGTTCAGTGGAGTTTAAATACATGTAACTGTGCATAGGACTGCAGCTTTAGGGTACAGATGGCACTGAGTGCAATGTACTTACTGTACATATGATTCTGAGTTATGATATCCATAACTCAGATCCATGTTTTGTCACTGAATTCTGTTACCTTGCCTTTTTATGACAGAAAGCACATCGAAATAAAGATGTGCATTTAAAGGAGTAATGCAGTGTTGAGTAGTAGCCTAAGCAGCTGTGGAACATGTCCTTGAATTGACAAAAGCTCTTCCAGAATTCCTTTTTTAAAGTTGCAGCCAGACCTTCAACACCATGGCTCTTCACCATACATATATGTATGTATATATATATACTGTACATTGTAATCTGTTGGGCTGTAGAACATCTGTGAAACAAGTGTATCAGTGGATTGTGTTTTTTCACAGCACAACAGTCGGTAGTTTCAGTCTACTCATAGAACATTTTGTTCCTAGTACTACATTTCTGTGGTGATTATTATATTAAGACAGAACTCATAGCTGAGTACGAAAAACTCTGATTTGTCCTCTGTGTTATTTCTTAGTATTCTCTTATTCTATACAGGATGAAAGAGTTGTATGGAGCATATGACTTATGTTTTTGTTTTTGGGTTTTTTTTTATATTTCTTATAAAAAAAGAAATATAAAATACTCATATGTATTGTCACACTTTTTGAAAAATTGTATGCTATCCCACATGCCCATCACAATTTTGGTCATCACCAGCAATCTGGTGGTCCAGTGGAGGAGATACCGATGGCGCTGAGCCCACCTTATTATGGGGTGGAAGTAAATGAAGCAACCAAAAAGTTGAATCTGGCATTCTTAATTGAGCCATACTTCCTGGGCCAGGAGAGGAGAGGAAAGGCCGTGCTTCACTGACCTGACTTGATGACACAGTAGGACGATCACTTCCAGAAACTCACTCTCAACATGACCAGACCGAGGTTCCCCAGGCAGGAGTGTGCGTTCTTGGCTTTTTGCGTCTGAACTTTTTCAACTCCTTTGCTTTGAAAGAGGACCTGCTCCTGAGGATGCCTGTATATGCACTCCTCGCATTTTGATGTGAAGGAGCAAGATCCAGTCTGTATACTGGCTCCTTGTACACATATCCAAGGCAGGAATCCTGGGCTTCTGGAAATCTTACCCCTTTTGTGTGAGGGAATTCTCCGGTCATATGTCACCATGGATATACAAGTCCTTTCCCCACATGTGTTGGCAGTGTCCATCTAAGTAAACACGTGCAACACCACTTTCCACCCCATAATCTCTCACAATTATGCAAAATCCTTGGGCTTAAAAATATAAATGAAAGAGTACTTTCAGACTTGGCACAGCATGATAAGGGGGTGATTTTCAATGAAAGTAAGTCAAACCCCCTCCTGGATATAGATCCCTATACACAGGCCTGAAGCGCCTGTCTGGGGGGTTGGCTTCTACACTGTATTTTATGCCTTTCTTTTTCTGTTTGTTATATATTATTATATGAACCTGTTAGCCATGTCAGAAATCCTATTACATATTCATGCCAGTGTATCTCCAACAGCGTAACATTCAGCAGTGAATTGCCTGAAGTAAAGAAGTCAGCATAGACATGGAGCCACACAACTGGCATGTGATAGCAAAAGCCTACCCTGTCTTCTTAACTTGTGACAGTTCACTCACTGCTGATATGTAAACTTGATGGAGTTAATAGTAGCAGCAGGCATAACTGACCGGATTTGGTGCTGTATCCATTTTTATTTAGTGTCTTTTCTACCATTATTTTAATTCACCTTCAGCCCTAAACTACTGTACCTCCATTTATTTGAATAAATGGTCCATCATTTTTTGTTCTTTGTACTTCCAGCCTTGCTAATACTTGCTACTGAATTTAAATGTATTTGTGTATTTCGCTCTCACTCTCTCCAAACAGAATCAACTATAACTGTACTATGTAGACTCTGTGTACTCCTATACTTGTTATCATTACATTCCTAAAAAAAATAAAGGCACATGTCTTTTTCTTGTACATTTGCATGCACTGTATGTATCTCATTCTTAACCACAGTTCTTCCACTCCTCTGCAATTTGTTTAGTTTATTCAGTTAGCCTCTTTCTAAATACAATTTAAAGTGAACCTACAGAGAGTGGTAGAGAACTTATTTCCATAGACCTTTTTCATGTTCATTGTCTTGGTAATGGATTTGATTTAACCCTGAGAGCGTATTTGATCCATGTTGAGGTTCGCCATGTGGTTTTAGCTACCTTGAGGCATTCATTTTTGTGTTTATTCTTGAATTTTAGGTAATGCTATGCTGGATTTCTCTCAGCAGATGGCAGTGTTCACAAAGTGAAACTGCTGTTGATGCTTTCTCCAAACCATGGTACAGATGATGAAAGATTTTTATTTTATTTATCTTAAATACCTTTACCTGTCTTTCTCCTTGGAAATGAAATAAGATTTTACATTTACCTACAGATGAAATGTTTTACAATATATCAAGACAAACAATTGGCTTTTAAAACTTACACATTTCTGAAACCTATGACTGTCAAAATGCATATAAGTACAGTACTATATTTGGTCAACAGGAAAAATACATACAAAATATACAGTACTGTACTGTATTTCTCATTCACTACTTTAACTAATATATTTAAAAATGTGTGTTTTAAGGGGAGAAAGGAACAAAAATATTCCTGAATTTCTTTGAAATGACTTCCATAATACAGAACAGAACCAGGATGAGTGAAAGGTGCTGGTAGGGTTCTGACGAGTGAAATAAAAATGAGATGAACTTTTAAAAACAGCCTTGTTTGCAAGTGCAGTCTTACTGATAGACTGTGCCTATTATCCTAGAACTTGGCCTGATATGCTCATGTATGCAACACTTTTCCTTTTGCTTTATGTCAAGAGAACTGTCACTCAGAAAGTATAACAAAACACTACTTACTACAAATATGTGTAGTATATGTGCTCTTTTTTGGGGGGAAATTAAAGTGCTTAACATAGACAGCTAAACTGAAAGCATCCTGACAGGGCCTTGATCTGAGTTTAAGACTGTGAGGCATCAGCTAACTCTTTCTTGCCTATGCTTCTCCCTGTACAGTGTATTTTTGAACAGTACAGACACTCCTCATTTAATGATGGAGTTCTGTTCCTTTGACTAGGTCCTTTTGTGAATTGGTTACTAAGTGAGGAGCTTAGGGCGTTTGTCTTGTGGTGGGTTGAGGCTGCCCTCCCTGCAGGCCAGCCAGAGCAAGGAGGCTCTACCGAAGGCAATGGGGGAGAAGCAGAACCAAAAGGAGGGGGAAGATGGAGAGGGCTGATGTTCCGCTGCACTCGGGGCATTCTCCTCCCTGGTGGAGGCATTGTGCCCCTTGCAGCAACACCCATCCCTTAAGGAAGCAGCAGCGGAGGAGGAGGAAGGGGGATACTGTAGCCACACTTCCTCCCTTCTGAGCTGCTGATAAGGTAGGTGAAGATAAGCAGAAGCAGGTGGGTGCTTTGGCTACTTTTGCTGATTGAAGGCCTAAGTGGTCATTAAGCAGGTAGGTTGTTAAGTGAGGAGCGGTTGTATACCTCTGAAAATTATATACTGAGGGAAATAATTGTGGGAAGGCTGCACTGATGCCCTGTGTTAATCTTCCCCAGAGTCATCTAGCTCATCAGTGATGAAAAGAGGATGCTGAATTAGAGTTTTGTTAGTTGAATAGTGTGAACAAGAGAAATATTGTAAGCCTTCAAGTATGGGAAAGAACAACTGGAAAAGTTGTTCATCCTACCCACCAACAAAAGGACAAGAAGGACCGCCCCAAACTGCAGAACGTTTGGAGTGTCGTTTTCCAGGACAACATGCAGGGAGACTTAATAACAACAGAGTAAGCTAAAATATTTAGAAGGTTTTCCTTAAATGTTTCAAAGAAAAGGCATCTAGCTGTTGGAATGCTTTACATATAAAATATGTTGCACAGTGCATGTCCATCAACATATCCCTTTTTTCTTAGAATCTCATGATGTCCCATGGTATGTATTAGACAAAATAGACATTTGGATGGATGTAGATCTGACCTTGCTTGTCTTTCTCTTATGTTTGTTTTATCTAAATTTATCCACCAAGCCAAGATATGCTTTTAATAATGTGCAGCTGCATGGGCCTCCAAAAGAGGTAATGCATCAACATAATAAAACGAACCCAGCCAAATCAGTAACACCATTTGTAGCAGAGAATAAGTTGTGAACACAGCTGTTGGAAAGGTTCAAGTATAGGATTCTAAAAAGCTGGAAAATTGACTGGATCACTTTTCTCCTACATTGCAATTCTGAGAGAATGGAAAAACAAAACAGCAAAGATTGTGAGGATGGTTAGCAGCTGTTACAGCTGCAGGGTTTAATTTGGAATATATTTAGCTTTAGACCAAAACCACTGCCCCCACCCCAAGTATCTTATTTACTGCTTCGAGTACATTCTTTAGGAAAAGTTATAGACATAGGAACTGACTTTCTGTAAGCCAATCTTTTCTTCTCAAGTATATTAAAAAACCAAAGGCAGGGTTATACGTTGGAAATAAATCAGGAGGGGGATTGGGTGTTTGTGTGTTGAATGTCCTTTAAAGTTATGTGGTACTCACCTGGAAGTTGAGTCATGGCCACTGGGCTGCTTTTCTTGTGAGAGTTTGTACAGTCATTAATTATTAATCTGGTTTTTACAAACCTCACCAGCCTTTTTGTACACCATGAATAACATAATCCAGTTGGATAAACATGGGCCGCATGTGATGGGTCCACCAACCCACCCCAAGCTCCCAGCTTCTTTGGGACCTGAAAGAGGAAGAGAGGGAGGAGCACCTGCAACACCTGTCCAGCTGCTGTTGCTGCGCTAGTGCTAAGTGGAACAGGCCCCACAGCCTCATTTTCCTCCCAGGCACTCTGCATCTGTCCCTTTTCCATTCCCTGGCTTCTCCGGTCACATCCACCACCACCTGCCTCCAACTTCTGCCTCCACCATTGCTGGACCTCCTTATCTAGCATCATTGGGGCCTGTTGCCAGCTAGGGGCACCAGCCGGCACCACCTTCTCATCTCTTGCTGGTAATTCAGATAAGCAGTTTACACGGACAGAGGGTTTTACATTTGCCAAAACAATTGAAAATAAATGGCTTCACAAAGTACTTAAAATACTCAACCTTCAAGTGGAAGAATATTTTACTTTGCTGTCTAACCAAAAACACACACTTCCCAGGCAAAAAAGTTACGTGCATCCATCCCTGTTTGTTGTGTGGTCATCTTAATTTATATTGATTTTATTGATGCAAAAGCCAATTAAACAGTTGCATTTCTTATCAGTGTAACTGCACCCTTTGTTTATTTTTATGGCACACCCTGACAGCTGGCTGTGAAGATTCTCTGGCATCCAGGTGAGGTTTTCAGGAAGCTGAGTCTTATTTTATTTTATTTTATTTTATTTTATTTTATTTTAGTATTTCTCCCACCTTTCTCCTTGAAAAAGGACCCAAGGTGGCTTACAGTAATGAGGGATAATATACAGTTCAGTACAATTAAGACATGTTCAAGTATTGAGAAGAGGAAATTGAGGAACATCTTATAGGATTAAAAGGCAACATTACATTAAAACTACAAGAGAACACAAGCAGTTAAAAAGAGTAAAATTCCATGTAAAGTTATGAGTGATGGAAACTTACATTGAAAACATAGTGTCAGTGTAATCACACAAGGTTATAAACACAAAGTCTATGTGATCCTATAGAGGAATATGAAAGACACACAATAGGTAGTCCATCATTCAGGCAAAGCTTGCCTGAAGATAAAGGTCTTTGCCTGTTTCCAGAAGAACAGCAGAGATGGGGCAGTCCCGGCCTCTAGTGGGAGGGAGTTCCAGAGTCAGGGCGCAGCAGCCAATAAGGCCCTTTCATGGGTTCCCACGTGACGTACCTGTGAGGGTGGCGGGATGGAGAGACAGACCTCTCCTGATGACCTTAACACCAGAATAGGTTCATACTATGAGATTTGATCTTTGAGGTAGCTTGGACCCAGGTCATACAGTGTTTTGTAGGTCAAGGTCAGCACCTTGAATTGTTCCTATAAGCTGATTAGTAGCCAGTGGAGCTGCTTTAATAGGGGTGTAATATCTCTGTATCCCGCCCCAGTCAGCTATCTGGCTGCAGCATTTTGGATCTGTTGAAGTTTCCTGAGACTTTTCATCAGTAGCCCACATACAGCGCATTATAGTAGTCTAGCCGGGATGTCACTAGGGCATGTGACACCATGGGCAGAGCTGGTTTCTCAAGAAACGGGTGTAACTTGCTTACTAGCTGTAATTGTGAAATCCGTTCCTGGCCACAGCCATGACCTGGGCATCCAAGCTCAAGGATGAATCCAAGAGCACCCCCAAGCTGCACACATCTTTTTTTCAGTTGGAGGGTGACCCCATCCAGTATAGGTTGTATTTCTATCCCTTGTTCTCCCTTTAGACTGACCAAAAGCACCTCTGTCTTGTCTGGGTTTAGTTTCATTTTGTTCATCCTCATCAGTTCATTACTGCAGCTAAACACTCATGTAAAGTTGAGATAAGTAGCTCCCTTAGAATCCAGAGGTGACGAGAGGTAGAGCTGGGTATCATTGGCATACTGGTGGCACTTAACTCCAAAACTCCTGATAATTTCCCCCAGTGGTTTCATATAGATGTTAAATAACATAGGAGACAGAACAGAACCCTGGGGTACCCCACAGGTCAGTGGTTGTGGTGTCAAACTGGACTTCTTTTATTGAGAGATTGAAATGTTTTGACTACTCATACAACTGGCTTCATCAGATAGGGACTGGTGAAGCTACTTGGATGCTTAGTGAAACGTTTCAATCTCAGAAGAAAAGCCCAGTTGCCATGACTCAACTTCCAGATAACCTGATAGCTGTTTGTGAATCCAGATTTCAGTATGGCAGAAAGGAAATAATATCTGAAGTAGTAACTTCATAAGAACAGGCAAACTTCTTTTGCAGGGTGGGGGGGGGAGAACCAAATTGCATTTAAAAATGGACGGGAAGGTCTCAGGTAGGCTGCTGCCAGAGGCAAAGCAACAAAAGGTACTCTCCCACTTGAGTAAATGTGTCATACACAAAGCTGGCCGAGATATTTTTTTTAAATCATCATTCTCAATTGAATGCAGACTCACACTGCATTCCCACCCACAACAGAACATTGACACCAAATCCTTGTGAAATAATAAACTCTCAGGGCCAACACCACATCACAGAGGGATCTGGAAACAGGTCCTGATGTCTGGGGCAGAAAGATTAGTCTCAATGAGAATTCTCTGACTTGGGAAATATGAGGCTATATAGAATGTGTCAAGTCCATAGCAAATGGTTTTGAGGATTCATTGGAAACCTTAAATTGAATGTATGCATTCAAGATCTGGGCCAGTGAGCCTTCTTCCTCTGGCAATTTTCAGGGAGGCAGTTGCACTGAATTGTCTCAGCAACAACAAAACAAAAAAGAAAATACTGAAGCACATTTAAGACCAGGCAAGATGAGCCTTTCAGGGCGAGCTTTCATAGATACAATCTACCGGACTTCTACAGCCACTGCAATGGTACCTCAATACTTTCATCCTTGCTCTGTTTCGCCACTTCTTCTTCCCCTCCAATTCAGGACTCAGAACATCTCACAAAATGATCTCATCCGATCAGGAATGTCTATACCCTTTTTACAGATGTGTGGAATACAGAGGTGTGCAAATTTGTGGCTTTTTGACTACATCTCCTAGCATTCTGTAGGTAGCTGTTAGGACATCTGGTGATGCCTAGTTATATACTAATACAGCTCGTCTCAGGTTGGCTAAATGTACTCTTTCCATATTTATTAGAATCTAGATCAGTGGTCCTCAACCTGTGGGTCCCCAGATGTTCCTAGACTGCAACTCCCAGAAACCCCTTCCAGCACTGTGAGTGGTGGAAGCTTCTGGGAGTTGCAGTCCAGGAACATCTGGGGACCCACAGGTTGAGAACCACTGATATAGATAGAGCTGATAGTGTCTCAAGGTTTAGTGAGTTCACAACACCTTGAGAACAATGGCTTTTACATGTTGTCTCTTGCCTTCTCTTGCCTTCTGGAAGGCAGATAAAACTTACAAGACAACTGTTACATGTATCTGGAAAAGTCTAGAATTTGTAATATAAGCCACCAAGTGAGCTTGTGTTTCAAGTGGTTTTGGCAGTCTATGATCAAAGTTACCTAATGCGCCCCCCCCACCAGACACTTTGAAACCCCACTGGGATACAAATAGTCTTATTGCCAGTGTTTAACTTCTCTCTGTTTTTAAAGTCTGCCTGTTTAGTTTGATCAAAATGTCAGTAACTTCTTGTGGTCTTTTACACATGAATTCTTCTTCCATATGGCATTTGAAATGGGATACAACAGGCACACCCAGCACAAAGTGCTCGTGTTCAGGACTCGGGTAGTTCACAAGCAGTGGCTCGGTTTTTCTACAGAAGCGGAGGTCGCCATGTCCCATCAGCCATTCAAGTTTTTCAAGTAAAAACAAGGGCTCAATTATTATACGGCATCCCAGTGTGGATCAAAGCATTCAACTCTGAGGTTGAAAAAATTCAATCTGCTTTTTTGCATCAGATTCTGGGGGTCCCAAACTGTGTACCCTATGCAGTGTTGTGCCTCGAGGCAGGAGTGGGTAGATTGGAAATAAACGCCTGGACCCAGAACCTAAAGTACTGGCTTAGAATCCTTTTTTGTGCAGACCAACTAGGGTACATGTCTAACATGCTGTCTGATTCTTACCAAAGCCAGTGGCAATCCTTCATTAATCAAAAAATTAGGTCTGTAGGTATCCCGCTTGACCATATCTTGATGTTAGGGCAGAAACAGGCTCTAAGAATTCTTACTCAGAGGCTAAATGACATAGAGAGGCAGGAACTTTTCTCCCTGGCACATAGAACCTGCTCCCCTTTGTCACAAGGTGTGTTTCCAACGTATAAGACCCCCGCAGGATATTTAACCTCACTTAGTCCACACAGGCTTGTAGAGCTTTCATGTTGGCCAGGATGAATGTATTGCCATCAGCACTCTTTCAGGGTAGGTTTACGGGAATTTGTAAGAAAGATTTTGCCCATGTGAAACCAGTCCCCAGAATTTATCCAACACGTGCTTTTATTTTGCCCTTTTTATGTTCATATTAGAAACAACTTAATTGCCCCATTGCTGAAGAAGTTCCAAGGCCACCCTTCTAGATGGTTAGTCCAATACTGTTTAATAGACAAGAACTCTTATGTTACAGCCCAGGTAGCAAAGTTTTTAAAGTCTGCCTGTTTAGCAGAGATTACCTTGACCATCCATCCATCTTCCTGATGTTTTTACCCATTCGCAGTTTTACTCTTTTTCACTGTTTTTATGATTCACTGTATATTTGCTTATACGGGTCATACGGCCACAATAAACTTGAACTTGAACTTGACTCGGGTAGTTTTATTTTTCTGTGATGCTTCGGCCTCTCTTTAGTACTCTTGGTCACTCTTCAATTCAGCCATTGTGTGTACAATGGTACTCTGACTTACGAACGACTCGACTTCCAAAAAAATTGACTTACGAAGGAAATAATTGGAAATGGAGTTCCAAAAAAAAAAAAAAAAACTCAAGTTACAAAAGGAAATCCATTTCCAATGATTACCTTTCAGTACGAAGCTCCACCCTGTACATACTGTGCATAGTGTTTCCGGAACCAGGGCATTGGTTTTCAATTATTTTCTTTCAAATTGGAAACCGATGCCCCGGTTCTGGAAATGCTACACACCACATACACAGGGTGGCACTTGGTATTGAAAAGCTCTGTTTGATAGGTCCAGCCCCACTCTCCACAGCCATACCTGTCAAAAAACAAAACAAAAAACAGCTGAGAGGTGCAGCAGCAAGGCAAAGCAGAGTAAGAAATGGGAAAATTTAAAGATCATTGCTTGCTTGGTTCTGCCTCACCCCACGCCTCTCAGCTGTTTTTTAAGAGGTCTGGCTGTGAAGGCCTCTTCACACACACACTCTCCTCATCCTCATCCTGACTCTGCTATGTGTGTGTGTGCGCATGTGCATGTGTGTGTGCTGCCTGCCTCAACAGAAGGCTCTTTGGGTTACCCCACCTTCTGTTGTGGTGGGCGCACAAAAGGGGAAAAGCAGAGGCTGCCTTTCCCTTTTTGTGCGCCTGCCCCAACAGAAGGTGGGGTAACCCAAACACACACACAAGCCTGCCCCAACTCAGCCAAGGGGAGGAAAAGCTTCTCCCCTTTGCTGTGTTAGGGAGAAAGCCCTACAATCAACCGGCAGCGGAAGGCTGCTCCTCCCAATCTGACAGCCAGCTGATTTTGACAGCTGTCAAAATCAGCTAGGTGTTGGAGCATCCTTCTGCTGTTGGTAGATTGCGGGGCTTTTTCCCCAACCCCCCAAAAGGGGGAAAGCTTTTCCTCTGGTTTGCTGGGTCTGGGCAGGCTTTCCTTAGGAATGCACTGAAAACCAACTAATCTGTTCCCTTTTTTTGGCCTTTATTTCCAACCTCCAGAACGGATTAATTTTTTTTCAATACATTCCAATGAGAAACTGCATTTTGATGTATGAAATTTTCAACTTCCGAAAATGCATTTAGAACATTTCATTATTGCCACGATTCAAAACACCATTACATATACATCTCAGAACATGCATGATCTGGCAAATCCTTTTATAGCCTAATTTTTAATTTTTTTAAAAGGGTGTCAAAAGTGCACAAGGGTGCTGCAGGGCTGTCAAACCATGTCACTAAGCAAACACACTCACACCTCCAACTAGAGTGTACAAGGGAATTTTCAGACAAAAATTTTTGTTTAAAAGAATTGGGTGAGTTGGGGGACTGTATTCGGGCCACACATTACCTACCCACAATGTCTGTGAAGATTCTCAGTCATCTAGGTGAGTTTATCTGGAAGTTGAGTCATGGTAACTGGACTTCTTTTTCTTGAGAGATTGAAACGTTTCACTGCTCATCCAAACAGCTTTGTCAGTCTGAGGAAAGCTAGCTTTCCTCAGACTGACAATGCTGTTTGGATGAGCAGCAAAATGTTTCAATCTCTCAAGAAAAAGAAGTCCAGTTGCCTTGACTCAACTTCCAGATACCTACTGATAATATATAGCAGTGCAATCCCATACAGGTTTCCACAGAGGAGTCTGTGTGAGTTCAACAGAGCTTGCTCCAGGGAACAAGGTAATGAGTTGCAGCCTAAACTCAAAGATCCCAGTTCAAGTATAAACTTTGCCATAAATTCTTTAGGTTCTGTTCTGACTTCCCCAGTTCTGCCCAAATGTACTGGACTGTGACTCCCATTGTCCTTGATAGCTGGGGATGATGAGAACTGTAATCATCCAAAGATTCCAAGGATTCTTGTTAGGAAAACAGCAGACAGAGAAGGACTAAGCAATTGCTCTCCTCCATTCAGGCCTGTCTGACCATGAAGTGAGTGAAGTGAAGGCTTTTCACATCCCTCTTGTAGGATGAATGAAACCCTAATGCTGGACTTGACAGCCCCAAGATTGATCCAGCAGTGCTCTTTGGGTGTTCTTATATACACCTAAATTTGGACGTAAACATATCCCAAAATGTCCTGTGCTTGCAGTTTTATTTAATGTACTGTATTTGTTAATCAAACATTTTATTTATTTATTTATTTTATTTATATAGCTTGTATGCCGCCCACTACCCAAAGGTCTCCAGGCGGCTCACAATCAAAACAATTAAAACATCAAAATACAATAAAATTAGAACAATAAAAACCAGTAAATACAATAAATACAGTACATTAAAAGCACACCACTAAAAATTGCCATCAGGTCCCACAATCATTAGTTAAAAAACTTTTGGAATAGGAAGGTTTTTACCTGGCACCGAAATGATATCAACATCGGTGCCAGGCGAGTCTCATTTGGGAGGGCATTCCAAAGTCTGGGGGCAGTTGCTGAAAAAGCCCTATTCCTGCAAGCCATCCCCTTCACCTCCTTAAGCCTTCTAACACTACTTAGAAGGAGAAATAAGCATTTCAACAGGCATCTGTAAAAATAATTACGTTTGCAGTTCAGAACTCTTTCTTAAAATGTAATTTGAATAACAGAAATGCAGACTTGCACATTTTTAATAGTCTGCACCTCAGCATACTTTAAAATATGAGTGGTCTCCCTGTGGTGCTTTTTGTTTTTCTCTAGTTTATGAGCTTTTAGATAATCCTTGACACCCCGTTTCTAGATTTATCATCTTATTTGTCCTGGGAAGGTAGTTTTCAGCATAACAAAAAGTTCTCATTCATTTGTTTGTTCCTGGAGATATACCCCCATAAAAATAATAAAACATCTTCTTAGACAATTAATTGATAGTAAAATTCATCTTATACTTTTGGAAAAGAAAACTGTTAGGATTTTATTTATATTTTTATCCCACCTTTCTCCTTAAAGGGCCCAAAGTGGTTTTGTGACTGGTCTCTAGAGCCTAAGTACATTTCTACTTTTTCAAGTCTGATTTCTCAGACTTGAAAAACTCCCTTAATCCCATCTCTGGAACAGTAACTTGATTTCTGCTCTACTGATGGGTCCAGTCATGTCCAAACTTTGGCCCTCCAGATGTTTTGGACAGCAACTCCCACAGGCCTTTGCCACTGGCAAGCTAAGCTTAGAATTCTGGGAGTTGTGGTTCAAAACATCAGGAGGGCCGAAGTTTGGACATTCGTTTTCGGCACTGTAATAATAAAAGGCTAACCTACGGGTACTGTGGTGCTTGGCCATCCAAGTTTCTGTTTGCTTGGTGGTCCATTTCTTTTTTGGTACATCCCCTGTCTCTCCTTCCTCCTTTTCCCCATGGGTGATCCATCTGAAGGCAAACTTCTTCACTGGTAGAAAGGCAGAGCCGTTTTTTTTCCCTATGGCCTTTGCAACACTCTTCACCAACCCCTCTGATGCGGAGATGCCTAGACACTCCCGAAGGAAACTGGGAAAACAGGATTTTTGAATGCCCGTTGCTTTGAAAATAAAATAAGTCCCTACAAATATAAAGCAAATAGTAAATAGCTAAAACTAGCAAACAGCAACATAAGTTTAGGGTTACAACTGGTTTGTTAAATGAATCTATTAAAGGGAATGGGGAAACAAGTGGCCCTTCAGACCACAGGCTCCCAAATTCCATCGTCCTTCAAAATAAAATAAAATAAAAATGTGCTCATTGTTTGGGGGCTATTGTTTCCTCTCTCTCTCTCTCTCTCTCTCTCTCTCTCTCTCTCACACACACACACACACACACACACACACACACACACACACACACAGAGAGAGAGAGAGAGAGAGAGAGAGAGAGAGAGAGAGAGAGAGAGAGAGAATCATTCCAAATACCAATTGACTAAAAATCATGCATTCATTGACTAACATGTACTTAATCACTGTACTGTAAATGTTTATGAGAACTAGTTTTCACACCTGCTGTTTGAATGGTAAAGTCCAACAAAAAGGATGCTTTGTGGTATGTATACAATACAGGTGATAATGATATTTCTTGGACTGTTGCCTTTATTCTGTCCAGGGAATCTGGGGGGAAAAAAGCATCTCTGCAGATTGTTAAGGTACTGTTCATATAACAGATAAAGTTTTGCAGTTCATGGGTGTACTCTGGATCTTATGTGGCTCGTGAGTCTGAAATGGAACTTGTAGCATGTGCCAGTAATTTTCCACAACACAATGTTCAAATTTGTACTATATAGTCTTGTGAATGGCTGTCCTTTTCAGCGTAATGGATGGTCTTACTTTTCTGTTTTCTTTCTTCACAATCAGTTCCGGATATCCCAAATATTCTAACCTTAATCCCTGCAATTTCTTTGGTGCCTACATGCATTTTCTACAGTTCCGCTCGGACTGGCTGCTCTCCAGCTGCTAACGTCTGTTACCAAACAGCCTAGCGGTGCCCGCCCTTGATCCACAGCAGATGGAGTTGTTTGTCATTTGCAGGCAATATAAAGCCCCTGCTGTACTCTTTCTCAATCTCCTTTAGACTCAGCTTTGCATACCAAGAATTATATCGGTAATCACCCATAGCAGCTTGTTTGGAAGACTTCAGATTGCCAATGAACTTATCCTAAAAATCCATTAGCCAAGAGTAATTTCCTTCTGGTTATTGAATTAACCTAGATACGGTCTTCTGAATCTGTACCAACTAGCGGAGTATTAAGAGGCCTCCCTGCAAATATCAGGTTACAATGCATTTTGCATTTTTGCCCACTTTCATCCATTTAGTTCCTTTAGGTTCAACAGTTTAAAACGGGTGCGGGAACTGAGCAGACATCTGAACCTGAAATGTGGATTTGTGAATTGAGCAAGCATACAAAAAGGGTTTATAGAATCACAGAATCATAGAATCATAGAGTTGGAAGAGACCTCAAGGGCCATCTAGTCCAACCCCCTGCCATGCAGGAACCCCCATCACAGTGATCCAGACTTATGGCACAATTAAGAGGAATTAGCCGGGGACAAACTGCTGCTCCTGCTTCGTAACTATCATTCAGTATAGTTCATTGCTTTCTCCTGTGGTTTTTTCCCAGTGACCAGTCACCAACACAAAAGAAGGATAATTTGCAACTTGTGAGGCAATGGAGAGGTAGGAGGACAATCACACAGCCTTTGATACTTAAGTCAGCTCTGCCTCCAAGTGCAGAGCTCATCTGTTTCAGCCTTGGGAAATTGACTTCCTGAAACACTGGCTAAATTCTGTGCATCAGCTATAATTTGCCCCAGGGTACTGACCACGGATGGCCCTTTGAGTACTCCCATTTTTGCTTCCATTTTAGCCCCTACCCCATAGTTCTAAACTTAATACTATCATGATGGAGGATGAACACTGGAATTTTAGTTTTACAATTTTTGTTGCTTAATTCCAATATCCTGTGAAGGGCTTTTGGAACTGTAACATTTATAGGGTTCAAGCCAGATGGCTTTTGGTTTTCCCTGATATTTTACTTAATTGTTTTATTCTAACTGTATTCTATATTAATTTTGGCATCATGTTGGTCAATCACAGTAAATAAATATTTATTAAATGCAAGATTTCCTGAAAGCTACAACTGCAAAACTCAATTTAAGGGCTTGTTCCCACGGACTATAAGTATCTCTGTTGTATCAAGCTCTTCTTTTTAAAAATAAAAATAAAAATGGTTTTAAAACACGGAGGTTAAAAATAAGGTGCCTCCATGATGTAAATGGATGCACGGATTAGTTTGTCAAGAAGCATGCTTTACTATTCTGCCAGAGGGTAGTTTATTTTAGCACGGAAGTGAAACATGATTTATTACTTGAATAGTTTCTGCATATGTTGCTCCAAATGACACCTTTGGGTAACCAACGGAGCCAGTGGGGGAGGTGGCAGGAAGAAAGTTGGAACAGAGAGGCACAGGAGAGAGGAGGGGACTGCTGGCAGAGCTATGTGTCCCTTTAGAATGCTTGGCTGCTTCTGCCCCTTTAAGAATGCTCCAGCTGTTCCGTGGGAGGCAGAGAGAAAGGGAGGGGGGAATGTAACCAGTCCTGCTTTCACAGCCATTCACTGCTCCTGCTGTAGATTATTCCTCCCCTTGACAAATAGTTTGAGTACACAAATGTCTTTCCCTTGCCTTATTTGCCCAGTTAAAGGTGGGCTGAGAGAACCCAGGAGAAATCCGAAGGGCAGTGTTGGCAAACCTATGGCACGGGTGCCAAAGGTGTCATGCAGAGCCCTTTCTGTGGGTATGCGACATCACCCCCTCACATCCATGGTACTTCCCCCTCCACCTGGAGCATGCCACTGTGCTCAATGCAGAGATCCAGGCAAAGGGGAGGCAGTGGCTTGTGGGCTCGTTCATAGCCCCAGTTTACTTTCCAGCCACACCACATTTGGGATGCCCAGAGTGGCGTGGCTGGAGAGTAAACTGGGGCTACAAACCAGTGCACAAGCCGCCGCCACTCCCCCCTGGCTTTCCAGATGGTGTAGCACCCCATCCGACTCTCTGCTCAGGGCAGAGAGGCAGATGGGGTGCTACTCTTTGGGAAAGCAAGAATCAAAGAGCAGGTTTTTGAATTTCTCGCGGCCACAGTGAGCATTTCTAACCAAGGGTACTACTGTATTCAGCTTAAATTGCCATAATGGCACTTTGTGAAAAATAAGTGGGTTTTGAATTGCATTTTGGGCACTCGGTCTCTAAAAGGCTCGCCATCACTGCTGTAGGGCTGCAGGAGAAACTGGGCAGCTGGCAGCTGGTTTATCAACAATCTTAACAGGACAGAAGTAGCCAAGTTTTCTAAAAGACGAGGAAGCACTGCTAGCAGACCCTCTGTCCCCTTCACCTTAGTATAGAAGCCAGGGCGGAAAGCAGTCAGTGTGAGGGCAGGATGGGCAGGCTCTCGCAGGACAATGCCTCAAATGCAGCCGTTCTAAAGGATAGTGTACCCCACTCAAATTAGGTTAAAAATGGATTAAAAGTTTTCTCATGTCGGCTTCATGCAGATCCTTTCTCTGCAGCGTGATGGGACCAGGGTTATCCAAATCTATTCTACTTTTTTTTGACCCAAACCAGTAATAAGGTGCTGGTTGGAGGAGGCTTATTGAATCAGTAAGGCCCTTTGTACACGACCCCTAAACTCCACCGCAAATGGCTCCCAGCTCCGGAGCTTAAAATTGTTTCCCCACCAGCTCCGGATTTTACAGATAATTAAGTGTGACCACGCCCACCTAAGCGCGTCCCAGCGCACTTTTCAGGTACCTGATCTCTGGAGGTGAAAATTCCTGATGCGGATATAACGTAGTGACTGCCCGGCTCTCCTTGCTTCTGTTTGTTCTCCCCCCCGTTAAGAGATCTGAATGCAGTGCCGGGACGGCAGAACGGAGGTGAGCAGCATTCTTCCTTTTTTTCTCCCTCCCCTCACACAGCCAGCAGCCAGGAGTGTGGAGGGGGTGGGAACGCAGGAACAGCGACAAAACCCTAAGATCTCTGGTCCGAATTTAAGTGGCCAGCGGATCTTAGGGGTCATGTGAAAAGGTCCTAAGACTCTGCTGAGTCAATTCCTCTTAGTTCCATTGATTCAATAGACCTACTTGACTTGTGACGCATGATTAAGTTTCAGCTAGGGATGGGCACCTTATGAAAAATGAGACACTGTTTTGTCATTTTGCAAGCTTTTGTTTCATAATGAAACGTGGGAATTCCATCCCCCTGATAGGCTCTGAACCCCAATAATTGGCAAAGCACAAGGAAGCTGAAGGCCTGGATTCCCAGAAGTCCTAGGGCCAGTAGGAACCAATGTGCTGAGCTAAGCTCAAGGAGGCAGTAAACAGATGGCAAGGCCAGAAAAACAGGATATCAGGACCGTCAGGGCCCATCTGCTCCGTGACCTAGGTCCAGAAACTTCCTTCCTCTCGGTCCTTATCAATAATCCCTCACTAGCTAGGGAGCATTTCCCCCCCACCAATGGAATGTATTTTCTCTGCCCATTCCCATTGTTTGTACTTGTTTACTCTTATCAATAAAGATGCAGGTCCCAGGCAGCGTACACAACACACAGAACTCACAGACACACACACGCAGCTGATGAAAACACACAGAGACACAGAGAGAAACGCAGCCTGAGGACCAGAGATGATTGTACCCCAAAACTCTGTGTACGCTTAATTAATAATGCTACAGATGGGCACCTTATGAAAAATGAGACACTGTTTTGTCATTTCGCAAGCTTTGGTTTCATAATGAAACAAAACGACAGGCAGCATTTTGTTACAAAATGAAATGATGTTTTTTCCATTTTAAAATGAACCATTTTGTTATTCTGTAAAATGGCTCCCCTGGGTCCTAGAGGCACCAAATGTGGTGCTTCTAGGACCCAAGGGAGCCATTTTATAGAGTAATGAATTGTTTCGTTACTGTTTCATTCCATTATGAATTTTTTTGTAGAAATACATTTAAAAACAAAACATAATGAAACACAGGGGGAAACAAAATGAAACGAAACACAAATTTTCCATTTCAGCCAATGAAAGCTGAATGGAAATGGTGACATTCATAGAGCCTTATAGATATGGGGAATGTTTCAGAACTTGGGAGGTGCCTCGAAAGCAGCACTATGGGCACTGTTGCTCTCTAGAGAATTCCCTCGTGCCATCTGTCCTACATTCACAAGATAGAGAGCGGAGTGCTTGTCCCAAAATGACAATATTTTTCAACTCCTTTCTCCCACTACATTTGGGGGGAGAAATGCAGGAATGTTTTCATTTCATTAGAATGTGTTGGTGTTATATAATTAAACATTACCTTCAATGTTTTGTTAAATCCTAATACTATGTGACACACTTGCCATGGGAAAATTTTTCTTTTCTATTCTTTTAATAGATCACATCAAGGTATGCAGAAAGGTATATCATCTAAGCTGGTATTGTGAAGGTTCTGCCCTTCATATGCCCTGTTCCACTGAAGTATTCTGCATTTCTGCCAAACTATTAATTAAGCATTACCTTCATATTGACATAAACACAACATGTAAGTCCTAGCAGCTATTATTAAAATCCGGGAGTGGAAGGTTTTAATGAAATAAGGTTAGATCCTTAATTGTCCAGGGGGTCTTTCTTTTTCTTTTTTCTTTCTTTTTTTCTTTTTTTAAGATGTGAGAGAGATGTTTACTAATTCTGTTAGGCTATTTTAACCCAGTATTTACTTTTTTATAGGAGTGTGGCATGTTGTAACTTGTCTTATTTGTATATTTGGATGTTGGTCTATGGCCGTATTAAAGATCTGATTTGATTTGATTTGAACATGCAAGTGGAAAAAGCTTTAGACTGAATTGGTTTTCTCTGAATGCCTCTGAACAAGAATTTTCCTGAACAAGAATTTTCTAACCAGAAAAAAGTATTCCAACAATTAAACATGCCTGGCCTTAAGTTTTTGAACTGTCAAGGTGAAGGAATTGGCTAGAATTTTAGAACCAGTGGATTCATTCTCTCAGTAGCATTTGTAGATAAGTGGCCTTTCCCCCCTTAATTATTTGGGATATTATTCTAATTCAGAATATGAGATCAAAATTGATTCTGGTCCTAATTAGTTATGTTTCCTCATGTCAGAACCAACTTAAAGCAACCCTTATAAGGCTTTCTAGGTAAATGAGATATTTCAAGAGTGGTTTTTAATTCCACACCTTGCCTCCTTTTATTATATCCAGGCTGTTTGGCTTTGGGCAAGCTGTACAGTCCCAGGATACACCTAAAAGAGGGGACTGGTAAACCGCATCTGTTTATTCTCTATCTGGTAAACACTGAGAAGGGTTATCAAAAGTTAGAATTGGTTTTGATGGCACATGGTTATGATTTTTAGATTTATTTAAACAAATATTGGCCTAAATCCTGTTGCTTTGTGTGGCAAACCTCACTTGAGTAGGCCTATTGAATCAATATGAGGATCATTAGTATGGTTTTGTTTGAATTATTATGACAAATGATGGCATCCCCTTCAAGCGTTGGTGTGCACCTTCCTGGCACAAAAAGGCATGTGTTCTTGTTTGGTAGGATGTAGTGTGATCCAAATTTTCTTGATGCGTAGCCTGTGCAGGGGGCTTACTTCACACCCAAGAGGAGCTGAGGGCAGCATGGTCACAGGGAACAAAACCCAAGTGAGATGTAATAGGAGGGTTGTGGCATTTCAGGGAGAATAGAGGGAACCCACTCCTCTACTTTCATCATTTAAAAAAATTCTCTAACTGATGCAATGCAAATGTGAAATTCTGATAGCATGCTAGGCTGATGCATTCCTCTTCTGAAATGCCACTTACTTTATTTAAACCCCTCACTCCCCACCCCACCCCCAAATAGTCACTGTGGCTGAATGACAGCTGTGAGAAAAAGCAAGGAAGTTGGGGGGGGGGGAGAGCTATCGCTGTGATGTCATTTGCATTTGTTGTTGTTATGTGCCGTTATATGCCACCATGTCACCTACGACCCAATGAAGGAGTGGCCTTCTAAATGTTTTGCCCTGCTTAGCTTTGGCAAACAAGCCTGAGGCTTCCTGATGTATATTATCTGCATATATTAATTTAAATTAGTCTAGGAAAAGTCAACACAAAATTGTCCTGCACCTTTATGAACAATACTAGTTGATGTTCCTTGTCCTCTAAGCCGGTGGTCCCCAACCCCCGGGCCGCGGACCGGTGCCGGTCCGTGGACCGGTCGGCACCGGGCCGCCTGGGGACGCCGGGGAGGCTCCTCCCCCTTTCCTCCGCCGCCCTCCTCCTCCTCCTCTTCTCTCCCGTGGGCGGCCGGGTGGAGGAGGAAGGCTGGAGGAGCGCAGGGAGAGCCGCCGCCGCCTTTGTCTTTGTCTTTCCTCCTCCCTCGGCGGCGGTGGCGCATCCTCCTCGGCCGCCGGCGCATCCTCCTCCGCCGCCGCCCTCCTGGCGCCGCCAGCAGCAGCAGCAGCAGCAGCCATGGCGGCGGCGGCGGCGCGTCCTCCTCCTCCTCCTCCTCCCGCCGCCGCCGCTGAAGGAGCAGCAGCAGCAGCAGCGAGGGCAATTGCAGAGGGGGCTTCGGACGGGGTGATTGCAGCAGCAGCCACCCCCGCAATGTATATCTATGCTGCATCCTCGGCGGCGCGGCGGCGGGAGGAGGAATTTAAAGCCGCGCGCGCGGGTCTCAGTCGTGGGCCTCCTCCTCCGCCGGGGAGCGCTGCTGGCGCCCCACTCGCTTTCCCCAGCGGAGGTGGAGGCCCACGGCGGCAAAATTGCTCCCGGCGCTGGAGGAGGAGGCGGGGGCCCGCCTGCCCAGGAGCCCCGGGTTCCCCCCACCCCGCCCCGTGGGGGTGGCACCCCGACGCCCCAAGCCGGTGAGTGCCGCCGCCGTGAGTTCTCGTGCCTCCCCTCCTCCTTCCCCCATCCTTTGCTTTCACCCCCTTTGCCTCCCTGCCGGACCCCCTTTCGCATTCTCCCCCTCCCCATCCCCACCCCCAGCTTCGGGCCACAGAAAAATTATCAAAAATTTCCCGGTCCGCGGGGACAAAAAGGTTGGGGAGCACTGCTCTAAGCCCTCCTTTTTGGTATTGGAGCAGCAGCCATTCTAAAACCAGAGCGTTTTTTTTTTATCCTAGTTCAACGCCAGCCGACAGCAAATGTCTCAGATACATCTTTATAGGTTGCTGCTTCTAACCCTCCTTTGATCTGACACAGCTTTTTCTGTCTTATATTAAGCTGTTTATAGCGACCTATTTCCTTTCTCCTTTTAAAAACTTTTATTGCCATATGAAACTTGCGTGAGGGTGGATTCCCCGCCCTGCCCCTTTCTTCCTTGGCTGCAAGGCACCCCCAAAGTGATTTATTTAACTGAAGTTACATGTTTTCTGTCATGTTTCAAACAGATCACCAAGCCAAACCATTGCCAGAAGCCCCCCCCCAGGGAAAGCTTTGTGGTTTTAAGCATATTTGGCTACAGCACATAAGGCTTCTTCCTCCTTTCATCTTTGGCCTCTCTCCTCCTCCTCCTCCTCCTCCTCCTCCTCCTCCTCCTCCTCCTCCTCCTCCTCCCCTAAACTCCTTTCAGGAACTGGTTTTATCATTTGCAGATTGCTCCGTGCAAGGGACACAGTCAAGCTGGAGTTTCCACTTCCTGTTCTACTTCTCAGGACATCAATCAAGGCTTTGGAAACACCTTATCAGTGTGACATGATATGCATGGCTAGTGATGGGGAACAAATTGCGTTTCTGCTTGGTAAGGAGATAGGAACCCCCTATACTTTTATATCTTACATTCTTTAAGGCAGTGTTTTTCAACCTTTTTTGGGCAAAGGCACACTTGTTTCATGAAAAAAATCACGAGGCACACCACCATTAGAAAATGTTAAAAAATTTAACTCTGTGCCTATATTGAATTGCAGTTTGGGCACTCGGTCTCTAAAAGGTTCGCCATTGCTGGTGTAGGGAGAAGCAGGACAGAGGGGCCACAGATTGAGGCAGCCCGCTCTCTAGCACCCAGTTCCCACTTACCTGTGTTGTTTTTTAAAGACATTTTGCCCTGCATGGACTTCTGTGTCCAGTGGAGACCTGAGAAGGGGCAATGACTCTCCAGGAACACAAATAAGACCCAAAAGCCCATCTTGCTCTCCACACTGTGGCCAAGGCAGATGCCTTCAGCAAGTCCACCTACAGGAGGGGAGGAGGATGAAGGAAGGCAGGAAGGAAAGAAGGCAGAAAGTGTTCTGCTTGTATACCGCCCCATACCACTTCAAGGAGTCTCTGGGCGGTTTACAGTTTTAATTACAGTACGCAGGCTGCTAGACATACACATATGCAGGCTAGAAATGAGCACGTTTCTATGAAGAGGGGAAAGGGTACGAATGGAAAGAGAGAGGTGGGGAAAAAAAGAAAGAAAAGACAGAGAGAGATAAGAGGGCGACCCAAGACAGAAAGAAAGGGGCAAGACTTCAAGGAACCCATCGCGGGGCCCCTCAGAGACGTCTCTTCCCCTCCCGGACCCTAAAGGCCGGCCGTCCAGCCATGCCAGTAGACCCCCGCCCGCCTGCCTCCTCAGTCCAGGCCCGGCAGAGGCCTCCTCCATCCCCTCCTCCTCGCAGCCCTGCCGCGGTGCTCGTGGGGCAGCCGGGCGCCCCTCCTCCCCTTCCCCTCACCTGGTGGTTTGTTCTGGGCTGGGGCTCCCGGACCGGCTTGTGTTGGCGGGTGGGCTGTCGGGCGGCTCAGTCCATTGGTAGCTCCCAGGAAAGGGGTGGTGGTGGTCCAGGGTAAAAAAAGGAGGGGGGGAGAGGGAAGCGAGCGAGTCGCAGCGGCAGCGGCAGGCACAGGGCAAACACTAAGAGAATGAGCGGGGACAGGTCCGGCCGGGGAGGAAGTGACGCCAGCGCCGCAGGCCTCGGGGGGGAGGAGCCAGGCTGGCCCTTGGACACTATTTATAGCGCCTCCCAGCTGTGGGCCGCCCGCCGGCCCTGGGTTGAATTTCTTTAGAATTTTTCAATTTTTCCCACGGCACACCAGGCAACATCTCGCGGCACACTAGTGTGCCGCGGAACAGTGGTTGAAAAACGCTGCTTTAAGGGTCTTGGGGCTTCTCTCTCAAGATGTCCAAGGAGGACGAGCCCACTTCCATCTTTTGGTAGTCCTAGCCACATTAAAAATAGAGAGTGTGCATGAGGACATTAAAAGTATCAAACACAATGATGCAAATCCTGTTTTATGCATCCACAAACTTTATATTCTGTTTTTTTTGCTATTAGTAAGATAAAGGTAAAGTTTCCCCTTGCACATGCATGCTAGTCGTGTCCGACTCTAGGGTCGGTGCTCATCTCTGTATTCAAGCCAAAGAGCCAATATTGTGCAAGTCCATGGCCAAGTGGCCGGCATGGCTGCACGGAAACACTGTTTTACCTTCCTGCTTTTTATGGCACTACCTATTTATCTACTTGCAATTTATATGCTTTCAAACTGCTAGGTTGGCAGGAGCTGGGGTTATCAGCGGGAGCTCACTCCGCTGCATGGCACCCGGGATTCGAACTGCCGAGCTGCCGACTTTGTAGCTGACAGTTTTTAGTGTTCTAGCTTGCTGAGCCACCACAGCCCCTTGCTATTAGTACTATTAGTTAAAGATTCCACCCTCCTTGTTCTTGGATGTGTGCTTTTAACTCAAAACAGTAAAATGCAACTTGGTCTTTTTGAAAAATTAGCAGATGATTGAGGTATTATTTAATGTCTGCGTTGATATGCCACCCTTTTCTGTTCAGGTACACCAATTACTATGGGAAAATCCAACTTTTGTGGGCCTAAAAACAAACCAATTGAACTTCGTAAACAAAGCCACTGAACTTTGGAAATTATTCAACCACCTAAGAGGCATCTATATTTTTGGGGCTCTCCTGAGGTTCAGCGGCCACTCCATGGCATAGTAAGTTGGTGTTCAGCTATATCCTGGTGTGTTGAACTGCAGATACAGAAGATAATATTCCACATGTAATGTATATACCACAGAATTTTTGAAGGACTGAATTGTGAATAATCATGTGCCTTCAAGCCATTGATGATTTATACTGATGCTCATAGGGGTTTTGAGGTGGAAACTACTAAGAGGCAGTTTACTACTCTGCCCTTCTGATGATACACAGGGAGTAGGTCACATAACTTTTGATCAGGGTGGGCTCAATGGACTTTTCTCCTAGTGGGTGGTTGCACCCCTGGCCTCTGAGTCCACAATCAGAAACTCTAACCCACTTATACAGAACAGTAATTTTAAGCATTAAAACGGGAACCTTTATTTCATGACTTACGAAATTTTATGTTTGAGATGGGATTGTAGGCTGAGAGTAAAAGGGGCATGTTATAAACCTGCCCTGCCCTTGTACAAGGCCTCTGTCTCCTTTTCTACTTCCACCCTATGGAACGGCTGTCAACCCATGACAATTTGGGTGGCATAAAATTGTAGATTAGGGTCTGCATCTCAGCGCATGCCCATGCATGTGGAAAAGATGTCAGAATAGCACAACACATTTTCCAATTTCCTTTCTTCCCTCGCCTAAATCATCTTACTTGCAAGTTGCGACTCGTATTGCATTCTGTAGGCTGATCAAAGCCAAATTAAAGCCGGAATTAAAAGCGGACCGGTCCATTTCTGCACCAGAACAAACAGTGGGCTAAAATGCCTGCCGAGTTGGCCTCTGGGTACTCAGGAACTGGGAGGCCTTGCCGGTGCCCCTGATGCCCATCAGCACCCCATCCTAAACCCTGAAGTTCCCAGTGAATTTGTGGGAGTTGTTAAATGAGCATTGAAGCCAGTAGGCTAAGTCCAGAGTCTGCCTCTTAAACGAGAACAGCTGCATTCCCAGCTTCATGGGAAGAAGAGAAATAATCCGGTGTCCCTTAAAAAAAAACATTTCAAATGCCCAACTGCACATGCAGTTTAGCTAGGTTTCCACTGAGATATTATCCAGAGGATGTAAAGAATGTAAACTTCAGTTTCTGCCTGTGCTTATCAGGGTGAAGCTGATTGCAACCATCTGTCACAAATGGGATTTGGAAGAGAGAGAAAGAGTTGACTCCAGTGGGAGAGTCTCTGCACAAACTGGGATGTATTTTTATTTCCAGTAGAGCCTTTGGGGTGGGGGTGGGGGTAGGGATTAAGAGTAAGAATTAAATGTTAGACTTTTGAAGGAAACCAGAGCCTCCGTCAACACCTTGAACTTCTATGGTAACCAGCAATTCAGAGCATGGAGAAATCAGGGTGTGGTTTTTTTTTTTTACCAGAAATCCCAGAATCTCCTACCAGCATAATTTGGAGAGCAGTTAAATGAAGTAATGAGAGCTGTTAACGTTATTTGTAATGTTGTTCGTTACTCATTTCGTTATGGAAAGAAACAAATAACAAACAAACCCATCAAAGAAAATCAAAACAAAACAAAGTGGAAATTTCCATTTTGTTCACTTAGTTTTTTGTTTTCCCATAGGAATGCATTGAAGCAATGCATTCCTATGGAGAAAAGCTGGCCGTTCCCCACCACCACCAATGCAGGAGAAACCGCAGGCTCCCCCCCCCGCCGAAGCCACCACCGATCAGCTGTAGTATGGGGCTTCAGTGGGAAAAAAGTTTTAAAAGTCTGCCCAAATGCTTGGCTCCATTGCTGAAAGTGATTTTAAAGATCTCGCGCTGCTCCCCCACAACCCCCCCGGCATGGGGGAGCAGCGAGCAATGTTTAAAATGTCTTTAAGCTTGGCTCCATTGCTTAAAGATATTTTAAACATCATGCACCCTCCCAGGCCCAACCCGACCTGCATCTGCATATCACAGATTTTCTATGATTGCGGGTCGGGTCAGTCTCTTAAGATAGATGGGGGTTACTGTAATATATATTGCCTTTGGAATTAGAGGTTCTATTGCAGTCATCAGCAAAACTTGCCTGTTGTGTGCCATTAAGTCAATTCCAATTCCTAGCGACCCCAGTAGGGCTTCTAAGGTATGTGAGTTTTTAAAGTTTTTTTTCCAGGGCCATCCTCCCGTGATTTCCCATGACTAACCAGGGGTTTTGAACTTGATTTCCTAAATCCTACTTTGATACCCTATCCATGAAACTACAAACTGGCTTCCAAGTGTTTTGCAGCAAGATTTATCTCTCATTGAGCTTCTGGTTTCCAGGCTCTGAGCAATGGGTCACATTACTGGACTTGATCAAGTTTTTATCCTCAGTTATTGTCACTGCATTAAATGTGTTTGCCCTCTCATTTTTTTACAAGCCCAAGCCCATTCTTTAATGTAAAAACAAGGACCAAGCAACAGTGAAACTCAGTACGCTATGAAAAAAAATTGTGAGCCAAGTTCCTATCTGTCGCCATATGTAAGAAGTCTTTGATATGGTCTGTGTAATTCTCTTCCATGTAATTACATACCTGACTTAAGTCCACGATTTAAAGGGATCAAACTACAGTCTCTGGCTAGACTCTTAATGGGTTTTTTGTTGCTGTCTACACTAGGCTGAGTTAATAAAGTTACTGTCTTGAAGACTGAATACTTCAGTAAATTCCATCTGTGGGCAAGGGAGGGGGACCCCCTATCTTCAGGATCACATCTGCTTTGGAAGCCCACGCAAAGTACATATGTCTAATTTCCTTCTGCATCTCTTTAATGGTGTATATTCTATAGAGAAGTTCTCTCAGCACCCTATTAAGTGTCCGTCAGGCCTTTCTAACTCAAAGGTTTGGCAGCTGTTAAATTCGCTCAGATCTGTGCTTGTTAATGTAGTTAATGTGATGCTCTTCTATTTCCATAGCGCAATGACTTTCTCATGATTGTCCTCTTGCATGGTTTATCCCAATATCTCTTCCAGCTAAAATAATAGTATGCACACCACTAGTTGATTTTGCCCTGCAACCTCCTTACATTCAGCAGGATCTCCCCTGCCCTTTGCTCCATCTCTGGCATGTGGCTGTACAAGCCAGAAATCTTCCTCTTCACAGCCCTGTAGCTTCTGCTTGTGTAAACGTGTACATGGCAGACTATTACATATAAAGGGAAATGAACAGGTTTCCAACCACTATGTTGGAGGAGAGATGCAGTTGTTGCATGCATTCCAACAATCCATCCTTCATAATATACTCATTGTCCTAGATGCATTATTGAGCTGTTGGACAGCTGCTGGTGTGGTGATATGGCCTTCCTTCCCAGAGATCTCCAGCCACTCTGGAACCTGGATTTGGGGGATCTCTGGGACAGGTTTTGGAGGAGCAAAGGGGAGCTGTGGAAGGACAGAAGCAATGCCCCTCTTGGTTCTAATGATGTAAGGTTGATGGGACACAACCAGATTCATTTGGCAAGACAGTTTTATTGCAATCAAAATCAACAGCAGGCACTTGGTCAGCCTCTGGCAGGTGAGTTTGAGCTTCCTTGCCTGTCATTAAATTTTGGCCCAAAATGTTTCACAACGAAGAGAAGGAACATTTTATTTTGGAACCCCCTCCCACTGGAGGCCAGGACTGCCCCATCTCTGCTGTCTTTCTGGAAGCAGGCAAAGTCCTTCCTCTTCAGGCAAGCTTTCCCTGAATGAGGGACTACCTATCTATTATGTGACTTTTAGATGGGTTACCTTGCATGATTGCAATGAATGATTTCATAAGAACACCAGTGTTTTCCATGCTAGTTTCCATCCCTCATAATGGATTTCTTAATTTTTTTGTGTTGTCTTTGTATCTTTAATGTTGCTTTTGAATGTTCTAAGATGCCTCTTCTAATCCCCTGTTCTTAACTTGAATATATTTTGAATGTTCTGGGCTGTATATTGTTCCTCATTATTGTAAGCCATCTTGCGTCCTTTTCCAATGATAAAAGTGGGGTAAAAATATTCAAAATTATAAATTGTGTGTAGGCTTTATGGACAAAGCAGGTCCTTCTCTGACCTTGAGCTCAAACGGTGAAGAATGCAGTTGGGGTCAGGGACAGGCACTCCCCTCTGATCATCCTTACAGTACAGGACTGAACAAGTCCTGAGTAGGACTGTGGTTGTGATCATATCCCAGTGATGGGATTTGCTGTCACTCATTTGAAGAACCAGACTGATATTTTTGGTTTCCTGCACTTGAATATTAAAAAAACCCACTCTCCAGAGCATGAGAAAGTTACTTTTCTGGACTGCAACTCCCAAGATGCTCCCAGCCAGCCAGCATAAGCCACTGGCTGCACCAGTACATTGGCAGCTGCTCCCATGCAACTGCCTTGCAGCATCCAGTGTTCACTGTCTCTGAAAATGCAGAGGATGCAGTCATGCAGATTAGATCTGAGGAGGAGAGATGGGCACAAAATGCCAAAATGGTGTTTCATTTCATTTTTTGTTTTTTGTTTTTATTGTTTTTTGTTTCATTTAAAACAAAGCAATTTTTTTAAAAAATTCTTTTGTTTTTCATTTTGTTTTGTTTTCTTTTTTCCCTTTTTTTTAAACTTGCGCCGACCAGCTGGCCTGGGGGCCGGGTTGGCATGTGTTTTTTAAATTTATTTTTTATTATTTTTTCATGCACTGACCAGCTGGCCCGCGGGCCAGGTCAGCACATTTTTAATTTTTCAATTTTTAAAATTTTAAATTTCTTAATTTTTAAATTATTTTTTCATGTGCTGACCAGCTGGCCCGTGGGCCGGGTCAGCACATTTTTAAATTTAATTTTTTTAAAAAAATATTATTTTTTCATCCACTGACCAGCTGGTCTACAGGATGGGTTGGCACATTTTTAATTTTTTTTTCACTTATTGCACTGACCAGCTGACCGCAGGCTGGGTCAGCACGTTTATTATTATTTTTTTAAAAAAATTATCCCCCACCTGATCGCACCTGATTGGGTGGGGGAAGGGGTAGGATTTTTAACCCCCCCCCCAACCAAAGCCCCGTGCTACAGCTGATCAGTGGTGGCTTCGGCAGGGGGGAAAACCCTGCAGTTTCCCCTGCCTTGTTGGGGGGGGGACCACTGGCTTTTTTCCATTGCTTCATTGCATTCCTATGGGAAAATGAAAAAAGAAGCAAAACGAAATGGAAATTTCCATTTTGTTTTGTTTCATTTTTCTTTGATGAGTCTGTTCGTTATTCATTTCGTTCTGTAACAAAATGAATAACGAATAATGAAACGAATTAAAAATTTGTTTCGTGCCTATCTCTATTGAGGAGGAACAAGGGCACTGCATCCGTGTGGAACAATTCTGTACCACGTAGGCCTCCTCTCAGCTGTGACTTCATTGCAACTTCTAAGTAACTCTCAGTGTGGGGCATATATAAAATGATAACTCAGTTTTGGATTAAGAAGCAGCATTTCTCCCTGAGACTATAATGGAGGGCCTCTTCAGAAGTTAGAGCAGGCATGAATCCCTTAAAATGGTATTTTCCTAGACGTTTGGTAATTTGTAGGTTAACAACTTTGGCCTTCTGATAGAAAGTGAGCCATCCATATATCTTTTCTTTTTAAGGGAAGACTAGCAACACAATATCATCGTCTATCACACTTGTGATGCGCACGTTAGTTCTGGAGGTACACTACAGGTCACATAGCATTCCCAGATCCATCTTCCAGGAAAGAGGAACAGATTGGAAGTTGACCCTGCTGCTTCCCAACATCTGCTGACTGAGGCATTTATTTTACTTGTTGTAAAGTAAATTATACGATTGATGCTTCCATTAATTAGGTTTGTGAGGGGGAAACATCTCTGATGTAAGGCAACAGGACCTAACAGAGGAGAGTATAAGCTTAACATTTACTCCCAGTAAGATCCTGTTTGGAAACTAATAAATAGGATTTGGAAATACAGTATCTGCAAGTACTTCCTGCCTTTCTGGAGCAGGGTTTCTTCCATCTTTGAGTTCCAAGAAACCCCTTCAATTTTTCTAATTAAACTGCCATTTCAATAACATCTTGGCTGGGAACCAGGGTATGAGGATCTCTGGACATTAATCTTTTTAGAGGATTATGGTAATTTGAGCTGCCTTGTTGGATTGAAAATTTCAACATACCTCTTGGACTGCAAGACCCCACCACCTCCACCACTGCTCTAGGTTTATTGAGACACCGGTTTTAGCCATTGCTAATATTCTTGCAAAGATCATAATTCCAGGATCGTGATCAGGAGTCCTGAAATGATGAAAGACCCTTTTTGTGCAGTTTAATTAAGGAACAGTTGCAGCTTAATATATTTGTCTTTTAATTAAATTGAAAAGCATTGCTCTAAAAGACTTAAACCAGATCCATTGCAAAAGAGGGAGGTCATCCTGGAGTTTTGAAGAAAAGGAAAACTATATGATGCTCTTAGCATATACACAGAAGCAGTATTTGCTTCAGAGCTGAGATATATCAGTTGTTCCTAAAACAAGGTTTTCTTGCCGCTGTATCTTTCATACCAGATGACTTTGTTTTGTGATTGATCACTGGAAGATCATCACTGTCTCAATATGAACATCTGATTCCAAACCATGAAACCTCTGAGCTTATGGTGCTGGGGAAGGGCAAAATGGCTAATCCCGGGATGTAAAGTATGCATTTTTTCAACATTTTGTTTGTCCTTTATAGCAATCACGTTATCCCTTTTTTATGTGACAGGGAACTGATTCTTTTAACAGCCCTCTGGGTAGAAATCCATCAGTTTTACATATCCATTACATAGCTAAAGGAAGTTGCTTTCAAATTTACAACCTTAAACTGTTATGATACAGTCTTTGTGGGGAATGGGTGAAATAGCAACTCTAGAGGCCATTACTTCATGTCCCTTTCATCGCTTGGTACCGGTACGAAGTAATCTTACAGCACGTCCATTGTGTGACGACGGGAGTTCGTCCCGACCACACCCCCTGAACTGCGATTTCAGCGGATGAGTGATTCCCCTCCTTGGCCTCGGGAATCTGCTCGTTTCGCTTCTTGTTCCGAGACGAGAGCCTGTAAAGTAAGCCTCGTCACGGAACGAGTGCCGATTGTAGCTCGTTGCCATCTAGTGGCAGGAGTGCGAAGTAACATTTGCCAGTAAATTCCCTATGGAGTTAGCAATGCAGTGCTGAGATTTTGAAAGACAAATGCCTCAAAGTTTGCTCCGTAACGCATTGAAGGCAAGGCTTCGGAGAATCAAAACATCGAAAAATGGAAGGTTGGACCGGAAAAAAAGAGAACGAAGGCATAGAATTTCACATCTCATCACGGAATGAGGACGTGCGTTAACAGTCGTCTCAGTATCATCAATCATGCCCGTGGGTATACAGGAACAGGGACAGAAGTGGGAGAAGACCACGTGTCCACGACCAACGTCAACACACAATGAACTTCCTCCCGGAATGAGAATGGATGTGAAGTAACCATCTAAAAGTTGCAGAGAAAGACGTTTGCAGTGCCTTGTTCTCTTTCCAGGGATAATTGTCTGACCCCCTACTCTTTGGCTACTTAGAAATCATCTGTCTTTTAATGATTTAAAATTCAAATGGATTTCACCCCCTGCACTTTGGGTTAGTCATATACTCAAGACATGCCCCATAGTCAGTTGGAATCCAAGCAAATCTCAGCGGGGGCTACAGCATGGGAAGTGCCTGACTGCAAACTACATGAGATCTCAGTCTCTACACATGTGCCTTTAAATTCATATACATTGAGAATGAATTGCTGGACAGTTCAGTGGTTCAGTTCCCCATGGCACCTCCTTGAAAGGAGCTAGATCCCATGATCCATAGGGCCCATTCCAGCTCTGCAGTTCCAAGATGATGATGATGATGATGATGATGATGATGATGATGATGATGATGATGATGACGACGACGACGACAACGACGATGGTCTACCACCAATTATTTAAACATATTTTGGAAACAAGTTGGATTCTTAGCCACAGAAAGTGAGGGGGTTGTCTCAGGTGCACCACCCATTTGCCACTGCCTAGTCATCTTTCCCCTTCCATGCCTCCCACTGTCTTGGAAACTCTTTGGCTGGGGTGGGGGAGGAATAAAGACCGGGTGAGAAATGAGAGGACAGCATCAAAGCAAAAGTGAAGCAAAGTGTGCTGCTTATATACTGCCCCATAGTGCTTAACACACTCTCTGGGCAGTGCACATTTTTAAATGATGAAGGCTACACGTTGCCCCCCAACCCCAACCCCAGTGAGTGGGGTACTCATTTTAATGACCTTGGGAGGATGGAAGGCCAAGTCAACCACAAGCCAGCTACCTCGGATCAAACCCTGGGTTGTTGTGAACCCAGTTTTGGTTGCAATATAGTAGTTTAACTGCTGTGCCATGAGGCTCTGGCTCCACAGCAGCGGAGGTGGTGGGTTATTTTGAATACCTTGGCTGTCTGGCCACCTTTGCAGCATGGTGCTGTTTGAAGGCAATGAAGCTCTTTGTAGCAACTCTGTGACAAAGCGTGGATTTGAGTGGCGTGGGTGCGCTAAGTTGGTTGGAAGCTTCCGATAGTTCCAAAGCAGTAACATTTCCAACCGCTGCTATATGTAGACCATAACCACATACACACTGAATGGAACTCTCTACGTCCCTGATTCAACAGAAGGAAACACATATGCTGGCCTTCCCTGGCTAGGTGCTATGTCCATCTCCTGGGCTACCTCTCTTATTGTCACTGGCCGGCATCTCTTCTTGACAATGCAAGCTGGAGGTGAAATGGAATGGTAGCCCAAGGGCAGGGCACTCAGCCAGGGAAGGCTAAATAGAAAAGACAATGCTTAGAGTGTGAGAGAATGTGAGAGGAAAACTCAGGAGACCAATACACTAGTCGAAACACACAGTGTTGGTAATGTATTTGGCCAGGAGAGTGGGTGGTAAGGAGAAGGAAAACCTAGATATAACCCCCGTTTCTTCCTGCAATGGGCATTATGGAAGAAACAGTAGCTGCGCACCTCACAATGTACTGCTAGCACAGTGAGCTAGCAAATACATGCACCTTTCCTCCTTGGATCAGAGTTGCAAACTTCAGTACAGTAACCCCCACCTATCGCTGGGGTTAGGGACCCACCCGACCCGTGATGCCTGAAAATCTGCGATATGCGGAAGCGGGTCAGGTGGGCCCTGGGGGGCGGGGGGCAATCAAATCCCCCTGCCGGTGCGCGCCAGTCCGAGAAGTCTTGGGGCGGCATGCGCCGGCGGTGGCAGGGGAATCTGACTTCTCGCCGTCCGGGGCATCTCCATTGAAATTCATTGGTTCAATGCATTTCAATGGAGATAATTTTCCCCATTGGAAAACATTGTCTCAATGCATTCCAGTGGGGAATAATTCTCCATTGAAATGCATTGGCTCAATGCATTTCAATGGAGACTGCGGGGGGGGGGTGCCCAACGCCACCCCCCTGTGCTCCTCCGAGAAGCCTCGGGGCCACACGGGGGTGTCGCGGAGTGATGCAATCGCTCCCCACTGCCCCCCTGCGCGGCCCCAAGATGCAGGTACTGCGATCCCATGATATAGTAAGACTGCAGTACCTGAACTGTGAAATGGCGGGGGTGACTGTACTAGATTTTACAATATTCCAGAACTAACAACTCCCCCCCCGCCGCCCACTGAATAATGCCATTTCCTTGATCTATAAACAGGCCAATTGTTGCATCCTGTATTTCTATAGAGCAATAATATTTTTCCAAGTCAAAGCCTTTAGGCGATGGATCCTTATACCCATATTGTTTTGGTTAAACATGGTGTTTAGAAGTCTTGCTAATCTATCTGTGAGCTGTTCAAGTCCCAACAAGTCTTGAAAGACAAAGCAGACTGTGAATTGCAAAGGGACCAACACCCTTTCCTCCTCAAAAGCACTCCACTAGTGCCCCTGAAACTCTTTACAGCAAAGGAGAGGCTGGGTATTTTCATAGCTCTTTGATATTCCCTAGGATCTGGGACAAAAGGGACATCAGGGAGTTTGAAGGCAACGAATGTTAATATGCTCTCAAGCATTTTAAAACTCAAAGAAAGGCAGACAAGAAGGGAGAAAGATATAGCCTATTTGCAAAATCTGCACAAAGCTGGAGAGGAACCTCCATCCCAAAGTGTTAATACCATTAAGCACTTTAGAAAATATAATCATCATCATCATTGTCATCATTGTCATCACAGAACTGCAAGGGACCCTATGGATCATTGAGTTCAGCCCCTCTTAAGGAAACTCAGTGGGGAATTGAACTCTTCTTTATTTCTTTATTTATTATTTATGAGTATTTTTGCCCCTCCTTTCTCCTTGGAAAAGGACCCAAGGTGGCTTACAGTAATGAGGAACAATATACAGTCCAGTACAGTTAAGACATATTCAAGTTTAAGAACAGAGAATTGGGAATACCTTACAGCATTAGAAGACAACATTAAAGCTACAAGAGAACATAAGCAGTTAAAGAAGAGAGTATAAATACCATGTAATCATGTACGTTAGACCATCTAAAAGTTATGAAGGATGGAACTAACAACTGATAATAACATAGTGTCAATGTAATCACACAAGGAGAGATACAAGCACAAAGTTATAAGCAGCTATAAACACAAGTCAGTGTAGCTATGTATGGTAGTCCATCATTCAGGAAAAGGGGGGGGACCCCAGAAAAGCCAGTGAAAATGTGCAGGGGGAGGAATAGAGAAAGAAGGAAGGTAAGAAGAGAAGGGAAGAAGAAAGAGAAGGAAAACCGAGTGGCAGGAGAGAGAATAAAGAAGAGGCCAAGAAAGTAACAATAGGAAGAGATTTTTTTGGGGGCAGAAAGACCCCAAGGGAAGGGAAAGCCGAGGCCTTCTGACCTGGGCTTGGGCTCCGGCAGCACCAGCATTGCCAGCCCCCAGCCTAGACAGCAGCCCTCCCAGGGGAGCCGGCGTTGCTCAACAGGGTTGTGGAGGTGGCGGAGGGATGGAGGGAAGGAGTGGCAGTGGGATGTTCTCTCCTGGAGCTCCTTCGAGACCTCCACGGGCTGCCAAGAGCTCCTGTGTTGGGCACAGGCAAAAAGCCTCCCTGTCAACCGCCACCACCCGGGGCATTTCTTGGAAAATAAATGTTCCCAGAAGGCAGCATTATCCCAGCCAAATTGGGACACTTGACAGGTCTGAAAGAGTACAAAAAAACAGCCAATTGACATCATTTCCCTCATCCTGGCCTAATTTTTGTAAGATGATTTTGGTCATTGCTGTGCTGTGTTATTAGAGAGATAGACAGTGGGAAACGACAAAAATGCTAAGAAACGAAATAACAGTGACTAACATGTTATTACCTGTGAATAAGAATAACAGTGAATAAGAAAATGAAATAACATAAAGAGTAAGAAGTACCATTATATTATATAGAAAATGTTTTGTATGGTTCTAACAGTTAAATGGAAATGGGTACAGTTAATTGTAACAGGGATAGGGATCTTGAAAACTGTCCTTTGAAAAAATGCTGTTTTGAATGTTGATTTGAGGAGATGTTGAATCGGTTGGTTGACATCTGATAGTAGGCTGTTAACACTGCCTCTATCAAAGGCCACCTGCCTCTGTCCCCTCAGAGAATAAAAACAGGCCCTGGCTGTCTTCCTATGGGAAGTACACTCTTGTTTAAAATTCACTTCAGGTCACAGTGGTATACATTTTCCTTCTTCAGAAAATACAACAACAGTGTTGGGCCATGGATTAAGAGGTCAATTGCTTTGCCACTGAAGCTGAAAATAACTTCCCTGAGGCAAGAGATCTGAAACAGAGCCTTTAAAATGTTCTTCCCCACTTTGCACACCATATTAGAGCTTTGAAAGGAGAACTTTTGGTGCTTATCAAGACAGAGACATCAATTGTATGCTGATTGATTGTTATCAGTTGGTGTTCCCTCTCTCCCAATGCTGTACTCTTCTTTTTGAACAGCAAGGGTGTGATCCATATCTCCTAAACAAACAAAGAGGAAAATATTTCAGCTTAACCATAGAATCCTGCACTTTCCCTCACCTACTCCCTAATCACAGAAATTCACATTTACTATTAAATCATGCAGTGAAATAAATTCAGTCTAATAATTATTTCAAACACCATAATCATTTCATACTCCTGCTATGCTGACTTATTAATTCATGAGAACATTGTTCCACCCAGCTCATCTCTATAGCTTGTGGGCAGAGTGTGCGAGGAAATTAAAAACCTGTCAAGTTTTTCCCAGTGCCGGCCAAAATAGGAGGAGAGAGTTATAATACGCACTAGCATGTGTGTTCACAAAAACACACAAATGCCTGCCCACACGTGTGCATGCATGTCCTCCTTCCACACACAACTACCTATAGAGTGAGAAGGAGAGGGGGCAGTGAAGAGACCCAAATTCCCTCCCTCTGCCTGCCTGCCTGCCTCCCGCCTGCCCAGCCCGCCCTCATCTCCGAGCCTCTCGCTCTTTCTGTGGATTTTTCTCCCAAGTACTTTTAAATTTGAGGTTGCTGGGCAGATCCAGCAACAATATCTGCTAGTGCTTGGGAAGACCTCTGGCGGCCGCCATCGCTCAGTCCACACATGGGCGCTTGTTCCAGGAGAAGGAGGAGGAGGGAGGAGGAGGAGACTTGAGTTGGTGAAGAAGCCTATAGGAGGAAGGCGCAGAGCAGTAGCAGCAGCAGCCAGCAGCCCCGTGAGTGTGCATGCTGCGGTTGCTGTCTTCTTGGAATTGTTGTGGCTTCCCCTCTTCCTCCCCCTCCTCCTCCTCGGTGGAGCGGCTTTCCAAAAAACTACTGCCTCAGCTTTCTCTTGGCTCGCCCCCTCCTTTCTTCCTCCTTCCCTTTTTCCCCCTCGTGGCGCAGTGGTTAAATGCCTGTACTGCAAGTAAAACTGTGCTCACGACCTGGGTTCAATCCCCGGTAGCAGGCTCAAGGTTCACTCAGCCTTCCATCCTTCCGAGGTCTGTAAAATGAGTACCCAGCTTGCTGGGGGGGGGGCAATGTGTAGCCTGCACTCTGTAATTAAAATTGTAAACCGCCCAGAGACTACTTGTAGTAGTATGGGGCGGTATATAAGCAGAACAGTTTTTGCTTTAAGGAGCAACTCCCCCTCTGTACTGAGCTGCAGCTGCACCAGCTTTTCCCCCTCTACCCAGTCCCCAGCCCAAAGCCTCCCTATCAACTGCCGCTGCCCGGGACATTTCCGGGAAAATAAATGTTCCTGGAAGACGGCATGACAAAGGCTGAAAATGGTAATGTCCAGGCCAAAACAGGGCACTTGACAGGTATGCTCACATGTCCACCACAGATGACAGAAGGTCCATTCCTTCTCCTGACATTCTCGTTGTGACATTATTAACACACATTTTTGCCTTCTTGTTTGCCTTTGAAGAATTGCTTTTGGAAACAGTGACTAAAATCCTACTCACTAGCCAGGTCAATTTTTGGAAATTAAAGACTTCCATGCTTGGGTCCTAAAGCCCTCAGCAGCCCCTCAGACAAAGGGGATTACAGGAGCGCCTCAAGACCTTGGTGGTGGGGAATAGGAAATGTTTTATTTTGGAAAATGTACCGTAGTTGATAATGTCATCCGCTTTTCATTGAGTGGCTAGGCAAGCAGGATGTCAGCCATACTTTCAAATTAGGCTTTTTGTTTCATTGTTTTAAAATAATTGTCTTGTGAAAAATGCTATTCTTATTTTGGCTAATATTCCTGAAACCCACTTTGGGTTTCATCTTTGGAGAAAGGCAGAATATAAAACTAAATACATTAATCAACAAAGAGCAAAAGACATACATTTCTGTGTGTTGCACAACAGCCTTCTGAGTTATTAGTCCTTCAAAGCATTATATATTCTAGCAAACCTGCTGAATTTGAATGCATACATATATTTATTTTTAAATGGATACAAGCCAGACCAGAAGCACAGGAAATGAGTGACACACACCTGTTGTAAGGATAGAATGGGTGAATATAATCTACATATTAGACACATCCCCAATTTTATAGCTTAGGGGAAAAAGCTAGCCCTAGAACAGGCATGTCCAAACTTCGGCCCTCCTGATGTTTTGGACTACAACTCCTAGAATTCTAAGTTTAGATTGCCAATGGCAAAGGACTGTGGAAGTTGCAGTCCAAAACATCTGGAGGGCCGAAGTTTGGACATGCCTGCCCTAGAATATACAACAGCGACATGAGGAAGGAATATGTTAGTATTTCTGAATTTCATGATGTGAGTTTTGCAACAACAAATAAATACATACCTCTTAAAACAGGGAAGAATACGGGAAATGTTTTAGCCAGGAAAGGGGTTCTCAAGGTCTCTCTCCTTTCTTTTTAAACTGCTTGAAAAGTAGTGGTTTTTTCCCAGAAGACCACACACATAATTAGTATTTTAATAACTTTAGGCATGCCCGTTTTACTGCAGTTCTTTTTCTGAGTGTGTATGTAGGAATTCTTAATTTATCAAGGACTGATATTCAATTCATTACTGTTCAGTAGATTTTCGGTATGTTGCTTGAATGGAGTTTGTGAACCTCCAGCAATCCACAGAGCACAGTTTTAAAAAAGCTTTTCTCTACTATGTTTCAAGTGCTCATTCTTTACATTGGGGGGATGTATCTTGCTTTTTACAAATACAGTACTATAGAAACATTCAAAATCTATAGTATTTAGTGGCACAGTCCAGTTCAAAAGTGATTTTTGACTCGGATTTGCTTATCTTTATAATTCTTTATTACCTTCATCAAAAGCTTAATGATTTTTATGTCTGTTTCTGTATGTTGTCATTACATAGTTTCTGAGAAGAAGAAAAAACACATTGGCAGAGGACTAATGAGTTCCCTTAAAAATACCTTTCCTTTTGATTCTGTGTCAGAAATAAAATATTTTCTCTGCAGGTACAAAGCCAAGCATCCGTAGTCCAGCTAATGTGTCTTTGAATAAGGCCTGAAGGTAAGACATCTGCCTTCAGAGAATGTTTTGAGACAAATCCTGTTTATTTCCAAAAGGTATTATAAGAAATCATACCATAAGCTTCTCGCTTCTCATATGGCTCTTCCAATAGATTCCGACTCAGGCATGGAGGCCTTTGATCTACAATAACTTTATTATTTACAGATTTTCAGACTTGAATCTGAGAGCTGCACCCCTTTGCAGTGCAGAGATTTGACAAGTGATCCCAAAGTTTTTAGGTCAGCAAGATTAAGGGCTGGCTTGAACCACGAGGCGTCCTGTGCGACCACTATTTCAAGTTACACCGCATGAGTGGGTTGCCAGGTGGCACTTCATAGATTCCCATCTGTATTTCAGTATTTGCTGCTGAGCCAAGACATGAGATATAATTACCTCAGGAACTACAAGGGGATATAGACTATGAGAAGGTGGGGGGCAATCCTCCCTTGGGGGGGGGGTTAGAGAGGGAGGGGTGGCTCCACTGCAGCCAAGAAAGGAGGAAGAAAAAAGGGAAGTACTGGAATTTGCTGCCAAAAAAATAATTGCTTAGTGTAAACACACGAAGGCATCTTTAGAATGTCCTTATCCTGGAGAGCACTGGAGCTTTTGTATTCTGGATGCTTTCAAGCCAGCAGTTAGCAGCCAGCCAGGGCAGAAAGACTTTTTTTAATGTGGATGTTTAGTACAAAGAAAAATACAAGCAAGCTGACCAGAAAGACTGGAATTTCAGCTCCCCCCCACCCCTTGTGAGGAAGTCCTTCCAACCACAGATGATTGGGTCAGTGACTCTCATTCTTCTTCACAAGGCAGCGTCTTCTTTCGCTGGAGCTCCCGAAGAGGCACGCTCACCTGTAAGTACCGTTTTTTCTTCCTCCTTATTCCTATTTAGTAATTCCAATGAGGCCGTGCAGAATTCATGTTTATAGAAAAGTTTCGCGTCTTGTGGTGAACGTTGTAAAATTTTCCAAAACTGTGCTTGTTCTAGATTGGTAGTGGTTTTCCTAAGCTCTGTTTGCTGAGATGCTGTTAGGACATGGGCTATATAATGCTAAAGAGGGGAAGGTACACGTTCTGACAAAATAACAAAATAGTCCAATGCTATCTATGGTTAATCAAATGCAAGCTTCATTCAGCTCAGTGGGGTCTATTGCTAGCTCAGTAAGTATAGAAATCCACTCAGTCTCTTTAGTTTTACTTTATGCAAACTCTTTTGGTTTACTAATTTATGTCATTGAGGCAAGATCACCTTCACACCCATCTGCCTTCCATAATCCATACAGCCAGATATTCTGTTGTTTTTACAAGTTTTTCTTTTGCCATGAGCCCCCAAAAGAGATCTCTTCCTGTCATACAAACACACGAGTGTTTGTATAACATGTGTTCTTGGCACAAAATCCAGAAACCCCGAGCACAGGTCATCTTTTTTATGGAGCAATATATAAGCCGCACACTTGACACTTTATTTTCAAAGACAGCCAAAAATGTTTAGCAACCTCTAAAAGCATCATAGTATTTTGTCTACCACCCATTTACTTGACCAAGTAACTAGCTTGGACCAAGTGCAGGGTAACAAATGATAACGTTAGTCAAAATATTATTTTTTTACAAGAATGATGGTGGTGGTAATAAGGATGATGATGATTATTATGATGAAAGAGATTTCTTCTTCTCCTTTTAGCATTTGCAGACAGTTCTGGGGTGTAAACATCAATTTGAAACACATTTAGTTGAGAGTAAGACCATCAGCTCAGTAGACTTACTTTTTTAGTAAGCAAGGCAAGGAACGCATTCCACTTTCCCTCAGCTCTGCACAGCATTGCTGTATGATTGGCTGCAAAGAACTTGAAACAATTACTCATTTGTGTTGAGCTTTCAGTCGCTATTTGTGCCTATTACCGTGCTTCGAAATAAAGTGCAGGAGAAACCTTTTTTGAAACATTTCCATTTTGAAAAGGAAAAAGGTAAAACACAGAATTATGTCTACTTGTCCTATTGCATTGAGCAGCAGACCTTAGAATCTAGGAATGCGAGTTTTTGACCTGCAGAGGCCATCTGGGGGTGAGGGAAGCCACTCCTTAATAGATGACTTGCCAGTGAAGCATTAACTGACTCCCCTTGACTGTTTTCCACATTCAGAGAGAACAAACATTGGTGATGTAATTTAAGGAACATTTTTTCACAGAATAAACTGTACTTGGGATAGGAGACCACCAGGGAATACCAGGTGCTGTAGGCGCCTGGAGTAGGAACTGGCAAGCCACTCCAGTATTCCTGCCAAGAAAACTCCATGGACATGGGGCCACGAAGGGTCAGTCATGACTGCAACAATGCAACACACACACAAACTGTATAGAAATAATTTGTTTTTCGTGCATCTATGAATATTGTCATCTTTCTTAAATAAAGAAAGGGATTACAAACCTCTTTCTACAACGGGTGACTTCATTCAGGAATATAAAATCTTCATTTCTCCTGTCCTTGCCTGTGAGGAGGAGGAATCACTCCCCTTACCCTCAATCTGTGACATGCTTCCTGGTCCTCTCAAAGACTGCTATGTTACCAAGAATAATGTTATATTTTACTGTACATTCTATAACTTCTGAAAAATATGTAGCATCTGCACATTGCACATCTACACCAGTTGCAGCCTTCTTGCATGAACCTTCAGAAGCATCGGATGGGCTATTTGCATCCTTTTAAAACAATCAACCAATTCTTATTCTCCTCCTCCTTTGCTTCTCCAGTTTTGTACAGGCTGCATTTAGTGCAAATGGGAGAAACCAGAAAAGGGAGCAGGGAGGCTGCTCATCTTACTTTTGCATGGGGAACAAGTATTCTTATGGATTTTGAAAATTCCTCCTTTGGATGTCTTGTCATGTCATGACAGCCTAGTTTGAGGAAAATAAGGATTTAATTAATTATCTTCACACATCCAGTTTCTTCTCCAGGTACTTGGTCATCATCCCTACAAAGTCATCTGCTTCCCAAGTAATCCCTAATCCTTGTAACCCATAATCTGACACCTGTAATCTGCCACATTGATCACACTGGAATGGAAGACACACTTAATCTCATTGCTTCAGGCATGGTTGTAGGTTATATTTGTAGCAGAACTCAGATTTCTTTGCTCAGTAGTGCTGGTGTATGTTTGATATAGAACTGTGACTAAATCAATGGTAAGATTGCTACTCAAAAGTGTGTTATTGTGGCATGAGAGTGCAGCAGTGATTTTGCACTGGTAGAACAAAACAACATACTATAAGGCAGTGGTTCCCAACTTTGGGTCCCTAGATGTTCTTGGACTAAAACTCCCAGAGGCCTTCACCATTAACTGTGCTGGCCAGGATTTCTGGGAACTGTAGTCCAACAATACCTTGAGACCCAAAGGTTGAGAACCACTGCTTTCAAGAAATTCTTGAAATGGTCATAGCGCAAAAAAAAAAATCATAACATTTAAACTGGGCCTCAGATCAGAAAGTAATGGAGTGACAGTTCTCCGGGTATTATGATATTTTGCCTTGTATCTTCAATAAACATTTGGGATTTCTGAGACCAAATAGTCCCCTCACATAATTTTTAAGGGGATAGTCAGCTCTACCACTGGCACAATCTGAATTTCTGATCCTGTCAATCAGGGTCAAAATTAGAGGCATCTTTTTGTTAAACTTTTAACTCCTTCCTGGCCAAACAGGCTTATCCGAAGCAGCCATTTTGGCATAGGAAGCGTGGTGTGTGTTTTCTCATGCTAGAAGACAAGCAAGAAAAGAAATGTTCATTTGGGCAAGTGAAAAAACAAGAAAGCAAGAAAATCCAACTGGTTGCTTTAAGAAAAGTATTGTAACACAATAAGGCTTTGGCATTGCTGTTTTTAATTATTTTAAGGATTTTTGATTGCTGTTAAAGTTACAGGGCATGGCATCACTCAACAATGGAGGGATATTCTATGGCCCAAGATCTGGCGGTGTTGTCCTTTGTGCATCTGTATTCAAATATAAATTTAAAAAGTTAAAAGTTACCCATTTAGCTACTTTTGGGAAATGGTATAGTAAAGCTTTAAACTATAATGGCAGCTGTCTTCTAGGCCTTGTAACTGTAATGGCTTTGGCTTATCTTTGAAAAGTAATTTTCCAAGTTTTGGAGGGATGACTCTCAGCCCCCCTGCCCTTTGAAACAACTGACGCTGTTCCCTACTGAAAAGCCCTTTCTTGGAGGGTGTACATTAACTTTTTCCAGAAAAAAGAAAACAAAGCAAAAGATTTTATTTACAACAGCAGGCTGTGTTTGCTCCCTAAACATGACATGCTGTAAGAAAGAACTCTGATTCCCTGATGTGAGTTTCAACTTCATGCACTCAGGCAGTTAAAGTTTATCTGATAATCATTGGAAACACAGCCACAATTTACATTCACGGCCAATTTTTAGAAGCCTTTGAAAACCTGCCAGGGGGCAGTGGGGACACCAATGGCAGCCTAATTAAGTTGTTTCATTAGGAAGTGTCTTAAAAGCTTCCTGAATGCTGCCTTTTCAAGTTTTTCAATTTGGTCAAACATTAGGCCAGGGGATACTTTTTTAAGGTTCTTGTTGCCATTTGTCAAGGCATTCCTGCCATCCAATTCTGCTTAAAGGAGCTCCATTACAATAAAAGGTAGTCATTTCCTGCCAGTCAATTGTTCTCCCTTCCTAGTCACTTAAATATGCCATTTTGTTGGATGTGCAACCTATAAACCAACCAAAAAATTGATTGGTAAACCTACCTTTATCATGACAGTTTCAGTAATCCTGCTGGGTCATGTCCATTAACAAGCTCCAGCCAATGTTGTACTGAAGGCAGGGCTTTTGCAACACTTGTATTCTCTAGACCAGGCATGTCCAAACTTTGGCCGTCCAGATGTTTTGGACCGCAACTCCCACAGTCCTTTGTCATTGACAATCAAAGCTTAGAATTCTGGGAGTTGTGATCCAAAACATCAGGAGGGCCTAAGTTTGGACATGCCTGCTCTAGACCAGTGTTGGCAAACCTTCAGCACTCCAGATGTTTTAGGCCACAACTCCCAGAGTCCTTTGTCATTGGCAGTACAGGCTTGGTATTTTGGGAGTTGTGGTCCAAAACATCTGCAGTGCTGAACGTTCTCCACCACTGCTCCAGACCATCTGGACTTCTGACATGGATATCATCAACATTCAGGTTGCCCTTTGATATATAAAGTTTGGCATATTTTTTTCCTGCTGGCAATATGGGCATGATATTGGGCAGGAACACTGGGCCATTCCCTGGTGTTTTGAATCATGAATGCAGAAGCACAATATTCCACATTCATAAAACTGAGGTTTTTCAAATAACCGAATTTCCTATTTTTTCTAAAGTGGAGGCTTAAGCATACTGAAGATAGGCCATGCGCAAATTTAAAACAGAAGCTTCCCCTGGCTGTAGGATCCCAGAAGATCAGCACACCTTTGTAGCCTCGTGGCACAGTGGTTAAATGCCTATATTGCAGGTAAAACTGTGCTCACGACCTGGGGTTCAATCCCAGGTAGCAGACTCAAGGTTGACTCAGCCTTCCATCCTTCCGAGGTCGGCAAAATGAGTACCCAGCTTGCTGGGGAGGGGCAATGTGTAGCCTACATACTGTAATTTTAAAAAACCTGTAAACGACCCAGAGACTACTTGAAATGGTATGGGGAGGTATATAAGCAGAACTTTTGCTTTTTGCTAGGGTTGCTGGGAGAGAACAGAAACAAGAACAGCAGGAACGTGACTCCTGCACAGTCTCTCTGTATCAAAATGCCTTGAAAGGTTGTTTTGGACTTAATGAAATGGTCAAGCAAAAGTGTGAGCAAGCGCAACACATACAACAAAGAAACATGCACATCCTTGAACCTCTTTGATAAACAAATGTTACCATCCCCCTCTGCAGAATACAGTCTAGAAAGCTAACTTCCAATTTCCAAACCCTTGCTCTCCAAACATGTTGGGTGCATGATTTCTAAAATATGTCCTCTCATCTTTTGAAACAACAAAAGGGGGCTGAGAGTGATCAAAGATTGTAACTTGAAACCAAGGTTCAAATAATCCATACTACGTAAAAGATGGCAAGTGAAGAAAGACAAGGAGAAAAACTGCTCATTTTAATGGTGATGTTGGAGATGAGCGACTGCCAGAAAAAAGGGGGGACGAGAGAAGGATGCTTAAGTCAAGTCAAGTCTAAACTCTCACTAGAGCAAAAATGAGGTAAATTAAACTATCCTATTTTATTTATTATTTACTTACTTATTTCCTTTTTGTACTGCCCATCTGGCTAAAGGCCACTCTGGGAAGTTTACAGCATATAAAAAAAAAACACATATCTAAAACACAATTAACAGAGCAAAAATAAAATTAATAAAATGCAAATACAGTGGTACCTTGTATAAAGGAATTAATTCGTTCCAAATGAAATTATGTTAAGCAAATTTTCCTTTATACAAATTCCCATAGGAATGCATTGAAAATGGAGTAATCCCATTTTTATGTTGTATGGATTTCCCCCATAGGTGATTATGTTAAGCAAATTTCCCCTATCTCTGGAATTTTTTATGTTGTACAAATTTTATGTTATACAAGCTGTTTGTTATACAAGGGTCCACTGTAAATAATACCATCTAATACAAAAATAGATTAGCATTAAAGAGTTGGAACAATTAAGATGGTGAACTAGATCAAGTGACTTCACACATACTATATAGAAAATACAGAACTGACTGGAAAAGACAATACTGTATGTGGAAAGGAAAGGCAGTAGAATAAATAGGAAAAAAATATGTGAGATGGGTTGACTCAACAAAGTAAAATCTGTTAGTTTTCAAGTCCTGAGCAGAACTTACTGAAAAGAAATTATCATTAGGAATTGAGGGGGGGGGGCAGTAAGAAGAGCGAAAACCTGTCAATGATATGAAATTTGGGAGATGATTAATTCACCACACAAAAATTACATGAAAGCACATAACATCTTTGGAGGCCTATTTTTTAAAAAATTACAAAGCAATTGTATAGTGACAAGATGGTGGGAATGGAGATGGGAGATTATGGCCGGATATAGGCACCAAAGCTCTGCTAACATCAAGTACGGCCATCCTCAACCACAATGCAAAAAACAGTAATTTATGAGTTCTGAATTCTTTTTTAAAAGATATTTTAAAAAAATATTTTCCATATTTTTGTGTGTGTGTGTGTGTGTGTGTGTGTGTGTGTGTGTGTGTGTGTGTGTGTGTGTGTGTGTGTGTGTGTGTGTGTGTGTTCTTTTTCTTTCTCCATTTTTACAACCAGATATATAATTCCCTGGCAAGCATGATTTTTCTAAAGAATTAATAATAATAATAATAAATCAGTTTGGCACAGGACATATGGCATGTGTTTTCTCATCATAGAAGGGAAAGAAAAGCATGGAGGGAGGATGCCTGGAGGATGCCTGGAGATTATTGCATGGCCCAACTGCCAAGGCAGGACAAATAAAATACTGTATAATGTGGCATTTTTCTCCAAGGGGAGAATGGTATTTGTTTTAAATGCACATGAAAGGTTAGTGTGGGCGCAAAGTATGTCGGCTTATTTACTGTTGTATAATTAAAGACACCCTCCAAAGCTCTGAGTGGGTGGCATGATGGGATTCACAGAAAGCAGTCTACCCATCCTGTTTCAACAAACCAAAACCACAAAGACAGCTGGATTTTAGTGTTGGCTTTATCTTTCCCCCCCATCCATGGCTTTAAAATGAGGATCACTGCCCTGATGGTCATGATCATGGTTAATTCTTCTGATAACAAGCTGCGGGAAAGATCCCCTGGTCAGCGTGTTTACTATTTATTTATTTAAAATATTTTGCCCCACCTTTCTCCTTAAAAACGGACCCAATATATTACTGAAAAGAAAGAATATGAAAAGTTAAAAACAGTAAGTTATTGGAATTTTAAAAAGCATATTATAAATATTAGATAAAAGCATTAACGAGTTTTAAAAGCACCAAAATACAAACCATCCTATTAAAAAAGAAATCTCTCTCAGACAGCCAGTCACTGAGGGAAAGACTGCTTGAAGAGGGAGTTTTTTTTGCTTGTTTTGGGAAGGACAGCAAGGGGCATTGCTCTCAAGTGAGGATTGATGGACACAGGGTTGTTCGTTCCTGGATTCCCTCAGCTGAAACTATAATGCATAAAATTTAGATCGTGGCCAGTATCTCCTCAAGTATAATGTACAATCAGTGAACTTGTGGAAACTGAGATTTACACTGACTTATTATGAACTTTTACTTTACACATGCCAGATGTGACCCATACCCCAGCAGCTATGCTAGGTTGGCAATTTTTAGAGACAGAGCAGGGAAAAGTAACTTTTTTGAACTACAGTTCCTCAAATCCATCCACCAGTCATTGGCTAAGGTGGGTAGGCAAAGGAAGAACACATTCTAAAGAAGTTTTTTAAAATTGAAATAATATAGATCAGTGTCGGCAAACCTATGGTTCGTGTGCCAAAGGTGGCACTCGAAGCCCTTTCTGTGGGCACAAACACCGCCCCTTCATGGCCACCTGTATTCAGGTTAAATTGCTTTATTGGTACTTTGTGAAAAATTGGTAGGTTTTGAATCGCAGTTTGGTCACTCAGTCTCTAAAAGATTCACCATCACTGATATAGATTATGGGTCCTGATGGTGACCTTTAAGGGATTGTATTTTTAATTGTATTTTTATTGAATTTTAAAATATTGTAAGCCTCCCAGAGACATTCAGGTAGTCTGGGTAGCATATAAGTTGAATGAATGAATGGATGGATGGATGAATGAATGGCAATAATTGGTAGCCATTGCAAAATAGCCCTTTCCAGACTTCTCCAGGTTGCCTGTAAGATGTTCCTCCGTCTACGTCCTCTGGATACTCAACCATAAGGAACCATGACCACGAGTCTGCATAGTCACCTCTTGACCATAAAGTGTTCTTGCTAGGCCAGGCCAGGCCAGCCCTGTTCTTAAGAGTACTTAGATAATTGCTTCATGTAACAGATATTGTGTATGTGAGAGGTGTATGTTCAGCAGTGCTTCACCTGACCTAGTGGATATGTGAGCTTCCATCATAGTTCCTTCCAAGGCTAGCCCTATTAATACACCAAGGAATGTATAGGAAGGGTTCACTAGATGAGATTCCAGTATCCCATTTGCCCAGTCCATACACATAAATGTTCAATGCAAATGAAATTCAGCTTTTTTTAGATTGCCAACCACTCACCCATCTTCATAGCACAGTCATTTCTTGGCCAGGAAATGTCTGGCTTTGAGGAGTCCTCATGGCCAAGGCATTTTGGGAGAGAGAAGAGTCCAAAATATGTCCTTGGCTCCCACCTCCCACAGTGCCTTGGCCTTGAGAACATGCAAACTTAGGAGACATTATTCTCCTGGAAGGGGCCACATAATGGAGATCAGCAGGTGGCAATTTAACGAAAGAAGATACCCTCTGGTGGGCAGTGATATGTGGATCTTATGCTGGTGGGAACAGAAGACCTCTGTGGGATGTGCATGATGCTCTGTGACCGTAAATGGGATGCAAGCCACTGATTCCACATCTAATAATGGGCACTCATGAGAAAAATGATGTTATTTTAGCAGGACCACACCTGCCTCAGCCTTCAGCAAATCAGCTTGCTTTTGGTTTGAAATTGGCCATTTAGGAGAGCTCATGGCTTTGACTGCTTTGGCCACGTGATGCTGAAAGATATGAGTCCCTGAAGAAAGAATGTAGTAAGAGAACGAAATGTACATATGCTTTAGTGTCTGATCTGAGTCATAACTGTCAAGTGTTCCCCAGGCTGCCCAGGATTGGGAGCTCTAGGGAGGCTCCAGGGAGGCGGGGCGCTGGCAGCTGGGCCCTTCAGCTAGGGGATGGAGCCTCATTTGCATACAGGGTTCCCAGAACCCCTTGCAGTGGTTTCAAAATACTCACTGTGACCTAGGTGTCTCGGTTTTCTAGGGGATATATGTACCAATCCAGACAGCTGGTGGGGTGTGGGTTAGGGGTTGCGCAGGAAGAAGTGCTCCCTGGTGGGCGACCCGGAGGCTGTCTGCATGGCCACCATCAGCATCTGGAGCTCATCTGCCTGCCACCGGAAATGCAGGACAATTCAGGGGAAAATATTTTTTCGGGAAGATGGCGGGAAAGAGTGATTGATCTGTGAATGTCCCACCAGAAACATGACACTTGACAGGTCTGGTACGGGTTATCATTAAATGGCAGCAAATATTTACAGTACTTTTGCAGTTAACCAGGTTTTATTCTCTACGTTTGATGTCCCATTCATCCAATATCTGCATCTTCCCCCTCCTCCTCCCTGCTTCCTGTCCTGCAAAAGAGATCTCTGAGTGGCCACAGAGGGGCAGCATCAACACTGTTTGGTAGGCTTCAACACACGGGCCACCTCTCCCTTTAGCTGGCTAGCTTATCTGCTTTCTGAGGTCATACACAGTTAGGGGTTTGTTAGAGCTAGCTGATTATTTGTGACACCTTCTTCAGAAGGTTTTCTAGGTCTTTCCATTCCATTTTAGTCTCTCTCTCTCTCTCTCTCTCTTTTATAATTCCTAGGTTTAGGGAAGATGTGTTATTTGCTCTAATTGCTGGGAAAGAACCATGAGCGTACTTAACCTGAAGGTATCTTGAAGTGCTTCTTTATCTGTTTTTCATTGCAGAAGGTGCGCCTTCCATAAAACTCATCCAAGACACGGAGGCCCACTTTCAGATGGTGAAGCTTCTTTTTTTTTGAGCAACTAGAAGAAGAAGTACCTCTTTGCTCAAGAGGTTTTCTCCACTGCTGGGGCTATGGAGAGCAGCTGGCTCCTTTTGCTCCTTGCAATTCATTTGAGGGGCATCTGCGGCTCTTTTGTCAAAGTGAACCGTGGAATGAAAGTGAGGAAGGGTCAGTCTGGCTTCCTGTCCGAAGGGGATTTGCAGTTTTCCATCCCCAGGGAGAAGGATGCTTGCAAAGTCGAAGTGGTGATGAATGAGCCAATCACCCAAAGGGTTGGGAAACTAACCCCACAGGTATGTGGAATTTGAATGTCACGGCATAGCTGTAATTTTATGATGGGAGAAGGGCGATAGGGATGGCTTGGAGTCAAGCATTCTTTGAAAACAAGGAGTCTTAGTTTTCATGTGCAGTAGGACCCCAGTATCTGCTGGGGATTGGTTCCAGCCCTTCCCATGGATAATGAAAACTGGATAAGAGAGAACACAAAAAAATCCCCAAATCTGCTGCTTTATGACAGTAGCTTGCTTTACGGCTGCTGTTTTGTGACAGTAGCTTGCTTTACAGCTGCTGGATTATGACAGTAGCTTGTTTTACAGCTGCTGGATTATGTATTTATTTGTTCCTTTGCCAACCGTGGATAACTGAATCAGTGGATACAGGGGTCCTACTGTATACCATTAGCTTCCATTCTTAATAATGCTGGATTGTTATTTAAAAGCAGGTAAATGCCTACAAAAACCTATCCTCCCAAATCAGAACAACTTCATCTGATATGAAAAGGGTCTCCACTGCCCATTGAAAAGCACAGAGGAACAGTGTTTTCCCTTTGCTGTTCAATGAAATGACACTTTTCCCTCAGGCTAATCTCGTCTATGGAGGTTTTGTTCTGTTGTATTCCTTAAGGTCTATCCTAAAATGTAGCTGCCTTTTGCAGTGGGTTTCCGGTGCTTTCAGGGCAAAGCAGAACAGTGTGGGAGCCTTTTCAGTAGATAAGGATTCCCTGTAATTATTCCCCATACACTCTGTGATCAGCCAACTCCATGAATTATCAAGAGATCTTAAAATATATAAAAAAAGTTTTTCTTTCAGACGTGTTTCCTATACTACCAATTCTCTCCTGATTAGGATTGTAAACATTCCCATCTGGATTTAATCATGGGAAACTATTAGAAGAAAAGGAATGTAGAGTTGATCTGATAACTGATCATTAAAGCTAGAGGTAATCAGAAGGAGAATTATACCCTTGACTTTATAAGCTGCAGCATCTATTTGTTCATGGATGAGAACAGTTAATTTTTGGGTGATCAAGCTGGCTTGATTTGTTTTGCCACTTTTGGATAGTATATTTCCCCATCTCTGTATCTTCTCCTCTTCCAGCGTGGTCCAGAAAGGAAATGTATCACCTGACATTCTGGTACTCAATGTTTCTTTGCATCACTGCCACCTACAAGGGATGTGGTGGGGAAGGACTTGCCATGCGCACATGCCATGCAGGCAATGTCTAGTTTAGCCTTGAAACAGGTGGGGGAAATGTGATGTGGCGATAATAGTCTAGATTCCATATAAATGGCTAAATCCACATGCAGATTACCATCACACGGGGTGACTCTAAATGCCCATTCCTTCCTTTTTAAATGCTAGTATTTTTCTGAGTATGGTATTTTATTTTTCTGAGTATGGTATTTTTCTGTTTGTAAGACTGTATTTTTGTCTAAAATTGTTAGAATAAAAATTGAGGATCATCTTCTACTTGGAAATGAGCTGAGGAGAGAACTGCATGGTTGCGAAACTGTAATTTTGTGTTGGAAAAATGGTGGTCGTCTTATAGATGGTAAAATATGGTTCTTCGTTCACCACATTCAGTTTTTGCAGCTGGAAAGTGTGTTCCTTTCATTTATTTCTCAGCCTCTTTCAGAAATGTTTCCTATGTGAGCAGATAAAACAGTAATTACTATCAAGCAATTAAAATATGGTGGTACCTTGTATAAAGGAATTAATTCATTCCAAATGAAAATCTGTTAAGCAAATTTTTCTTTATACAGATTTCCCATAGGACTGCATTGAAAACAGAGTAATTCCTAATCGCAACAATTTTTATGTTGTATGGATTCGCCCCATAGGCGATTCTGTTAAGCAAATTTCCCTGTCTCCTGAATGTTTTATGTTGTACAGATTTTATGTTATACAAACCGTTTGTTATATGAGGGTCCACTGTACATCAATATATAATTTTTCGGAGCTAATGCTGAAATAAGACCTAAAAGGCTTCCTAAAGGCTTCAGGACAGTAATTCCCAACCTGGTGCAACCCAGATATTCTTGGACTTAAACTCCAGGAAGCCTCCACCACTTGCTGTCCTAGTCAAGATTTCTGGTAGTTCTTTTGTGATTTCTGGGGACTCGGATTTAGGAAGCATTTCTTTCGGAGGAACAGGAGGGTTTCTGAAAGCTTTTTAAAAGCAAGAAGAGAGGAGGACGGGTGAATCACTGAGCCTGATTTCAGTAGTAACATTCTCCCCTCCCCCTCTTTAAATCACATGCAGCATGTTCTGCCTCTATTTAAATTTGGGAATTTCCATGACGTATCTGTACGTGCAGAGTAATGTGATAGTGAATGAGTTTTTCTACTTGTCTGCCAGAGGTCTGTTTATTTTAATTGTTTATAAGTCCTGCTATCAGATACAATATGACCAAATAACAGGGATTTTAAAAATTAAAAGCATCGGCTCTCTTTCTCTTTTCACCCTTTTCTAAACCTTCCCGCTCTTTCTCTTTCTATGTGATCTTACATGGAGTTTTTCAAAAATAGCGATCCCTCTCCTGAATTATTTCATCAGTTGGACCATGCTCTCTGACTGAAGCAGATGGATTCCTGTATTCTGATAAAAACCAGTTGTACGTGAGCTATCGGTCCAGGTTGAATTTTAAGAGTTGATATAAAATATTGCTTGCAATATTGTTACCATTTGTTCCTTCCCTTTTATTTACTTCACATACAATACATGGCATACTGTTTGTTACATTTATACTGTTTGTTACTTTTTCACTATTATATAATAACTGCAAACCAGCAAGTCAATTCTTTCTTACTTACAATTCCATGCTAGGGTTTATCAAAAAGGGGATTGAAAATAAAACAGCCAACATTATAATGCCATTTTACAAAATGACAGTACGGCCGCACCTGGAGTATTGTGTACAATTCTGGTCACCGCTTCTCAAAAAAGACATAGTGGAACTGGAAAAGGTGCAGCAGAGAGCGACTAAAATGGTTACTGGGCTGGGGCACCTCCCTTATGAGGAAAGACAAAAACATTTGGGGCTCTTTAGTCTGGAAAAAAGGCACCTGAGGGGGGATATGATTGAGATGTACAAAATAATTCAGGGCATGAGTAAAGTGGATAGATAGATAGAGGGATGCTCTTATCCCTCTCACAAAATACCAGAACTAGGGGACATACACTCAAATTGAGGGCTGGGAGAGTAAGAACAGACAAAAGAATTTTTTTTTACCCAGCGCATTGTTAGTCTGTGGAACTCCCTGCCACACAATGTGGTGATGGCGTCTAGCCTGGATGCCTTCAAAAGGGGATTGGACAGATTCCTGGAGGAAAAGTCCATCACAGGTTACAAACCATGATGGAGATGTGTAATCTCCAGGCTTAAAACCAGGGTATTTCAAGGGCCAGATGCAAGGGAATGGTATCAGGAGACAGAGATCTAGTCTCATCCGCTCCCAAACGCATCTGGTGGGGCCACTGTGAGATACAGGAAGCTGGACTAGATGGGCCTTTGGTCTGATCCAGCATGACTCTTCTTATGTTCTTATGATGACCTTTTCCACCATTTTCTAGGTGTAGAATACTCAGAGGCAGTAAATAGGTCCCTTCATTTTGGGGGCGATCTGCGACTATACAATTGGCCAAAGGTTACACAGGCTGACTCTATCCCTGGGAGGCACTGTGGGAAACCGAGAACCCAAACTTTGACTCCTTAGTCATATTTGAGCCATCAAGCCTTTTGGTCATGATCTAGTCAGATTATGGTGGTAATTCAGATTGTAAAAACAGATTCAAAAATGGCGTCATTATATTCAAGCAAACCAGTTGATAGAAACCATTACATGAGGCTGCCTGCAATTATAAATAAATACAGCATCAGAATAAACGAAGCCTGCTTTTAAAAGAAGATTTTTTTTCATACCTTTCCTAAAATTAGTCAGAGAGGAAACTGTTTGCAGAGCTGAGGGAAGTATGTTCCACAATCTGGGAGCCACACAGGAATAAAAAAAGTCTAACATACACTTATCAGGCAGGCCTCTGCTGGTTGATATTCTCAAACAGTCACTCCTGAGGTTCATAAGAAGATAGGCAGCTCCTTAAAAGCTAGACCCTGGGCAGGTCTGCAACTGGTGGTGGTTGTGTGTGTGTGTGTGGGAGGAGGAATGGGCAAGCAGGATCTGTGTCATGGATGCCACTCTGAGAGGCAGCAAAATACAGTACGATCCCCCTGTATCTGTGGGGGATTCATTCTGGGCCACCCTGCAGATAAAGAAATCTGCAGATAAGACCAAATGCTCTTATCTGAAGGTGATGACGGAGGCAGCGGCTAGGGGTGTGGGGGGGCGACAGTAGTGGTGAGAGGGGGGACAAAAGTGGTGGTGCTGCATGGCCCCCGGCCACTTGTGTTGCCATCCCACCATGGCCACCGGCAGCACTCTTGCTCCTTGCCATCTGCAGATAACTGAACCTGAAGATGGCAAGTCAGGGCCTTTTTACACGACCCCTAAGATCCACTGGCCACTTAAATTCGGACCAGAGATCTTAGGGGTTCGTCGCTCTTCCTCTGTCTTCCTCTGTCCCCACCCTCCTCCGCACTTCCTGGTTGCTGGCTGCCTGAGGGAGGGAGAAAAAAGAAAGAAAAGACTGCCGGTTTACTTCCGTTTTGTTCCGGGCAGCATTCAGATCTCTTAAAGGGGCAGGGCGCAAAAAAAGAACAAACGGAAGCCAGGAGAGCCCCGCACTCACTATCCTTACACCGGATCAAATATTTGTCACCATCAAAGACCAGGTACAAGGAAACTGCTGTTTGGTCGCGCTAAAGTGGGCGGGGTCACACTTAATTGTCTGCAAAGTCCGGAGCTGGTGGGTAAACATTTTTAAGGTCCGGACCTTGCAGCCATTTGTGGCGGAGCTTAGGGGTCGTGTATAAACGCCCTCAGTGGATATGGGGGGGTCTTACTGCAGTCTTTGTACTTTGCACTATTCTGCTGGGGGAGGCACAGAACCATGCTTACCTTGGGTGAAGCAGATCCAAGTTATGGGCCTGGTCCTTGTCCATTGAGGGAATGTGACGATTAAAGCAGCACCATAGATTTGACCCTCCTATGCAGCTGGCAGCCGGTGCAGCTATTAGGCTGTTGTATTAAAAAAAAATAACCTGACAAACCGAGCTGGGTGAGAAAAACTGTTTTTTTCTCACAGCCTGATAACACATGCTCTGCCACGGAGCATAGGACCCTGCTGCTCTCTTCTATTACAACATAATCAATAGCAGAGAGGCACAACACATGAAAGAGGATGGCTACCAGCCACACGTCCTGCAGGCTATACAGCACCACAGGTCAAGTGTGCTTGCTTAAATGGGGCTTTGCTTGTTAGTGCTGAATTTCAGAACTGTGGCCCGCCACCCAAATTTGGTGTAATTGGGAAGGGCTTTGAAGGACGCAGAAGAATAATCTTATGGGCAGCATGTGGCCAACAGTCCATATGATTTATACTCCTAGCATACAGCACTGCTTTTTTTCTACATTACATGGAACAGCTTCAGTGATGGAGAACAAAGAATATTGCCGGCAGGAACGCCTCCTGCATCTTGTAGCTCTCCTGCTGATAATTCCATGCCGAAGGCATCGTCTGCAGACTTTTCAGCATGGGACCTGCTTAAATATTGAACCCTCTTTCCCCAGCAAACCAAACCTTCTGGCTGTTGTGTATACATGATAAGACAACACCCCCAGTCTACAGCCCCAAGAAAACTCAGTGTAACACACTGTTACATATATACAAGGAGTGTTGTAAAACTTACACCTTGGCTAACCTTCAAGAATGGGCAGAGTTCTACTATTTATCTGTCGATACAACGGTATTGCCCTTAACGTGAACAGCATGCAGTTGTTGGTTCCTGTATAGCTTGTGGGGTTGATGCCTCATTACAGAGCCAGGGGTCATGTCTCAAAGTCCCACTTTGACTTCCAGGGGCCAGCTGAGATCACCCAAAGGCTTCCATCCTCTTGGTAATATTATGCCATGCAAATGATGATGTTGTCTTCTCACAAGACCAACATTTAATTGGATTTAATTGAAAGCTTCCTAACCACCACCACCTGTGTTCAAACATGCCCTGGGGCTCCCTTTTGAGCTGAGGACGTCTTTGGGGGCCTTGAGGTGGGAGGGAGCCTTTACTGTACAACATTTGCTGTCAGGTTTATAGGTGACATGGCCCATTTGCAAAATCATTGGATTTTGAATTTCAGGAAAAAAACCAGCAACTGACAGTTACTTGTTTCAGATTGGTAACGAAGGACTTTGGAATGACTCCGGTTGTTGACATTAGTATAGCAAGGAAGGAGATCTGATCTTGATTCCTTATTCTTTTAATGTCATAACTTAATGATACTTTGCAATATTTGTATTTTCTTTACTTTTGGGGTTGCTTATTGGTGGGTCTATACTTTTGAAGTTACTTGTTGATGGATGGTGATGCAGTTATTAATAGGTGAACATCTAAGCACCACGGTATGAAATTGCTTTGGTTATGGCCTTGGCTACTCCTTTTTCATTGGCACCTCTCTAGTTGTCGTCCTCTTTTTCCACTTGGTTTCTGCCCTTCCACCATCTACTCTGCAGATATAAAACAGTGACCTGACTATTCCACTCTATGTTTCTGAGAAAGCAGGTTGTGCTCCACAAAAGCTCACATTGAAATTTATAGGTTTGTATTTGAAGTGCCACAACTCCTTTTGGTTTGTATTTTACTATATACATCCAGAAACAGACAAATGAGGCTACCTCCTTGGGATCTTCTGCAAATGTGACACCCTGTGCAATAGTAGTGAACCTTCGACCCTCCATATGTTTTGGACCACAACTCCCAGAATTCCAAGCCTGTATTGCCAATGACAAAGGACTGTGGGAGCTGTGGTCCAAAACATCTGGAGTGCCAAAGGTTAACCACCACTGCCCTACAGCAATACTGGATGACTGTTCTCATTGTCCTCAGTCAGTGCTGGCTGATGGGAGCCCTAATGCACCACATCTGGAGGGTCCGAGGGGAGCAATCCTGGAGCAAGTCATAATCAGAATCTGCTCTTGTTTTACTAGAGATGATTACTTTGAGGTACAAACACGACATTGTGCAAAAGGCCTTTTGTTTTCTGTTGTTAAAATGAGTAATGTCCTAGGAATGTGTGACAATTTAATTACAAATTGTAATTGAAAAGTAGTTGAAGTGGAAACAAAAGCAAAGGCAGGCATCAATTAAGGAAAGATTTAGCTCTCCTTTGTTTCACTTGTTAAATTTATAGACAATTATGGATGCCTGTTCTTAGGAATGGAAGCATAAAACAGATGTTTCCTTTTAACAAAGCAGATTGTGTCGACTTTATAAGGACCGTGTTTTATGGTAGAATTCTGTTGTGGAAGCTGTCCCCCTTGTTATCAATTAAAAGGAGGAAATAGTTTTGAACATTATGAATGTTATTCTCAATGGATCAATAGCCATCAATAGATGGAGCAATCTTACTGTATAGGAAGACTGAATTCTCCAGCCTAAGAGTGTACTGAATTATGAGTCTTAAATGGCTTGGAGCCTCTCTCATGCCATTCCTTTTATCTCATGTGGCCTACAAATGACTGTGTTTTAAATGAATTGCTAAAACAAATGTAAACAAGCAGACACACATCTGTGTCTCTCTCCCCCCTCTCTATGTGCCCCTGCTTTAGCAGCATTCACATGCAAAACAAAATGAATGTTGCATTACAGCATTTGTACTCCAGAGAGGTTTAAATGAGTTTCTCACTGAATGGATGGGATAAATAGTGTAGTGGTCATAGATCATGCAGAGTAAGCAGGCACTACTATTAGGAAAGGTGAAACAGAGGGCTCTGGATAACAGATATTGAAGCATAATTAAATCCAACCATATGCTAAAATAATGACCATCTTCTAGTTTTGTCCCCATGATAAGGTGGTTGGGTCCAGTAGTTTGTCCTTTACACAAACGTGTCTTTGACAGCAGGACTTACAATGAAAGCTACATGTTTGTAGAGAAAACGACAACCCTTGTGATTTCAATCAGTTGAAAGAAGAACTAGTTTTATAATGTATAAAAATGACTTTAGAATCAGATTTTTAACATCAATGAAAGGATCAGCAGGTAAACTGACAATCCAGGACTATAAGAAATAAAAGGAATGCAGTAATTCCTCTTTTATTTTTACCAGTAATTCAGGCAAACCATAAGGCTGGTCTGGAATCTGATTTGAAAAATGTATTAATTTATTTATTTGTAGCATTTCTATACTACCCATCTTCCGAGCAGAACTCTGGTCAGTTTACAATTAAAAAAACCAACAATATATAACAAATAAAGAAAAAGCGAGAGAGAACTAGTAAAATAAGGAGGGGGAGACCCTCCACAAGAGGCAACGCGGGCGGCAAAAAAAAAAAAGGAATTAAGTAAAATTTTAATTTACTGAAATAAAAGTGCAGGTACATATGTTAAGCATAGCTGTTTGTAAATACATAACATACACATTTTCATGAAGAGTTTGTCTATTAGCATTCAACTCTAAAATTTGACATGTTGAAATAATTGAAACAGCAACTTTAAAAACCTAGCATACATTTCACTCTGTACCCATCAGCAATGCACTTACCTTAGTTTCAGTTTTCTGTATCTAAAACAGGTATAATAAACTATCTCAGATAAATACTGCAAGCATCAAGAAAGAACAAACACACCAAAGCAAAACAAAACAAAGGCACTATGTACACAAATCAAAGTGTACTCCAGCCAATACAGGCTCAGTCCTTTTCTTGCATGTATCCTATCTTCTGTCTTCTGCAATTACTCAGTACAAATTTACAATGTTTGCTGGCCCTCCCATATATTGGGATGGAAGAAAGTCAACTCTTGACCCACATGTGTCAGCATTTTTAAAAATGTGCATTCGGTGAGTTTGGGGATATATAGGGACATGGTGGCTCAGTGGGCTAGAGCTCTGAAACTGCAAGCTGCAAAGTTGGAAGCTTGGCAGTTCGAATCCTGAGTGCCACGCAGCAGAGTGAGCTCCCGCTGTTAACCCCAGCTCCTGCCAACCTAGCAGTTTGAAAGCATGTAAATTCAAGTAGATAAATAGCTACAGCCATAAAAAAGTAGGAAGGTAAACAGTGTTCCATGCGCAGAAATGTGTTCAGTCATGCTGGCCAAATGGCCATGGACTTGCACAACACTGGCTCTTTGGCTTGGAAATGGAGATGAGCACCGCCCCCTAGCACACTTGTGCAGGGGAAACCTTTATCTTTACACACACACACACACACACACACACACACACACACACACACACACACACACACAGAGAGAGAGAGAGAGAGAGAGAGAGAGAGAGAGAGAGCTCAGTAAGAATTCCATTATATTGAGGGCCACATTATAGCGTACACTTCAGGTAGAATGAGGTATTTCCTAACTCCCAGTCTTCTCATAAGGGCAAAACAAACAACAATCAATCAAACAAACAAACAAAAAACCACACACACACACACACACACACACACACACACACACACACACACACACAAAACAAAAACACCCTTGATTTCCCCCAAATGAAGCCAATCTATGGACAGAACAGCAGACTGCATCTGTTTTGCTGCTTCATGGTTCATTGAGATGTTACATGGTTCATTGAGAGAGTCAAGCCTTTTGGTTCCTGACTCCAAGCAGAGCACAGCTGAGGGATTCAAGCTGAGCCGGAGCCAGAGAGTGAGCGACCAGAGAGAGAGAACAGGGAGAGCAAACAGGAGTTTCCTGGGGGAGTTCACCGGGGGAGGCCAAGGGGAGGCCCCTAACATTTTTTTAACAAAGTATAATTATTTATTTGTTTTATTCAAAGGGAAAAGGTAGGTGCTAAGGAAGAACATAAAAGCCAGGCCTCCTTGAAGCCAGGCCCCCAGATACTACAACTTCCTCTACAAAGAGGATTCACAAACCTCTCATTAACCTCAGCCAGCCAGCAGGGGCGTGGAGACTATCTAGTATTTTGCACTGAGTGCCAAATGTATGATTATTTACCTCTTGGGCAAAAGTCATCATGGGTATGTCCTCACTGCAAGGAGCTCCAAGAGCTCAGGGAATGGGTTTGCTCCCTTGATGCCTTGGTTGCAGAGGCAAGGAGAGGCATGCAGAGGCATGGAGAAGCAGAGGCAAGGAAAGAGAGACCATAGTGAGACTTCCAGGAACCTTCTGGCATCGTCCCACCCACAGGCAGACAGCTCTGCAGCTGCTCAGATTGGAAGTCTCCAGGCTGGAGGACATCCTTCTGAAGAAGAGGGAAACCATCCTTGAGTGGGGGACCCCTTCTTTAGCAGATGGGCCAGTGTCCAGTTGCACTGAGGATACTCCTCCAGGGGAGGTGGGAAGGGGGCTTCTGGTAGTGGGTGGTTCGATTGTCAGGAACACATTGTCTGTCTGTCTGTCTGTCTGTCTGTCTGTCTGTCTGTCTGTCTGTCTGTGATGAATGTGAGGACCACAAAGTGACTTCCCTGCCTGGTGCAAAGCTTACAGACACCACCTCTTCTCTAGATATGCTGGTAGAGTGCCGGGGACCAAATAGCAGTGGTGGTACATATCATCACCAATAACGTTGGCAAATTTAGGACAAATTTAGGTTACTAGGGAGGAAGCTAAAAGCTAGGACCTCAAAGGTAGCATTCTCAGAAGTGCTACCTGTTCCACAAGCAGGACCAGCTATGCAGGCATAGCTCAGGGGTCTCAATGTGTGGATGAGAAGGTGGGGGATCTAAACCCCAGAAGGAGGGGTTTGGATTCATTAGGCACTGAGGAACGTTTTGGGACAAGACAGGCCTGTACAAGACGGATGGGCTTCAATTCAATGATGATGGAACCAGACTGCTGGAGTGTAATTTAAAAAAGGTGGCAGAGCAGCTTTTAAACTGAATCTTGGGGGGGGGGGACCAAAAGTTGCTGTGTGGCATCCAGTTCAGAACACCTCATCCCCGTGGAACGAGGTTGGATAAGGTAGAGAACCACAAAGTGATGACATAGTAGGTATTAGCACTGGGAAAATAATGGGATGTGGTAGTTTGTCTACTGGAATTAAAAGCTGCAGGGGGGGGAAGTACAAACAAGCAGCCATTCTTGTGAGACCCACTGTACATGTGATTTCACGCAAATGCTCGGAGCCTCTGAGCAAAGATGGGAGAGCTTGAACATTTGATGGCTAGGGATAACATTGATATAGTGGCCATAACAGAAACTTGGTGGAATGCAGGGAACCAGTGGGATACTGCAATCCCAGACTATAAACTCTATAGGAGGGATAGAGAGGAGTGGGTTGGAGGTAGAGTGTCCATCTATGACAAAGAAGGGGTAAAATCTTGCAGAATGGAGATTGATGGTGAGTTTGACTCCACCATAGAATCACTGTGGGTTAAATTACCAAGTCCAAGGAATGATGTGAAAGTGGGGATGTGCTATCATCCAGAAGATTAAAAACTTGAGGGGGACCTTGAAATGAGGAGACAAATCATGGAGGTGTCTATGAGGGACAGGATGGTAATCGTGGGGGACTTCAATGATCCCCACTGACTGGGTTAATGCGAGCTCAGGGCAAGAAAGAGAAACCAAGTTTCTCGACTTGCTGAATGACTGTGCCTTAGAGCAACTTGTCATGGAGCCCACCCAAGAACAGGCAACTCTGGATCTAATACTGTGTGATACTCAGGACCTGGTCAGGGATGTCAGTGTCATTGAGCCACTGGGGAGCAGTGACCATGCTGCAATCTCCTTTGCCATGCATGTCGGGAGAAGAGTGTCAAGCAAATCAGACACAAAAACCCTTGATTTCCAAAGGGCGGACTTGTAAGAAGATGATAAGAGAGGCAAAGAAAGACTTTGAGGAACCTATGGCTAGCAATATAAAGAGAAATAATAAAAGCTCCATTAAATATGTTAGAAGTAGAAAACCTACGAGAGAACCAGTTGGCCCTCTGGATGGTGAGGAAGGTAAAGGGGAGGTAAAGGCGGACTTGGAAATTGCAGAGAAATTAAATGAGTTCTTTGCATCTGTCTTCACGATAGAAGACCTCGGGCAGATTCCACTGCCCCAAACAGCCCCTCTTAACTAAAGAGTTAAATCAAATACAGGTTAAAAGAGAGGATGTTTTAGGTTTAATTGTTGAATTGACGTTCAACAAGTCACCAGGCTCAGATGGCATCCACCCAAGGGTTATTAAGGAACTGAGAAATGAAATTGCGGATCTCTTAACAGTAATATGCAACTTGTCTCTTAACATGGCCACAGTGCCGGAGGACTGGAGGATAGTGGATCTCACACCATTTTTTAAAAAAGGAAGGAGGGGCGATCTGGGAAACTGCAGGCCGATTAGCCTTACGTCTGTCCCAGATGCTCCTCCTCCTTCTCCTCCTCTGGCGTTGCTGCCAGCCACTGCCACAGAGCTTGGGGGCTTGTGGGGGTGAGTGGGTGTGCCGCCATCAGTGTGACAGAGCTTGGTGGGTGGGCGGGCGAGCAGGCACTCCTTTTCTCTTCCGCTGCCACCGCCAGTACCACAGAGCTGGTTTGGTGGGTGGGTGGGCGAGCGGGGTGAGTGAGCGCTCCTCTCCTTCACTGCTGCTAGAGCTACCAGCACCACGGAGCTCGGTGGGTGGGGGGTGGCCAGCGCTCCTCCTCCACTGCTGCTGGCGCCACCAGCACCATGGAGCTTGGTGGGTGGGGGTGAGCAGGCGCTCCTCCTCTTCCACCACCATCACCAGTGCCACAAAGCTGGCTATGGGGTGAGTGGGCGCTCCTCCTCCTCCACTGAACTTGTTGGTTGGCGGGCGGGTGGGTAGGGCATTTGTTTTTATTCTGATGTTGTGAAAAGCCCAGAGTCCCCATTGTGGGACATGCTGTGGGTAAAAGGAACCCGCGGGCTGTTCAAAGTTGGACAGCCTTGTTATATACCATTAGGCTGGATAAAACAGGCTCCTTTTGGTTAACAGATGTAACACATAATGTAGAGAAGTTATTAAAGCATGATATTTTTGTAATGTTAGCAGAGCTTGACTGTAAAATAGAAATAGCTGATCTAAGAAAAAAACATACTCCATGAGAAAATGGAAGCAAAGTTCAGAGAGGATCAGAGCAATCAATTCTAGATCCTCCCAAAGGATATCATAAAAAACAGTATTAATTTCTGCCAGTCTTAGTGACAGGTGTCTTTTGACATGTATTTTGTTTTATGTGGTAATTCTGTATAATGTACCGTATCTGCGTTGTAACATGTTCCTCAAATGTCAGTCCAGGAGGCAATTTCAACACCTCACTTCCTCCTCTTTAATTAAGGTCTGTCAACTTTTTGCAGGTATTTGACTGCCATTTTCTTCCCAAAGAAGTTAAATACACACACAATGGATGTCCAATTCTTGATGAAGACCTAGTCCTGCTGAGGTTATACAGGTAAGCCACACCACACCTGCAGCGATGCGTCAGCCAAGGGGCATTTCTGAAGACATGCAATTTTTTCTTAGTACACCTGCATAATCTATTATGTAAAAGGAATGATGGCAAATGTTCATCCAGAAGATGATTAGTGAGGGGGACAGCAACTGAGGAGAAGGCAGAATTAGGAGGAAGTAGGTATTCGCTCACTCACTAAAATTGTGTACACACACACAATTTTATCAATAGGATCACTTCACAGTGATGCTCTCTTTGTAATCCATGGTCTGGAAGCTGTATTCTGCCCCGTTCCCCACATATCACTGGAAATTGGGCAGTATCTTTCACCAGTCCAAGCTGCATGACACAACTCTTGCAATCCAACGAGGTCTGAAGGGGCTGTGCTATACCAGCCCTGGTTGTCCATTATTTTCTTTATGGGCAGGCCTGTATAAAGTCTGGCCTGGGGGTAAAATGTTCCTCAAATGTCAGGCCATTCTGAGTGGCCCGTGGCTGGCTGGCCTGCCCCTCCCTCCCCATCCTTCGCCCCATGTCTTGTTTATTTAAAAAAAAATCTGCCAACACTGACACCGCTGGGAAGCTTGGGAGGCTGGGCGGATGGGTGGTCTGCCGCCACCAGCACCGCAGGGGAAAGTGTGGGGGTGGGCAGGCCAGCTGGCCTCTGCCACCGCGAAGGAGCTTTGGGGTGGGCTGGCGGGTGAAAAGTCGCCACAAATGTTTATTTATTTGGGGGTATTTAGGTCACACAGATCGCCTCTTCCAAGGGGTGACCTGTGGCCACGGCTCCCTGTGCTTCCTTTGGTCCCCATGTTCCTTCCTTCCTTCCTCCCTCCCTTGGTCCCCACCTCCCTCCCTCCCTCCCTTCCTTGTTCCCCACCTTCCTTCCTTCCTCTCTTGGTTTCCACCTCCCTCCCTCCCTCCCTTGGTCCCTGCCTTCCTTCCTGCGGGTGGGGTTGCAAGGGGTCAGTGAAGCTGTATTCTGTATGGGTCAGTGGGTGGGGCTTGCAGTGGGATGGCAGGGTTGGGGAGCAACTGGCCCCTGACACATTCTCAGCCACCAAATCTGGCCCTCCTTACAAAAAGTTTGGGCACCCCTGCTTTAGGGAGACAGATTGATCACATCCTGTTTAATGGTAGGGCCATCACCGATTAAAAAAGGAGATGCTCACAGTGAACAATAACGACAACACTAATCTCAGAACTGGAGAGCTGGAAGGGACCCTTTGGATCATCAAAGTCCAAACCCTGTCAAAGGTGCAGAGTGGGAAATCGAAACTCCAAACCTCTGACTCCACAGCCAGAGACCTAAAACACTAATGTTGTTAAAACTCAGTGATGCTGTTTTTGTTTTCTTTTGCTTGCTCTGTCACAACAATGACAAAATTCAGGGGGCCCATTTACTGCAACTGAGGATGCACAGCAATACTCACCTAGTTGATAGACTCCTCAGTTGTCAATATAACTAGGGTCTCTTCCTTGCTCTTGGTTGAAGATGTTACCATCAGCAATCAGGGGAAGAACGCCGGTTCCAGCTTAAACTGCCTCAGGTCAGGAGGTACATGACCTTGTCCCAGAAGACTGCTGGTTAATCAGACATTAAGAACAGTTCAAGTCTTCTTGATCCGAAAATAACTGGAACATGACTTTTAAAAGCACATCTGTGTCAGAGCTGGCCTACTTGAGGTTTCAGTACTGGTTTGAGTACTGTCTCCGGACAGAGAATGTGGTTTATAAATAGAACAGTATAAATAAGAATATCAGACAGCATATTTGACAATGCATACAAAAGTATTGGATAATCTTCTGACTGATTTTTTTATTTATTTTATTTATTTTATGATATAACACAACTCATACTTCCTGATTTTCAAATTTCTCCATAATCTGTCATTAAAAGTGTTTGAAGCCACATTTTTAACTGGTTTTTGGCAATGTTTAATTTATTGTGATTATTTTAACGGTTTTGAGATGTATTGAGCTTATAGATTTTTATCAACTTGTTGGTTTTGTTATGTTTTAATAGTTTTGAGTTCAAAATCTATTTTTCCTATTTATATTTTATGATAAGCACTACATAGTAGTGGAAACACAGGGAATACATATTATGCTTGTTGTAGATCACTGGATAAAATTATGTCACTGGAGATTTTCAAAAATAAAAAGCCCCTGCATCTCAGCAGTTCTTGAACTATGGTAATTTACAGAAAATGTGCCCTTAGGTTCACATGCAGCTTAATTTATGCTGCCCACCACTTTGGCTGTATACCTCTGTTTTAGTTTTATTCTCATTTATTTTACCCCTGCTAATTTATTCAACTTTTAAATAAATTGATTGCTTTGCAGATTTACAGAAACAGAAACTTTCACAGAGTCAGTCACCCTTGCTGTCCAGTTACTTGAACCAGACTGTAATACGATCAAGATGGGTTCCAGTGTTCTGGAGGTCCCTGAATTCCATGGCCTGTCGAATATAATTAACAAGAACATCATTACCTTGGACTATAACTGGAAGATGAACTTGGAGTGTACTATAAGCCTCATCTCCTCCGAAACCTTCCTACCATCCCATGGTCAGCTGGTGGTTGGAGAATCCAAGGGAGAAGAACCTCGTGGAGATCAACCTCAAAGTTTCTTCCCAACATCTCGTATGTCACGCTTGGCTTTTTAGAACTCTATGATAATCATCGCAATCCATGCTTGATAGGGTGGCCGGTTTTCCTGCTTTACAGCGGACAGTCATCAGGCAGAGAAGCTTTCAAAGCTTCTTGGGTTGTCCAGTCAGGTTGAAGATGAAAACATGCAACAGCTGAGAGGGGAAGGGCAGGACTCTGGAGACAGTTTAGAGAGAGAAAAAGAAATGATTACTGCTGCTTGGTATATATAGGGGAGGGAGGATGAACAGATGGAAGAAATGAATGAGCAAAACCAGGGTGGAAAGAGAGGAAACCACTTAGAGCAGTGGTGGCCAACCTTCAGCACTCCAGATGTTTTGGAACCACACCTCCCACAGCCTTTGTCATTGGCAATCGAAGCTCAGAATTCTGATAGTTGTGGTCCAAAACATCTGGAGTGCCATAGTTTCGTCAACACTGACGTAGAGGAAAAGAGTGAGGATTGTCTTAATTGTACTGGACTGTATATTATCCCTCATTACTGTAAGCTGCCTTGGGTCTTTTTTCCAAGGAGAAAGATGGGATAAAACTATTCTAAAATAAATAAATAAATAAATATTATAGGATTTCTAGTCCAAATGAAATACTAGTTCAAAATGCAAATCATGGAAATATGTGCATGTGTAGAATTTGACAGGGATTGAAAGTATTTGGTTCAGAGCTGGGCGTGGTGGCACTGATGAATATGTTTCAGACTTCCTCCTTTTGGGAGCTCTGTGTGGCACTAAAATAACCTGGGCTGGTTGGTTCATATTTCTACCCAAAAAGCCTGGGTCGCTACTCTAGGCTTCGCAATTGGGCAGTGTATCCTTCTTCTTAAAGGAATTCACATCATTTTTGGTGCAGTAACTCCAGATGCTAGATGCAGTGGTGTACGTACGAGCTCTCAATCGAGTTCATAATTGCAAAGGTAATGCTGATGGTCGACAACAGGAAGGAGACATTCATTCCATTGGTGTTTTCAGTTGCCCACTATTTTATCCCACAGATTTCCTTCTTCTGTCCATATTTCTGTTGAAATTTCACTGTCATCTCTCTTGGATCACTCAACTGTAAGATAAGTAAAAACTGCCTAACTGGTAGCTGCGTTTCAGGTCTAAAGGTTATTCAGAACATCCAAGTAAGCTGTGAAGATTTCCTCCAGATGGGCATTAGATACCAGCATTTGAACCCTCCTTCCCCCAGCATTGATTACATTCCCATTAGGATGGATCTCAAGGATAGCAGAAGCAAGACGGTGTACAAGGTAAACCGACGCATCCACCTTGCCATTTTGTTCTTAGTCACTTACATATAAAACAAATAGGTGATGTGCTGTTAGAATAGCTGAATTACCCAGCAATCAGAAGCAAGTGACCAATAATTAGCTTACTTATAACTAGTTACTTGCAGTAAATTACCTTTTTTTCAACAATGAAGGTGAAATGGACTTATATTTCAACTGTAATTTAATGAGGGATAATTTCACTTCTTTTGAAGTGTGCATGTAATGGTGGAGAAGAAATAGTACAGATATTGACTTGTCTGGAAGCACTGAAGCAATGAGAGGTGAACTGGAGGGTACAGTCAGATGGTTTTTAAAAAAAAACCCAAGGAGTAGCTATTTTAATTATTTCAGAGAAATTAGGACTTAAAGAGTTACTTTAAAAATCAGGGCCTCAAATAGTAAGAGCTTAGCTAATGTACTGGCTTTCATTGTTTCAAGGCATATTAGTATTGTACTAGCAAGTCATTTTAAAGTGTTTTATGTTTAATTGCATTTTAATGAGATAATTACTGTACATTTAATTCTATTTTAATATTTGCAGTTTTATTGTAAATGTAATTTGCTGCTGTTTTAACTGCTTTGTAAACTGTCATGTCTTAAAAGTAGACATATCAAATAAATAAATAAACAAACAAATAAATAAATAGGAACAATAAGAGCAATTACTTACTCTTAAAAATAACATTCCAAACACTGATGTGCTCGGCCCTAAACAATTGAACTGAAGATGCAGAATCCTATCAGATGGGTTCCACTGATGGAATGAGAATTATGTCGTCCAGAGGCAGAAATTTGAGATTCACCTTTTCAGTTTTGGTTTGCCATTTTGTGTCATTACCTGTGATCAGTGCATACCCTCAAACTGAAAGAGAGAGTCTTTTAATCTGTGGAAATCCACCACTGGAGGAAGCTGTCATACCTGATGCATAGATGGAGCTGCACAACAGGATATTGACCAGAGCCAGGAGATGTAGGGACAACCATAGAGGAGGTGCAGCTACATACTGTGAGGACAGGTGATAGTTAAACAGAGCTGCAGGCAACAGTGGCTTCAGGTACTCTTGGACCATCTTCTGCTTGGTAGTACAAGTTGTGTATGTGTGATCTAAATGCCCCATGTGTGGAATTTTTCTGAACGATTCAAACAGATAGAGGAAATCGTCAAGAGCATTAGGTATCATGAACCCCACCCTGTTAATTGCAGGCTGCTTTGCAACACGCTGATTCGTTCCTTCTTATTCCATAGTCGGAGCATGCTTGGCTACCGGTTCATATCAGAGGAGCAGTTTCTAATCAGGCCCCACAAGCCGCCTTCATGGCAATGTTTATCCTGGAAGCAGACCAGTTCATTTTGAGCCCCTTGTCAACAGCCATACTGGATGCAGAAGATGGTGAGACGCCCAAATCTCTGCTGGTGTTCAACATCACTAGGCCACCGCCAGAGGGCTACATCACACACCTGGAGGACCACACCAAGCCTGTATCATCCTTCACATGGAGTAGCCTCAACAACATGCTTATTGCCTATCAGCCTCCAAATAGCAGCCACACAGAAAGGAGGAATTATGAGGTAATTAAAATGGGGATGGATGTTCTTTCTTTGTATCTGAAAATTTACAAGCCCTCTGTGGACCACATACCATGTACCAAGAAAGGGTGTTCTTGGACATGAATAGCCCCTCCATCAGGCAGGCCTTAGAAAGCAGCCTCTCTAACATTGTTTCTTTTTTAAGTGTAAGGAGTTATATTTATTTATTACTACTATCAGTATTGTTTTCAGGGGTTATTTTGCAAGATTTTGGCTCATTTTAGCCCTAATTAATATTTTTAAAGTATGTTTTGGAATGGTAATGCAAAATATTAGTAATATATTCCTATTAGAGTATCAGGCAATGCCCCAAATATCTTTACCTGGTGACAGTAGGAAACACCCCTCACACACACTGCCCAGTATCTGCAGGAACAATATCCACAGTTTCATTTATCTGTGGTCTGAAAATATTCAAAATTTTAAGAGAAAAAAATATCAGATTTTTTTAAATTTTCACATATATTACCAGAACCAGACACGAGAGGGAGGCAAAGACCATGCTATAAATTCATGTTGAGGAAGAAGATACAGCATGGTCTGATGTCCAGTTCTGATAATGAATGTGAGACTATATTTTTCCTGGATTCCCCCACCCCCAGGGCCGGCGCTTCCATTAAGGCAAACTAGGCAGTTGCCTAGGGTGCCAAAATGGAGAGAGGGCGCTGGACAGCCTGCAGCCCCCCCACCGCTGGCCACTGCTGTCCATCCCCCCACCGCCTGCCAGCCGCCCATCACTGCCGCCCGCCCGCCACCCCCCCATGCCCATTGCTGTTCCCCCGCCATCTGCCGTCCCCTGCCCCCCGCCCCCACCCCCCCCACCCCCCATCCCCACCCCCCACCAGAATATTGCACAATTTAAAATTATGGATAGTTTTGCTCATCAGCCAGTTTATGGTGATTTCTGTCCAAGAGGATTTGGGGCAATAGGTTCCTTTTTTGAAAACTGTGGCTAATGCTAAGCTGTAACTTTAACCAAAACAAACACATTCCAAGCTGTGCTTGTCTTTTTATTGAGAAATGTTGAGAGGGAAGGATTTGGACATTCCAGTGACATCACTGAAGAACAGCAAGTATAAAAGAGGTTTGGAGCCATGCAGCCAGTAAAACAAAAGCAAAACTAGACTAGGGGTGATACCTTCACAGGCTGCTAGAAGAAAAATAAAAAAAGTTGCTGAGCTTTCGAGAGTAAGCTCTCTTTTTCAAAGCAGGCATAGAAGTCCAAACATGGCAAGGGATGTAATTTGCCAGGAGAGAGTTCTTAAAAGTTCACTTGGCAAGATGGATGCCAGGCTTCTTCTTGGAAGGCACAGGGCAGCATGGTCCGATGGGGCTGGACTTTACATACTTTAGCAAGTACAGTAGGACCCTGTTATCTGCTGGGGATTGGTTCCAGGCCTTCCCATGTATAATAAAACCATGGATAAGAGAGAACGCCTGCCCACCCTCCCCCAACTGCTGCTTGCCAACAGTAACTTGGTTTATGACTGCTGTTTTGAGACAGTAACTTGCTTTGTGGCTGCTGTTTGTGACAGTAGCTTGCTTTACAGCTGCTACTTGTGACAACAGCTTGTTTTACAGCTTGCTTTGTGGCTGCTGAATTATTTAATTTTTTCCTCTGCCAACTGCGGATAACTGAATCAGTGGATCCAGAGGTCCTACTGTATGTAGGAGGTGTGTAAATGCTGTGAGAGCTGAGCAAGGAAAGATGGTAGAGACTTTGTGGTTGGGTCCCACAGTTTTTAATCCTGCCTAGTCTCATCTTCCCTGTGAAAAACTGCCCATGAACATTGTGCCATGGAAAGCTGCCTCATATGGGAAATTTCAAGTGAAGAGAGTTTGAACATATGAATTTAATTCAATACAGCATATATTCACAGCACAAACAGCTAAAAAACACACTAGTTCCTATTATCTCAAGCCTGTTAACTGTTTTCACACAATGTGATGCACATTCTATTAGCCCTTTAAAAGATGTAATGCAATTCTTCCTGTCATTAATTTCCCCCTGATTTTTCCAGTTCAGGAGCGATAAAGGAGCAGGGAAGTTTCCCTTGAGTATTTTCTTTCTGTTGCAATTTTTTTCATGAAAGAAAAATAATTGACACACTACTCTGTGTACTATAGTGGATAAAGTGATGGACTTTATCCATGGTTTGAATTATGCTTGGCCATGGACACTCACAGGGAGGTGTGGGTTGAACTAATAAGTCTCTCTGTGTGTTGTGTCGTTACAGTCATGACCGACTCTTCGTGGCTCCATGTCCATGGAGTTTTCTTGGCAGAAATACTGGAGTGTCTTGCCGGTTCCTACTCCAGGTGCCTACAGCACCTGGTATTCCCTGGTGGTCGCCCATCCAAGTACTAACCAGGGCCAACCCTGCTTACCTTCTGAAATCAGAAATCGGATGTGCTTAGGGCAAATAAGTCTAGTGTCCTTGAATATCTCACTTATCTTGTGAGAGTCCTATTAGGATTGCTGTACATTTCTGACTTCTTGATGGCACAGAACACATAGTTAGGGTTCCCTCTTGTGGAAGTTAAAATTAATGACTCAGTCATAGATTTTTGTTTTGGAATTGATTTTTTTTTTTTTTTTGCAGCTAAGTGTAGAATTGACTTGATGGCATGCAATTATTTTAAGTATAAGGAAATCACAATTCAGTGTTGCAGGGCAAAATAGTATAGGATACCAAAAGACATAAACCATTCATTCTTTTCACATGCTAATTCCAAATTATTAGTGTTCTGTACAGTAGCTGTTTTACTTGTAAGTTAGGTTGTCAAAATATTCTCTCCACTCACATTTGTTCACAACCGCTTTATGTTAATGTTGGATAGCAGTCATGAGCAAGATCTATCTCAGATGGTTTTAAAATGGACATCAAACATCCCTGGAAAATGGCAACTAGGAGCAATATAATATACGCAGTCCAATGCAGCGAGGAGGGTGTACATTGGAGAAACAAAACAGCCACTAAACAGGAGGATGACTGAACACAGGAGGATCAACAGCTCAGGATCAGAATCAGCAGTGTACCTTCATTTGAAGGACAAAAGACATTCATTCAAGGATAAGGATGTATCCACATTAGACAGAGAGGATAGGTAGTTTGAGAGAGGGGTCAAGGAAGCCATTAACACGTGTATTGAAAATCCCTCTCTCAACAGAGATGGGGGACTCAGGCACAATCTGGCTGCTACTTATGCTGCCCTTTCATTGATCCCCAGACAAATTAGAAGCATTTCACACCTCCACCAGGAAGGCCACAGTTCACAACCCATACTTAATGAGAGTTGGGAAAAGTTGCATAGGTGAGAATTTCACGCACGCCAGGCCATTGTACATCTAATGAACGTATTCAGGACATTGTCCACGTAACAAACCTATTCAGGCGACTGCCCATCTAATGAGTCTATTCAGACCAGGGTGATGTGAAATTAAGGTGAACTATAAATTGGAGGCCTCACCACTAACTTTCCTCAGACTGACAAAGCTGCTTAGACGCATAGTGAAGCCTTTCGATCTTACAAGAAAAGAAGTCAGGTTGCCATGACCCAACTTCCAGATAACCTCACCTGGATGACTGAGAATCTTCACAGACGAACTAGTTATGATGGCTCTGTGTTATCAGGATGATATGAAGCCATATGCCTCTCAATATGAGATAGCTGCTAGGGAGCAGGACGGATAAGGTGCATGCTATGTCCAAGCTCATGTCCCATAAGGCATCTAGTTGGTCGCTACAGGACATCATGCGGAACTTGGCTGATTCTTGAGTCTTGTCCATGATGGCTCTTCTGAGTTTCAAAGCTAATTATGAATAAACAATGTGCTCATTTTTGTATAACAGGTGGAATTTGAAGTTCATGATTTATACTTTGAGAAGAGTTCACCAATTACTCTTTATATATCGGTTAGAACAGCCAATACAAATGCTCCTCGGGTTTCTTGGAATACAGGTAAAAATTCCATTTATTTTGGGTGTCTTTGTGAAACAAATATGGTTTCTGGAGATCCCTATATTTAGTTTTGGAGTCATATTAAGTGACATCGACTGTGGTTTTAATGACAAAGAGAACACAGAGCACTAATAAAATGCAGTCATGGGAGAATAAATGTTTGATAGCAGTGGTTCCTTAGTCTTGGATCCCCAGATGTTCTTGGACTAAAACTCCCAGAATCTTGTTGTTTTAGTTTATTTTTCTCTTGATTTATTGATAGATTTCTATTGCCACTATTGGATGTTGTTGTTGTGCTCTAATTTAATTTAATTTAATTTCAGCTATCGGAATTGATTGATTGCATTTAATTTATTGTATTTTATGCTATTTTTAATGTTGTAAACCACCCAGTTGCCAGATGGGCAGTATATAAACCAAATAAATAAATAAATAAATTTGGGGCATAGGTTTCAGACTTGAGATATAACACCACTACAGTTCCCAGTCAAACTCAGAGCAGATTCAATGCTCCCATGAAACAGGAGTAATCATCCTGCAATACTTAAAAGCCACATTTTTAAATCTTCCCTATCCTAATCCAACCGGTCACATGGCTCAAACCACTTTTTTTACTCCTATCCAAATCTGTTTCTTCTTACCTTTCCAAGGCCTTGATCTTCTGGAAGGACAGTCTCGCCCTATAACATGGAAGCAATTTCAGATTGTAGACAATGATGATCTCAGTGGGGTGCGCTTAGTCACGGTTGATGGTTTGCAGCATGGACAGCTCACTGTAAGAGGTACACTATTTTGGCATATTTCTCCATGCAGCTATTGCTATTTTGTCCTTTGCTATCAGCGCTCTGCATGGGCTGTTTCCTCTTTGTAGCTGCCGTGACCAGAGAAATGTGGACAAGTTTTGCTGATCAGATGACATAATGCAGATGTTTTGTTTGTTATGTGCTGTAAAGTTATAGCTGAAGTACACTACCTCTAGTAGGGCATTCAAGATGAATGAGGTATTTAGAGAGCGGTTTTACTATTGGCTCCACCCCACTGAATTTCCGTGACCAGGCAGAGTTTTGAACATGTCTCCTGAGCTTTAATCGTACATTCTATCCACTACAGCAGTGGTTCTCAACCTGTGGGTCCCCAAATGTTCCTGGACTGCAATTCCCAGAAACCCTTTCCAGCACAGTGAGTGGTGGAGACTTCTGGGAGTTGCAGTCCAGGAACATCTGGGGACCCACAGGTTGAGAACCACTGCACTACACACTGCCCTGGATCTCAGATGGACTCTTCATTGTACCTTAATATAAGGCAACCAGATTTCCACAAATTATCCCTGGTAACGTCTTAGCCAGTAAGAAGGTAAGTGAAGTTACTCTGAAGAAGGCAGGGTGCATTGTTTCCAGCCGCGGACCGGTGCCGGTCCGTGGACCGGTCGGGGGCCGCCTGGGACGCCGGGAACCTTTCCTGCCTCTCCTCCTCTTCTCTCCCGTGGGCGGCAGTGGTGGAGGAAGGCTGGGCTGGAGGAGCAAAAGTTTTGGACCACAACTCCCACAGTCCTTTGGCATTGGAAATTCTGGGAGTTGTGGTCCAAAACATTTGGAGGGCCAAAGTTTGGCCACTACTGCATTAAGGAATGGCCATTTTCACCCGAGCACCACAAAGGGAGAATGGCAAGTCAGGCCGGGGTCATTGTTCCCAAGGACCCTGTAGGTGGAGAGTGGTGCCAGTTCTCTAGCAAACTCTAGCACAGCGTGGCAAACATTTGTTTTTCAAATCCAGGACTTAAAAGTATGAAACACACCATCTCCCAGTGTCCCAAATGAATCCAGGCTGGTGTAGAATGGGAGCAGCTTTACACAACATGGAGGTGGAGAGAAAAGAATCTGAGAGGTGCCAGAGAGGCATTCAAAGTGGAGAGGTTTTTTTCCTTTCCCATCACTGGCAAATCCAATTTTGAGCATTTTAAGGAAGGACAGGGAGGGAAGAGGGAAGAACCCTGTACAGATTCTATCAAGAACGGTCAAGAACTCCAGAACACAAAAAAAGCAATTAAGAACATGGCTTTTTCTGCAGGGCTTTCCTGACCAACTTGGACTTGAGACCTCTGATCAGTTAAACTATCTTGTTCTACCATCATAACTGTAATTTAACTTTATTATTGCTTTAGTTAACTTTATTTTCTGTTCTGGCTTGTTTTTTTGCTACATATTTTTGTCATACCATTTGTGATTATTTTGGACTATGTACAGTATATTGTTTTATTATTTTTGAATGTTGTATGCTGCCCAGAGTGGCCTTGTAGGCCAGATAGGCGGGACATACAGTAAATACAATAAAAAAAAACAAATTAAATAAAAATTGTCTCTCGTCTCCTGGGTTCTGTGCAATTCTGTGGTGACCTCATGAATGATCTTGTGGAGAACTGGGATTCATGGACTTTCTCGTCTTGGACTTCTGATTGCTTTCTTCCATAAACTTAACCATTTCGGTTCCTTAAACCCAACACTTTCATATTGTACAAAGTGGACTCATCATTTCAAAAGTAAATATCTGTTACGAATTATAGCCCTTTCACTCTCTCTAGCAGGAGGGAAAGGATTCATGTTTACTGTGGCTGACCTCAAGTCTGGTCTGGTCCGTTACCACCATGATGACAGCGATTCCACGAAGGATTATATTGTCTTCAGGATCTTTGACAGTCGTCACAGCAGTCGCCACAAGTTTCCAATCAACATCCTCCCTAAGGATGACAGCCCGCCGTTCCTTGTCAGTAATGTTGAGATAGAGGTTCACGAAGGACAAATGGTGCTCATCCAAGGCTCAAGGCTCCAGGCCTCTGACATGGACTCAAGTGATGACTACATACTCTTTAACATTACCAAATTGCCACAGGCAGGAGAAATCATGAAGAAACCAGGACCAGACTTCATGGGTAATATATCAGACATACGCAAGAGAGAGAAGACTTTTTGTGAATGTGTGACCTGCATAATTGAATTGTAGATTGTCCAGAGAGTGCTTGAAGTGCTACGGGGCAGTATATAAGCAGAACCCTTTGCTTTCTTTCTACCAATATTTTGAAGTCAGTATTTCCTTTTAGACCTAAGTGTTGCCTTCAGACTTATTCTCCTCTTTCTGAATGCTTGCTTTTGCAACTGCTGTCCACAGATCTTAGTTCTCCCGTCCTCTTTCGTAGGGATGAGTAAATGGCTAATGGTTTATCATTAGTGTTCCCGTTTGTGGAAAATCGAACTGCGGTATATAAATATAAAACTAAATAAAATCTAGTTTTCGTTACTAAACCCACAGATTAAATCCATACCTAGACTTTTAAAAACTCTATTTACGCCTCTTCCCATAACCCCTTCCCAGCCCCCGAATTGTTTTCTAAAAATATTGGTGCATTTTCAAAAGCCAAGAAAGCCCACTTGCGCCCTCTGGTGGCCACAAAAGATAAAATTGGGGTAGGAATCAGAGGGTTCGGGAACTTTCAGTGGCAAAATTGTTCTCATTCTGAGCCACATTTTATTTGTTCAAAAACATTGCTTAAATCCTTTTTTAAAAAATCCATACTCAGTTCACTGAATGTGTGAATGGTGAGTTAATACCTGTATAAATCCCCACGGATTCAAAGAGTCTTCTTTATTTGGAATTGCCAGCTGAATTTAGGCCTTAAAATTAAGGTCAAAATTTATTTTACCGAGTTTGAGTACTGTTTTTACTTTTGATTTTCAAAGAACCAGCTGAACATACATAAAGGCTTCACATATGTATCTTTACAACTGACAGGTGCCTAGCTTCAGAATTGGTAGTACAATTAATGTATAGCTCCCACATTTCATCCTTCCATATCTAAGGGCCAAAGTTCCTTCTAATGGGAGCCTCAATCTGTGCACGTACATACAGAGGGCGGCGGGGGGGGGGCAGGTGATAACTGCAGCTGCCACACTGCAACCCCAGTGGAGCTCTGCATGAATGCGTCCATGCACAGCTTAAAGGAAACATTGGGCGCTTTTACACAACCCCTAAAATCCAACGCAAAGGGTTCCCAGATGCGGAGCTTAAAATTGTTTTCCCACCAGCTCCAGACTTTAAAGAAAATTAAGTGCGACCACGCCCAACTTAGTGCATCCCAGCGCATTTTAAAACTACCTGGTCTCTGAAGGTGAATTTTTTTTTATGCGGATGTACAGCAGTGAGTGCGGGGCTCTCCTCGCCTTGTGTTTGTTTGTTTTTGCCCCCGCCCCTTTAAGAGACTTTAAGAGACTGGAATGCTTGCTTTGGGGGGCTGCGACAGGCAGACGGAGGTGAGCCTGCATTCTTTTCTCCCTTTTTTTCTCCCTCCCCTCACGCAGACAGGAGCAAGGGAGTACGGAGGGGTGGGAACACAGGAAGAGCGACAAACCCCCAAGATCTCTGGCCCGAATTTAAGTGGCCAGCGGATCTTAGGGGTCATGCAAAAGCGCCCATTGTTGCAGGTATATAAAAATGGAGATGCAGTTGTTGTCCACAGTTATCATACAGTTGAGAAATAATTTTTTATGTATCTGTCATTCTACAGGTTATCCAGTCACTAAGTTCCTTCAGAAAGAACTTTTTCATGGCCTCATTTACTACCATCACTTAGGAGGAGAAATATTTGAAGATTCAATTGAGTTGGTTCTATGTGATAGCCACGATCCTCCCAATCTTTCAGAAATCCAGGTATGCTATTACTGAAGGTATTGCAAGGCCATGAAGGAGAACCCCACGACCCCTTTCTGCAATCAAAAGCTCGACTCCTAAATTATCTTAACATAGTGGATTTATTTCAGGGTAAACATGCACTTTTAACAACACTGGTGTCCTTTTCCTAAAGTCCAGATGATGCAAATACATTAATATATAATAAGTGCTACAAGCTTATTTCTTTTACGTTTCAAGGGTCTATATCTAGGGCACACTTTGTGACTATCCACCACAAGATGACATTGGTCTGTGATTCCATATTACAGGTTATGCTAGCTAGGACTGATGGGTGCAATAATATTGCCTACCTTTGTTGTATATTAACACCCAAGGAAAATACAGTATTCTGTCTGTTTATACTGCCCAAGTAGCATATTACTACTCTGTGTGCTGTACAGAAAATAAAGCAAAAATCATTAACAAACACATTCTAAAATACAAAGAGTCAGGTGACAATGTGAATTAAGCCAAAGGTCTCACTGGATCCTGCTGATAAGCAGACAGGATCATGATGCAACATCCCCACCCCCTCCTGCCCCCAAGTACTGGCCTTCCTGTTGCCCTGCTGGTGGGGACCTTAGAATCTACCTGTACCATTCACTTCTGTAAATCTACCAAATATTTGCACAGACATCTTGAAAACTAAGGGCGTTTATACACGACCCCTAAACTCCGCGGCAAATGGCTGCAAGCTCCGGAGCTTAAAAATGTTTCCCCACCAGCTCCGGAGTTTGCAGAAAATTAAGTGCGACCCCGCCCACCTAAGCACGACCCAGCGCACTTTTCGTGTACCTGCTCTCCCGTGGTGACAATCCCTGATGTGGTTTTAAGGGAGTGAGTGTCGGCTCTCCTCGCGTCTGTTTGTTGTTGTTTTTGCCTGCCGCCCCTTTAAGAGAAGGAACCAGGAAGCTGGGCGGAATCAGGAAGAGAAGGAATCAGGAAGCCGGGTGGCTTCCGAGGTGAGATGCATTTTTTCCTCTCTTTTTTTCTCCCACCCCTCACGCAGACAGGAGCAAGGAAGTGCTGAGGGGTGGGAACACAGCAAGAGCAACGAACCCCTAAGATCTCTGGTCCGAATTTAAGTGGCCAGTGGATCTTAGGGGTCGTGTGAAAAGGCCCTAAGCGTCATCATGAAAAGCACATTTAAAATCATTCAAGTTGTGAATTTAGTGAAAGAAAGAAAGGAAAGAAAGAAAGAAAGAAAGAAGCAGATGGGTATCTTGAATACTGTACATTAGAGATGGGCACGACTTAGTGGTATTCCCGTTTCCGTTTCCATTACTCGGTTCCGTTACTCTACGGAAACGGTAACGGGAATTACTCCGCCAGACTTCGAGCTCGAACCGACGAACGAACAATTTTGGTCTGATTTGTCGTGCTTGTTCCTTGCATCGCACGATCGCGCGATGCCATGCGGCACAGAAAAAAAGTTTTTAAAAGTTAAAAAAACCCGGTTCCCGGCCAAAAAGCAGGCGGAAAAATGCCTGCCGTGCCTCAGGGCACCTACCAGAGGGGTTGTTTCTGGAGGTCCCCGGCCTCCCCCCCCCCATCTCCCGTCCTGGGCTGCTCTGGTGGGACTCGCCGCAGGCTCGCAGCCAGCAAAAAGCCCAGTCTCGCCGCCGGCCGCCGCAATTAAAGCGCAAGCAAGCGGCACGGACGGCACAGGAAAAAACTTTTAAACTCTCCCCCCACCCATTTCCGGGCCAAAAAAGCAGGCGGAAAAATGCCTGCTTGACTAAGGGCGCAGGGCACCTACCGGAGGGGTGGTTTCTGGAGGGGGGGTCCCGCCTCCCCCCCGTCCTGGGCAGCCGGACTCGCCATGCCATGCGGTGCGGGCGGGGGATCCAAAATGGGGCGGTGAACGCAATATTGTTTTTGAAATCGTGGTCCAAAAACACACAAGCACGACAAAAACACGCAAAAATTTATAAACTGCCAGATTTTTCACAGTAGCAGTGGGTTTTTTCTTGCAACAAAATGTCTCTCCTCTCCTCCTCTGTCCTCCATTTATTTTATTTTATTTTATTTTTTTACACCTGCGCAGAATGATGGGCTGGCCGAGTGGCCAGCCATGTGGGAGTGGACGACCATGCAAATTTTGGAGCCATCCCACCAATCGCATGGCCACTTGGCCATGGAGACTTCTGGGATGTGCCAAAAGCCCCTAAAACCTGCCCTAGCCCCCTAACCCTAACCCTAATCCTTGACTCCTTACCCATACATCACAGACTGTCTTCTTAGTGGGTCAGAGAGGCACCCAGAGGTGCAACCCACTAGCCCACCGTAACCTTACCCGTCACTAGCCTAACCCTAGCCCTTGCACTAACCCACCTTAACCCTAAGCCAGATCTACTTGCATTGCACTACACGCAAGTACGATTCCCTTCTTTGTGAGACATGGCAGTGCGAGAGCCTTAGGCATCACCCTCTGGCTCTGGGTTCACTGGTCTCACTGTCTGCAACTGGTATGCATATCCATATGGCTATGCATGCCATTTTGCAGCAGCAGGTGAGGAGGGGAGACCCCCATGTTGAGGGGTTTCTTGGAGCCTGCTTCCCCTTCCTAGTGGGTGAGGATAGGAGGTTCCCACGGGTGCCTCCAGAGAGCCCGCTTTCCCTTTATAGCGGGCCAGAGGAGGCACCCACCCCACAGAGGTGCATCCAGGAGCCTGCTACCCCCCCAAAAACCAGTACTAACGAAAACGAAAAAAACGAAAAAACGAACCGACTAATTTTTGCAAATTTTCCCGAAAAATGGAAACGACCCGAAATGGAACCGGCCCGAGTAACGACAACTCGAAAAAAATTTTTTTCAAGTCGTGCCCATCTCTACTGTACATCATTATTTGTCCTTGATTTATGTTTCTTCCAAGCAGATGCTAGAAAGCTGTTGTCCTCAGAGAGTTTGTCATAACTGCTGGTGATGCGTTTTTAGCTGCAATGTTTTGGCAATGTGTTTGTTGTGTCTTCTTTAGTTGCATATCGTGTCCACTCCTTCAAATCTTTTCTTTAAGGTGGTGAGAGTGCACATAATTCCCGTGGATGATCAGCTTCCCAAAGAAGCTTCCGGTGTGAGCCGACATCTAACTGTCAAGGAAACAGAGATTGCTCATCTGACCAAGAAGCACCTCCATTTCATAGACACAGAGGCACAGGAAAGGGAGCTCCTTTATACCATCACTTCTCCCCCATTCTTTTCTTCTTTGCATGAGTAAGTCTGTGTAAAATATACATCTCTCAAAAGGAAGGGATATGTTTTCAGGGCACATTGCACAGCCACGGCGGTGTTAGCTAGTAGGTCTGTGTCAAAGGACCAGCATTTGTAGTTTGAAACTTGGCCGTAACAGTGGTTTTCAATGAATCTGCATGAAGCCATGTCTTCCTGCTTGCTGTTTGCTCATTGCCCACGGGTTGACTGCTTCCAGTCACAGCTTTGTTGTTGGCCAGTTTGGGTCACTTTTCTACCTTAGTGTGCACTAGGGCGCTTGCCAGGGCTCACAAGGTTGGAGGCCATCAGGACTTAAGAACATAAGAACATAAGAACATAAGACGAGCCATGCTGGATCAGGCCAAAGGCCCATCGAGTCCAGTTTCCTGTATCTCAGTGGCCCCACCAGATGCCTCTGGGAGCGCACAAGACTAGTTATCTGTCTCTTCCTACCACTCCCCTGCATCTGGTCCTTGAATTACCCCGGGTTTAAGCCTGGAGATTACATATCTCCATCATGGTTTGTAACCTGTGATGGACTTTTCCTGGAGGAATCTGGCCAATCTCCTTTTGAAGGCACCCAGGCTAGATGCCATCACCACATCCTGTGGCAGGGAGTTCCACAGACTAACAGGATGGTAATGTTTACCTGCCACTGCAACACCCCTAGCTTCCTGGTCCCTGCTGAGTTTTGCAGCCACCTTTACAAGAGCTGGATGGCAAGTGTGTCTTCCTTTCTGCGATATGTTGTGAGCCATTCCTGTAATTATACTGAACCTTCTGAGCAAAGATGGCAAACAAAGGGTTTTTTTTTAATACCAACTCAGAGAAACCCTCCCGAGTATGACTGATGAGTCAAATCTCAGGAAAATATACTTTTAAAAATAACCAAGTCATGCACATCCCTAAGTAAATGCCTCATCTGGCGTATTTTGATTTTGGTCTCCAATATAAAATATAAGACAACAAAACACAACAGTTACAAAAAATGTTTTATGGCCTTTTCTATCTACAGTAACTAAAATATTGGAGGGGACATGATCACATTCATTCTTCCTTCTGTGGTGTGGGAAATGATTTTGTAATGTTCGTGAGTTTCACATTCTGTTTCATCATCCTGCCTGTATGTCTGACAGTACCTTTTTGTGCAGTCACACAGATGCTGGGAAATTGTTTATGGTAGACAGTATTCCAAAGCTGATCAAGGATCCTGCAACACCATCGCTGAGATCATTCACTCAGGTTTGTTGTCAAGCGTAAAGCATACCTAAAAACAAGGTCTCCAGTCACGCTGTAGCTCCACTCCTTATCATCTACGTCAGGAGTGGACAATGTGTATCCCTCCAGGTGTCATTGGACTACCACTAATGGCATTTGAACCACTTTTGGCTATGTTGGTCAGGGCTGATGGGAGTCGTAGTCCAGCTACATCTGGAGGTTCACATTTTGTCCATTGTGCTGTGAATTTGCAAAAGGGTCCTACCTCATTTCACACACACCAGTGCAATGTCAATGACATGCTTGCAGTACTGCTTGTGCAAGATAATCCAGATCAACTCTAATAGCAGGGGTTTCCACTCCATTCATATAAAGCTGAATTATTAGACCAATGGGTTGTACATGATGATAGGTCATAACTGCCTTTTGCGGCATGCATGAAAACTCCACTCTCTTACCTTTGCAATGATAAACTGTGAGAATATAAGCATGGATCCCATCATTACAGTTCCCACCAACCTCAGGCACCATACAGTTAAGAGAGGGACTTCTGGGAAGGGCAGTCCAACACCGAAAGGGTCATATTTAACAACCCCTGGGTTAAGCATTTGCTCTATTTACCCTTGTATATGATGCTATTCCCCCCCCCCAAAAAAAAAGAATCAGGACACTAAAAATTAAAGGGTGTCATATATATAGAAGTGAGCCTTTTCCTGAGGGGTGACAGAGGGGTGGGGGAGAAGCCAAACTGACCTTGCTGTTTCCCCTTTTCTTTTTGGGCTCTTTCACTGCCCTCCGCCTTTCCAAAACGCCTCTCTGCTTCATTTTTGTTTGCTTGTTTTTGCAGAAATCAGAGCAGGTATGGGGAGGCACTTCTTAATGGGTTGCCCAGCCCCCCCAAGGGGGCTTTCCCTGCAGAAAAGACAAAGATGGTTTGGATTTCTGCAAAAAAACAAAAAACAAAAATCAAAGCAGAGAAGCATTTTGGAAAGGGGAAGGGCAGGCAGAATTTGTTCATTTTGTTAATTTGGGGTTCAAAATGGGGGGGCATCTAGTACATGGCAGTGCCTTGCAGACAGAAAAATACAGTGGCTATTCTGATGTGTTCTCAGAACAAAAATGTGGGTGGTGCATGTGAAGAACCAAAGCTATGCATTTCGCCCCTTTATTATTTATTTGTTTGTTTATTTCTTGAACTTATAAACCACCCAATTTTCCCAAAGGGAACTCTGGGCGGTGAACAGACATGTCGCCCCACAGCGACCACTCAACACAATCACAGAACAAACACTAACAGAGGTAAACATTAAAAGCCTAATCAATACAAATCAAACAACCAAATACCCTGTAAAACTACTAGAAAATACTTTTAAAAATTGCAGGTAAAATAGCAAAGCGCCACTGGCCAAGACAAGTCAGGTCAAAGTTACATCTGGCAAGAAAACTAGTAAGACTGGTGCCAGCAGTAAATAATAATAATAATAATAATAATAATAATAATAATAATAATAATAATAATAATAATAATAATAATAATAATAATAATAATAATAATAATAATAATAAATAAATAAATAAATAAATAAATAAATTGCAAGAACACACTCGTTACATGTTGTGAGCTTGACTGACTGATTATTTTTTGTCCATAGCATGCTATAAACCACATGAAAGTTGCCTACATGCCACCTTTGCATGATATTGGTCCTGAGCCTCAGTCTGTCCAGTTAACCTTCTCCGTCAGCAATCAACATGGTGGGACTTTGCATGGCATCTGTTTTAACATTACTGTTCTCCCAGTGGACAATCAACCTCCGGAGGTAAGCTTATAATGCTGATGGGAATGGAGGAAGTTCATCCCCCAGGGAAGAAATTAGCTGAGAGGAGAATACTAACTTTTTTATCCTAGCAATTGGTTTATTTACCAATTAGAAAAGGTTTCATCATTCTTGTTATGTTTCATGCCTCAGAACAAAAAACAAATAGCTGTGAAAACATTGGCTTCTGTATTCTTGAAGGCTTTATGGCTGGGATCTGATAGTAGTTGTGAGTTTTTTGGGCTGTTTGGCCATGTTCTGAAAGTTTTTCTTCCTGAGGTTTCACCAGACTCTGTGGCTGGCATCTTCAGAGGGCAAGGAGCTCAGGGAACTAGAAATTCTCTCTGTGCTGTGGAGGTACAGAGTGAGTGAGACTGGGGTTTTTAATCCCTACATCACAATTTATTTATTAATTTTATTTATTTATTTATTTTTACAACGTATATGCTGCCCACTACCCAAAGGACTAACACCTATTCTCCTGTATAGGACAAGTTTCCTCTTTCCCAGAACTTTAAAAACCCCAGTCTCATTCACTCTATACCCCAGAACTTTTATTCTATAAATGGCAAGCAGAAACCTCTTTTGATAGGACCCTGGGATTGCTTTCTTTTTCCTCCTGCACAGGCGTTCATAAGCGACCTCAACGTACAGGAAGGAGGCCTGTGTACTATTACAGAGAAACAAATCTTGATTTCTGACATGGACACCAGGCTGGAAAACATCCACATCCACCTCTTAAAGGCACCTCTTCATGGATCTATTGAACTGGACGGAATTCCTATGAGTCCAGGAGACCAACTGACCTGCGAGGACCTGCACTTGTCCACAGTCCGGTGAGAGGCAAATGCGTTATTACTGTAGGTTCTGGATGGTTCGAGATGTAAACCTCTGAGGTACGGTATGGCTCTTCTATCTTTCTCACCCTAATGGATTCTCTGTGAAGGGATCTGGTAGGAAAATGCATAAGGATCACAAATGTAAAGGAGAAGGTTTGGCTGCCCTATTAGGCAGAGTAAGCCAGTTTGTTATGTATTTATTTGTTAGCTCTTGTATTCTGTGGGAATGCTGCAGCACCATTGTAGTAATACAAGCATCTATAATAAGTTCAGAATTTTATTCCAATAGGTATCGCCACTATGGTTCAGAAATCCCTCAGGATTATATCCTGCTTGCTGCTACAGATGGTGTCAATTCCTTTGAGTTTACTCTACATGTTAAGGTCAGTATAAAAGTCATCAAGAGAAACTAGCTCCACTAAAAAAATATTAATTTTCCATAGGATTTGGGGGTCTTGAAACTGGAAACTCTTGGATGCAGTGAAGGTTTTGGAGGTTTACAGTATGTGACAATATTGGTTAAACAACACATTTCACAGTTACTAGTTAATAGATGTCTGTACCAGTTTCAGCTTATTCCCTATTGTCAGGGAATAGTTTTACTTAAAATTAAATAATGAATATGAAATCAGTTTGCAAGATAACAGTGATGTTGCTAGGTATACATGTTCCAAACCTAAGGCAACAGAAGCCACTTAAAAATAAGCAGAATATAGTTTAAAAATTACATTGAATATATCAAGCCAAAAATAACGATTTAACATATTAACAAATCACCAAATAATATCACAATGCTAATAGGTTTTTGTTACTTCTTGCCATCTTTTCCGAGAAATCTCATCGTAGTCTCCCTTTAGAAAGCCGGAGAGTCTGTCGATTTCAATGCATTCTCTTATCTTTTCGTGGAAATTTCTCTCTGTTGGCACATCTGGTTGTTTCCAGGATTTTGCATACAATATCCTTGCAGCAACAATTACATGGTGAAGTACATATCTCTGGTCATAGGAAATATTAATATCTACTATATTTAATAGAAAAAATTCTGGTCTAAGCTCTAACTTAATCTTCAAATATCTTTCCAAAAATAATTTCATCATAAAAAACCCAATAAAATTACTTAATTTTAAAAAAAAGCAGAATATATACGGTATATTTGTACATATTCTCTCACATAACCACTCATTGTCTTCCAACTCTGTTTTGTCATCTCCCTTCTCCTTCACAAAACTTCTTATTTCATTCAGCAAATCACAAAATCTTTGCAGAAATTTGTGCCTACTGAGCCACCTTATGTCTGTGTGCAAAATGATTTCCGCTGCCCCTTCATCAAGAGTAAGACTGAAAATCTGTCTTTGAAGTGATCTTCCACAAACTGAATTTAATTTTTTAAAATTGATATCCATAACAGTCTTTGTATTGAGTCTCTTGTTTGCCAAAATTTGATAGTTTGAATATTGCAGTGGTAAAAAAGGAAATCTGGGAAGTCATCATGCTGTCTAGAGAGGGCTAAGAAACCGTTAACCTCACCTGTCGTTGCTCTTGCTCTGTCAGTAGTGATGGAAACAAGTCTATGCAATGGAAGATTATACTTTGTCACAAAAGAATGGGGAAAACCTGTGTATTTCCAAACTGGTACAGTAGTTCTGCCTTTAAAAGAAATCATTCCAAGTAGTTCTTCTTTAACACTGAAGCCTTCAGAAACCAATCCAGATAAAGACTAATAACAGGGCTATGTCTCTTATGCCTGTAGATTCATCTGGTTAGAGTGAGAAAGCAGCACGATTTGAAACATCCTCCAACAATTGTTCAGTTGTGTCTCCACACATCTTTTCTATTCGCTGCACGACCGTGTTTCTTGACAATTGTACATCTTGAATAGCAGCTGTGATCTCTTTCTTATTTTTAAATCCTTCAAAAAGATTGTCAGTTGCTTCAAGAAAACAATCTTTACAAATCTAAACTAACAGCAATGAGTATAAGGATGAAATGAATGCAATACTTTTTAAAAATTGGACAACACCAAAATGCATGCAATGCTGTACGGGTACAATAAATCATTTTTAAAAAGCTACTCGGTAGCAAGTCACTCAGGAAAGCTTGTCTGAAGAGAAAGTCATGGAGCAGCAACGGAGAAGGTCCTTTCCCACGTCCTCTCTGAACACACCAGTGAAAGTGGTCTAGGCAGTCTTCGGGAGGCAAAGAGCAGACCAGTGACCAGCTGCCAAGGAAGAGAACCAGTTTTAATGGGGGAATGTTGTATTTCAATGTGATTTTAAATTGGTTTTAAATGATTTTCTTCCCTTGTTGTTTTGACATGGAACATTTGGGTTGCTTTTTAATGTTGTACGATGTTGTAGTTTGCATTTGCCTTTTAAATATTCTTTAATTTATTGGAAGGAAGGAAGGAAGGAAGGAAGGAAGGAAGGAAGGAAGGAAGGAAGGAAGGAAGGAAGGAAGGAAGGAAGGAAGGAAGGAAGGCTTTCTGTCCTCAGTGAATTGTGCTAACATAAGCCAATAGATGGTCAATCCAGTTTTAACACCATTTCCCCCTTTCCCTGCCAGGTGATCCCTGTGAATGATGAGCCTCCCGTCATGAATACCAGCCTAATTCCCTTCATGCTATGCCCAGAAGGTCAGGCAGTGCCCATCACCTCGGCGTATCTTTCTGCTACTGATGCAGACAGTGAAGATATGCAGCTGATGTTCATGCTTGCGCGACAGCCTAAATATGGGGCTGTGAAGAAAGGTGGAATTGTGGTTGATCGTTTTTCCCAAGCAGACGTCGTTTCTGGAGCTGTGGAATATGAACATACAAGTAAGAGTGGGTGATGCTCCAACAGAGGGAGCAGTCTCGGTTGCTGTGCTGATCAAAGGATGCCAGTTATGGGTCCATTATAACTGCATCAGGCATCAAGATGCCTCGCTGTACGCTGTGTCTGGAAATTAACAAGTATGCAGGCAGAACCTGGAAGAGTTGCTTGCTTAGTCTAGAGTTCTTATAATCCTTAGCCCAGAACAGCTAAAAGGTACATTGCTGGTCTGAAAGTAACTTTCTCAAGCTGTCTCACAAGAAAGAGAGCCAGAAAGAATCAGAGAGAATAGACAAAAGCAAGCAAGCAAACACTGACATATCCAAAGAAGAGGAGTTAAAAATGCAATGTTACAATAGCCCTCTTTACAATACACTCTCTGTACTCCCCCCCCATTGTGGCGGGTTATGGAATCAGTGCATTAAAAGGAACTTTTGAATCAATTTTTCATTTCCTTTTAAAATTGAAATTCTAAGCATCAGGTTAAAGTCCTGATTCACTTTAATGGAGGGATGAATTCAGGTGTGCCATGGTCTCTTGATGGGACTGGACTTGCTATCAGATGCATTTGGGAAATGGTTTGCTTGAAAAGCTTCCTACAGTCTTCCTCTCCAGCAGGGTTGGGGAAACTTAGCAGATGTTCACCCTAGGAAACTTTGCCTCTAGAAGTTGGGATTAGTATAGCTGCACACTTTTACCACCTTAGAGGTTTAAGAACCATCACTAGGGCAGAGCAACTGAGGCTTCAGTTCAAGGTGCAGAAATCTAGAGGGGACAAAACTATGCATCTGAAAGAGCATGTGTTTGATATTTGTTTGCAGAAAGGAATGAGTTCACCTTCCTTCAAGGCACATAATGTCTCCAGCTCTTCTTCCTTGTTCAGAAGGCAATACAGAACAGTCAGGGTCAGCTTGGAATCACATTGGTGTGCTCAGACCCAGGCATTCATTTACTTATTTATTTATTTATTTGGAATATTTTTACCACACCTTTCTCCTTGGAAAAGGATCCAAGGCGGCATGAAGTCTTGAAGGACAATACACAACCCAGAACATAAAACACAACAGTCACGTTAAGAACAATGAATTTGAAGAGGCATTTTACATCAATTAAAAAGGCTACATTAAAGCTAACAACCTGCTTTCAGAACAAACGTACCCACATTTAAATTATCGGGGCGTTTATTTATTTATTTATTTATTTATTTATTTATTTATTTATTTATTTATTTATTGGATTTTTATACCTCCCATCTGGCAGCGAGGTCACTCACCTTAGGTATTCTTTGTGTGTTGAAATATAAGCAACTCATCTATACTTGCTTTAGAGAGGTTCTGTCACTGAGGCAGTTGAGAGCGGACTGGCTTGTCACTGTCCCACTGAACACTGTGAGTAACACAGTAAGTTACAATGTACGCTACCATCTTAGTGTAGTAGGTGTGCAGTTCTCCATGAAAAATGTGCTCCTTTTATTTGGTTTGCTACAAATCAACTGAAGAATTCATACATACAGCTCTTTTCCCCAGATGATATCAGATATCATTTTACTGCCCTGTCAGTTATCACATAACTGATAGGGTAGTAAAATGCCAGGAACTACATCTCCAAGTAACAGTTCTTTCTGAGAGTTGTCAAAATGTCTGTGGGGCACTTGGCTTGGGAAAAGGTGAGGTAATATTTACAGGCAACACATATTTTATGATAAATAATGAGATGTCTTCTTGGTAAAAAAAGTTTTTAAAAATCTGTTTGCATGATGGAGAAAATATATCTAACTGTAATCTTTTTTTTAATAGTTTGGTTATTATTCTTTATAAAGAGTAATATAATAAATAAATAAGAATTTTTTTTCTATCTTGATTTTAAAGAGCTCCTTACATTGGAAGAAATGTGATAAATAAATTAATACTGTATTGTAACTGAGCATAATTTAGGAAGTTTATCTTTAAAAAATAGGTTCCCTGTAGAACTTTTAATCTTGTTTTGCCAGCGTATCATGCTCTATTTGATGTTCCTTTTTCCAGGTGGTGAGATTAGTTTGACGCCTTTGTTTGATATCCTTACCTTTGTTGTCTCGGATGATGACATTGGCCCTGGAGCAAATGGCTGCTGTTACGACGGAGCTCTGTCTCCTGCTGTTCCACTTCATAAAACCTTTCCAGTGTATGATGTTAACATTACCATATTTCCAGTGGACAACCAGCCTCCGTCTATTGCTACCGGTAATGCTACGTAAATGATGTTCATTTTAATGAATTATGTGCACCAGCAGGTTGACAATCTAGTTTAGGTGAATCCATGTTGAATTCAATATGAGGTGAATACAATTTAGGCATTTGATTCCTGAGACATTCACCTCAGGAGCTAATCCTCATTTGAGAGACTGCTGTAGTGCTGGCAAAACACATAGCACAATTATGCAGTAAATATGGATTAAGGTGGAAGATAAACCCTGTGTTTGTCTGGGTGAATGGACGCTATAGGCAGCTCTCAATTGGAGCAGGTGGTGCTTCACGGCAAATTTTGGAGGAAAGCGCCTCCTCTAGTTGCACAATCAGTCGTCACAGCAAGAGCAGTTCTCACCTCCCATGCCTTGCAAATTATGCTTGGGTTGTTGTGGTGATGGTCCCTCCCCACCCTCACCCCCCAATCTGAACTTGGAAAGCTAAGCATGGCTTTAAGTCTGACTTCTCAGACATTCAGATCAGCCTGAATCACGTATTTGGCACAAAACATGGTTTCATCTCTCAGTATGGGCTATATGCAGTGGATTATTTGAATTAAATGAACATGGAATTTTACTTTCATAAAAACATAAGAGCCATACTGGATCAGGCCAAAGGTCCATCTAGTCCAGTTTCCTCTATCTCCCAGTGGCCCCACCAAATGCCTCTGGGAGCCATGTTTCATGTAAAGTTATGAGTAGACATGGGCACGGAGCGGCGAAATTGTCATTTCGGTTTTGGTTATTGTTTCCGTTACGTAACGGAAACGGTAATGATAATTACGCCGCTCCAGCTCGAACCCGACACGAAAAAGAAAAATTGGGTTGGGTTTTTCGTTGTCGTTAATGGCATCGCGCCGATCGCGGCAATCGCGCGATGCCAAGCAGCACAGAAAAAGAGTTTTTAAAAGTTAAAAAAAAAACCCGACTCCCGGCCCAAAAAGCAGGCGAAAATATGCCTGCCTGAGGACACCTACCAGAGGGGTGGTTTCTGGTGGGGGTTCCCCGGCCTCCCCCCCTCCTGTCCTGGGCTGCTTGCACCAGGCTGGGGGGCGGTCATCCTTGTCGACTCTCGCATGCCATGCGGTAGGGGGGGGATCCAAAATGGCGACCACAATTTTTCTTTAGAAATCGTGGTCAAAAAGCACACCAAATCACCACAGAAACATGTGAAATTTATTTATTTTAAATGCCTGATTTTTAATAGTAGTAGCAGTGGGTTTTTTTATAGCAATGAAACATCGCATTGATTTTATTTTATTTTATTTTTTATTTTTTAGACCTGCCCATTTGGGCTGGGCATGGGATGGGTCCATGCAATTTTTTTGAACCATTCCACCAATGGCATGGCCAGGTTTTGACTGACACTTCTGGATGTGCCAGAGGGCATAAAAAGCCGAGGCACCTTCCAGAAGTCGCAGTCAGGTCTTGGATGTGGAGGGTGGAAGGCTGTGTGGCTGGCTGCTGCTGGCTGATTGGAGGGAGGCTGGAGGCTTTAGATTTAAGTTAGGCAGGCAGAGAGGGAATTGAATTTAGAAAATAATTTCTTTGATTCTCTGCAGCTTTGTCTGCTGAAGGGAATAGTAGTTTATTCTTTTTTTTTTTCCTCTGGCAGTTTGTGAGGATTTTTTTTTCTGATACTGGGTAAAGGGGGAGGTTCGACTGGGAGGAGGTGTGCGCCAGGACGCCCCCATGATCTGGGAAGTCAAATCACGCTAAATCGCGGTAGAAACGACAAACGACAAATGACAAACGAAACGACAAATTTTTGAAAAATTTCGCGAAAAACAGAAACGACCCGAAACGGGCCCGTTCCGACAAATGAAAACTCGAAACGTCATTTTTTCTGGTCGTGCCCATGTCTAGTTATGAGTGATGGAAACTAACATTGAAAACATAGTGTCAATTTAAATCCATAATGTTATAAGTAGTTATAAAAACAAAGTCTATGTGATCTTGTAGATTCATATAAAAGACACATAATAGGTAGACCATCATTCAGGGGAAGCTTGCCTGAAAAGAAAGGTCTTTGCCTGCTTCCGGAAAGACAACAGAGATGGGGTAGTCCTGGCCTCTAGTGGGAGGGAGTTCCAGAATCTGGGCACAGTAGCTGAGAAGGCCCTTTCATGGGTTCCCATGAGAGGTACCTGTGAAGGTGGTGGGATGGAGAGAAAGGGCTCTCCTGATGACCTTAACACCCAAGTTGGTTCATACTGTGAGATTCGATCTTTGAGGTAGCTAGGACCCAGACTGTGTAGTGCTTTGTAGGTCAAGGACAGCACCTTGAATTGTGCCCAATAGCTGCTTTACTTGGGGTGTAATGTGATCTCTGTACCCCGCCCCAGTCAGCAGTCTGGCTGCTGCATTTTGGACCCGTTGAAGTTTCCTGAGGCTTTACATTGGTAGCCCCACATAGAGCACATTACAGGATGTCACTAGGCCATGTGTCACCATGGGCAGAGCTGGTTTTTCAAGAAAGGGGCGTAATTTGCGTAATAGCCTTAATTTTATCCCAACTGATTCCCAGTAGTTTTTGACGGAGTTTGTTCCTTACACAGATCTTTCCATTTCCATTTTGGCAGTGTTTCTTATCAATCAGCTTATGACCCAAAGTAACACTGGATTTATTGTATTTACTGGTTTTTATTGTTCTAATTTTATTGTATTTTGATGTTTTAATTGTTTTGATTGTGAGCCGCCCGGAACCTTTGGGTAGTGGGCGGCATACAAGCTATATAAATAAATAAATAAAATAAATAAATAAAAACACCTCGGTATTCGGGGGCAGAACAATTATCTACTTGGCTGCCCATCCAGGTAACCTAAATTTATTAGCAGTCTGTTTGAGTCTCAGATGGAAGGCATCTGAGTCTTAGTAGGTAGAGAGGGGCACGAAACAAAATTTTTATGTTTCATTTTTCATTTTGTTTCAGAATGAAATGAGAAACAAACTGATTTTTAAAGAAAAATGAAAAGAACTGGAAATTTTCCGTTTGTTCCGTTGCATTTTTTTTTTTTTATTAATGGCAAGGTTTCCCATAGGAATGCATTGAAAAGCAATGCATTCCTAGGGGAAACCACTTTAAGCAACCTGTGCCTTTCCCCCAATTGAGCACATTGGGGGGAAGAGGCATGGGTCGTTTTAAAATGTCTTTGAGCCACCGAGTAAAGCACCCAAGCTTTAAAATCGGGGGGGGGGGAGTGGGGGGTTTTAAACTTTTTTTTTTGCCACCGAAGTAAATGGCCATCAGCACTTGTTTTGGTGGCAAAAAAATTGTTTTAAAACTCCGTGCCTTTCCCCGCAATGCGCCCAATGGGTGGAAGTGTGGATTTTTAAAACGTGTTTTAACCAATGAAGCAAGCGGCAGCTATGGCCATTGATGCTTACTTCAGTGGCTAAAAATAGTTTCAAAACCCTGCACCATCCCCCTCAATGCACCCAATTGTGTGTGGGGGAAGCTCGGTTTTTTTTTTTAAGTCTTGGATCCACCAAGGTAGCCTAGGTGGCTCCAAGACTTTTTAAACGACCCACACCTCCCCCCCCGATCGGGCGTGTTGGGGGAAAGGTGCGGACACAGTCTTAAAAACAAAAAACAAAACAATTTTTAAAAAATTCATTTCAAGTGAAATGAAACAAAGCCCAACGAAATGAAAAATGAAACAAAACACAATGTTTGTGTTTTGTGCCCATCTCTATTAGTAGGGTTCAGTTCTATTATGTGTGTGTGTTGTGTCGTTACAGTCGTGACCGACTCTTCGTAACTCCATGCCCATGGAGTTTTCCTGGCAGGAATACTGGAGTGGTTTGCCAGTTCCTGCTCCAGGCGCCTACAACACCTGGTATTCCCTGGTGGTCTCCCATCCAAGTACCAACCAGGGCCGATCCTGCTTAGCTTCTGAAATCAGGCGAGATTGGATGTGCTTAGGGCACCTAGGCAGCTCAGTTCTATTATAATATGTGCCAAATTGTTCTATTGCATTTGCTAGTCTCTGGTGTCTAGTTTCTTGAAAGTTTAAATTCTGATTTTCTGTAGTAATCTGCCATTATTGAAGAGCTGATATGCTGCTCAAACTGATGTGCTACTAGAATTGCTAAAATGTGTGCTTGAGCTGGGACCTTAGCTTGGCCTTTGTTAAGCCACTTCAGTAATATTCAGGTCTTTTGACTTTTCCTTGACATGTTTATATTTTTATCAAATTATTTCCTATAGTTCCTGAGACCATAGAAAGTACGACCTAGCCAAAATGGTTTCTTTGCCCATGGGATTTTGTTCCAATAGCTTAAAAAATAAGTTTGGCCAACTGTTTCTTATGCTGATCTCTGGTGACATAAACTAGTTTTAAACTATATATCAGCAGAGATCAATAATTCCTACACACAAAGATCCACAAATGGGGGGGAGGCATCTGAAGAGCCTGCCATTTGGTTTTCAGTTTTGATCCACAAATTTCAGGGGATGAGATGCTCCTGGTCTGAAAAATAAATTTTCCAAGCTCTGTTTTGCCTTGCTAAGGCTTTTCATCCATTCTGTAGTGCTGCAATTTGAGTGTTTCTTTGTAACTGACTGATATTATACAAAGCTCTTTTGCCACTTCTCTGTGTGAGTTTACCACATTTCAAACGGGTACACTTGTGTAACTTGGTGATTTGTTGTCTATCTCTGAAGCAGTGGTCTAGAAATGAAGTATTGTCCCAGGAGGGACATTAAGCACGAGAGCATGAAAAACGGTTTATTACGAGCAATTTGTAACAGCTCTCAGACATTTAGTGCTGCAGCAAACAGAGGTAACAACCAATCTTAAGCAGTGCATAAACAACATTTAACAGCTTACAAAACAGTTTTGTAAGTGTATTTCTTCTTCTTTCCATTGGCTTGGTGAGAAACAAGGCTGGACTGGAAAGCAGCTGTTGGATCAACATTGACTTTTCCCACCAGCTAACAGAGGCATTTCATTTTCTTGAAATAATCTTATCATTTAAACTGCTTAATTAATAGTATTCATGATTTAATTTTTTGTTGTTGTTGCAGGGGCCACATTTGTTGTCGAGGAGGGGTCCTCAGCTGCCATTACAATAAACCACTTGTATGCCACTGATCCCGACACCCAGTTGGATGACTTGGTGATTCTTTTAGCATCGCCTCCTCAATTTGGGTACATAGAAAATATATTACCTTCCCCTGGATTTGAGAAAAGCAATGTGGGAATAAGCATTGGTATGTATTTATTAGTGAATGGTAGTTTCTCTTTAAATCTGGGCACCAAAAGGAGGTCCATCATTAAAGATGGACAGTGGATATTCCAAGCTTAGACCATAAGCCCCTCACAGTGAGGAACACTGCCACATTCTTTATGTTCTATGTGTATGATAAATGTTATGTAGTACGTTGGTATATACCATCTGGTATATGCCATACTAACGTACTACATGTTATGTAGTATGTTGGTATATGACATGTGGTCCCTGCTGGTTTTTAAGGGATTTTACTTTAATTTACAGAGTTTTGTACATGCATTACGACAGTGTTCAGTGCCTAGGGAGATTTGTTTATGTGCTGCTTTAAAAAAGTATAACAACATGTAGGCTCTCAAAAGACTGTGCTGCTTCCCATGTTCGCATGGTGTTAAAATGGCCCTAAAGTTTGAGGTATGATTCTCAGACATACCTAAGTCTAGACCCAGAATCAATTCCCCCTTAAATAAATATGCATTTCAGAATACTTAGTTTTTATCCTCTGTATATAATTTAAATCAAAAGAAATGCACAGAATAGTTAACTATTTGTATTAATTCACTAATGCTTTTTAATACCTAGCCTCATTTCAGCTGAAAAATTTGAAGGCCCTGTACATAAATTATGTCCAGAGCAGGCACCAGATGATGGAACCAACCGCAGACCAGTTTATGATTTATGCCACTGATGGGAAACAACGTTCATTGGAGATACCATTCTACGTTTTGATCAGTCCAACCAATGATGAAGTTCCAGAATTCATAGCAAGGAATATTACGGTAAGGAATGTGTCGAAGACATAAATATCCTGTGTCAAAGACATAAATATTTGGCTCCTACTTTTACTTCTCAGAATTACGCTAGTGCCTTTCATCATATACAATATTGAACCAAATCCAAGGAACTCTAGTAACTGTGCAAATTGTCCAGATGTCTTCTAGGGAGGTCTCTGGCTCTATTAAAAGATTTCCTCAGCTCTCGCACATTTTGGTCGTCATCACCTCCCTGAATCCAAACTTACACATATAGTTAGACCCTCTTCTGTCCTGCTTCTTCCACACTTCCAGGGCTACTCTCTCCTGACAATAAATACATAAATCGGTACATTAAAGGTTATTTCCAGCATCCAGAGTTGGTATTATTTTGAATTAAAATACTGCACAACTTAGTTCTTTGTCTCTAAATCCCCCCAGGTTTCCCTTTCCCTTCTAGCTACTCCTCTTCCCCTCTTGAGAATCATGTTGTACAGTAGAACCCCGGTATTCACTGGGGATTGGTTCCAGGCCTTCTCGTGGATAATGAAAACTGTGGATAAGAGAGAATGCCTGCTGTTTCCTAACAGTAGCTTGCTTTATGACTGCTGTTTTGAGACAGTAGCTTGCTTTATGGCTGCTGTTTGTGACAGTAGCTTGCTTTACAGATGCTATTTGTGACAATAGCTTGGTTTGTGGCTGCTGAATTATTTAATTTTTTTTCTCTCCCAACCGTGGATAACTGAATCAGTGGATAATGAATCAGTGGTTACGGGGGCCCTACTGTAGTATTTTGATTTGAGAGCATTACATTATTCTTATATCATGTATTCATTGGACAACCAAAAAAGAGGGAGAATTCAAGATTTTCCTGTTAAAAGCATCCAGTGCTTGTCCGAGTGTCTTGGTTTCATGGGAGAGGCAGGCAGGCTGACGAAAGATTTCATAACAGTTTCTGCAGTGCAATAAAAACTGATTTGATATGAGACTCAAAAGAGGATTTTTCAAGGTATTCCAATTGCATTCTGTGTTCTGGGAGAACGTGGCCTCAGACTGTTGAGGTCTCCATTCCCGTTGTTCTATCAGGAAAAAAAAGTTGCTGGTTTCACAGTAAAATCCAATAAAATGGGATATGGGGATGGGTTAGATTAGTATGTACAACTGGGAAAATCCCATTTTTATAACATATTCTGCAAAAGTGAGTGGCATTTACCTTCCGTTGTCTACTTAGGTTGAAGAGGGCCAGATGAAAGAACTGGATCCTTCTGTCATCAATGCTGTGGATCTTGATGTACCCCAAGATACCCTGATGTTTACCGTCCTCCAACAACCGCAACATGGGCTCCTTGTAAATGGGATGTATGACAATGAGATCATCCACTACAGACAGACGCTTAACAGTCACCATCATCATGAAATTCTTGTGCATTCATTTTCCATGGAGTTTTTAAAAAATGGTAGATGCCATTCTCTTTTATACTCTTGCCTTTGATCTTTGAAGTTTTAGTTTTAGCTTTATTTATGATTTGTATACCGCCCACTTGCAAAAGCAACTGAAGGCAGTGAACAACAATAAATTAGCTTAAGCAAGATATAAAAAGCAAACCATAATCAAATAAATCAATATATGTATAAAATACAATATAAAAAAATCAGTATATTTTGACACCAACAAAAATATAGGTGCCCAGCAGATCTAAGCATAAATAACAGACTACTCAACTGAAGGCCTTCTTGTAGAGCCAGGTTTTCAAGTCTCTCCTGAAGGCAGGAAGGGATCGCATAAGGCGGACCTCACTGGGAATGGAGTTCCAAATCATTGGGCCAACCACAGAAAGGGCCCGGTTCTGCGTAGAAGCTTTGTGGGCCTTTCTAGGGGTGGCTACCTGAAGACCGAGTGCCTGGGAAGCCCTAGTGGGTTGGGCACAACTTGATCTGAGGGAGATACACTCTATCAGGTACTCAGGACCCAAGATGAGGAGGGTTTTGTAAACCAAAACGTGATTTGGGAGGCAACGGGCAACCAATGCAGACAAGCCAGGATAGGGGTGATGCAAGCAAATCTGCCCACACCAACCACTAACCTAGCTGCCGCATTCTGCACCTGCTGCAGTCTCCGAATCAGGCCCAAGGGAAGCCCCATGTAGAGTGGGTTGCAATAGTCAATCCTGGAGGCCACCAGTGCCTGCACAACTGCCCTCCGGGAGTTCTCGTCCAGGAACAGGCAAATCTGGGTGATCAGCGAAAGTTCATAAAAGACACGACCGCCACCTGTGAGTCCAAAATAACACCCAGGCTCCTCACTCTGTCAACCAGCTGGAGGGACGCCCCTCCCTTCTCTATTGAGTCCAAAACCTGTTTTGTGTGTTTTTCTATTTATGTTGAAGGATAACAAATTAAAACTGCAATACTTTTCATGGTGACTTGGAAGTAAATCATATTTTTTTAAACTTTTATTAATAAATATGCATATTTTTATGAATAAACATGCATAGGAGCAGACTGAAAATTAGCTTACTTAATGGTGCAATGTTTTGTAAGACTTAGTGCTTCCCAGCCTAATGCCTTCCAGATGTGTATTCTTTATGGCTCCAGCTTTCCTCATACATCATGAACAATGGCCATGTAGTCCAATATAGATGAAGGACCCCAAGTTGGAGAGAGTTTTATATCTATTTAGAAAACCCACTCAGGCCAAACTAGGCCAAATGAGAAAAAGACAGGCAATATGTCCTTAGAAGCAAAGCTGTCTTAAGAGATAAAAGACATGAGATTTGCTTCATCTGCAAGCAGGCTTGTTTTAAAATCAGTTACTGGGAAGTACGAGTATGCTTTGATTTGTTTACATATTCTGTCTCAGGTTCGTAAGCGAGAAAGATTTGTATGTCCAGTTGGGCATTTTTTTAAAAAAATTATTTTAATTTTATAATACATTCAAACAAAATAACAACTAACAATTAACAATACAAGTGCACCCCCCACCCCGGGACCATCTTGTTCTTCCATGAGTTCTTCTTTATTACTCCGTCTTCTATTGTTCTAGTATTCCTAAAGTCCTCTTCTCCAGAACTGTCTTGAAGTATTCGTTGGCTCTTTCCCCTTCCCTTCAACTAATACAAAGTCTATAAATTTTCCCCAAATGTCATAAAAATGTCTTTTTTCATTTCTCCTCGTTTAACTTTTAAGCTACAAGACAATTTATCGTTTATGGCTATATCCCAAAGTTCTTTATACCAATCTTCCATCTTGAAATCTAGTTTAGATTTCCAGTTTCTTGCTATAATTAATCTGGCTGCTGTCGTAAGGTTTGCTATTAGTTCCTTTGTTGTAGCATCATAATCTTTACTAGTTAACAATGATAATAGTGCTGTCTCTGGATTGCAATCAATATCTAGTTTAATCATGTCACTTAGCTCTAAAAAAACATTTTCCAGAACTTTTGAACTATTTCACATTCCCACCAGAGATGCATATATGTACCTATTTTTTTCCAGTTGGGCATTTTAAGAGGAGGAAATATGTATTTCCCCTTCATGTGTGATCTGACTTTCAGTTCCATAGGGTGTTTGCAGGTTCTTGTGCATAGATGTTAGGCTGCAGTTTTATACACAAGTTACCTACATGAAAGACCCACTGAACTCGTTTCACTGGATTTCTCTCTAGATATGCACAGCGTGTGTTTTGCTGGCATAATACCTTTTAGAAAATCTCCCTCAGAGGCAGCCTACCAAAAATATACAAATAAAAATTAATGAATTGCATTTGCACTGCACACTAGGAATGTGCACTGGGCTCCTGACTCAGGCCAGGCCCGGATCAGAAAGCACAGGGAGATGATACTGGTCAGGACCCAGGATGGCATTTGTGTTCTTCCAAATCTATGGGTTTTTTGGCTGTTAGGAGTTTTGGACTTTTACTCCCAGAATAACACAGCTCACATGGCAATGGTGGCTAGAGGACTGAGGCAATTCTAATTCTTTTCTTTTCTTAAAAAAAGTAACTTTTATATGCCCCCGTCCCAAGTAAAGGCTCTACTAGGGCAACTGGGAGCCTCTTCAGAACATCAGAAATCTGTTCAGTCTGAGAGAGTCCACAATGGGTTTCTTCTCAGCATTTCAATAACGGGCGGGCATACAAAGGGATGAAAAGTGGGGCATTTAGGGTCTGGGTGGCGTGGAAGCCTTAGAAGACGGGACTATTCCTCTAATTAAAATAAACGCAGGCTGCTTGGAAAGGGGAAATGCATTACCTGAGGAGGCCACAGTGGTGTTTGTGAGCCAATGATGTGCTGATGGATTTGTGAACAGCTGCTGCGTTCAAGGCTGGCCCCATATCCATTGAAACAAGTGGGCTGGGACCAGCAGACATGGTGGGGGTGGGGTGAGAGGGACACAAGGTGAGAACATGCACAAGGTTTTAAAAGGAAACGGGCTGATCTATCTCCCACCTTTCTATCCTCCCTCTTGCCTTGTAACCATCTCTCTTGTCTTGTCCTTCCAGGGATGCGGCTGATGTACGTGCATGACAATTCTGACAGCCTAGCCGACGATTTTTCAATCCAGCTCTCAGATGGGAAACATAAAGTGTCAAAAACCATTTCGGTCGAGGTCATTCCAGTTAATGATGAGAAACCAACGCTGACCAAGTAAGCCACATGTCCCTGTTTCCAAATTGGTGGGTGTGTTCTGACAAAAAACGATTCGGCAGTGATTGAAACAGCAAATTAGTGATTAATAGAGCTCATCTCCTGTAACTAGTCACTCTCTGTCTCATGCCAACTGTGTTCCACAAAAGCCTTCCTCGGTGAAGGACATTCTGTCGTGATCAATGGGAGTAAAAAGAGCCAAATCTGAATCAAGGGTAATGGCAGCTAGAGATTACGTGTCTTGAATATGCATAGCCAAATAATATACATAAAGGATTGCAAATATTATATCTAGCATGTTTAGTTTCTGGTCTTCTTTCGGAAAAGAATTTCAAGGCAAGGATAATCTTTGTACACCCTCGGCTGGTCATTTCACACCCTGAGGAATAGACCTTCTTCTCTGGTCCCATTTTGCTCTCTTCTTACTAAAGGAGACAGAATATGCACAAGTTACTTTTATTACAGCTCTCAGAAACTCTCACCCCTCATGGCCATTATTATATGTGCCAGTTGGGGTTTTTTCGTGCGTTTGTGTGAATTATTCAGATTTACTCTAATCCTCCTATCCTTCTCTTTCTATCATTGCAGTTTCTCTTCTCTCCACCAGGGTCTTTCTTTTGTGATCATGGCAACTTCTGTTGATTCTGTGCAACTGGGCGTGCAAAATACAACATTTGGGGATTGTATATTGGGTTATTTATTCTCCCCCCTTTTAAATATTGTTGTGTATCATATGCTAGCAAAGTGCAGTGGGCTGCCACTGACTGTGAAACGATGCAGCTTTCTCTAATAACTAATTATTTGGTAAAAAGAGAACATTTACATATGTAACATCAGGAAATCCATTAGGAGAAAAGAGGCTTGTGCGCAGGGAAGATGGTGGTAGCTATTTCAGAGGAGAATCCAGGTGTGGCTGTCTCTCTGAAAGAAAGAGAAACAAGAGCTGACTGTCTTCTGGGAACAAAGAAGCAAAGCCATGTAGATATCACTAGGTGGCCACTTAGGAAAAGCAAGACTGGGAAAGATGAATTAATTATGTGCTGTCAAGTCAATTGCGAGTTATGGTGATACCCCCAATCCTCCTTGGTATCATTCACTGAGAAGTGGCTTACCACTCCTTCTTTTTGTCTGATGGTACTCTGGGATCGTACAGCTTGCCCAAGGACACACTTGGTGGCAAGGCATGTGATCTTGATCAGCCTCTCATCCAGGAGACTCCATTGTGGTTTGAACACCAGCCTAAAGCAACCCTTATATCTGCCAAAGAATTGCTCCATCTCCCCCTATAGAAGCCCTATAGCGGAACCAAAAATGTCCACGTTGGTCATGGATTGAGGTTGGGCGGGAGTGCATTTCCTTTGATCACTAGGAAATAGATTGCACTGGATTACCCCCACAAACAATTATGCAAATTGCAACCTTCTCCACCATGTGACCCCGACTTAAGCAGAGTAATATCATCAACCGGCTCTTCCTTTCTGTGCCTCAAACCATTTCACTGGCAAGCTTTTCTCTTGGGCTGCTCACATGCATAGAGTTGGTGGGAAGATGGCAACTCCCTGGAGCTTGGGAACAATTTCCTGAAGCTATTTTTTTTTGTGTGTGTGGGGGAACTATAATTCTTAGAGTTCCTTGGCTTCTGAGGGATTCTGAAAGGTATAAACACACACACACACACACACACACACACACACACACACACACACACACACACACACACACACACACACACACACACACACACACACACACCTTTTCAAGCCTCTGGGTAACACTATTCCAATGTCAGCTCCTTTCTGTCATACTGCAGTTATGTGAACATCAGCTGCAGTGGTACACACGGTCCAGCTGCTGTAAATGAGGTGGAACTTGGTTTTCTAACTGTTCAGGACTTGAGGGGCAGTGGAATAATGGGCATTGTAAGAGCATAGCCTAAGTCTGTGCATTTCAGACTTGGAAGGGAAGTGTTTATTTCTTGCAATAAGTAGACACAGAAGCTATGCATTTTGATATCCAATTTCTTCTGCTTGAGAGTTAAGCAACTGTAAACATAGCCCCCTCTCTTATTCCTAAACTCACCCAGGTAGGAGCAAGATACATACTACGGTTGGCTCCTAGCAGCTATTATTCAGGAATTCTTCACAAGGCATGAGGGAAGAGAAGGCTGGATGGTTCAACATTCCTGTTGCTCCTTCTGCTGTCATATGAAACCTTAAATTACCCCTTGTTTGCCCCTTATAATCAGGAAACACTGCATCTGAAATCTTGTGTATGTGTGCGAGAGAGGTAGAGCCATGCAGACAATCAGACAGAGTTGTTCTTTGAGTCAATCTTCCTGTCAGTATCTCAGTTATTATTTCTTCAGTTTAAACAAATGCACAAGGAGCCCTTTGTTGTTGTTTTTTTCTCCATTTATCCCAGGAAGGGGAAAATAGAGGTGAATATGGGGGACGCCCAAATTATTTCTAGTGCTGTTCTGTCAGCTGAAGATAAAGACACCCCCAGGGAACACATTTATTATTTATTTGAGAGAGTCCCAAAGAATGGACATCTTCAGCTCAAGGTCAGTCTTTGTATTATAACAAAAAACCACAGGATGTGGGGGGGAAAGACTCCCCATTTTTCTGGGGTTAGAATGGGAGTGAGTGTAATCCTTCTGTTTGCTAAATGCCTCTCTTGGGCTTGTCACACACTGCAGAGGCACAGATAACTCTCTCTTGATCCTCGGAATAATCCAATGCTAGATGTTCTGTTTGGGTCCAAGGGGCCTCTGCCAACAGAGTTCCTTGAGGGGAAGCTGATCTGTGTGTAATGTGGGCAGAGAGTGCAAGAGTTCTAGAGCTATGCCACCATGTTCTCCTTATTAACCTATGTTTCATGTATAATGCTGTTTATATTTTTGGGGCAGCGTGTGTGAAGAAATGGAGTGTGGCCTTAATACAGTAGGACCCCCGTATCCACTGATTCATTATCCACTGTTTGAGTTATCCACGGTTGGCAGAGGAAAAATAAATAAATAATTCAGCAGCCGCAAAACAAGCTACTGTCACAAAGAGCAGCTGTAAAGCAAGCTACTGTTATAAAACAGCAACCGTAAAGCACACTACTGTCACAAACAGCAGCTGTAAACAAGTTACTATCACAAAACAGCAGTGTTGGGGAACATTTTGGCATTCTCTCTCTTATCCACGGTTTTCATTATCCACGGGAAGGCTTGGAACCAATCCCCAGCAGATACTGGGGTACTACTTTATATACACTTTTCTACTAATTACACCACAGATAAAATACTTCAGTCAAAAACTTACAGAGCAGATCCAGCCACAAACCTCCCTTAGTAGACTAGCCCTTATTTATTAGTTTATCCCAACTGGCACTTATTGTCTCAATACATTATTCAGAGACTCTGGTAATGAGGATGAATAACGTGTTTCCATTAACTACAGTACTTCATACATAAAAACAAGCACCATATTTTGTAAAAATGTTAACTTGTTACATTACTGAGCTTAACTGGGTAACTAGTTCCATTATTTATTAACTGACTGGTTACATAGCAGACAGAACACAACACTCTTAATGGCCTGCTTTTGAGAGACTGACAGAGTCCTAACTAACTGTAAAAAAAAGTGCGGAAAAGAATCTGAGGCAGAGAGGGAACAACACACCCCATTCCAGAATGGCTCCTTCCAACCATAAGCATCATATGTAGGGTGTAATATATCCAAAATACATCCCTCAGACCATATATATTTGTCAGGGAAGAATGTGGATTACGATTTCAATAATTCTTTCCTGGTAGTCAAACCCCCCACACCAACTTTTCATAGCTCTGGTAAGAAAAGTAACTTTTCAAAGCTATGACTAATGGCTATCGCTTGTCAGATCTCATCAGTAAACATTCACACAATAAATTCAGTAATACGCAACAAAGATAGTCTGTACAAAGTAAAGAGCCGTATAATATGTTGTGTTTTATTTGTTTAGTGACAGTTTCTCTTTTTAGGTAGGTCCTGACTGGGTAACACTCCAGAATGGGATGAAGTGCACCCAAGAGGACATAGACATCAACACTGTGAGATATTTACATACTGGAGCAATTGGTTCAAAGCAGGAAGACAGTTTTGCATTTCGTCTGTGGGATGGGAACAACCAATCGCCTGTGATGGTTCTCCCAATTGTCATCAAGGATGTGGACAAGGGTAATGCCATTTCTCATGTTCACATTTCTCCCCTTATTGCAATCTAAGGATATTTTTCACACTGATATAAATTTGTACATGCGATCTCGAAAATGGCTCCTAGATCACAAGAAAAGATGGTGCCAGCTAAATGGCCATCACAGTCGCGCTGGAAAGTGCTGGCCTTTCTCGACGTGGCTGTAGTGTATACCATGCACTGAGCGCATGGAGTAATTTAACATGGTGTACAAACCTCAATAGTTTAGCACTGTGTATACGCCTCAAGGAACCTATGCAGCTTCCAATGCACTACATTAACTTACATGTCAAGGAACTGATTTAAAGGGTTGTGGCAAATATTTGGTTAGTACTTGGATGGGAGACCCCCAGGGAATACCAGGTGCTGTAGGCGCCTGGAGTAGAAACTGGCAAACCACTCCAGTATTCCTGCCAAGAAAACTCCATGGACATGGAGTCACGAAGAGTTGGTCATGACTGTAACGACACAACACACACACACACATGAAAGAAGACATAATGATGTCACACTGGTACATGGGGGTTATTCCAAGTCTGTTCCTTAAAGCTTCCCCTCCACCAGCTCCCTCCCCATCTTGTGGAGTGTCACTCCACCCAAGTGTGTTGCACACATAATTACAAACAGGGCAGAGGCCTTGGATGTTTTCACACAATGCATTAATCCTGAAGTTTACATTCAGGTTTAAGGTTGCTTGGTTGCTCCTGCTTGGGTCTCATGAAAGAAAGCAGCTTACTCCATAATCAGTCAATGGCTTGTCTGTTATGATATAGGAACAGCAGACTGTGGCTTGTATCTTCTCAGATAAGCTAGTGCCATAAGCCATGGTTTCTTTTAAACTTGTGGCTTGTTTGTTGTTATATACCAAACCAGAGTCCCTGGTCTGATACGTAACAACAAACAAACTTCAGACCAACTATGCATCAGTTATACACTTGTTTAACCTCTCCTGCTTGGAGTAGGAACAAACTAGGGGCATGTGCCAACATGCAGAATCGAGCATACTAAGCTAGCCTCTAGCTTGTTGTATCCTATTAAAATGGTTGCAATGTTGCTTCTGGAGTCATTCCTGATATTCTGTCTGCAAAGAGGAAGGAGCATGAAATTCTTCTTTAGAGAAAAAAACCTCTACTTAAAACTTTGCATTGAATTGAAACTAGTTACCTGTTCTCATGCAGACAGAGTGCTAGGCATATGGCCTAACAGCCCCCAAAAAACTCACAACAGCTATCAGATCCTAGCTGTGAAAGCCTTTGAGAATACATAACACATCCATTGTTGTTAAGTGTTGTGAAGTCACTTCTGACTTGGGGTGGCCCTAGCAGGATTTTCCAAGTATGTGAGGTATTCAAAGAATGGATTAGTATTGCCTTGTGAGTTTCTTTGGCCATGTGAAGTGTTGAACCCAGGTCTCCTGCGTCTTAGCCTGACACTCCACCTACTGTATCAGACTTACTTTTATTAAGGATATAAAGGGTAGTTCATATATTTGAGGATATCCGTTATTTAATATTTGTCATTCGTCATGGGCAAGTTGCCCAGTCCCAGGGGCCCCCCAGAATGAAGGAATGGCAGACCCCTTCAGTGTATTCTAGAAAATGCTGGAAAGGGTCACCCTAAGTCAGAATGGACAATACACAATTATTATTATTATTATTATTATTATTATTATTATTATTATTATTATTATTATTATTATTATTATTAATTATGTCCATGATAAAGGATATCTAAAACCTAGAAGATACAATTACTAATTGCGCTTCAAATTCCATGTGTCCTGTGCAGGAAACATTGCAGTGTTTGCCAGGCCCCTCGCTGTGCTGAAGGGTGACAGAGGCCTCTTGATGACGGACGTCCTCCATGCAGCTGATGGCAGTGAGAAGCCAGAGGAGCTTCTCTACGTGATCACCTCCCCACCTCAGTATGGGCAGATTGAATATGTCAGCTCTCCCGGAATCGCCATTACAAGTTTCAGCCAAATGGATGTCGCCGGCCAGGCAGTCTGCTACGTGCACAACAGCCAAGCATCCTCTCCAAGGGATATGTTCAGGTAAGCAGGATACACTGTTCTACATACACACATCTAACCCCTGGTAATAATTTAGCCATAAAATGGGCTGAACTGGGGGCAGGCTTAAGTGAACGGGCTTGTGGTAGGACATGTCAAGCAAGAGATTTTGGTTGAGATGAGAAGCAGCCTGACCAATGCTTCTTTGGGCCGTGGAAGCCACTAAACAAAGCAGAGATTTGTTCCATGGTTTGTTGACATGTGGACAAAGGCAGCAGCTGGGTTTTCTCCAGTTTCTTTCTCAACAAACCAGAAAGGGTGGGTGGGAATGTCAAGGTGTGTTGGGTTTTGGTTTCTTGGATTTGTTGAGAGAGAGGAACCAGAGGAGGATACCTGCCCACTTTACCACATCATAAACAATCCCTGGAATGAAGCTCTGAATTTTGTTTAGCTGCTCTCATTGCCATTTGGAGCAGATAAAGCTCCTGCTTCTTATGTCATGAAAGTTAGCTGAATGTTTACACAGCAAAAAGTGTGGTTGTCCTCTTTTGAACATGGCCCGTTAATAGGAAGGACCCCTTCATTTAAAATTAGATTGGTGCAAGTACTGTAGTTTAATTTATCACTATCTAGAGACATAAGCTAAAATTGCTAACATGGCTAAAGATGCTGACCATTATGCCATTGCTTTCTCTTGGAAAATAAATGAAATAAATAAAAATGCAGGGTGAAATCAACACACATTTATTCATGTTTTTAAAAAAATGGGCTAAGCAAAATAAAAGCTTTTTATTTGTTTAGTTCAGCAGTCTTTTTGATTTGCAATATGTCTGGAAGTTGAGTCATGGCTACTGGACTTCTTTTTTTGAGAGATAGAAACGTTTCGCTGTTCATCCAAACAGCTTCATTGGTCTTCATCGGACCGATGAAGCTGTTTGGATGAACAGCGAAACATTTCTATCTCTCTCTCAAAAAAAAAAAAAAAGAAGCCCAGTAGCCATGACTCATCTTCCAGATAAACTCACCTGGATGACTGAGAATCTTCACAGACAGATTTGCAATATGATAACTCTGCTAAATGCTGAGCTATTGGAATGAAATTTGGTACATTTCTGATTATAATCCTTCCTTTTCCAACTCCCATGCCAACTTACCCTACTACCACTCAATTCTATCCTCTTTAAAACTGGGAGAAAAGAATACTGTGCAACCTAATAGGCTAAATCCACCCTTAATATTATTATCTAGAGTAGACACACTAAAATGAATGGGCCTTGATGGGTGTCCAGGTTCTGGCCAGGGCATAGAGGACCACAGAATCAGTTAGTCTATCCAGGCTTTCCTAGTGTGGGTTATTCCAGGAGGATGGTGGCCAAATGTGCCAATGAAAAGGGAAAATCTTCCTCTCTGCCCCACTGCCAACACTATAAGCCCCCTGACCTTTCATTCCTCTAGGAATATGTCTGTGAAGATTCTCAGTCATCCAGGTGAGTTTATCTGGAAGTTGAGTCATGGCAACTGGACTTCTTTTCTTGAGAGACTGAAACGTTTCACTACTCATCCAAGCAGCTTCGTCAGTGACAAAGCTGTTTGGATGAGTAGCTAAACGTTTTGATCGCACAAGAAAAGAAGTCTAGTTGCCATGACTCCCAGATTCCTCCAGGAAGTTACCAAAATTCACAATTTGAGACCAAATGCCAACCCTGACAGGTAGGAATACCAAAATACCACCCAAAATATTCAGTATCCCAAAGTAAGGCACTATCTTAATACACCCAACCCCCTACTTCTCAAAATAAGCAAACTGCTGATACCAGTTCCTCTTAATTACAATACCAGGCAAGGGAGTTGAGTGAAGATGGAAACAGAGTTGTGGGGGGCATGTTTTGTTCTTAATCTGTAGCTGTTATGTATTGGGTGGGAATGTTGTCAGGTGGGGGTACGGTTAGTGTGTGTGTGTGGTTGGTTTATGGTTTAGAGTTTTAAATGGGTACAAGTGTTGAGAGAATGAGTGAGAGAATGGAAGTATTTGTATGGATGTTTGTTTTAAATGGTAGATTTTTTTATGTTTTGGAATTTTTATATTGGGAATGAGTGTTGCGCAGACTGGATGGCACTTTTTAAATTTCATTGTACTTGTACAATGACAATAAAGTGTGTGCTCCTGTGAAGAGCTTTTTTTACCTTGGTTCCCACCAGATAATGCCCATCTGTGGGTTATCTGTTAATTAATGAGCATTTGTTCCTCCTTCTTTACACTTCTCTCTGGCACAAGGCAAGAAACCTACACTTGCTCCTTCACAACACGGATACCTAACTTAAAGATCCAAGTCATTTCAGTGGACCCTCTTTTGAGTAGGAGATCAATCTTTATTGCAAAAGCTTGAGCTTGTACCTGCTTTAAAGGGGAGCAAGTACAAGTGAGGTTCCTTAAACAATGTGCTTTTGCATTATTTCAAGACCAAGATTTCATTATTAAATAGTTTGATTACATATCTGAGATACTGAAATTTTATGTTTAAGCCAGAAGTTAAAATAATGCATCTTGGTCAAGCAAACAGATTCAATACCACCATCATTCCCTATGTTGTTTCAACAGATATTTTCATTTGATAGGGCAATGCGATTAATTGACATGTTTGGAACACTTTAACGCATTGATTAGGTGGTTTAAAAGCAGGGTGGCTAATTAATAAAACAAATCTGCATCTATTGACAGTTCTCTATCAATTTGTTCTCCTCATGTGTGATTTTTTTCTCTTTTCAATTAATTAGTAAATCTAGTACGAGCCAGATTCAAAGAGCACACATCTATTTCCTTTCAGCTCCACAAAGACAGTTATATGTTTGTTTGTAAGTATAAATATACATATTAATTCAACTACACATGTGTGTGCATGCATACATGTCTCTAGTTCAACTACGGTGACACTACATAATACATATAGACACACCCACTGTGTTGAGTCCAGGCCTGTCTCTCTTTGACAGGGTATTTTAATAAAACAATGATCTACATGCCTGTTTTAATCACTGCAAATGCTGTCCTAGCTGTTAGAATTTGGCCAAGTATTTGGTTATATATTGAGATATAAATACTGTGGCAGACTATTAAAAAAATAAAATACCAAGGTCTAGTGACATTTAATTAAATGGAGGTTTTAAATGATCAGATTTTTTTACTGTCCGTTAAGGCACTTTATTCTATCATAAACCTCCCAGCATTGTTTGGTGCTGCTGGCCTGGAAGAGGGATTTGGCAATGCTTGTATTGGACAGATGACTTCAAGTGATTAGCAATCTGACATCAGACGCTGGCAGCAGCATGCTAAAAGAACATGCTAATGTCCTCCATTTTGACACGGTGGATCGGTTTTGTAATGAGCTGGCACTCTCTCCAATTCCATTTTTATATTTTAAAGGCCACGACAGATGGTAAGTTCTGTAGCCAGCTCTATCGCCATGAACCGCAGAAAGCATGAAAACCTTGGTAATGGTGAAATCAACCCATGTGATTTGCTCTCCTAACTAAGCTTGAGAATTATTCTCCTCCTCCTGCCCCGCTCCCCAATTTCATCAAAGTGATGAGAATGTTGGCTGCTTCCCATTCCTGAGGGAAACCTGGAGCAGGACTAAGCAGGAAATAAATAACACGAGGAGGATTGGGAGCATGGTCTTCCCTTGAAACAAACAACCCCATTGTCTGGGGGAAACCTAGCAAGACACGCCATTTGCATGGCGATTATTATCCTTCCTTTAAATCTTAAATCACACATCATCTGCCTTCGCGTTGAGAGGTATTTGCTAAACCTCTTCTACTTGCTCAGATTTTTGGACTTTAGTCTTTCCCTAGTAGGAGTGTAATACCATTTTCATATTAATGTTGTCATTCTGCTGTTCAAGGCTGAGTCAGCTGAATAGGGATGCCTTGGGCAAGTCTTTAGGTACCCAAGAATCTACAGCATTTTTTAGAGCAGCTGAGTAGGTGTTGCAGAAAGAATCTGCCATCACAGACTCTTCGAACAACACAGTCAAGGCATAGATTGGTGATGATTTCGTTTCATTTGTTTCTTCTTACAAGAACTTTTCAAAGCTCACAGATTTTATTCACAAATATATATAATGGCTTTTTAAAATGTAGAGAAAAGCAGATCTGGTGTATTCAACCATTTCGGCAAACTGAATTTTGTGCTTAGCTCATGAGAGTCTGTCCTGACTCCCCGTGCTATCAGTCATATTTGTGGTGCTGAGGGCAAGTTGTCACTACTACTACTACTACTACTACTACTACTACTACTACTACTACTACTACTACTACTACTACTACTACTACTACTACTCTTCTTCTTCTTCTTCTTCTTCTTCTTCTTCTTCTTCTTCTTCTTCTTCTTCTTCTTGTCTTCTCTTGAACAAGGATGTGGCTTGCAGGCAGTCTATTGAATTTGACCAGTGGAAATATTTGGTATGTTACTTTTGTTCATTTTTATACTAACATTTCCTTGTAAATTCAGTGAAAATAACATGTGATGTGTGTGGGGGGAACCATGAATAAGGAACTGTTTTTTCCTTCCCTATCCTAATTGTCCACTCTATTTTCCCAATGAATGTTCCTTTTTTCTTTGTTCCATATGAATGAATGGAGTAAACTATCTCCCAATCATTCTGTTTGCTTGTGTAGAACTTGGGCCTTCCGTGAAATACTGCAAAATAACTTCACCCCTAATGATATTTTGCAACGGAAGACACTTATGTACTGCCACTTGATGAGTATCTTCACAACCACTGTTTTTCCTTCTTCAGATGTTGAAACCAGAGTTTACTCAGCAGTTCCTTGATGTGAGGACAATTTCACTTGGATGACAGCCTTATGACAGCCTTTCAAACCAAGGCTTACCCGGTGTAAAACAGGACACTGTATTACTTAAGTGCCATCTTCTTTTGTTCTGAACTTTTCTAGTGAGATCTATAGGATCTCTTTCATTTTAGTTGAAAATGTGACATAACTAAACTGATGACAGAGCATCAGTTTTACCACTGGCAGAAGGGTCAGGTCAGCATAGACAGCTGCTGCAATGTTCCCAGATGGGAATAATGTCCTTCAGTAAATATATTTCTTGCTCCTATGCAGTATCTGGCCTGCCTGCTCTCATTCCCATCTGTCTCATGGCATAATGCCGACATGCAAGTTGGTCAACTCCTAAATATCAGTGGAAGGAGTTTTGGGGGGATATCAGCAGGATAGCAGCATTTTCTTTGGGCATGAGGTCACAAATGCTCCCGTTGGAGGTCATTAAACACCAGCTAGATAAACCCAATGGTATCAGAGTATTTCTACCCTCAAGAAATACTCTAACCTTTAACCTAGGGCGAAGGTGACAGAAATGATCTGAATATTTATGTTATACATCTGAGTAAAATGCCTGTAGCTCAGCATAGACTCCTGCTTTAAAAATCACTTAATTTAAAAGAATCACATGGTTGGGGTGGGAGGGAACTGCCTGTCACTCTGAAGCTCTGGTTCTACTAATTGTAGCAGGCTGGATGGACCAATGGTCTGATTTAGTATAAAATTCCTTTTAAACGTGAAAGGAGGGAACCTGATTGTATGAAACCAGTACAGTTTCTCATTTGAAATAAGGAAAAGCAACATACATGGTGAATGCAAATTGTTGATGTTCTTGCTATTGATAAACAGGAACATAAGTAAAATAATTAAAAATAAATTTCTATGACAGATTCTTAATCATTAGGACTGGGTGCCCGGTATACATCTTCTCAGCCTTGGCAGAGCTAAACTGACTCTTCCCAGGTTTGTTTCAAGGTGCTGGTCTTAACCTAATGATTCTTTTCATATATACTTGTCTGGGTTTTAATATTTTCCTCCAAGACCTTTCTGTTGATCTCTATAGTGGCGCAAAATGGGGTGATACTGGGCCAGACTGAGTGCAAACTCTAGTACTTACAACACAGGATAGTTTGCTTGGGTAGCTTCTGTCACCTTTTTTTAAGTGTCAGGTGAAGACTTCATATAATTCACACTAGTTTTTCAGGCTATTTAGTTGGGTGAGGGATGTTATGTTTCTGAAAAGTGATTGGAATAAGTCAGTCAGTTAGTCAGATAGCCAACAAGCTAGCATTTTTAGGTTTCTTCCATTGAACAATTTAAAAAATAACAAAATACTGGAATATGGGTGTAGTGATGTTTACACATCCTCTAAAAATTCACACAGTGTATAGTCCATTTAGAGAGTTGGTCATAAATCTCTTAAATCATGTGCCTAAATTTAGCTGTGATTGGCCCTGTCTTATACTCACAAGAACCATTTTATCTAAGGCTGGGATCTTGGTCTGTTTCTCAAAGCCCATCAGTAAAGGTGTCTGTTATATTTCATTTCAGTAGATGGTGAAACAAGAGCACATGCTGAAGGCTGCCTTGCCTCTTTTTGCCAGATTCGTCGTCAGCAATGGTCTACACACGAAACATGGAAAGTTTGAGATCATCTTGGAGACAGTGGACCGAGCCTTACCCACAGTGGTCAAGAACAAAGGGCTAAGATTAGTGGAAGGGGGCATGGCATTTCTTTCTCCCGATGTTCTCCAGCTTTCAGACCCGGACACAGCTTCATCGAACCTCTCCTTTCTCCTGGGACAGCTCCCGCAGTATGGCCAGCTTTGCAATAGGGAGTCTGGACTATGGCACCAAAGCTTCAGCCAGCAAGACGTGGATGATCTGAACGTGGTGTACCGACATGGAGGAGGGGATTCTCGGATTGACAAATTTACATTTGTGGCAACTGACGGAGTGAACCAAGGCTTCATTGTGAATAGCAAGGTGCAAGTAGAGCCCCTGACGTTTGTCATTCAGGCAAGTTCCACAAATACACCTGCATGCATGTCATTAAATACTCAGCTTTCATTCTGGAAGCAATCAGTACATATTTTCAGAGCTATTGCTGAAAAGCCTTCCATAGCTGATTCAGGTGTGAACAGGGAACAGACTTTCCCCAAGGCCAGCATTCAGACCCATTTGTGTTGGTATGTTGCTCCCAACTACAAAGTACTGTGCTAGTGTAGGATTGTAGGATTTTAGTAATTTATATAACAGTATTGCATTTACTCTTCTACTTTTGTATCCCATCCTGCTTGCGGACACACTTATTTACTTATTTTATTTTTGAATATTTTAACCCCACCTTTCTTCTTGGAAAAGGAACCAAGGTGGCTTAACAGTAATGAGGGACAATATACAGTCCAGAAGACTTGAAAGGTGATATTCGGTACATGTGGCATTTTCTTTTTAAGAAGTATATTTTCATGACTCCTGACTGGTAGAGATTCAGTTCTTGGTTTTCCTCCTCTTTACAGTATATTCCACTCCTCTACCGAAAAAAAAAATGCAAGTATCAGTAAGAAGATGTAGTATGTAAAATATAGCCAACACAAAATGAGTTTACTATGAATAATTAGGTGCTATCAATTTGATTCTGATTTATGTTGACACTTTTCAAGGTCTTCTAGGTATCGTGTACTCAGAGGTGGTTTGCTGTTCCCTTCTTCTGGGGCCACTCTAAGACTGTGACGCTTTCCCAAGGTTATACAGGCTGGCCGTTGTCCTAGGACAGTGTTGGCGAACCTATGGCACGGGTGGGCACCCAACATAGCCCCTTCACTGCCACCTGTATTCAGGTTAAATTGCTGTACTGGCACTTTGTGAAAAATTAGGGGGTTTTAAATCACCGTTTGGGCACTCAGTCTCTAAAAGGTTTGCCATCATTGTCCTAGGAGGTACAGTGGGGACAAGTTAGCCCTTGTCACTAATCACTATTAAATGGAGGTTGCTGGCAGATAACAACGCACGGTGTGAATGCGAAGAGATACAGACCCCGACTCATCTATTGGTATGGCGGTCATTACCAGAAAAATCTAGTTTTGACCAACCACAGAACCAAGAAGATCAGGAAACTGGGCTGCATGTAAGCTAGCACGTTCAGGCTTTGAAGCCAAAGAGACCAATGGGTGTGGCTTCTGTCTCCCTGTTTAGGTTTGGCTGTGGAGTAGACTGAGGGGAATTGATAGAAAATGTAAACAGAAAGTAAAGATACTTAGAAAGCTTTGGGACCTTTTTTAAAAATTAAATATATTTATGAAGTCACCAAAACCTCATAAATTGGAGCCTCTGAAGCAGAAATGAACTTTCAGTTTAAAGCGTTATAACACTAAACTCCACCCAGAAAGCTCTGGAAGAAAATAAACTAGCCCTCAGAGAAGTGACAAAAACTCAAACAGCAAAGAGGAAAGACAGCGAAGATATTGGATCAAGGCTTGTAGTCTCTCAACTGTGTAGGAGAATTATGAAAATTGAGAGTACATAAACCAATAATTAGTGCTTTTGCCCATTTGACAAGCCCTCATCTGCAAAATTTTCTGAGGGGATGACTTTGGTTACAAATGGACTCAGGTTCAAGTTATTCAGGAGGTATAGGTTTCATTTAACTATCCTGAAATTAAGGCCCCACATTTTGAGTGAGAGGTACAAAGGTTTGGATTCACAGAATGAAACCTAACCCTTGCTTTCATTGACGTTTACCCTTGGATCCACGACAGCAATGTGAATTGTTCTTTCAGATGGAGAGCCCAGCAAAAACTGGGCCAGAAATTATACACCTTCGTAGTGCTTCCAATGTAGAACTTCTAGAAAATGGGAACTACGGTATTTATATTACCATCCGGTCACTGAAAGCATCAGATCGCGATACAGATGATGACCAAATCATTTTTAAGATTTTACGGGAACCTCGATATGGCTACCTGCAAAATGCAACAACAGGTATGGTGTCATATTACATTTCTGTATATCTAACATTTGGTAGCACAGATGTTTGCATTTCTAACTAAGGGTGTGATCAGAGAGCAGGAAAGGTGCATGTTCAATTGGACTTGAAGGTTTGCTTGACAAGGAGTGGCCTCCCTTAGAAAGTACCTTCAATTTGCTGGAGAATCGCTCCAGCCAGGGTTCACTGTAAAAGAAAGTGCCTTTGGTGGTGTCAAGCAGAGGGCGCCATTTCAATTTAAATAATTTAATTTTGAAATGCAGCAGGCTGAGCCAATGAGAAGCTGTCTTGGGCGGGGCACATAGGGCACCAGTACAGTAAGAGTGAGGGTCCAGTCTTCTTATCCAACCATTGTTCTCTTTAATATATGCCTCGCCCAAAGAGAGCATCTGATTGATTCAGCTCACTGCTACTTAGCAAACATGAAATGGTAAATCTAATTTTTTAAAAAAACTGACATCAAATCATTTTCCTATACAGGCATCCTTCAAAGCCAATGTTCCACACAAGAGAGACACCACTGTTTACCTCAGACTTCTTTATGAGGGAGCTCTCCTGGGCTGCCGGACTCCAGACATATGGACTCTAGTCCAACTGTAGTATCACCACTGTGTGGGAGGGAATTGGAAAGGATCACCCAGACTCAATATTTGTTAAAGGAAGATAGCTTAAGATTTGATAGTCATTCGAGACCATCCTTTCTAACCAGAGTCTATCTAGAAGTTGAGTCGTGGCAACTGGACTTCTTTTTTCTTGAGAGGTAGAAACGTTTTGCTGCTCATCCAAACAGATTAAGCTGATGAAGCTGTTGGGATGAGAGCAGCGAAACAAACTGATGAATCTGTCTGGATGAGCAGCGAAACATTTCTCTCTCAAGAAAAAAAAGTTAGTTGCCGTGACTCTACTTCCAGATAAACTCACCAGGATGATAGAGAATCTTCACAGACATAACCAGAGTCTATATACTTCATTGATGACAGCCACCTCCAAGTCCCACAGCTTCAACCAGTTCAACGTGAGAATTCTTATTCTCTCCTGCCTTGGGAACAGTTCATAGGTATCACATTTCTTAAATGTGTTCTCCATTAACTCCCTATTAGGGCCAATGATTAAAAAAAACTGTGTACAGGTCTACTCCTTGTTGTGAGACCAATCTATCTCCCTTATTTCCTCAGGTGATTTTATTCGGGAAGAATTCTGCCAGAAGGATTTAACTACTAAGACCATCCTGTATGTTATTGACCCTTACAGGGAGAGGAATTCAGACAGCCTAGAGATTCAAGTTACTGATCCTGAAGGGAACTCAGCTGACCCTCAAATGTAACGTAGAGCTTTCCGTAAACACGGTTATGCACTGACTGCAATGTCTGTCTGTTGACTTCCTTAATTGAGATCCATTGCAGGTGGTTTTAAAAGTAGAAATGATACAGCCGATAGGCCATGGATTAAGGAGTGAGAGACTCCGTAGCCCTAAAGAAAGCAAAAAACAAACAAAAAACACCCAGGTGTTGACTAGGTAAGTTTGTAAGTTCATAATTTGCAGGAGCATTGTGCTGTCAGGACGTTTAACCCAAAGAGATAGAATATAAAGCTCGACTTGGTATTTAGTTTCATTTGTGAGTTGAAATAAGCTCTACTAAGCAGCTTTGCCCCATTGTGTTGTGCACCATTTAGAGCCTTTTCTTCTAAACTGCAGGCATGCCTACAGTGCAGATGTCATCCTTCTCTGCATGCATCTCCATGTGTGAAGGTCCCTTCTGGCTGCACACACATGTACTATGTACATTATAAATAATCATAACAGGGGCTATACAGCATGCCCATCATGAAGAGTGGGGCTAGTCAAGGCCTTTTCTCTCTTTGCTTGTTGAACTGGCAGCTTTAAATTGCATCTGAATTGGGCTGCAGGTTCTGAAATACTTTGAAATCACCCCCCTCAAATAGCTAATATAGAAATAAGCGAGCTTTTGAATTACATGGAACTATTCTGAGAATTTGCAAGCTATCAGTGTTGAATGATGCAGCCTCTCTGTCTCTTCCTTTTTCAAAACTAGTAGAAGCTGCTGTTATTTCAAAGTGAGGAAATGAACTTATTGGCACAATACAATCTTACAAGTTCAGCCCTCAATTTGCATTGATTGAGGGGTAGCAGTCCTGGAATTTCTGACATAACTATGAGCAGAATGGCCTTAAGCAATGCTGCCTGGGAGAATCTGGGTGTTGTGGGCCAACACATTTGCTAGGCACCAAGTTGGGGTAGACTACCTTGCAGTATACATAGTCTGTCTTTTTCCTATTTGCTCAAATGTCTAAGATTAAGAAGGAAGATGTCAAAATCGGAAACAAAAATGTAAAACATTTAGCTAGTTGTTTACCAAGGCATGCACTTGACTATGGCCTATCACAAATTAAACAGATTTGTCATATCATATGCAAGCACTTGGGCTATTAGCACACATTTACTAGGGAGTAAGTTTCCCTGATTTCTTTTACTATTGAGATCTAACTCCCTTGCAGTGCTGCAGTCAGGCTGTATGGTCTTCACTGAGCTAACAGCAGCGCTGGGAAGCAATTTCTCTACAGTATAAGAATAATCATATTGTACCGATAAAGGCCATAATTAATTTAAGAAGAGCAAGCTTTACAGTACTGTGAATTCAAAACCAAAGCAAATTCAATGAGCAGAGCGGGAAAGTTGCATTTAGCTGCATCATTCAGCAGCTAGGGGTCACTCTAGATCCGGGTTGGTAACATGACTCAAGTACCGTGTATGGATCTATTTTCACTGTGGGTTTATAACATCCAGTAGCAATAGCATAGCAGATATTTGAAATACAGTGGTACCTTGTATAAAGGAATTAATTCATTCCAAATGAAATTCTGTTAAGCAAATTTTCCTTTATACAAATGTCCCATAGGAATGCATTGAAAATGGAGTAATCTCTAATTGCGACGATTTTTATGTTGTACAGATTCGCCCCATAGGCGATTTTGTTGAGCGAATTTCTCCTATCTCCGGAATTTTTTATGCTATACAGATGTTATGTTATACAAACCGTTTGTTATACGAGGGTCCACTGTATGTCTTCAGACTATGACTGTTTCTCCCTCTAATAATATTTCAGCAGCAGCCATCTGCAAATGTTCGCTTTATTGTGGTGGTGTGCACAAACAAAGATGGTAGCCTCACAAACCAAAGTTGAGCATAAAATGATTTGAATGGGTGCAGAAGCAGTATTTGTTGGGAAATTGTATGTAATGCATGTTGTGCTGCATCACCATGGAGGATCTTGCCACATCCTTTCATTGTGAGATAAACTTACATAGCCTTAGCAACATTTCCAATAACTCCCCCTGTTGCTTCTCCTGCCTCATCACCAGGGGAAAACTGGTTTCTTTCAATCTCACAAATGTCCACTGTGATAAATGGGACTATGCAATATCCATATAACTGCAGGAAGGTAGATTTTCTATATCTGTATAGATGTATTTTTTTTCTCAAGTAGCTATCTCTGTTTCTTAGGTCAGTGAGTGTTGTTCAATAAACATTGTTGTTACAATTATTCCTATTGCTCTGTGGTAACCAATGACAAATAAGATTCACATTCTGAATTTTAACCAACAGACCTCTTTGACTTTATATGATTGTAAAAACACATATGCTTCTTACTAACAAAACACAAAATGGAGCATAAATTCTGTTTTGAGACTGGATTTTAATTTCTTTCATTATATCATGTTTTCTTTTTTAGCATTTGAAATTTGTATATGGGACAACACTAATTTTATTACAATTCAAGCAGTCTTCTTGAATTTCACAACTTGGTTATTAGCAAAGATGGAGTATGGACAGATTTATCTCGCTTCAATTCCATAGCTTAACACTAGATGTCTCTTTATCCAGCTTGAAATTAAAAAAAGAAATTAAGTGCAGTAGATTTAAAACCAAGCCTGATTTTAGAAGCATTCTGTACATGTCACGGAGGTGTAATTTATGTTTCAATTTTATGCAACAAAGAATGTAGCCCAATAACTTTCATAATCAGTAGAATGCCAGAGATTCTAGGCCTGTGATGGCGAACCTTTTAGAGACCGAGTGCCCAAACTGTGATTCAGAACCCACAATTTTTCGCAAAGTGCCAATACAGCAATTTAACCTGAATACAGGTGGCTGTGAAGGGCCAATGTCAGGTGTCCACAGAAATGGCTCCAAATGCCACCTTTGGCACCTATGCCATAGGTTCTCCAACACTAGTCTACGCCACCAACCTGGATGTGGGGCATGTGCCACACCCAGACACTAGCACAGTGTGGCACAGACATTAGCAGTGTGTTGCTCTACTGTGCAGGAGAGGCTTCTCAGGCTATTTATAGGGTACATATAGGCCTATATGACAAACATAGACTCCCAGCTGCCCTCCTCTGGCTCACTCAAATAAAGCCTATAGCACAGGTGGTGAACCTTCAGCACTCCAGATGTTTTGGACCACAACTCCCAGAATCCCAAGCCTGTATGCCAATGATAAAGGACTATGGGAGTTGTGGTCCAAAACATCTGGAGTGCCAAAGGTTCACCACCACTGGCCTATAGCACCTCCCCCCCCCCGATTTTCCTTTTTGTTAATTTAAATCCAGATACTTAAAGTTTATTTATTTATTTGCCTGTATAAAATTCATGTTATGTCCTTTAGTGGTCAAATATACATTTTAAATTACAAACTTTTGGGATGCTTACCCACCTCCAAGGGGTGCTGGATGTCTCCACAACATCAACATTTCCCCCCAACATCCCTCAGGGCCAAAAAGCTATTTTCTTTTTTCTAAATTAGGATGCCCATGGAGCTGTATTTAGGCCCTTAGGGGTGCTGGCCTTTTGCAGTCTGCATGTTACCTCAGCCCACCTTAGAATAAATAGCAGGTAATGGCTAGACTGAAGGAACACCCACCATTTTAAGGTGAAGCCTCTCACTTGGTTCAACCGTCACCCCTGGTGGTCTCCTTGGGTTTCGTGGAGGACCTTGCCTTTGTTCTAGTGCTGAAACAAGACTCAAATGCCACTTACTTTCTATTTAGAATGTAGTGGTGGCAGCATCAACTAGATACGCTAAGTTTCCAGAAATGTTGAAGCGGTGGGCAGGTCAGACATTGGGAAAAATGGAAAAAACAGTTTTCTTCCTCCCCCTCCCCCACCCCCAACCCCAAGTGTCAGGAAATGTTACATCTCTAGTATCAAGTGTCTGTCCCAGACAGAAAAACACATTGACTCGGTTCTCTTCATGATAGATAGATAGATAGATAGATAGATAGATAGATAGATAGATAGATAGATAGATAGATAGATAGATAGATAGATAGATAGATAGATAGAAATTTCCTTGTACAAAGGAAAATTTGCTTAACAGAATCTCATTTGGAACAAATTAATTCATTTATACAAGGTACTACTGTATCCATTTTAAATGGGGGGGAGATTACTACAATTAATGTATTTGAAATAGTTAACTTTCAAAGTTTTTTTAAACTGTTCTAGTAAATGATGCATCACTATATAGCAAGCTGCAGTTTTCTGGGAATTGTTTTCTCTTGGCAATGCGGGAACAACTCCATCAGCTAAGTCTACAAAATCTACTTTGCCTAAAAAGAAATTTTAGAAAAGGACAAGGAAAGATTTTTGTTTTTGTTTTTAAGTGGAACAACCAGTAGAAAGTTCCTTCTTTTCCCTCTCAAAGATCATGTGTATTACAGATATTGCGGTTTAAATCCAACTACAGGTCTGAACCAGAGAAAACCCACTGAATCCATGGAATGTACATAAATATACCATCCAACTCTTACTTCTGTAGATCTACTGTAGTTGTCACATTTTGCCTATAGCTGAGAGTAGAAGGGTGGGGGCTTTTTGCCAGTATTGATAGCTGACAATAGCTGAAATTATTTATTGACCTATTTAGCATCAGCCTCTCCTCTATAGAAACAATTTTCAAGGATAACTTCATTAATATTTATGGATTGATCTTTCCTTATATACAAATTGTAAGCATAGCAGACTGAAAGGTTTCCCTTTCCACATAAATGTGTCTGCTTCGGCAGGACACTATTGCTTTTAATTGAGATATCACCTACTACATACGCAAGGGCATGGGCTGCCTTATCACAATTCTGCTAAGATAAATGGATTCTGTTTGATTCTCAGAGTTAGTGCTATTTGTAGGAATACACATTGCAATCTCAGGAGTGAGCCTAAGCATGAAAACACATTCAGAGTTTATGTGTGATAGACATTGGGTGAAATCAGTCTCAGCTTATGTCTTTTCAAGCCAGTTTCCTTCTTAGCCCTTGGAAAACTATGTTTGCCCTGACAACCAAAACAAAGGTCTCCTGTCTGAAATCCCCAGCCACCTGGGACTTCTTGTGGGTCTCCTCATTCATTCATTATTTCTCCCTCTCTTTCTCCATCATCTCTCTTGCTCCTTCCCCACCTCAAGACAGGCTGGAAGTGGAGTGGTCTACCATTGAAATGCAACAAGATGTTTATGAAGTTTGTGAAAATGTGGGTGTGCTGCCTTTGAGAATCAACCGATTGGGCCATGTCACAGATTCTGCCTTTGTTGCAGTGAAGGTAATATTACCATAGACGTAAAAGAATACCCTTCGACTGAAGAGTTTAAGGACCTTTTTATCAGAGCACAGGTGTGACGGCATACTGTGCAGGAAGAGTAAAGGTGAAAAGGTTGGTACCCTGGAAGGTTAAGGTAGCTGGCCTTCTGTGGGGAGTTGAGCAAGTGACATCTCACACTATTGTAGGCTATTGTAAATTGGAAGGATTCCAGTTGAGAATAGTTCACATTGTAAAGATAAAAAGAAACCTAAAATCAGACAATAGAGGCTCTTGGAAAGATAACTATGAACTACTGGACAGCTCAGTGGTTCGTTTATTTATTTTATTTTATTTTAGAGTATTTTTACCCTGCCTTTGTCCTTGGAAAAAGGACCCAAGACGGCTTACAGAATGAGGGATAATATACAGTTCAGTACAATTAAGACATGTTCAAGTATTGAGAACAGGGAATTGAGGGACATCTTACAGCATTAATAGACAACACTGCATTAAAGCTACAAGAGAACGCGAACAGTTAAAGGGGAGTAACGTTCCATGTAAAGTTATGAGTGATGGAAACTAACACTGAAAACATAGTGTCAAGGTAAACCCATAAGGTTATAAGTAGTTATAAACACCAAGTCTCTGTGATCTTTTAGATTCATATAAAAGACACATAATAGGTAGACCATCATTCAGGGAAAGCTTGCCTGAAGAGATAGGTCTTTGCCTGTTTCCAGAAAGACAACAGAGATGAGGCAGTCCTGGCCTCTAGTGGAAGGGAGTTCCAGAGTCTGGGTGCAGCATTTAAGAAGGCCTTTTCATGGGTTCCCACGAAATGTACCTGTGATGGTGGTGGGATGGAGAGAAAGGCCTCTCCTGATGACCTTAACACCCCGAGTCAGTTCATATCTGGCTGCAGAGCCAGAGATAGGGAGTTTGATTCCCCAGTGTGAATTCTTGTCTGTTGCTGGACTTAATGCTTTTTCTGGGATGTTTCGTCAAGCACAAAATTTGTAAACCAGAAACGCACAAGGGGCACAATGCATCCTGGGTACTTTTTCCACAAATGCTTTCATAAACCGAGGTTTTGCGGGGGATCATAAACCAGGGTATTATTTCCAATGAATTTACTTTCATGATCCAAAAATTTCATTAACGAAGGTGTTTGTAAACCTCCTTTGTACTGCATTTCTATACAAATTAGTATAAGCATTTTAAAATAGGCACTTATACATATATGCTGAAAAATTCAAATTGTATGCAAATAACATCTTCAATTGGCTTTGTTGCATGTGTGTGTGTGTGACACAAAAGTGGTGTTTTAATAGAAAATTCAACATCTGATGTTGTATTACTGCAAAATCTAATCTATGTGCAAGCACTGTATAGCAAGCCTAATGCAGGAAGCATTTGATCTGTGATCTAGCAGCTCCATCAGATGATTAAGAATCCAGGTTTTTATTAATAAAATAACTTCTCACAATAGTTGCCAGAAAACCTGGAGTACGTGTCAGTGTTTGCCTCTGGGCAATCCCACTTTTGGAGGAAGAGTCTCTGGCCTGTTGAATTTTAATTTGTTATGATGTCAGTACTATTTTCAAATTATAGTTTGCAATTACTTCTTAAAGAACAGAATTTGTCTGTAGGCTTTTGGATGCTGAGTTTTATGTGATCTTCTTGATTAAATCTTTAACTGCTGCGTACCAACTCTTTAGCTGGGAAGGTACAAGTCTGATTTGGGAGACTGGACATTTAAGTGCCTCTGACTCTTGCAATGGCACAACTGCAAACATAGCAGCAGGATCGTGCCAATTAATTTTTCCTGGAGAGTTTTGGAATCATGCCATTTCAGTCCTTTGTTGTGTGCCTATCCTATCACTGCAAACAGAGCAGAACAGGTGGATACTAAGAGACTTTCATCCAAGTAGTCCTTCTACAATAATCCTCTTTAAGTGAACAGCTAGAATAAATGTCATAAAACCATCTTGAGATGTGCTGGAATGCACTGAGCATGTTTCACTGATAAATAAAACAAAACAAAAATATTAAAATAGCCAGCGATGACACAACAGAGAGGACTGAATCATGGTTGAAACAATGACTCTTTTCTAAAAAGTAACTTTCCAACCATTGATTCTGAGCAGCTTTTAAATTGTTACATTTTGGTATTATTGCTCTTCTTCTTTTTGAGTTGTTTGCAGTTTGCTTCAGTCCATATACATAAACCCACAATTTCAGTTTCCTCTAATTTACACCTTTACATTATCTAAGGACTTAGTCTGGTGAGCTACTGGATGGACTCTGTATGTACCTTTCAAGCCACATACCATCAAGGCTATGTGCTGTCAGACCTAGGACCGAGGTATGCAGTTATTCAAAAGTTTTACTGAATTTCACATGGTGTTTTTTTAATTTCTCAGGTCGATGAAGTGACTGCTTTATCAGGAAAGGATTTTATTGTGCCTCCTTCCCAGCTTGTTCAGTTTGATCCTGGTAAGTGCTTATTGAGAGGAGATGGATAGAGAAACAAGAACTAAAACCAGTCCAGAAAAAAATGGAGTCACAGTGGTGGGTGGTCCATGCCAGGAGTGTATCTGGGGGTGGGGCAGAAGGGTACATCTGCCGTGGGCTCAGCAATCTAGGGGCACCTGGAGGGGGCAGCAGCAGGAGGAAGCCATGTAACCTCCTGCCACCCAGCAGTCCTCCTTTCCGCTAAGGCTTGGTGATGGCACCCCCTCACCGCCTCCACCACAGCGTGCCAGGCAAGCAGTGAAGCAGGCAGGCAGGCAGGAGCCCCGTGTCCATGGCGCCCTACTCCTCCTCTTCCTCACCTTGGTGGGAGAGGTGTAAGGCATGTGCACACACACACACACACACACACACACACACACACACACACACACACACACACACACACACACACACACACACACCCGTCCACCTGTCTGCCCGCAGGGTTCGGTCCCTGTTGCTGGGTGGGTGCAATGTGGGGGGCGGGTGGCATGAAGGGCACAAAAATGAACTTTGCCCCAGGTGCTCCAAATCCTGGCTATGCCTCTGGTCCATGAATGTGACCTTGGTTATAGGGTCATTTAATCTCTCAAGGATTACATGTCCCACATTGGGCTACAATTAAATCACCCATTTATTTGAAAGTCTAAGTGGCTTCTACACCACAAAGACTGGACTATATGTCAGTAAGATACAGACCAAGACAGTTTACTCACAGTTACCTTCACTCTTATTTGAGTTAGTAAGGCTGCACCTGGAGTATTGCATACAGTTCTGGTCACTGCATCTCAAAAAAGACATAGTAGAACTGGAAGAGGTGCAGAAGAGAGCGACTAAAATGATTACTGGGCTGGGGCACCTCCCTTATAAGAAAAGACTATGGCATTTGGGGTCCTTTAGTTTGGGGAAAAGGTGCCTGAGGGGGGATATGATTTGAGATGTACAAAATTATGGAGGGCATGAGTAAAGTGGCTAGAGGGATGCTCTTTTTCCTCTCACAAAACACCAGAATTAGGGGAAATTCACTCAAGTTGAGGATTGGGAGAGTGAGAATGGACAAAAGAAAATACTTCTTTGTATTCTCGAAGGCTTTCATGGACGGGATCTGATAGTTGTGAGTTTTTCGGACTGTTTGGGCGTATTCTGGAACACTTTCAGAACATGGCCAAACAGCCCAAAACCCACAACTATCAAAATACTTCTTTACCCAGCATGTTGTTAGCCTGTGGAACTCCCTTTTTAAAGCCTGGATGTGGTGGTGGTATCTGGCCTGGATGCCTTCAAAAGGGGACTGGGCAAATTTTTGAAGGAAAAGTCCATCACAGGTTACAAGCCTTGATGGGGATGTGTCATCTCCAGGCTTTAAAAAGGGTACTTCAAAGGCCAGATGCAGGAGAATGGTATTAGGAGACAGATATCAAGTCTCGTGCGCTCCCAGAGGCATTTGGTGGGGCCACTGTGAGCTACAGGAAACTGGACTATATGGGCCTTTGGCCTGATCCAGCATGGCTCTTTTATGTTCTTACATTCTTATGAGTTACTTCAATGCTTTGTCTTGTACTGTTCAGAAATGTCATTTGGAAGCCTGGGATTCAGACCATATTTCAGTAGTTTGGGAACAACTACACTTGTTTCTGGTTCAGTTCATGCAGCTGGACTTGACTGTTTAAAACCATGCACAGCTTGAGAAAAGCATAGTGGAAGCCATTTTCTCTGATGTGAACTTGCTCTAAACATGTGATCTCTTTTGGAGGCCCTTTGTTGATCCCCACTGACATTAGAGGCGTGGTGGGCAGTTCCTCACATGCAAGATGCCCCCTCCCACAAGAATGTTTTGGTATTTAATTTTCTGTTATTTCGCTGCCATGCAGATAGTCCATTCTGTTTATGAAGGCACTGAAGTTAATACCACTAATCTGTGTTTAGGTGGTGGGCTTTTCGATGGTAGTGGTTTTACTTAACTACCTTTCTTATTGCTTTAACATTATGATGTTTCTGCTTGTTTATTTTATGGGACTGGTTTCAGTTGTTAGCTACTGATCTGAGATCCCTTTGATACTGAAAAGCATGATACAGATATAGCTATAAATATAGATATATTTTAAGCTTGCTTGAAATGGAAAGGAGGAACATATTTCTTGTAGCTGCTCACAAAGGTGACTACATACAGCAGCTGAAGAAAAGCCCTTCTGTCTTTTGGGCACTCCATATGTCGGCTGCAGCATAGTTAATTGTTGCACCACATGAATCTTCTGTTCTATGACATGGAAAGTCTGTGCCAGCTTAGCACCTTTCTGGAGTCCTGGCACTGGCACGAGGCCTTTCCATGTGGCAGGCACCAATCTATGCATAGGTTCAGCATTTAGTATACACTAAGACCAGTCATTAGGGCCAAGGTATGCAGAAAAGGTTTTGAGCAGCAGGTAGGTTGTATGAAAAAGGTCTTAAGGGTCTCAGAGAAAAGGATGTGTAATATGTTGGTCAGGCCTTAATGGTAGCTTCCTAACCTCACGTGGGTGGGTGGTGGGTGGGCAGGGTGGTGGTGGGCGGGTGGTGATGGGGTGGGGTGGTGATGGGGTGGGGTGGTGATGGGGTGGGGTGGGGGGGCAGTGGGGGGGGGTGGTGGTGGGGTGGCGGGTGGTGGGGCAGTGGCAGATGGCAGGGATGACGATATCTTTATTAGACCACCAAAAAGATTGGAAACATAAGCTAGCTCTCAACCTGGTATGGGCACTATGGAGCTGTGGGGAGTAGGAAAAAAGCATAGAGATGTTTTAAAAATCATGACTGGATAAATGCAACAGGCTCCTTTGTTAAGGACCACTTTCAAAAGTGGAGATTGACAGCTCAAGACAGATATGTAGGTTCCAGATTTCAATTCTGCTGACAGGGATTAAAATCATAGCTATCAATTTTTCCCTGGTGCTGGCCAGGATGGAAGGAGAGAGGTGTAATGTGCGCACATGTGTGCAAACACAAACACGAATGCATGCATGCACACATGCATGCACCACTTGCTTTGTCCCTTCCACCCCGCCAAGCTGCAGCCGCACCAGCTCATCCCCCCTCTACCAATTTCCCCAGCACCGCTTTCCCTGCTATGTCAGCAAAAAGCTTCCCTGTCATCCGCTGCTGCCCGGGACATTTCCAGCAAAATAAGTGTTCTGGGAAGATGGTGGGGAAAAGGCTGAAAAATGACAGTTTCCCAGCCAATATGGGACACTTGACAGGTATGATTAGAATGGTTGTCCCAATTGTGTTAGACAAAGATTACTTTCAAATCTTGAAAGTGCTTCAACATTTGTTGTTTTTACTGCATCAGACTAACATAATTACCTTCCTTCTAAATTGTGGAAATAACCAGGCAAGAAATTTCAAATTTGCTTTGGAATTATGTATTAAGATCTTGCTCAGAGTGTGCACTTTTCAAAGATGAGCATTGCTGCCAAACCCACTGGGGGTGCGGGGGTGGGGGCTGCATTTCTGAAAACACAACAAATTGGCAACATGTGCTTACATCAAAAAGGGGTATTTCCCCCTTTTAAAAAGTGTGATTCTCTCTGAAACTCAGTGGCTGTTGGGGATATTGCTATTGAAAGTGTTAGTCTTAAAGCTATTAGTCTTAAAGGTGACACATGGCTCTTGGTCACATCAGGAACAATTGAGATATGCATGTTCCTTCCTCTCCCCCCCCCAGGTTCCTTTAAAGGTTTGCAAAAGCTCCTTGACATTAGTGGTCTACTTTAGTTTATTTTTATTGTTATTGTTCTTATTGTTCCTTTTGTTTGTATCCATATTGTAAACCGCCCAGAGTTCCTCCGGAAGACGGGTGGTATATAAGTATTAAAATAAATAAATAAATAATAAATAAATAAATAAATTCACTTTTCACATGATTCCTTTAGAGCTGTTTTCTGAAGGGGTGGGACAGGTCTAGTAGAAATTACTTTTGCCTATAACCTATGAGATACTCCCAGGTTACATGATATCTGGAACTGGGGCAGTGGCTCTGCATCTAGTTATTTGTCATGCATGGCCCTGGGGAACATGATGAATTGTCATGGATGACTGAAATGACAGGATTTCAAACAGCAGTGGATTCTCAGCCATTACATGTCCAAAAGCTCTCTTGATTTATTTTAAGATGCACATGAAAAAGCAGATCTTTGTTATTGGATGAATGGAATCATTATTGCTCGGGGAACAAATGTGGTCTCTAGTTAGTGTTATTTGGGAAAACCACAGGAGTCCAATCAGTGGGCAGGATGACAATAGTATATACAAGCCAGCCTGTTGTAAATGTAGACATGTTAATTAATATATTTCTTCGACACCTAGGTTGATTGAAAAAGCAATTAAAGTGTAATTAAAGTGTTTACTTCTGGTAGGAATGTCAACCAAGATGTGGAATATAGCAATTACCTATGATGGATTAGAGGAAGATGAAGAGGTCTTTGAAGTGGTTCTCGTCTCCCCTGTGAATGCTGTTCTTGGCAGCCGGACAAAAGCTGTAGTGAAAATTTTGGACTCAAAAGGAGGTATTCTCTTTTGATCTTCCTAATAAAATCTGGAGCAGGCTGGGCTGAGAAATGACTTATTTTTCAACTCAAAAATGTTGTTGCTAACACTTACCCTTAAGACCACAAATGTTTCATTTCCTAAAAAAAAAGAAGAAGTCAATAGCCCTGACAGTTTGAGTCCTTTCTCCCTCTAGCAATCTGTGTGCGTTTTCTGCTTTAAGGAGCACAGCGTGACGGAATCAACAAGAACATGAGCAAAACAACCATCACCATCACACCAAAAGGCCCTTCTTCTAATGGCTTACCCCCGTTTTTGGCTCAATGCCCTGCCTTCAAAAGAAGCCCCCCCCCCATCCTCGTATCTGTGAGATTAGTAATGTTCTGTCTTCTTGTTTTGGGGTGGCATTTGTAAAAGAAATTTCCTCCATATCTTACCAAAACGTTACAAGGTTGTGATGATGGCGATAGACTGTATGATCTAAGTACCTTACAGCGCTTTAAAAAGTTATCATTATTTGTAAATATATTGGGGCTCAGATAAATAATTTAGAAGACTTGCCTTAATTATCTATGCTCCAATTGAACAAAGTAGACTCACTGTTTCTTTGCCTGGTTAGGAATAACTGAATTTGTAAGTCAGATTGGGTCTTTCTTCCTCCTTTCCTCTACTCAAGCTCTGAAGCACAGCCTGATGGAATACCTCGAAACTAAACACAAAATGTCCGCTATGATTTCCTTTTGGCAATGCCATGTTCAGAGGAGGATATGCTGTCCCATCTATTTTGCAGTGGGCTGGCAGTATGAATTCCTACCTGCTGTCTCAAGATAGTTCTTCCTAATGTACAGTTCTGACTAGATTGGGATACTATTAGTTGAAGCTCAGAAATCTGAGGTACCTTGTCACTTTATAATTGGGTCAACTTCATATCCTTATCTGTTTGACAGCTTTAATTTGTGGCATGTGGTGGTCTTCCAATGCCTAGGGGAGGATAAATAAACTCCTTGGACTTTCAAAAGCTGCCTACTCCTCCTGTAAAGATTCATTAGGTTGAGAGATAATGAATGGTCCAAGATTATATACAGCATTATAGCTAACTGGAGCTCTGAATCCAGATATATTCAGTCCTGGACCAACACTCTAAACATACCACACTAGCTCTCAATAAGTGATTAATAACTGGCTTTAATCTTATCAAAGTTTTATTGTTCTATATTTAATCCTTCTTATTATAGACTTTTTAAGGGCCTTATGGCAAGAAGTAGCCTATACATATATTAAAATTACATAAATAGAGGCAGAGACAAAAGTAAAACTGATTTAGAAGACCACTCTTAACAGTGAGATTTGCCTGTTCTCTGTGATTGTTCAATGGTGATAAAGTGAAGAAGTGGTTGGAATATTGTGATTTTTAGTAGTTTGGCCACATTCACAAAAGATATTGGAATTCAGCAGTGGATTCAAAAATACATACAGTAATGCCTTGTAAGAGGAGTGCCCCTTAAGATGAAAAACTTGTAAGACGAATGTAATTTCAGTTTACATTCGTCTTACGAGGTACCATTGATCCTCGCCCTGCATGGACTGTTTGCAAGGGAACAGCCTGGGCTAGGTGAGGATCACACAGTCCCTGCGTTTCACACCAAATTGTTGTTGTTGTTCAGTCGTTCAGTCGTGTCCGACTCTTCGTGAGAGCTCGCCAGGCCTTCCTATCCTCCACTGCCTCCCGGAGTTTTGTCAAATTCATTTTGGTTGCATCGATGACACTGTCCAACCATCTCATTCTCTGTCGTCCTCTTTTCCTTTTGCCTTCGATTTTTCCCAGCATCAGGGACTTTTCCAGGGAGTCCTCTCTTCTCATGAGGTGGCCAAAGTACTGGAGCCTCAGCTTCAAAATCTGTTGAGCAAAAGAGGGTCCCAGTGATCTTTGCCCAGTCCGTGCGGCTTGGAAGGGAAGTGGGGGTGGCGATCCACTGTTGCCGCTTGCCTTGAAACCCTCCTGGGATGGGAGAAGATCCATGGGTTGGGTCCGTGACCTGCTTGGATCCCTCCGATCCCAGGGACGTGTGCAAGTTTGGGCAGCTTGGGTGGGTTGGAAGAGAGGTGTGCACCTCCTCCTCCTCCTCCTCTTCACCCAGGCTACGCGCACATGCACCCGTCTAGTCCTCCTCCTCTTCACCAGAGTCTTGGCGCCTGGGTGAAGAGGAGGAGGAGGAGGAGGGCTGGATCCTTTTGAATTTCCCACTACACGAGCACACTTGCTGGTGCAGCGGGAAATTCAAAAGGATCCAGCCCCCCCCCACACACACCAATCTCCTTCTCAGCCAGGCAAGCGTTAGTGGTCATTGGATGCTTGACCCGTAGAACGAATTAAATTTGTCTTATGAGGTACCACTGTAATGTGATAACCCTAACCATTTGCCTTTAACAGTGTTAATATTAATCATTTCATTAACCCTGAATACTTTGCATTTCCCAAAATATCCTTCACAGGTTATGCAGTACAGTTATTTCCTCTGCCTGGCTTAGAGCTAAAGTGAGGAACTGATTAACGTGCAAATTGGTCCTAGAAATGTAGGTCTTGGTTCAAATAAGGGAGTAAAATGACCCATTTCTCATGAGGGCACGCTTACTTGGTCCAATAATGTGTTAAGAGTTTTAGGAAGTGGATTCTGTTTCAAAAGTGGCACTTCCTATGTCTCATGCCTTAGACAGACTGCTCAACTGCTCTTCAGTTGGCAACTCAAGTAAAGAAATTAAAAAATAGGCAAAAAAGAGAAGAAATTAACATCAGATGAAAAATTATCCTCCTTCTGATGACAAGCTGTTTCATCTCTCACATCAAATGTGACCAGCTATCTGCTTTTAGATAAAAAGATTGACCATCTGCCATCTTGTTTGCTTTTTAGGTCAGTGCCGCTCATCCCGTTCCTCTAGCCAAAACAGCCACAACTTATGGATGAAAGGAACGTTGCTTCCAGGCTCCTTTTCATCTTCCGGGCATGGCACGGTTCACTTGGAAGGAATCCCACCCTCCCTTTCCAAAGAGACGGCAGGGCAGAGAAGAGACCATCTACCAGAATTAAACTCAGTCAGTCTTTCAAGGAGCAGGCTGAGGCCTGTTGGAAATGGCAGAACGGTAAGCAAGGACGACTGGAATGGGGGACTAGGGGGGGGTGTTCCAGTGCTGCTGCTAACTGGGCCTTTTGTATGGAACAACCACCACCGCCCCACTTGATAAGGATGGATGAGGGTGAAACAAGGATCATTGTGTTTGAGCACGGATGAGGTTGGGCAGTCCATTCCCTTTCCCAAATGATAGAAGGACTAAACGAGACATCACCAATAAGCCATCACTGGAAGACGGGATTGCTTCAGTTCCAAGAATGTCTGGTTTTCATGGCAGGAAACTTTTCGCACCTCCCATAGTTTGCAAATGAGCTTTTGTGTGTACGTGTGTGCACATGTGTGTGCATGTGCTTGCTTGGTCAATAGGAGCTAAGCACAAGGTTTATCTGCAGGTGTGGTAGTTCTGTCACAAATGTGTACCTGAATCACATCTCTTGAACACTTAGGCTTCTGATGATGGTGGGCTGTCTGTATCATGTGGTCTGGCTCTTAGCTTCTGTTATTAACCTGACTTATTTTTCCTTTCAGGTCCATCCTTCTTCTGTGTTTAGAAATGACACTGGTGTGTTTTTTAAGGTAAACATTATCAAACCACTTACCCATTTGTCCCGTCTGATCCTTATGTTATATCTTTGGTATATTACTACCTCTAGTATATGTCCAGGCCAAGGATGGAGAGGCTCTTTGGAGAGATGACGCCACTACATGTGTGTGCTGGATCCTTGCCTTTTCTGGCTCATCAAAGCAGCCGGAGGGGAACTGGGGAAGTAGTTATTCTTGTTCTAAACCGGTGTCTGTTGTCACTAATGGATTGGATGAGGGTAAACAGAATGAAACTTCATCCAGACAAAACAGAAATGCTCCTGATCAGTTGAAAGGGAGATTATCCCAGTGCTCCATGTGAAGTGTTGTCTTGCTACCCATTAGGCTTTGTGGGATATCTCACTAAACTATACTTCCCATGATACACTAGGGCTCTTTTTCAGTGTTTGTATGATCATTTTTATATTACTCTATGTTTATTGGTTTTTTTAAAAAGTATTCATTTTAATAATAATAATAATAATAATTAATTCTTAATTATTACAATCCACTTTGAATTGTTTTGTTAGAGAATGGTGGCATACAAATAAAATAAATATACCAATAAGTAAATCCTGAGTAGTAATTTTGACTGTACTATTTCAATTAAAAGAAAAAAGAGGATCTCATCTCCTTTTTACTTTTAAGATATTATGGTGCTGAAGTGTTTAAATGAGGCCTGCCAACAATTAGGTATGGCAGGAAGTAGAACAGCAGTCCAATTTTCAAGGAAAGAATCAGAGTAGTTGAGCGGAGGCATCATCTGTCTGTTCACTTCCCCACCTGCCAAACTCTTTTCTTCTAATCAGGCTACCATATTAGAAGTTAATCCAGTTGTGGAAAAGTGATACAGGATAAATCACACCAGCATGCTTGTTTTGCTCTTAAAACTGGATCCCTAACCCTTTTTTATATTTGACTGGGAACAACCACAATTGAATCTCAAGTCTGGAAAATGACATTTAGAAAATATACACTGTTGTGGTTCCAAGGTCCTTCAAAGTAACAGGTCCCTGCTTTAGGCATTTTAAATGTTATTTAGCTATTTTTAAAAAGTAACATTTTTGGAACTTTTACAAACCAGCACTTCAGTGCCAGTGGTGCAAAACACACTCTGCTCCATATCACTGTTGCCACAGTACAGCAGGAAGCATTAACACAAGGCACAAAACACAACAGTGGTTGAATCAGCTGATATTCCTCCTTCATCATTTAGGGAAGACACACGCCTGTCACATGACAAATGACTAAAAAACTAAAGTGCCCTACAGAATAAATTAAGATTTATTTATTTATTTATTTATTTATTTATTTATTTATTTATTTATTTGTTTGTTTGTTTGTTTGTTTGTTTTGTGAGTAATGGAGCTATACATTTTTATTAAGGGAAGGAAACTTACAAGTAATTAGGATTTTTTTCAAGGTTTGGTTTAAATATATGGTCTGCTACCATTGTACTTTTCAATCTAAAAAAATAGTTTGCTTTTCAACACTTTTTTCAGTTGTTTGACTAAGATACCTTTAGAATTGTCTACTTGAATTTACATTTTCTCTTCCCCTTTTTTTGGTGACTGTTACGATTTAATACCAAGTACCATGGAATGGCTGTGCTAAGAATGGATGACGATGATAACCCTTTGCTTAGTAAAAACAAGATGGCAACCACGATAGTAACGAAACAAAGAAAAGCAAAGAAAAGATTGGCTCCTATCAAGAAAACAGAATTTCCACAAGCAGATTCCAACATTGGGGTATAAAAATCTTTTTATGCTCTGATTCTGTATACTGCACTATCATACGTACTTTTTGCAGAAAAATTATAAATCAGATAACAAAGCCACTTCAGACTTCCAGTAGGGTTGCTTGCTCATTTTAAAGCCATTGAGAAAAAATGTGGTGAGAAATGTTTTAAGGAAGGGATGGGCAATTCTGGCTGAACTAGGGGCAAATTTTAGGCTCTTAGGTCCAGTATGGGAAACATTAGGCCTGATTTTTTTAAAAATTGCAATAATAAATAAATAAATAAATAAATCCACTGAAAGGTAGGAGGTGTATGCTCATACGTGAGTGCATGTGTGCACATACATTTGGTGAGATTGGTTTTGGGGAGGGCTACAAAGACTCCCCTCAGTACAAATCTCTTTATTACTGGATCGCTTCAGGTATTGGACCCTCGTGTTTGGTTTTGTTCTGGTAAACAGGGAATGGGGTGACTCCAAGGGGCCACAAAAATAGTAGCATGTGTGGGCTGCACTTTGGCCTTTCCTGTTGTGACGTATTGCACGAAAGATTTACAAAAGCATATAGTCACAGGTTTATTTAGCAAGGTCACTTCCAAGGCTGCTAAAGAAAAGATCTTTCCACATGACTGAGCAAATAATAATAATAAAAAGTTTTACTATTTAGAAACTTAGCAGTCTGGAATTAAAAGACTATCTTGGAACATTAGTTTATCAACATTGGAGATGGAGTCTACAAAATGTAGCTTTGTCCTTTTTGTCAACATCTCTTCCTGTTGCAGGTCCAGGGCCTTTCCTTCCCAAAGAGCTGCACATCAGACGTGAAGGGCCTCTTGCATTTTGAAGAAAGCACCCGCAAGATGTATCAATGTGACGGAATTTCTTGGCTATTATGGACAAACAAGGTTGCAATCTGCTTGTGTGTTTGGAACTGGAAATAGTTGCAGAAGGAGAACAGCGATAGAGCTGTCTGAGAACCCATAGGTTTTTTTTTTTTAGCAAAGTGTAGCTGGGGTTGTAGAGGCAGATGGAATGCAGGGGTGTAGAAACCCAACGAACAGCTCCGTTTGGTCATGGTTCAGTTGTCTGTGGTGCGCTTGTCCATCTGTCTCACTAACGCCGCTCTGGCACAGATTACTCACCACCTTTTCAGGATAACTTGTGACCTAGAAAACACGATTGCTACTAGCAAACACAGTACACGCAGTTGTATTTGTTCAGTATAGTAAAGAGAGGGTCTGTAACGAGTCTGAGCAACTGGATCAATCCTCCTAGCCAGAAATGGCTCTAGATATTTTGTTGTGTGAGGTGATAAAGAAGCTGCCCCCTTTCTCTATTTCATATATACAGAAGTTGACTGGACAGACCATTAGATTTTTCTTCAGCCCTGGAAAGGGCATGGAGTTTTGCAGCATAATGCAAGTCACTGGGCCTGTCTAGGAAGTGCTGCATGGCACACATTCAGCATTGTCCCTAAAGAAGGGGAAAGGCCAAGGATGGTTGCTCCACATTGCATAATGTTAGGGTCTGCAATGATCCAAACTTCTTGGGAACTGGACTTTCTCATAACCATGATGATCCTGTCACACCAAGATAATGTTTTCTGTTGCGTGTGTGTGGTTTTTTTTTTTGGGGGGGGGAGGACAGTTTGTTTGCCCAAGCTAATTCTTAACTTGGCCAGTGTCTCCATTCCAGAAGGTGGGCACTATTTAGGAAATCCTTCTGAACTGAAATGACTTAATTCTAGGGTGCTTCTGTGAAAACCTGTCCTCCTGGATGGAGCCATCATAATGGAAGATGCTATGTCCTGATCACTGATCCAAAAGCCAAGTGGACTGCAGCTGCCCAGAGCTGCCGGAGACAGTAAGAGGCTTCATGTTTTCATATCCCTATGCCGAACTACTCTTTAAGAAGAATACAATGGGGAAATGACTGCAATGAGTGTAGAGTGTCCACATTCTATGGCATAATTAGAGTGGTTTCAACTTGGAGGTGAGAACAGATTAGTAGAATCGAATTCACATAACTATTAGCTCCATCCACAAACTACTCTCTGTGTAATGAGATAGGAATCTCTTATAGCATTTAGATATCAACATCCAAAAAGCTACTTTTTTCTTTTTGGGGGAGCGGGATGCTAATAAATACTGTACTGAATTGATCTGAATGTTACCTATTTGTGACAGTCTGAACAAGTAGTTATTATTAAATAATGGGGGTAACATAATATTCCAAAAACAAAAACAAAAACAAATTGAAGATCCTTTCCCATTATTTTTTCATTCAAAACTACAAAAAAGATGCCATATCCCCATCATATGTTTTAGAGACTCTGTAGGGCTGCTGAGGACAGGATATTTTGGGGAGCACTCATTCATGAGGTGGCAGTACATCAGGGGCAACTTGACTGCATATAGCAACGGCATCTGCTGAAAGAATTATCTGTTGTCTTTTCAGACAGGAAATATATATATATTCCATCAAAGAGTGCCCATATCAGAGGATACAGGTAAAACTCAAAAAAATATAATATCGTGCAAATGTTCATTTATTTCAGTAAGTCAACTCAAAAGGTGAAACTAATAAATGAAATAGACTCATTACATGCTAAGCAAGATATGTCAAGCCTTACTTTGGTATAATTGTGATGATTATGGCATATCCCAAATTCACAATCTCAGAAAATTAGAATATTACATGACATTAATAACACAAGGATGAGATGCAAAAGTTGTTCTCATCAGAAAAGACGACTTTGGACCACTGAGCAACAGACCAGGTTTTTTCCCTGTAGCCAAGGTAAGACGCTTCTGACGTTGTTTGTTGTTCAAGAGCAGCTTGACAAAAAGAATACAACATTTGAAACCCATGCCCAGGATCTGTCTCTGTGTGGTGGCTCTTGATGCACTACTGTGAATAGGGAACCTTTCCATATCATTCTGATTTTCTGAGATTGTAAATTTGGGGTTTTTACAAGATGTACGCCATAATAATCACAATTATACCAAAGTAAGGCTTGACATATCTCACTTATATAACCTCATATATTAGTTTCACCTTTTGAGTTGACATATTGAAATAAATTGAACATTTGCACAATATTCTGTTGAGTTTCACCTGTATTGATGGTACAGTCATCCCCCGCCATTTCACGGTTCATATACTGTGGTCCTGGTATATTGTGGGACTGCAGAATATGCAGGCAAGGCTTCAAGGGACAAGCTGCATGGGCCTGTTTGAGGCCGTCTGCACTTACCCCAGGCCTGGCGCTGCCCCGAGCAGGCCTCTGATGGGCTTTCTGGGCCTGTCGGAGGCCCCGGAAGTGGTTTCCAGTGAACCGGAAATGGCTTCTGAAAAAACGGGCATGCTTTCTGTATTACCTAAAACCACTTCCAAGACCTCCGACAGGCCCAGGAAGTCTCTCTCTCTCTCTCTCTCTCTCTCTCTCTCTCTCTCTCTCTCTCTCTCTCTCTCTCTCATGTATGTATGTGTATATGTTGTCCTTCAGCTCTGCATTAAGGGAATAGGTTAATGTATTCTCGAAGGCTAATAGCATAATGGGCTATTAGTATATAATGGGGCACGGAGGGGGTGGAGGCCCTTCTAAATGGTTTCATAAAATTTACTCTCATAGGTTTGAATTTATGTATGTTGCTCACATTATAACCTATTTGTACTATAGGAAGGGATTTATTGTCCTCAATCAAGAGCATAGATGCTACTTCTGACCCTAAAAATATCTCTTAACACCTAGGTATCATGGCAGTTTAGTAAGTGTGACTTCAGCATCCCAAATGACATGGCTGTGGAACTTCAGTGGAAGGAGATCTTTCTGGATAGGTGCGTATTAAGCAAAATGTCATTGTCCACTTTGGATATTACAACAAGGATAATGCATCTTCCGTCAGAGCTCTTAAGGATGGCCTTTCTGAAATACCTTGTTCTAAAACTTCTCCTCCTCAAGCTCTTATCTTCCATGGGAAGGAAATTCTCCGGCTGCTGGCATAGAGTTGCCAGGCTCGCCAGCTCTTTTCCTTGGAACTCCATTGGTTTGGCCTCTCTCCCAGGCACCAGCACCCCTCTGGAGCTCTGCCCTTTTGCTCTAAGAGCCCATGGCTTAGTTTCATGTTGGAATCTTATGAAGAGCAGCCTTAACCAGATGGAATCAGGGGACTGGCCAAGTGGTTGCAGCCATTCCCTGCATTTTTCCTGCTGCAGGAGCTAAATCCGCTCTTACCAGTATTTCCCCTCGTCTAAATACCATCCTGCACTATGAACTTCCAATACAGAATGTTGGACAGTTGTGATGTATAGAACCAGATAAGAAAATCTGAATTTCGTTTGGTTTGAAGGCTTTGTCAGTTGTTCTGTGGCCATCATCCTGTCCATTTCCTTTCCTTATAGGTTTGAGCGATCACAGAAAACCAGGCCTGTTAGAATGGAGTGATGGAGAAACTGTTGTTTTCACAAATTGGAGAAAAGACCCACCTCACCTTTCACAGAAGCGAAGGAATTGCTTTTTAGTGCAACAGCAGAGGAAATGGCAACGAAAGGACTGCAGGAGGGGAAGAGGACACAACTATATTTGCTCTAGGAAACTATAAGGAAAGCCGACATGCAGATTTGGCCTGGCATTATTTGTTCATAATACCACATATTTATTTGCAGCCAGAATGCTGGAAGGGCTTAAAAACAGAGAGTTGGGTGTTTCTTTGAAGCAAGAAAATGAGGGATGTGGTAAAAGCCAAAATGAGCCAGAACGGGCATTTGATAGCTATTGGGATGTAATGGACTCACATCAAAACAATACAGTATTTTTGTTCCAAATGAAATTAAACCCAGCAAAATGTTAACCATTTTTATGTTTAATGATTCTCCCCATAGGTGATTATGTTCAAATTTAACTCCAGAAAACCAGCCAGAATTGGACAGAAAGAGCTGAAATGTCCATATCTGAGTAGGACAAGTTCCTCCAAATTCCTCTGTCACACATGGTTAGAGAGATGCAAAGAAACAAACAAAACAAAGGAAGCACATCGACCAGTGGTGACGAACCTTCAGCACTCCACATGTTTTGGATCACAACTCGCGCAGTCCTTTGTCATTGGCAATCTAGGCTCGGAATTCTGGGAGTTGTGGTTCAAAACATCTGGAGTGCTGAAGGTTTTCAGCCACGGACATAGACCCACACAAAAAACATCTGCACAGACTGTGTTCCATTACCTGAAATGGGCATTGTGGAAAACAGTTCCAGAATGGCAACTTCCACATTGGACACATCACCCAAATATACCATTCACATATGATGAGGGGGAGTGGGTGCAACCAGCCACAAAACATCATCAGGAACCACAGTCTAGTACCTCTGCTAGGCAGAAAACTGGTGTTCCAGAAAATAGCTCAGAAAGGCAACTTCTGAGTAGTACAAATCAACCAGATTCACAAGTCACATATAGTTAGGAAAGACTAATACCACAAAGTATTTGAAGGAACCCCATTTTTTTCCATTCCAAGCAGAGTGTCAGTATTCTTCAAAATAACTTAGGATGGTAACTCCCAAGGAGGACCACCCAACAATACTGACACTGCACACATTAACTAGATGGGTGTCAGGCAAAAGACCACTAAACCAAGAACCACATTCCAATATCTTGTGGAAAACAGTAAAGAGCAGCCATCTACACATGATTAGATAGAGCACGTTGTGTGTGTCATACTCAGAAATGCCCCTTCTGAACTTTTTTCTGGAATATCCATTTCCTACCCAGAATGCGTTCTGGAGTCTGATCCCTGCCAGAATTGTATGGTTTGTGGCATTAGTCCCCTCTAATCACATGTAATGGATGAATTTGGCTTGCCCTACTTGGATGCTGTCATTCCGGACCATTCCGTTCTCTTCCAGCTGGTTTTGGTACATTAAAGGATTATAGGAAGAGTCATACTTAAAGAGATTGATCCTAAAATAGTAATCTACAGGGTGTTCATCACATTTTGACATTCAATGTTCATTGTTAGTCCCCCCCCCGATGGTAACCCCCAGCAAAAACAGTGGGGACCACATGTGTAGCCTTACATATTCCTCCACCAGTTCAAGGGTGGTGGGAGTTGCATTCCAAAGCATTTGGAGGACACGAGGCTCTATATGCCTGTCCTAAAGTCTCAAATTAGTCAGCAAGTTGACCATTGGGAAAAACAATTCCATTTCTCGGGGGGGGGGATTCACAAATATATGATAAATGTTCTATAACTATAGGCTCTCATCCATCCATAATGAATGCAGTTCTTTCCTGCTCTCACAGACATTTAAAAGAGATTAATACCTTTTCAGTTTTGTATATTGGTATTTGTTTGTTTTTTCTGAAGGGGAGAAAAAATGATACTTTAAAATAGATGCTGCAGTTTGGTATTATCTCTACAGTGGAACCTTGACTTACATGCTGCTTGACTTGCATCATAGTTGACTTGCAGCAAGAAGGGGCCTGTTTGACTTAAGTCGCAGGCTTTGACTTACATCTTGGAGCCCCGGCGCAAGGCACCAGAATCGGGCAGCAGCCACGACCCAGCATCGTGGCTGCCGCCTCCAAACTGCTCCTGCCTTCTTCCTCTCCTCCAGCAGCGGCGGCTTCGGCGAGGCCAGCTCAGAGCACCTGGAGCTGGTCCTCGGCCTCGCTGAAGCTGCCACTGCTGCTGGATGAGAAGAAGGACTGGGAGCTCATGGCTGGCCTCGCTGGTTAAACAGCCGGCTCAGTCTTGTAAAAAATCTGGCTGCAGAATTCTGGTCCACAACGGAAGCATTTTAGTTGGGGAGCTGTACAGTCGTGGGACTCTAATGGTAAGCATAGGGTTGTTCAGAACTTGGAACGTCAGGTTAAAAATCAGTAAAACTTAAATGTTAGACATTGTTGCTATGAACATTAAAAAGTAGAGGTGTATAACTTGTGGACTATAATTCCATGCCCCCCTCTCTTTGAAGAGACATTTCATTTACATCTCTGGAAGGAATCTCCTATCCCAGTCAAATTTGTGTTAAATTGCTGTTTTCGAGGGTCTTTTTCATCATCTGGAATGGATTAATCTGCTTTCCCATTACTTTCTATGGGAAAAGTTCATTTGACTTAAGTCATATTTGACTTATGTCTAGACCTCTGGAATGGATTAATGATGTAAGTCAAGGTTCCACTGTATTTTAAAAGTGCTCATTTACATTTGTACCCTAAATAGCATTGTATGTGTGCTGTTTTCTACTGTGATCCCTGAGCAAGTTAATAAAAATAGCATTTTACATTAGAAAAAACAATTGTTGCAGTTATTACCCTCCAACGTTTTGTGATAAATGCTATTTTAGTAGAGTGTATTGGATCTTACCGCACAACATGGGTATACAGGCATTGGAGAGTTCAGCTGCTCCACTGGTAAGAGAGGGGAAGAATTTACAACAAAGTGATTAATTATCCCCCCTGTGCCTGCCACCTGTCTACCCACCAACGTCTTCTCATCTGGATTTGCCAGATGCATGATCATGCAAAGCAGCTGTACAGAAGGGTTCAGTAGAAACACAGAGGTCTGAACACAACAGTATATCACAGAAGTGATTACAGCCCCTCACATTTCGTAAATATTTTAGTATATCTTTTCATGTGACAACGCTGAAAAGACATACTGTTTTGTTCCCATAGGCCAACATGGATACCTTTTGTCTTTGTAGTCCAAAATATCTGAGAATGTTGACTTAAATATATACAGTGAATATATAAATTTATGTTTGCAAAACTTAAAAATCTCTCTCTCTCTCTCTCTCTCTCTCTCTCTCTCTCTCTCTCTGTGTGTGTGTGTGTGTGTGTGTGTGTGTGTGTGTGTGTGTGTGTGAACCTGTGCCCACTCCTTCTAGTACCTACCATGCACGGGGGGGAGGACAACTCCCATGGATGCCAGGAGGCATTTAATACTTGAATCGCACACAGACTCCTTCTTTGTACTGTCATCCCAATGTAGCCCATCCCCCACTTGCCCATGTTTATATTAAAGAAAAATAAATCACACAAATGCAAGCCATGTTAGTACTATCATGTCTAATTTAGCCCTCTGTCCCCCTCCACTATAGATAGATAGATAGATAGATAGATAGATAGATAGATAGATAGATAGATAGATAGATAGATAGATAGATAGATATAGATCTATATCTATCTATATATAGATATAGATATATATACACATATCTGTTACTTCTGAAAATATGAGATACAGTTGTTCCTCCTTTCCTGTATCATACTCAGATGAAAGCTGCCTATAGGCACACTTTTTGTTGTTGTTGTTTGTTTTATACAGCTATGTGTTTTAGATAACCAAATTGTAAAAAACAATATTTTGATTAATTTAATGAAGGAAAACTTGGACGAATTCCAGTGTGAGTAACAATACATTTGAAGGATACACTTAAAACTTAATACTGTCCCCAGTAACTGGAAAGTAAACAACAAACGTCCTTCTGAAAGTAGTCCCCCCTCCAGTAAATCTATTGCAGCTCATTACCTTGATGCATTTGGCCTGCATTCTCCTGTAAGCAGTTGTTTGTGTATTCATGACATCATTTGTTGTTCCCAGACATTCTATTTGTTTTCATTTGCCCTTTCTCTTTAAGAGATTCCCCCCCCACACACACACCTACCGAAATGATCCATACTGAGTCTTTTCCTGTCATGCCAATCCACAGTCTGATCTTTCTGAAAGAAGGTTTTCAGACATTAAAGCAAATCAACTATCAGCCAGCTGGGTTCAGTCTGTCAGACAGTGCTGGGAGAAGCTACTCAAACTGCAAAATTGTTTCTATTCTGCATCTATTCTCCTCCATGATAAGCTTTGGATCCCTTTGAGATAAGGTGCGCCCTTCTCTTGTTACATTACCATGGCAACATGGTTTCCCCTTCCAATATTGTGCTCCCAGCACCCAGACTAGCAAAGCAAAGGGGGTTTCTTAATCGCTAACATGTGTGCAACTTTTCACTCCAGAATTTCCAAAGGAGTCGCCCACTTGGTCGGTTTCAAGAAAGACCTCTGGGTCTCTTGAGACATGAACACTTCCACAAATTGATTCTGAATAAACTATTATTATATTTGACCAAGAATTCTGTTATTTAATTATATTTCCAAGAATAATACAAGCACATGTCAGGTGCCACAACTGATGGATTGCCTTTCTAGATAGAAAAAATGGAGCTGCGATTTTTACCTCAGAGAGCAAAAGTTGCTAAGCTATTCTTTTATGCCTTCTCATTTAAAGAGATACTGCGTGAATTAGAGGCATTTAAAAGGCCCATGTTGTCAAATAACAATGTATGTAAGTTTTATTTTCGACATAATCCTACTATTTATAACCTGCGGTGTTATGTATTGAAAGGGTGGGAAAACTTAACTATTGCATTATACTGGTTTGGTAGTAGCACTTGTTAAATTGTTACTGCTGCATTGAATGGTGGTTTTACACTCATGAACTACAACTGCAGCAGCTTGGCACATTTGGTTGATTGCTCATCCACCAAAACAATATAGCATTTTATTTTGCCTCTGGGATGCCACATTCCTTGGTTATCCTGGTTTTGACCAGACTGGCCTCCATTGATTCCACAATTAACTAGCCCAGTAATTTCATCCTGCTCCCAGGCCTTGACAGCCCTGTGTCTAATTTTAAAAGGACAGACAGCAGTTATATCAAAAGGTCCTACTCTCTGTTTTGAAATTTTGGCTCTGAAATCTCAGGAAGTAGGATACTGCTGGACTAGCAATTCTAAGTTTTGGTAAGTTTTTGGGAAGGCTAGTAAAGGGCTGGAGTTGCAATTACATTAGCTAAACTATCAAGTGAAAACAAAATAAAAACATAAAGACAAAAATAGTGTGGCAACAAAGCTACTTCTATATTTTAACATGAGCTTTCATGGATGAGTCCACTTCCTCAGACAAAAGAGTGGGGCTACAGTAGAGACAGCAATTAATATTTAATATGCCACAACATTTTTCTTTTTCTTTCTTTCTTTCTTTCTTTCTTTCTTTCTTTCTTTCTTTCTTTCTTTCTTTCTTTCTTTCTTTCTTTCTTTCTTTCTTTCTTTCTTTCTTTCTTGATATCCTGGCACAGAATTACATGGCTATCTTTTCTAAAATCAGTTAAACTGCTTGTTTCTCCTGCAGCTAATGTATGTTTTAAGAAATATGCTAATGTAATACTACTTAAATATACATTTCCACATGTAGTTTGTAATTGTTCACAGCATGAATATCCATAAAAGTAATTTCCATCAAACAAATAAGGTCTATATACCTAAGGCTGCATAAGAATGAGCGCATCCTTCTGAAAAATGCCAAAGTGTCACCCAAGCCAAATGGGCACATACTTTGAGTAAGAAATTTTCAGTATATGGCAGGAGTGGCAGGATGCAAACAAACCAGAGAATGTGTCCCATATCACATGTAACATCTATAACTGGGGTTTACCTTAGCTGAGCCTGAAGTATTTCCTCAGATTGCAGCTACCTAATATGAGACAAATGAAGAGTTTAGAGGAAGTTTTGTGTTTCTCCTTTGCTAATTAGTCTGGAAAAAAGGCACCTGAGGGGGGATATGATTGAGACGTACAAAATAATGCAGGGCATGAGTAAAGTGGACAGAGGGATGCTCTTCTCCCTCTCACAAAATAGCACAACTAGGGGACATACACTCGATTTGAGGGCTGGGAGAGTGAGATAACTAGAAGAGGCATGAGATAATCCAGCGTGTTGTTAGTCTGTGGAACTCCCTGCCACAAGGTGTGGGGATGGCATCTAGCCTGGATGCCTTCAAAAGGAGGTTGGACAGATTCCTGGAGGAGAAGTCCATCACAGGTTACAAAGATCCAGCATGGTTCTTCTTATGTTCTTATGTTCCTATGAAGTACAGGGAGGCACAATAAATGACTTCCAAGGTCTCACCTCTAAAGTCTGTGACTGTGTAAGTTCTTACATATTCAGAGGTATGATTCTCTCTGTTATCCTATTAAAACAAATACATTTTTTCTTTATTCCCTTTTGATATTTCCTGTTCAATGGAATTCCAAGTGTGGTATAGTGGATAGAATGATGGACTAGGACTTGGGTGCATAGGGTTTGAATTCCCACTCAGTCATGGAATCTCACTGGGGGAGCTGAACTGGTAAAATCACTTATTAAATATCTCACTTGACGGCACAGATCTCACACGCATGATGTATATCAGCTATAGCTTGTTTAGACCAGGGATACACAAATGTGAACCCTCCAGATGTCATCAGAATGCAGCACCCATGTTTCCTCATTAATGGCCAACTTTGACAGGGTTTGCGGGAGCTAGTCTGACAACATCAGGATTATCTCATGCCTCTTCTAGTTATCTCATCCCTCTTTTAGACCCAGTTTAGGTCACTGATATTCAACAATTGGTCCAGATGCCCTATGTTGCCCATTAAGGTCTTACCAACAACATTCCACTGAACCCATAAAGCCGGTTTTGTGCAGAACTTGGAAGCTTTAGTTCTATGGACTGCACCAAAAAAGCCAGCTTGCCTGGAGATTCTTGCAGTCATTGTCCAAATATATTTCCAATCGCCAGGTTTATGTGGTCAGGTATACAGGCCAGAAAGAAGAGTAGTAGAGATTTAGCTTGTACATTTGACATACTGAATGCTTTTGGCATGTTTTGGAATAGGAGACAGTTGCAACAGCATTGATCTGAGGGATGTGGACACATGTATACAAAAATTGGAAATTTAAACAATACCTTAACTCAACAGAACCAGTAAAACGTTGAATCCTCCAGAATTCTTCAAATGATAAGGATGACAAAATTTGGAATTTGGGGTGGGGGTAGGATAAAAATTATATACATATGTAAAAATTATATATTGTTGTATGTTTTAAAACTAAATGAAAGAGAAGTTAATCCCTGTCAAATACATCACTGTTTTTCTTAATGTCCTTTTAAATAACAGCAATTTTAGCTAGTTCAATACCACTGTAGATACTAGATGGTCTTTCCATGCCACGATGTTTAGAAGCATAGGCTGCCTCTAACTGATGCTTGCACATCATATCAAACAAAATTAATGTTCCAAATGAGATTGTTGTTGAAACAGATCTGTAATTGGCCTACAGTCATTCAACTGTGCACTCTTCAGTTGTGCACTCATGCCCTTTCATATTGTTTCTTTCATATTTTAACACTTTATATTAATAAAACTATTCATGACACAGAACTCTGGTAGCCGTGTCTCAAGTCAGATCTGGTAACTTTGCCAACTGGCACTCCTCTAAGGTTTGCCTGCTTTGAGAGAGTACGTGGAAACTGGTCCTGCATTTATACCTAATAAAACATAGAGAGGGAAGCTGAATTAGTGGACCATGTTTGGCATCTGTGTATGTCAGCTGGATTGCTAGGCATAGGTTTTTCTCAAGCACTAGGCTAGGTTTCATAAGTCTCTTTTAAGCTTAACATTACACAAACCCCTAGTTATTTTCTCTACAGCCACAGTTGTTCACAGTGATGTTTATTTAAGTAAGTATACCTGACACAAACTTTTTAGCCTAAGAGCTGTATCTGCATCTAGCTTTTAAAAATACCTCACTTTTTTCTGAGAAAGAAGAGTTCACCTTTTCCTAAACAGCATCAGTGCTACCCAGCTGTGGCACTCTTATCATTTGCTATGCTGCATTTCTCCATAACTTGTTGGTAATGCTACCTTTGGAGATCAAGTATTTAAAAATATACTAGAGAAGCCAATACACATCCAGGAACTTCTCACCATTCCTAAGCGATTGCTAAACAATTAATTCAAACATTTTAAATCACCTGTGCTTGGGAAAACAGGTTTTAATATGGATGTGAACTTTGAATACACATCCAAGAGTAAAAGCAGGGACAAAAATGCCTTTATCATAATTAAAATCTACAGTTAATGAGTGTTAATGGTGTCAGCTATTGGTCCTCCTTTTGGTCTCTCTCCTCCCCATGTTCAGTAGCTGGAATTTATAACTCAAGGTCTCCCGCATAAATACAGCCCTCTGTTTTCTCAAATGGAAAGAAACAGAGTGGGAAACAAGGCTGAGTCCTGCGTGGCCTTCAAGACAGGCAAATGGCAACCAAGGCCTGCATCACGTACTTGCTGCAGATCCACATCTTGCTGATTTCATGGCTGGAAACAGCAGAGCAAAGCAGTGACGTGCATGGGAGAAAGAGGACAACAATTTCACATCTGCCGCGTGATTTGCTAAGGAACTACCTAACTGAGGAAGGGATGCTCGCAGAGCCTGCTTTTTTTGTGGCAAACCTCTTGGCAGAATCAGCTCGCCAGAAGCAAGAGGAACCTGACGAGTCCAGTTTTAGTGTTTCCCACGTGCAGTTAGCCCTGCAGCTCCTGTTTTAGGAAGACGGGATGGGGTAACTCCATCCCCCTACCCGGAGGGGCCTCCACACCTGCTTCCACGCCCACATGGCAAGAGAGAGACTCAGCTGCTCTTCCGAAAAGATGCCAGGAAGTTCTGGGATCTATTCATGTTGAAAACCAAGTCAAGGTCTGAAGAGATTGTCCTTCCCATCAAGACCAATGAAATGTACCAGGACCTTTGCAGCACACTGCCCTTTTCACAGGTAACACCAAATATCAAATTTGGCACCTCTCTGTATAGGCAGAGCAGGAGCGACTTGTCTTCTGAGAGGGGAAGGCCTTAATCCAAATTTCAGGACGAGGGACTGCTCTTATTCCTCATCCTGAAATTTAGATTAAGGCCCTCCTCTCTCAAACCACAAGTCACTCCTGCCTCTTAGAGGCTTCTTCCACAATTAGACTATCCAGGACTGCTAGTCTTTGTCTGGCAAAATTGCTCACATTTGTATTAACCCTCCAAGATAGGTTGCTATCTTCCCATTTTTAAAGGAAAGAAACTAGAGTGAGCTAAATTTATTCACCAATTTTATGGGGGGTTTCTATGCAAACACCGTGAATATAAAAACTACAAAGTCTGTAACTTGGGGATGTGAAATGTTCCACTCTAGTAGTCTATATCTTCATTTTAGAGAGATAACCAACACTTATGGTTCAAGTGCACAATTCCCATTTTATACTGATGAAAGCTTGATATATCTAAGAAGGTGATGGGCTTTTTGGAAATTTTGATAGTATTGAAATGACTGGCTGACCTAGTACAGTGGTTCCTCTACTTAAGAGCGGCTCTACTTAAAAGCAATTCGACTTAAGAGTGGAAAAACATTGGTGTTTTAACTGCCGCCTTACAAATTTTAGATGCGGTCTGCTCTACTTACAATTTTTTTTTAAATTTTTATTCATTCATTTATTTGATTTTTTAAAAATACGGTACCTCTATTTAAGAGTTGTTTGACTTAAAAGCATGCATTCAGAACGGATTAAATTCTTAAGTAGAGGTACCACTGTAAATAAATGGTTATTCTGACTTCAGAATGTATTTCTTTGTGCAGATAAAATTCTAAGGCCAGCACAAACCTACATTTTAAGTCATGAGAACAACAAACATAAGCCCCCACACCTACATTTGCTTTTTTGCACAAAGAATAAGGATTCAGAATGGAGCAGGCATGGCATATTGGATAAGCGCATGAAATACAGTATGAGCTAAGAAGTCATTATTCAAATCTCTGGTTAGCTATAAACTTTACTGCAGCTCAAGATAAGCAGGTATTTTTCATCTGTTTTTATTTATTTATTTATTTATTTATTTATTTATTTATTTATTTATTTATTTATTTTTACAACTTATATGCCGCCCACTACCCAAAGGTCTCTGGGCAGCTTCCAATCAAAGAATTAAAACAGTTAAAAACATCAAACAACAATAAATAATTAAAACAATAATAAAAACCTTATACTAAAATCATCACACTAAAATTTTTAATTGTTACTGTTGTTCTAACAAGTACTAACAACCATAGGATTGTTCTAATAAGTACTAAAAAGTTTCAAAACAATGTTTCTGTCTTCATATGTGCTTTTAGATAGTTTTATTTTAGTTATTTTAATATAATATACAGTGGACCCTTGTATAATAAACAGCTTGTATAACATAAAATTTGTACAACATAAAAATTCCAGAGATAAGGGAAATTTGCTTAACATAATCGCCAATGGGGAGAATCCGTACAACATAAAAATGGGATCACTGAATTTTCAATGCATTCCTATGGGAATGTGTATAAAGGAAAATTTGCTGAACATAGTTTCATTTGGAACGAATTAATTCCTTTATACAAGGTACCACTTGTATATGCAATTGCATTTTCATATCATTTTTTTTAAGATATGCCTGTTTTTCAATGATTTTGTAAGCTTCTTCAAGTCCATTTATTGGAAGAAAGGCAAAATGTAAACCAAATTAATAAATAATAGTAAACAAATTTAGTGACTTCATTTTACATGTGTCCCCCCCCCCCAACAACAATAAGTCATAATAGGCCCACTGAATCAATGGGACATAAGTCTTGACTAAGCATGTCCCCTTCCTTCAATAGGCGTACTTCATTTAGGCCTATCTATTGGATTGCATCAAGTTTCATTATGTTTTCTCATGAAGCAACCACAGCAAATCCTAAAACAGTTTTGTATATATTTTCTTTTAGAGCATTGAGCATGAGAATTGTGAGAACCTGGTGGTACAGAACAACCTGTGTTTTGGGAAATGCAGTTCTTTCCACGTTCCTGGACTGGAAGATCGCCTTTACACCTTCTGTTCCCAGTGCTTGCCTACAAAGTTTTTTATGAAACATTTAGAGATGAATTGCACCCAGACTCTTCCTGTCAACAAGGTGGTTATGATTGTAGAAGAATGTAAATGTGAAGTTCAAAAAGTAAAAGCTCCTGGAGCAGGAATTCTACACTCAGATATTTATGAAAATGTGTATGAACGAAGCTGAGCTTTTGCAAAACCGTCTTTCTCAGTTGTGGCCTCATCCCTGTGGAATAGTTTTCCATTGAAGAAGTGCCAAGCTTCCCCACTACTAACTTTCAGCAATCTGGTGAAAGCAGAGCTGTCTAATAAGGCTTTCAACAACATACTCCCTTGAGATTAATTTATGACCTGAAATGATATTCTAGGCTGCTCCCAAAGGGAGAAAATAATACAGCCCTTCTGAGTGTTGTCTACATGGAAAACCCTGAAAAGGGTAACTGTAAATCAGAACTGACATTACAAATCATGATGATGATGCATGCATGCATGTATGTTTGGTTTGTCTATTTCGATTTGATTTGTTCTGGCCTTATTGGTTGTGGGATGGGGTGGAAGTACAATATTGCTCTGGTTAACATTCTTTCAGTTTTATATTCTATGTAAACTGCCCCAAGTACTGACCTTTCAGTATAGAAATCACATGACATAAATAAATTTAATCCATGCTACACCACTTGAAATTTCCTCCTCCACACAACTGTTCAAGGGACAGCAATCATGTCACTGTTTTTAATTGGGGCACCTTAAATGCCATCCTATATATGTCTGCTCAGAAATAAGCCCTATGGAGTTTAAAAAGGAATTACTCCCCAAGCAAACAGGTACAGAAAGTACACTGTACTGAATTTAATTGGAATAATTTCTAATCAGATATATCCACACATCTATGCAGACACACAGGGGTATGTAGCAATGATAGACAATGGGGGGGCAGAGTTCAGAGTGTGTGTCCATCAGGGCAATCATTATTGGGTTTTAGATAATAAGCAAATAGTCAGATTTCAGTGTTTCTTGATATAGGTGAGAACCTATATAATTCTCATAGTTACTAAAAATAAATCTTTCAGTTGTCCTGTAAGTTTACACATTTTGTGAATATATGATGATGACATACTCGTATATTTTATTAGCAACCCACTCTTGTTAACTTTCAAGCCATGGATCTTTCAGCATCACCTGATGAAATCCAGATGTTAATGTCAGTCAAGGGTGGGTTGTGTTTATGGGAAGAACAGCAGGTTTTCAATATATTCATAGAACTGGCTCCCACCTACTGTGTCTAAAAACCAGTAAAACATGTAGCACTTTGTTTCCCAGTAGAAACTTCACTGGTATTACAAAGCTGTATAGCTGTTTGTCCTGAGCAAGTAATCTGATTTTTTTTTTGGAACAAGAAAAATATGCTCTAGGGACTGACAATTAACTATGTTTTAAACACTTTAAAAAGTTTAACAGTCTGTACTGTTATATGCCGCACAGTCACAAATTGGAATTGTTAATTCCCTATCTATCCCCTCCCCAGCCAATTAGAGACACTTTGAAAACCTTGTAAATTAAAAAATAAAAACTATTACAAATCAAGATAAATAATGAAGTTTTTCAGCAATAGCCCTCTCTTTCTCTCCATTTCAAGTGTGACTGCATTAAAGTCCCTGAGGATTCTAGGAGACCAATATCTTCTGGCTCTAATTTCCTTTTCCTTCCTTGTTCTGTTAGCACCTGGGCCCAACTTGCTCTGAATATAGAAGTTGACTCTGAAAATCAGATCCAATTAACACATCCTTAACATAACAGAATACAGTGTTAATTACATGCAGCTGATCATTGCTGGGTTAATTAAACACTCACATCCAAAAGCTAAGGCACTAATCTAATTAACAATTACTACAGCTGCTGTTTTCTCTACACGTCCTTTCTAAATGGTACATGTTCACACTTAGAGCCCAATCCTGAAAGTTCCTCAGGCAGAGAATTCCCTTTGATCTGCCTGGTATTTCTTGGTAATGAAAGGTTAAACATTGGGTCCTAGTTGCTTTACTCAGAGACCTGAAGGAGAAATGAATTGACAACCTCTTCTATCTCTCTGCCTCCAGCTACTGGGGGTGGTTTTACTTGAACTCACTTCTTATAGAACCTTATTTCTAAACATTGCTAATTCGGTTTAGACTTTGTGAATTAAAGTAATTTTAAAGGCTGTGCTAATCAGAAGAACATTGATTGTAGTCCTAAATACAGTTACATTTGATTAGGACGAGCTGATGATAAGCTACAGTATCATGTACATAATAAATAAACTGGAACATTTTTTTAAAATAAACTACAATTAAGCACACCAAGGCTTAGTAAGAGGGAAAGCAACAGAAGTTATCACATGTGCTTAAATTTATGCTTGATTCTCTGTACAGTACTTTAAATATAATGGCCTAAAATCCAAGTGCTGGTGCCAAACAGAGTAGACCAGAATGATGAATCAATGTTTATGTAGATTTAATTGATTCCATTCATTTACTCTACTAGAGACAGAAGAGGGAAGCATTTGGATGTAGGCTAAATGAAACATTATTTCCCAGGATGCAGTGTTTTTTGCTTTGTTTTTAAAGTTGGTGTTGGTAGTGGTTATCCACAATCAATATTACCTTCTTAAGCTTTATTTTATTTTATTTTATTTTATTTATTTTAGAGTATTTTTATCCTGCCTTTCTCCTTGGAAAAGGACCCAAGGTGGCTTAGAGAATAATAATATACAGTCCAGCACAATTAAGACATATTCAAGTATTTGAGAACAAGGAATTGAGGGACATCTTGCAGCATTAATAGACATTTAAACAGTTATAAGTAGTCATAAACACAAAGTCTATGTGAACCCATAGATTCATATAAAATACACATGGTAGTCCATCATTCAGGGAAAGCTTGCCTGAAGAGGAAGGTCTTTGCCTGTTTCTGGAAAGACAACAGAAATGAGACAGTCCTGGCCTCTAGTGGAAGGGAGTTCCAGAGTCTGGGCGCAGCAGTCGAGAAAACCCTTTCATGGATTCCCACGAGACGTACCTCTGAAGGTGGCGGGATGTAGAGAAGGGCCTCTCCTGATGACCTTAACACCCAACTCGGTTCATACAGTGAAATTCGATATTTGAGGTAGCAAGGACCCAGGTCGTACAGTGCTTTGTAGGTCAAGGTCAGCACCTTGAATTGTGCTCAATAGCTTATTGGCAGCCAGTGGAGCTGTTTTAATAGGGGTGTAATGTGATCTCTGTACCCTATCCCAGTCAACAGTCTGGCCATTGCATTTTGGACCCATTGAAATTTCCTGAGACTTTTCACTGGTAGCCCTACATAGAGCGCATTACAGTAGCCTAGCTGGGATGTCACTAGGGCATGTGTCACCATGGCCAGAGCTGGTTTCTCAAGAAACAGGTGTAACTTGCATACTATCCTTAATTGTGCAAATGCACTCCTGGCCACAGCTGTGACGTGGGCATCTAAGCTCAAGGATGAGTCCAAGAGCACCCCCAAGCTGCGTACCTATATTTTCCCAAATAGGTGACAGCAAAGAGAAACTGAATGATTATTCCTCTGTTAAAAGTAGTAATGTATACAGAGGATTCAGGTAAGCATACTTATGAATGTATGATAATAAATTAATAATAAATGATTCTGACTTCCCAAGTTTTTCTAGGTACAATATAAATAAAAAGTTCTGTTCCTTCAAGTAAATGAATCACTAGTTATCTCAGGTTATCTACCATGTTATATAGGTATACTAAGAATATACATCTGACAATGATTAGGAGCTCCATTTCCTAAATTGCTTATATTCAAGTTTGGAGAGGCAGGGGGACAAGATCTAAGCAAAAGCAAGGGGTTCTAAGTATCCATGGGACATAGGGGAGGTCCAACAAAACATGGTGTTCATGGCACCACTTCCAAGCTGAAGTTTGGCAGAGAAGGTGGTGGGTGGTGGTAAAGGCTTAAAACACAGGGACATTCAGTGCTGGTTAGAGGCCTCTGTGCTTCTGATATGAGGTTAAACTGTTTAAAATCAAGGGTTCTGTGTATGTCTAGCTGGGCCCCGAGGCAAAGGACACAGAAGTTCAGCTGTATTGGAAGTTTCTTCATCAGTGCCTGATCCATCTGACTTGCTGGATCTAAAATGGTACAGTCATCAGATTGGCTTTGTTGGCCTTTCCCTTCGCATCACCCATATTTCCAGCTCACAAGGCCAAACATAAGCAGTCTGGAGACCTCAAGGTAGAAAAGAGAAGCCAGCAAACAAACAAAATAATTGAGGGGCAAGGCTTCTCGGCCTACAATTACTTCAAAAGTCTGCTCCTCGAATAATGTACCACTGGGCATGGGTTGGGACTTCTGCATGCGACAGTTCAAACATCTGGAAGGCCAAAGGCTGAAAAAAATACAGACCTAATCAAGATTCATCTGGTTGGTGGCCATTGTGCTCAATGTTGATGTTTGTAGAAAGTATGGGTGAAAGACAACACACTGATATGTTTCATATATTCCATTAGCTTGTCAGTAAATCCTTAATCACTATTATTTATTCTCTTTTCATATTACTGTTCATGCTGATCTTTCCTGCATTATGAGGTTTCTACATTTAATGTCATAATACTGTATATAATTATGTCATAATGTCAGTGGAAAGCTTTGTTTTCAAACTAGTTTCCCACCATACATGCACTACAACAAGTGCCTGCAATCAGTCATACTTCAGGATACTGTTATGTTTTTGATGTAGATAGACAAACCCAAAGCGGATATTTATGGGGGTAGGGATGGGGGAAAATACAGTTTGAAGGGCCCTTTGAATATAATAAATAATAATAATAAACTTTATTTCTATGCCACCTTTCTCCCCAAAGGGACCCAATTGAACAATGGCAGCTGAGGGTGTTCTTGAAAGCCTTATTCTCTCTCTCTCTCTCTCTCTCACACACACACACACACACACACACACACACACACACACAGAGCATAATGTGCATGAAAAATAAAGCAAGATGTTGGGAGGGCACTTTTACTAAAGACAAGGCATGTTTCCTAACATAAGTTCTTCCATCTCTCTCTCTCTCTCTCTCTCTCTCTCTCTCTCTCTCTCTCTCATAGCGGTGGCCCTCAGGAACAAGGCCTGGGAGGACTGGGTGAAATGAGTACCTATACTTTAAGATATATGCTCTGACAGGTATCTGGTTTGGAGAGTTTTTGTATGACAAAACCGTCACTTGAATCTCCCCCATCTAATGGGGAGCCAGTGCAAGTGAACCCGCATCAGGGAAATATTATCAACTTTACTAACACTGGAAATCAGCCTGCCTGCAACATTCTGGATGTTCTCAGGCTTCTGTGTCATCCTCAGAGGCAGCACCACATTGAGAACATTACAGTAGAAAATTCTTGAAATGACCAATGCATGGGCTAGTGTTGTCAGGGACCACCTGTTCAGGTAAGGATGCAATTGAGCAATCCGTCTAAGTTGGGAAAAAACAGTCCTGGCCACAACAGCTTTTTCTTTTTGTTCCACTGAAATGCTGGATTTAGGATCTCTCCCCAACTGCAAACCTGGTTATTTAAGGAAGTGTGTAACCCTGTCCAAACAAGGCAATTTTTCTCCTAGCTAGCTGTACCTCCCAACATCAGGGTCTTGGTCTTGTCTGAAAACAGCTTCAACCATGATGCTGAAATATCTTCTTCTAGACTACTATTAAGATACGGTTCACCACACCACTGTTCTATGTCTTAGATCAAATTCTTTGTCAGATCTGCATTGCTTCAGATTGCCTGAGGGAAACAAAGGACTTGTTCCTCCTCACAAATATAGTTTTTTTAAAAAACCTTGCTCATACAAAATGAGCAGGGAGTAGGCTAAGCTAGGATCTCTCCATAATGCCTAGTGCTTTGTTTTGTTTTTGATCAAGGAACATTCTACTTGCATCAAGGAACATTCAGTTAGGTGACCCTCATGCATGCAGTTTCAAGGAATATGGCTTAGTCATGAGCTTTCCATTTTTGTAGCAATTTTTGAGATGTACATGTGATTGGCATGTACATGTGAAACATCTCAGTGCAAAAGTACTGTTGAGATAAGAAAGGATTGTATAAAATTCTAGCCAGGTGCCTGATCTCAAATAGTTGTTTCACACGTGGAAATCATAACATGTTTCTCAGGTATAATATTTTGGGGATGTAATTATCTTTCATCCTAATTTCAATACTGATGAAATAAGAAAATTGACCTATCTCACAGAACTGTTGTGAAGACAGAGATGTCAAAGCATATCGTACATTAAAATACCTTATTAACAACCAAGAAGAAATGAATAATAATACATTATTGGGCTTTTAAGTATATAATAACATACTAAGTGGTATTATATTGTTAATACTTCGGGGAAATATAATAATTCTATGAACACGTAAAGGGGGGGGAAGGAAACAAAGGGTTACAGCTTATTTCAAAGGTGCTTTATTCTACATGGAATATGATTAAGATGTAGCCTAAGAAATCCTTCATTTTTAAATACAGTATATTGTTTGCACACTCAGGCAAGCAGGATAATGTAGATATGTTCTGTACATATCATTTGAAAAGGGAAAATTAATTTTAACCCAGTCATTATTAAGGTTTGCTGAATGTTTCTCTTTGAACTGTAACACTCAAAGATGGAGGCAAGTGATAAAGCATACATCTCAAAACATGGGTGACTCATATAAAAATTAAGGGAGTGGAGATTCTGGATTGCAGATGATGGCTAAATGCATTGGAATGACAGGAACCTGCATTAGCATTGAAAAATATCCCTAGGAAATATAGGAGTCTTACTGACAGTGCTGTCCTTTCTCTTGTGGGCGTCCTCCATAAGAGAGCATCAGCTGCTACTGCACATGGCATGATTTTAGCATGCTGATTTAATATTTACAGAGTGCCAATAAAATTTTGATGATGACAGCTGGTGGTTCCTGTGGTAATTTATAAACAACAACAAAACATAGGCACCAGGGAACAGAAAGAAAAGAGTTCTGCATGGTTGTACAATACTTAGGGATCTCAGATATAAGCTTGTATTTTTCCAAACATGAAAGGGTTTTTGTGGTTTGTTTTGCAGGTTTTGAAGGATCTGTTGAGTACACAGCTGATGGTGGATATGCAGAAGCCAAAATTAAACCCATAGATACCAATTTACATGGGCAAGACCAACCCATGATATTATCTGTGTGGTGATGATAACCAGTTACTAACAGGAGCCAAGGAAAAGGCAGAACTACTCAATACCTCCTTTGCCTCAGTTTTCTCCAAAAAGGAAAAAAGAGATCTGCTGGGACAAAGAATAGATGAGGTAGGATGGGAATTGCAACATAGAATAGGTAGAGAGATCATACAGAAAAACCTGGAAACATTAAATGAATTCAAGTCTTCTGGGCCAGATGAAGTACACCCAAGAACAGGGGTGCCCAAACTTTTTGTAAGGAGGGCAAGATTTGGTGGCTGAGAATGTGTCAGGGGCCGGTTGCTCCCCGACCCTGCCACCCCACTGCAAGCCCCACCCACTGACCCCTTGCAACCCCACCTGCAGGAAGGAAGGTGGGAACCAAGGAAGGGAAGGACGAAGGTGGAAACCAAGAGAGGAAGGAAGGAAAGTGGGGAACAAGGAAGGGAGAAAGGTGGGGACCAAGGGAGGGAGGGAGGGAGGAAGGAGGGGACCAAAGGAAGCACAGAGCCGTGGCCACAGGTCGCCCCTTGGAAGAGGCGATCTGTGTGACCTTGCACGCCCTGAAGCTCCCCAGCGGTGGCGATGGCTTGCCCGCCAGCCCACCCCAAAGCTCATTCGTGGTGGAAGAGGCCCGCTGGCCTGCCCACCCCCACACATTCCCCTGTGGTGCTGGTGGCGGCAGACCACCCATCCGCCCAAGCTTCCCAGTGGTGCCGGTGTTCCCGAGCTTCACAAGGTTCCCAGCGGTGGCGGTGGCCTACCCGCACACCGAGCTTCACGAGGTTCCCGGTATCGCCGGTAGCGGCGCCCCCCCACGCGCGCTCCCAGCCTCACAAGGTTGCCGGCAGCAGCCCACGCAATGGCTGGCCAGCCAGCCCGCCCAGCCCCACAAGCTTCCCGGCAGTGCCAGTGTTGGCGGAATATTTTAAAAAAAAAAAAACCAGGGGGCGAAGGAGGGGGAGGGAGGAGTGGGCCAGCCAGCCGCGGGCCACTCAGAATGGCCTGACGGGCCGGATTTGGCCCCCAGGAGAGACTTTGGGCAGGCCTGCCCAAGAATATTAAAAGAACTGGCGGAAATAATTTCAGAACCATTGGCAATAATCTTGGAGAACAGGGGAAGTCCCCATAGATTAGAGGAGGGTGAATGTTGTCCCTATCTTCAAAAAGGGGAAAAAAGAGGACCCAAATAATTACCACCCAGTCAGCCTGGTTTCAATTTCTGGCAAGATCCTAGAACAAATTAATAAGCAGTCTGTAATTATTTAACTAGCAATGCTGTCATTACAAGAAGTCAACATGGATTTCTTAAAAATAAGTCATGCCAGACCAATTTGATCTCTTTCTTTGATAGAATTACAGGCCTGGTGGATGAGGGGAACTCTGTGGATATTGGTTATCTAGATTTCAGTAAGGCCTTCGACAAGTTTCCCCATGGTATACTTGCAAAGAAGTTAGTAGAATGTGGGATAGATAGTGCCACTGTTAGAAGAGATTTGATTATTTAATTGATTTACATTTAATAAACAAATCTTTTAAATTGTGATATTTTAAAATATATGTTACAATAATTTTTGTTTTCTTATTTATTTATTTGCAAAAGAATTAGCCACCCCACTACCAAGTGGACTCTGGACAGCAATAAAACAATACAGTATCTGACAATCCATGCCAACAGCCAAAAATAGTTCAGCTAAACTATCTGATTGGATGGGTAGGGGAAAGTGAAGTGCACTTAATGGAATTAAAAGGTAAAATTTCAACAAATGAAGGGTTTTATTTGGAAATGATTTTTAAGACAATTCAATAACATACTTTTCCCTCCCATTAGGGGAAAAATGAAGATGTTGGAACTGTTAACAGTTTGATTGGATGGGCATCTCGCCTGCTGTTTGGACTATTGCAGTGCTGTGCTGTAGATGTGACCCACAACATCTTTCCTGGGGCCAATTAGCCTGCTTCCAGAGTGTTCCAATTCCTTTCTGGGCCCTCTCAACGGGCTGCTACCTTTTGGTGTGGGCAGGATTACTTTATTTTGGTTTGTCTCCAGCATGCAATAGTCATTGGATCAAAGGAAGATTTCCTCTTTTAATTGCTGCCTATGGCTAAGTTTCTCATAACTAAGTGAGTACATAAATAAGAGGCATGACCATCTCACCTTTTGGGTATAACTAGGCCACAACTTTATGAATACAGCAATTGGTTCGGATCCAGTGCATCAAAGGAGCACTCCCACTCTTTGATGTTCCCGTGTACTTTCGTTAACTTAAAGTTCTCCATCGTGGCCTTCATGAAGCCACACAGATGGGTTTCCCAAGCGCCCTTGCGCGGAGGTCGGCCTTCCCTAGCAATAGGAAAGCTCGTTAGTCTCCTCCCACTCGCACTGCGCATGTGTGAGCGGGCTCCCGCCCAAACACCTCAGTTCCCTCTTACCGCCGTGCTAAGAGGTCACATTTTCATTAGTCTCCTCATTCGCCTTTCTGGAAATTTCTCTATGGTTATTGACTCGGTTTTTGGAATTTTGGCTACTCCTTTGGATCTCCCTTTGGCTTTGGCTTTATGGACTGTTGTTTATGGCACAATGGCCCCCCTTCAAGCGCTGTGTTGCGTGTAATGTGAAGATTCCTCACACCGATGGTCATCTGAAGTGCCTCTATTGTTTGGGCGAATCCCATCAGCCTGAATCCTGTCTCATTTGTAAGAACTTTGAGTCTCAAACGCTCAAAACTGGCGTTTTTGTCTTAACGCTCATTTGCTCGAGAAGGCTCTTCACCCGGCTTCGATGGAATCTCGTGAGTCTACCGCTGCTTCTCCCACCAAAACTTTGACTTCGAAGAAGCAATCGAAGCTTCCCTCTGTCTCCAAGAAGGACACTGAAAAAGACCTTCCTGTGCTTGAGCGCCACCGAAAATCCAAGCTGGAATCGAAAACGGCTGTTTCAAAACATGATTCTTCTTCTTCGACTTCGAAGCCTACGCCGCTTCAGTCTTCAGCTTCTTCCAAGGTCATCCTGGTGGAGTTGGAGCACCCGTCGATTTCGCCTTGGCCGAGGCCTGGGTATGAGCCGCTCTTTCCCTCAGACTCTTCTTCTGACTCTGAGGCCGAGAACCCTCTGGACATTTCTCTCATGTCCACACAATTTCACTCTGCTCCTTCGCTGCCTGAGCTGCTCCACCAGGCCCTTTCTGTTTCCACGCCATTATCGGCTTCTGCTCCGCTGCCTGACACCCATTCGGGACCCGCTCAGATGCCTTCTGTTGGGTCTTTCCCGATGTCGGAGGGGACTTCTGTTCAGTCCAATTTGGCTGAATTCGTCCCTCAGCCAATACTGAAAAAATTGGCTTTGAAGGAGCTCAAGCTTCATTCCCATCGAAAACGGGATGTTGCTACCGAGCACCCTGTGCCAACTTCAGTTTGGCTTCAACCGACCTTTGAGCGTCTGCTCTGCCTCTCCTTACCGAGAGCCGCTCGACTCCGATTTGCACACCTGTCTCGTCGGCTTCGATGCTTCCCGGCCTTTCCATGCCGAACCTTACGCTGGTTGGCCGTTCCGTTCCGACTTCTCAACTTCAGGTTTCTTTCCACTCTGACACCTTACCTGCCTCGGCTATGCCTCCTGATACATCTTTTCCGTCTCTGGCATCTGTCTTTCCCACGTGGTCTCATGCTCTTTTTCAGCAAGTAAGAGTGGCCAGTCAGCCTCAGCTTTCTCAGCCGCCCCAATCGCATCCACCTGCTTTAACAGTCTCCACGCCATCTCTGCCTCATGCTGCTTTCAACCCAACTTCAGCTTCGAACTCTCAGCCTGCTTCTTCTACGTGCATTCCTGTGACGGTCTCGGCTCCTCCACCTCACCCCTTGCCGCCTAAGAAGAAGAAGCGTAAGCTTGCTACAGCTCCTTTGACAGATCAGGAGGCTCTTGCCACGGTACTGACTCAGCCACCTAAGTCTCCTCGCTCGGCTTCGATGACCTTGCTGCCATTGCCGAAATTCTCCCTTAAATTTGATGGCTCTCGATGGCTTCTGCAATCTGACTCACCTCCGCCTGCTCAGCATCTCAAACCACTACCTCACCTGCTTCGGAATCTCATTCTTCCTCGCTTTCCGACAACGACAATGATGCTGAGTCCTTGCATTACGCCACCTCCCCTGACTCTGATGTGGAGGAAAAATCGCCTCCTTCTTCATCTGAGGCTATGAGAAACTACTCTGACTTTGTTCTCCGCATGGCGAGGTCCATCGATTTACCCACCCACCATCCAAAGCCTCAGTTCACTGACCACATTTTTGGAAAGATTTCTTCGGATGATGCCTCTCCCATCCATCTGGCCATCTTCCCCTCATCTGTGGCTATGATTGAAGAGTCCTTCAAAAACATCGCTTCCTTGTCTGTTTCCAGAAAAATTGAGAACCTTTATCGAGTGCCTGACGAGAAGGTACCTTACCTTTCCAAGCACCCTGTGGCGAACTCTGTGGTGGTTGTTTCCTCTCAGACGCAATCTCGTTCTAAACAGCTCCCGATTCTTCCCTCTAGGGAAGGAGGTAAGCTTGATACTTTGGGAAGAAACATCTACAGTTTTGCTTCTCTTCTTCTGAAGATTGCCAACTATCAGGGTGCTATGAGCGCGTATCAGCGTGAGCTGCTGGCTCATTTGCACCCTCTTCCTGAATTACTTCCTGAAGACAAGAGGTCCGATGCTACTGTGCTCTTTGACGAGGCTATGGCACTGGCAGCTCAACAAATGCGCTCCTCGCGCTATGCTTTTGATTGCACTTCAAAAGTCTTGGGTGCTGCTGTTACCCTCCGTCGTCATTCTTGGCTTTGTTCTACTGGGCTCTCTGAGGACCATAAAGCCTATATCGAGCGCTTGCCCTTTGAGGGTGATAGCTTGTTTCACCCTTCGACGGATACGGTTATGGAGGATCGACATAAGAAGCAAAATGCTGCTAAAAAGTTAAATGTGGTGCCCCAACGTTCTCAGCGTCCTTTTCGTTTTCAATCAAGACGTTTTTTCCTACCACTTTGGTTCCCAGTCCTCCTTTGGTCGCCACCAATCCAGAGACCGTTCTTCCCGTACCTCCAGCTTCTCTGCCTTCGCACCTGGGAAAGGTAAAAAGCCCAAGTCATCCTCTCCTCGATTCACCAAGCCAAGAGACCGCAAGCTTAAAGAGGAATTCTGACCACCCTACTCCAATCCATCTGGCTCCATTCTTACATTGCTGGCAGTCCATAACTTCAGACAAACTGGTGCTCTCCATTGTTACCAGCGGCTACCACTTAGACTTCACCACTCTTCCCCTGTTGGGATGCGTCCTGCATACTGCTCCAAGTCCCTGCCTTCTTCAAGAACTTGTGTCCCTTCTCGACAAAGGTGCCATCGAACCCGTCCATAAACTACTCTTCCATACGGGGTTCTTCTCCAGGTACTTCACCGTGCCAAAAAGGACGGCGGGCTTCATCCCACCATGGACTTACGTGCTCTCAATCAACATCTGCACGTCCCCAAGTTTCATATGGTTACCCTCGAGAAGGTGATCCCATTTCTTCGAAGAGGGGATTGGTTTGGCATGGTAGACCTCAAAGATGCCTATTTCCATGTCTCCATCCACCCTCAACACCGCCGTTTCCTCATGTTCTCTGTAGGCGATCTAGTTTATCAATACACCGCCCTCCCATTTAGTTTGGCCACCGCTCTGAGAATTTTCACCAAGTGCATGGCGCCAGTGGCGGCATACCTTCGCACTCGAGGAGTGGTGGTATTCCCTTATTTAGATGACTGGCTGGTCGTGGCGGACTCTCATCAGAGAGCCACCAGAGACATTCGCTTCGTCCTCGAAACCTTGTCCGGTCTAGGTCTCCAAATCAACTGGGAGAAGACTGTTCTCACTCCTTGCCAGGTTGTTCCTTACATAGGCACAATTTTGGATTCCATCCATGCCAAAGCATTCCTCCTCAGGACCGTGTCTCAGCCATTCGCTCCCTCCTCCCCCGCTTTCAACCAGATGCCTTGGTTCCGGCGTTAGCAGTGCAGCAGCTTCTGGGATTCATGGCGTCGATGACATCTGTTCCTGCCACTAGCGAGACTGAAGCTTTGACATCTCCAAACTTGGTTCCTGTCCCAGTTCAATCCCATGACGGACCCTCCGGACAAGCTGCTCCGTGTCCCCTCCCTCCTGCCTTATTCACTGGCTTGGTGGAATTCCTCCACCAATCTGCTCGTGGGCCGCCCATTCCGGTCTCCCATTCCTACCATCCAAGTCAACACGGATGTCAGCAACCTTGGCTGGGGAACAGTTTGTTTGGATATGACCATTCACGACCTTTTGTCTCCTCAAGAGAAATTCCTTCACATCAATGTCCTGGAGCTCCTTGCCATTTTCAAGGCCTGCCGTGCTTTTCTTTCTCATCTCTCCGGGAAAGTGGTGCTTCTGGTAACGGACAAATCCACTGCAATGCACTATATCAACAAACAGGGAGGAACACATTCTCAGCCTCTACTGCAGTTGACTCTGGACTTTTGGGAATGGTGCATTGACCACAACATTTGGCCCATTGCCATGCAACTCCCGGGAGAGGACAATGTCACAGCGGATTCTCTCAGCAGGCTTCAATCCGGTTCTCACGAGTGGGAGCTTCACCTTCCCATATTTCTTCAGCTATGCCACCATTGGAGTTCTCCTCAAGTGGACCTCTTCGCCACCCGGGAGAACGCCAAATGTTCCCGTTTTTGTTTGAGGTCAGGGATCGGCGCTGGATCCATGGGGGATGATCTCTCACCGTGGTCTTCCCTGCTCCTCTATGCGTTCCCACCTATTCCACTTCTAACCAAGGTGATCAGCAAAATTTTCCAGGAGAGAGCGAATGTCATCCTGATAGCTCCGTTGTGGCCTCGCCAACCGTGGTTCGCACCTCTTCTCTGGATGGTCAGCTCTTATCGGTGCCTGCCTCTCCTGCCCAACCTCCTGTCCAGGGATCACGGCAGGATCTTTCACCTGGATCACCATAGTCTCCAGCTGATGGCTTGGAGGATCACAATGACATAGACTCCATCCTCGCCTCTGCTAGGAAGCTGTCCACTGTACGTCTTTACCATTACAAGTGAAAGAGGTTTGTCTCCTTTGCCACTCAACACCATTTCTCACCTTTGGACCCACCTCTGCAAGGTGTCCTTCAATATCTTCTTTCTCTGAAGAAATCCGGACTCACTCTATCATCCCTATGGGTGTACCTTTCTGCTATTGTTGCCCACCAGCCAGAGTCCTCTCCTGCTGCTGTTTTCTTCCATCACCCTCGTCTAAAGGCTTTTCTCAAGGGTCTCCGTAACACCTACCCAGATAGAAAACCCGTCCCGCCTCAATGGTCCCTTTCCTTGGTTCTGCAAAAACTGATGCGTCCACCCTTTGAGCCCTTAGTCACCTGTGACCAGCGGCTCCTCTCCTTCAAGTCTGCCTTCCTTTTGGCTATCACCTCTGCCAGACGGGTTAGCGAACTCTGTGCCCTCAGGTGCGATGCACCTTACCTACAGTTCTATAAGGACTGTGTCCTGGCTTACCCTGATGTTTCCTTCTTGCCTAAGGTGGTTACTCCATTTCACCTTTCTCAGCCGCTTTCGCTGCCAACTTTTTTTCCTAACCCTTCAACTCCTTTGGAAAAAGACTTGCATACGCTGGATGTGAGACGTGCTCTTGCATTTTACGTCTCCCGAACAGCTTCTTTCAGGAAAACTTCATGTTTGTTTGTTATGATCCTAGTTCCAAAGGATCTCAAGTTTCGCCCCAGCGATTTTCTCATTGGGTTTTTTCTACCATTGAGTTGGCTTATCAGCTCGCCAAGTTGCCTGTGCCAGCGCCTATTCGTGCCCATTCCACCAGGGCGATGTCCTCGTCTGCTGCTTCTCTAAAAGGCATCACTTTGGAGGACATCTGTAACTCAGCGACGTGGTCTACCCCGTCCACCTTCGTGAAGCACTACCGGCTGGATGCCCGAGTGCAGTCTACTACTTCCTTCGGGAGAGCTGTTCTTTCAGTGGTGCTGCCATGACACCCTCCATCCTGTGTGTATGCTTGTAATCACCCATCTGTGTGGCTTCACGAAGGCCACAATGGAGAAGAACCAGTTACTTACCTGTAAAGGTGGTTCTTCAAGTGGACCTTTGTGAAGCCACACAGCACCCGCCATCCTCCCCTCATGCCGTCACGCCTTGGCTGGTATTTACCTGTCAAGCTGGTGGTACGAGGGAACTGAGGTGTTTGGGCGGGAGCCCGCTCGCACATGCGCAGTGCGAGTGGGAGGAGACTAACGAGCTTTCCTATTGCTAGGGAAGGCCGACCTCCGCGCAAGGGCGCTTGGGAAACCCATCTGTGTGGCTTCACGAAAGTCCACTCGAAGAACCACCTTTACAGGTAAGTAACTGGTTCCTATCCATCTTTTTCATTCATTACAGGAACCCCAGGGTGTCCACCCCATCGGTATCCTGTGTTCCCCATTCCAATTGTATGTTCCCGAGGGGTGTCCACCCCATCGTAGGCTGAGTCATAAATCACTGACATAAAAAGGGGGTATCCCCCCTTTTTTTCTTCCCCCATGTTATTTTCTGACCATCTCCTCCCAATTTTATTCTGTATACCCTGGATCCATCCCAACACCAGTAAAACCACCAATTCCTTTGTTTCCACATCCGGGTCTTCACTCTCCCTTTTCTCCCTTGCCAGACCCTCAAACCTGGCCTGGTCCCTACGAGGTGGTTGACATTGTCATTTGTTCTTGTCGCTGCCCTGGCAACAATTTTCCGTGCCCGGTAAGTCGGGACCCTTTCTTTTTGCCAGCTTGCCAGGTGGCTTAATAAGAGAGCCACTTGGTGATACAAGCAAGTGGTCAATTTCTGAAAGCGGCACGGGGAGGATGCCTCTGGTAAGCTGAACCCATGTGGGGTTAAGGGGGTGGCCTGGCTTTTTAAAGAGGGGGCAAAGGGAGCGGTGGCAGCAGCAGAAGACAGGAGGGGTATTTCTGAAGGTAACATAGGGAGGCTATGGCTTGGGTTTTTAAAAGGAACAAGGGAGCAACAGCAGTGGGAGGAGAAGGAGGAGGCAAGAGGGGGTTCTTGTTTCCTTTTCTCAACTGACTGTTTGCAAGAAAAGCCAACACAAATCTTCCTCCTGGTTGCCCTCTCTTGTCTCCTCAAGCATCTGACAGTAGGCTGACGGAGACCAAACAGGGTCGCTGAATCTTTGTCTGCCATTTGAATGTGAAGATCATGCCAAGAGGCATACCAGGCTTCCTAGCCACCCTACTCAGCTCGCTCCAAAACAGGTGTGTGTGGACAATTCCCAACATGCCTCAAGAGCTCTATGCATATATTTTCAAAGCAATAACTGTGATAGTCTGTTAATAACAGTTAGTCTGGTGGCCTCTTTTAGAGGAACAGATTTATTACAGCATGGGTTTCCCTGGATTACATAAATATGTATACACAAGACTCCTAGGGATAGACAGTTAGGAAAAAAAATAAGTTGCATGCTTTATTTTAGATTTAACTAGCACTGAATCCATTTAATTTGTCGTTTTAATCTGTATTGCCTTCATTCATCACATCAACTCATTAACTTTATGAAGCCACAAAATTTCAAACAGCAGAAAATAACAGATAATAGTGGAACTTTTCCCAAGCCCATACTGGATTACCACTGCTCATATTGCAAGTCTATAAATTATATGTAATGTATCAAAAGAATACTGTACTGCTCAAACCAAGTGGCATTGGCCCAGGGCTGTAAACAACATGGACATCATCTGGTGGGTTGTGGAGGTCTAGATCCTTCCCACGCTTCATTGCCTTATATTCTTCCAGTGCTTAGGCTCCGTCAAGGACAACAACACGCTTCAGCTACTGGCTTGATATATACCTCCCCCTTCCAGTGCTTTTAAAGAATGCTATCTAGCTACCCACTGTTTTCATCTAAAGCACTCAGACCCAACATTGCTGCTGATCTTCACAGGATAAAGCTCAATAGGGTAGCCCACCCAGCACTGAATTGTTGAATATGGTGATTCAGAAGGAGAAGGGGAGGTTATATGTATTCCTGGAGAGAAATGGGTAGATTTAATAGAAATAAAAAGAACAGAACTAGTCCTGACTAAGGGTGGGGTGCAGAATACATTTTGGTGATTTTTTTCTAAATGTCTTTCTTTCTGTTAATTTTTTTTAAAGCTATGGTCCATAATGCTTTCAGTCATTAGAACTGCTTCTTTTATCCATAGGCCAGCCAAGGGCATACAGAGAAAACCCAGATGACGACTTGGGTGAGGAACAGCTTTACATAAGTCTGAGACAGGCTGCATAGGTTAGTCTGATAGACTGTACAGTGGTACCTTGTATAAAGGAATTAATTTGTTCCGAATGAAATTATGTTAAGCAAATTTTCCTTTATACAAATTTTCCATAGGAATGGAATGAATTGAAAACAGAGTAATCCCTAATCACGACCATTGTTATATTGTATGGATTTGCCCTCTAGGCGATTTTGTTAAGTAAATTTCCCCTATCTCTGGAATTTTTTATGTTGTAGATTATTTATGTTGTACAAACTGTTTGTTATACAAGGGTCCACTGTATTATGATAGTTAAGAACAAGACTAAAGGTTAGATCTCAGAAAGGAGGTCAGGAATGAACCTAATCTCTCTGATGAGAGATAAAGGGTCATCAGGAGAAGTCAGGTGGTGTAGAGTTCATGCCAGTATCATTCTTGACATTTTGGAGGGTGCTTAGATGAAAATAATCCCAAGAAAGGTGACCATCAGATGTGCTATACCATATGCCTACTAGCAATGTTCCTTCTAATTTTCAACTGGCATTGAGTGAAGTTCTGGCCGCAACCAGCCGGCAACACTAACTGGACCCGTGCAACTTAGGGCGTTTATACACGACCCCTAAGCTCCGCCGCAAATGGCTCCCAGCTCCGGAGCTTAAAAATGTTTCCCCACCAGCTCCGGAGTTAACAGGAAATTAAGTGCGACCCCGCCCACTTTAGCGTGTCCCAGCGCAGCTTTCTTGTACCTGCTCTGGGACAGTGAAAAATTTTGATGCGGAGAGTGTCAGGCTCTCCTCGCTTCTTTTTGTTGGTTTTTTTTGCCTCCCGCCCCTTTAAGAGGAACCAGGAAGTAACCGGCGCTCGGAGCAATGTCCACCTGCAACGTCCACCTGCACCGGAGGTAAGAATGCATTCTTTTGTCCCTTTTTAAGGCTTTTTTTTCCTCCCTCCCCTCACGCAGACAGAAGCAAGGAAGTGCGGAGTGGTGGGGAGGAAGGAAGAGCGACAAACCCTCAAGATCTCTGGTCCGAATTTAAGGCCCTTAGAGGGAATGCTGCCTGCTAGTCCTTGAAAGTTTATTTAAGATGCCGCATTTCAGTTCTGAAGAAGCCACGGCTCTTCAGTGCTTTTTGTAATAGTTGACATGGTTACCTGTCTGGAATCTGTTGTAAATAGCAATGATATTCATAGCAGCCATAATTATCTCAAAAATCGTTCTGCGGGGAGGGGGGGTCTCATAATACACAATTGTTTATTGGTTATTTCATATTGTGGCTGGAATCCACTAGTAAGTCACAGCTGAATGGGAATTCAGCAAATCCTCTTGTCCAAAGGCTCCATTGATTCAGTGGGCCTGCTCTACTTTGTCACTGCCATGCAATGAACATGAAGTTCTAGTTTATTGCCGTTCTGAAGCTTAATGCTCTAAATCAGGTATTGAGTATTACTGGGCTTACAATGTACCCAGTAAGCACATTTTTATCAAATGTATATAACAAGGCATGGCGATAATCTTTAAACTGTCCATTTCATCCACCACTGTTTAGGATTTGTTTGGACTTCTGCTGCAGGGCAGAAATCTCACTAATTTAGAGTGGGCATCATGCCACTTAGACAGATGGGGGTGACTTTCGAAGCCAAGAGATTGTGTATGTACATTGATTATGGGTGCTCAAGGCATAATTCCCAGCTGGGAGCAGTGAAGCTGCTGTCCATTCTGAGCTGCCTATGGCAAGAAGCCATCACTGTCTCTGGCCAGAATTCCCTTAAAATAGCATTTAAAGAAAAAGCTATATAAGGGAATTCATTGGACTTAGACAATGTGCTCACATACTGTATTCAATATTATTTCTCGTTTTTTTTTTCCTCAAGGAGGTGACTTTGTGGAGATGAAATGAGGGGTAGAGTGAATTGTTTAAGATGAACAGCAAATGTTTTGTGATTGCTATTAATTTCATACTCTACAATAATTCATAGGTACCAAATGAAGATTACCTATCATAGACTAGTTAACCTTTAACATTATTTAACCACTGCACTAGAGACCAGTCAGAGTAAGGTATTTTTTCACTTTTTAAGTGCTGATGTATGAATGAACTGGAATTGAAATTAGTGAAGACATTTACACTACATTAGTATGACCTACAGGTATGGCTTCCTGATCTTACCACCAAGCTTTGCCTATCATCATGAGGATCAAAATATATTTGCCTCATGCTTCAGATGCCTTATTTGTTTTCTTGGCGTGACCCTAATTATTACATTCCATAGGTAAGCACATTATTACAGCAAGAATTCCCATTCATATTGGTGATGCCGAGTATTAAACCAGGTGTAATTAATGACGGCCAACATACAAAGCGACATTTTGCCTCACATGATGTTCAGTGAAATTTTATTCTCTGTAATATTCTATTTACAAATATGAACTCTACAACCATAACAGCATTTGTTTAGGGATGGATCATCATCATCATCATCATCATTTCCCCCCAGAGTCAAGACATTAACAGTCAGTTTTCAGCTGTGTACTCATTTTGATTGGGACATGGCTGTAACAGTCAGTTTTGTGTGTGTGTGTGTGTGTGTGTGTGTGTGTGTGTGTGTGTGTGTGTGTGTGTGTGTGTAGCATGTATGCATGCATACAAAATAGTTTCACCCCACCTTTCTCCTGGGTGGGATGTTCGAGTGCAGCCGCCAAGAGGATGCGGTCGGAGCCGAGGGTAGCTACCGACCGAGCAGGGCTTGTGGTTTCACTATCGGGATTTTTCTCTAAGAAAGACCCTTTTGCATCCCATGTGTGTGTGTATTGTGTGTGTGTGTGTGTGTGTGTGTGTGTGTGTGTGTGTGTGTGTGTGTGTGTGTGTGTGTGTGTGTGTGTGTGTGTGTGTGTGTGTGTGTGTGTGTGTGTGTGTGTGTGTGTGTGTGTTCTTCTTAAGAAAGGAAGCCGAGGGTGGCCACTTGAGCCCCGCTCGCCCCACCGAGACCAACTGCTCTCTTGGCCCCGGACATCTTTTAGCTGCTGACCGAGGAAGGCGTGCCTTTGCTCCCGTTCGCGTCTCACCAAGCTCCCGGCGGGGGGGGAGGGAAGAAAGAAAAAAAGAAAGAAAGACGGCGGGCTTTTTCCAGCCAAGGAGAGGGACGGGCGTGAAGCACCAGCGCTTGCCTCTCCGACCCTCCCGGCGCCAGGGGTGCGCCTGCCCGCCCGACGGCCAGCCTTTTCCCTCCTCCTCCTCCTCCTCCTCCTCCTCCGGAGCCCGGCCCGGCTCCTCGTGTCGCGCGTGCGCACAGGCATTGCGGAAGTCCGAGCGGCGCCCAGCTGCGGGGGGTCGATCGATGAGGGTCGGCGGGGCCTCCCTACCCTCCCCTTCTTCCTGTACCCGGTGAGTGCAAAGGAAGGAGGGCGAGCGAGCGAGGAGGGAAGGGGAGCCCCGTGCCCTCTCCCTCTCCCTCGCTTGTGCGGCGGCGGGGGGCATCCCCGAGGTTAAGGGATGGTGGGATGGGCGTGGGAGGCTTCTCTCCCCTCCACATGGGGGGGGGAGCCTTTTATTTGCCTTGGGAGCTTCCTTCAACCATCGGTAGGAGTCCCCAGTTTCCTCACCACCCCACCCCACCCCACCAAGGGACCAGCAGGGCAGGGACCAGTCAGTGTACTTGTAGCCCCTCTTCCAGATCTTGACCCTTCGGGGATTGTCCTAGGTACACTGTTGGCGAACCTTTGGCACGCCAGATGTTTTGGACCACAACTCCCAGAATTCCAAGCCTGTATTGCCATTGACAAAAGACTGTGGGAGTTGTGGTCCAAAACCTCTGGATTGCCAAAGGTTCACCACCACTGTCCTAGGATCTCTGCCTGGCCACCTGATCCCCACCCACCTCTGCCTCTCATGGTGGGTGGGGTGGGGTGGGGTGGGGGAAAGGACGATTGGGGGTTTTCCTCACCCATCAGACCAGCCGACACCCTTCATCCAGAGGAGATGAAAAAGATGGCAGCCTTTCTGGTGCCCCCAGCCTAAGTGTGGGGTTGGAAGGTGCAGCCAGGTCTCCTCCACAGTGGTGGCCTGGCTTCTCCCTTTCTTCTCCAAGGGAGGTTTGCTCACGGGGCTCCGCCGTGGCTGGAGAGCTTGGGGCTCCTTGGATATGGAAAGCCTGGCGTGCCACATGTTTCTGCAGGAAAAGGCAGTTCAGCTGCTGTGGTGTTGAGGGTGCCTTAGCACCATGGGTGCTCCTGTTCCCGGGAGGCAGGCATCCCGTTCATTTAGTGTTTGGCTTCCTGAGTGGGAGGCCGTGTCAGTCTGTGCGGGACAGGTTTATTAGATGTGAATGGCATTGAAAGGCAGCAGTGGCAGGGATTGTCAACTGATGAAGAGGTTCAGAGGCTGGTGACAGAGATGACAGTTAGGGGAGGAGGTGCATCCACTGTGGGTCATACATCACCTGGAGTGCATAGGCCACAGCAGCCACCAAGTATTTAATTGTCAGACCTGCTGATTCATAAGCCAAATAATCCTTAATTTTATTTCCATATTTTGAACAGCAAAGCAGATGAGAATTGCTACACAACTTTTGGTGGCCATTTCCATAGTCTTCTAAATGTGGAAGAGGATTTTCTGAATGAGAGAGCATCCTGTACATTACTCTGTGGTTCTAAAGCATCATGAACTAATGCCGGAAGAGTTGGAAGAGACATAAGGCCATTGAGTCTAATCCCCTGCTCGGTTCAGGAATCCAAGTTAAAAGTAAATCTGACAGAAGGCTGCCAAACTTCCCTGTGAATGTCTCCAGGTTTGGAGAGCTCAACACTTCCCAAGGTACTTGGTTTCATTGTACTGTTCCCAACAGTTGAGAAGTTGTTACTGATAAGCAAACAAAATTTGTCTTTCTGTAATTTGAGCCTGTAATTTATGTGATTTATATTCTGGAATGATTGAGACTAGATTCTCTTCTTTCTCTGTAGGGCAATGTTTCCTGTATTGGAAGAATTTTATCATGTCTCCTCTTGTCTTCTTTACTAAAGGTTAAGAAGAAAAGTTCTTATTTTGTTTCATCATAGGGCAGTGATGGTAAACCTTTGAGAGACCGAGTGCCCAAACTGTGATTCAAAACTCACTAATTTTTTGCAAAGTGTCAATACAGCAATTTAACATGAATCCAGGTGGCTGTGAAGGGGCCTTGTCGGGTGACCACAGAAATGGGCTCCGAGGGCCACCTTTGGCACGCCATGCCATAGGTTCACCAACACTGTCATAGGGTTTTGTTCCCTATTCTCTGATCAATCATGTTGCCCTTCTCTGAACCTGTTCTTAAAAGTATCAGGGCAAGAACTCAAGATGAGGCCTAGTCAGTGCTGAAAAAAGAGGGGAAAAGCAGTCCATGCAGTTGAAAACCATGGAATGGCTGCATTTCTTTCCCCATTACATCTGAGCCTTTCTTCTCTAGTTTTTTCTGTAACATCATGCCCAACAAAGATATTTTTGTTTTATATCTTGAAAGCCTGCACAGAGAATTTTATGCCTTCTTACTTGGCCTAATAATAGTATCCTTGACTTAGCTGCTAGTTGATATTAAGTGCATCTCACTCTTCCTGCAATTTTAAATATTTGGAGCTGTACAGACCAAATGAGCTAGTGAATTATCAGTTCTATAATCTTGATATGTAGCGTTTATGTTGTTCTAGATTCATATTGGCAGATTATCACCATTAGAAATATTACAGATTATGCTGCAGAAAATACATGTGAAAAACTGAATACATATTCATTGCTGTGAATACAAAAATGAGCATTTGTAATAGACAGTTATGGTTGTCCAGAGCCTGTTGTTTATATATTATTTCTGTTTTTATGCATAGCTTCCGAAGAAGTCTGTGCGCTGAAATGTGTTGAGCATTTTAAAACCAGAATGAATATTATTTTCACTTTCTCCATCCTGAGGTATAGCTTCTCATTAACCCTTTCACCACATCACAGATTTTGACATCTGTTTTACACAGTTTCCCCGCAACAGTAAAGAGAGCTTCCATCAATAGGGAAGACTGTCTCAGATCAAGAGGCCCCATTCCAGGAGGGCACAGCTTGTGTGAAGAAGACAGAGGTAGTTGTACTCCTCTTCCTTCACCTGCATAGAGTTACTGTTTAGTCTATTCCCATTGGTTTCCTTTCTGGACCACATGTTTAGTGGAAAGAGCACAGTCCCACCCCCCATTGTAAGTCTTTCCAGGTTTTTCTTATGTTCAAACATACCTGCACAGGTGGCACATCACATTGCTCCATCAACCAAACAAGGTCCACCTGATCTTGGCTGGCTTCCCTTTGGAGGGGCATAGGGTGGCTTGAATTCTAATGCCAAGGATTCAAACCTACTGAGCTATACCAACTCATTAACATTATCAGAGGGCATCACAAGTCAAAATTGATTGGGCGGTGTATTACAATAATGATCAATGTTATATATTATAATAGTAGTGTATTCCTTTGTCTTGGTAGTTCCTAAATTACTCCTTTAGGGGCATTTTTGTAGAATTTCATAAATGTCGATCAGATGGAAATAATTATTGCTGACCGTTTGTTTGTTTGTTTGTTCGTTCATTCATTCATTCATTCATTCATTCATTCGATTTATATAACACCTACCTGAAGCGAAGCCACTCTGGCTATGGACATATTGGTTCATTGAGTTCTGAAGCTGAGTGGTTGGGACCTGTAATATTTGGTTCTAGTGGTATGACACTGACTTGTCTACACAACTGTTTTGTTTGAGGATAATCCAGAAATGAAAGTGATACTCCTCCTCCTTCACCAGATGGAGGTTAGTTTGAAATCAAAGAATTTCTGCTTCCTCATAGAGGATAGACCTCTGCATTGGCTTTAGGCCCTGCGTGGGTAACCTTTGCTGCCTCTTGAATTTCTGTGCGAGTTTATGCCACAGTTTATGCATCATCATTAGTGGTGGGCTGACTCCTGCTGCCATCTGGAGGTCAATTGGCTCATGTTTTGGGCAATATGCAGATCTCCCATCGCAGACTAGTATCATGCCTGTTATTTATTCAGTGGGGGTTCCCTAGTTTTTTTTTTCAGTAGTTGCAGCCATTGTTAGGTCATGAGTGATTATGTTCCATGTTATCTCTTGCAATAAATGGTGGAGATGGTGTTATATTCTTTTTTTAATCAACTTTTTATTACAGCCATTGTTCTACAATTCCACTTGCCAGTGCTACCCTGTACTGTAATGAACAATGGGCAGTGGTTTTTCATCCACTCCTCTTGAATAAGACTAGTTTTTGGTAGAAGACATACAATCCCGGAATTTAGTTCCCAGGGAGAATTTAAGTGTCATGCCAACAATCATAACTCAGGACCTCTTTCTTTGTTGTTCATTGATGTCATCAATTTGCTTCCAGTTTTTGGCATTCTTGATATGGTATTTGATGATGCTCAAGTAGTAGTTTACTGTTGCCATCTCCACCAAGTTTCCATGACCAATCAGGGATAAATCTAGTCTTCCTAAGTAGTAGTAGTAGTAACACCACAGTGGCACTTGTTTATTAAAGAGAGAGGCTTAGGTAGTGACTCCTTCTCATTTCTGTGTGGGTGTGTAATATCTGTATACATCCCGAGAAAACTGGTTTGGAAACATTGATCTACTTTCCATAGTGAGTCAGTGTTGAGTATTCACATTGTTATTTACACAATAGCTTCTAAATTTTGTACTGATAGTATAGGTTGTTCATTAAAGGCAGCTTTTATTTCCTGACATGTACGCCTCATTTTTCTATATTTCAAAGAGCAGAGAAGTTCCCCCAAAACAAAACAAATAAATAAAAACAAAACAATAGAACAAATTAAATTATTATTGAAAGAAAGCAACAAAATTCAGGCTACCAGTGTACTGCTGGCTATTTAGAAAATAAGCACATTTGACATATCCCTTTCCCCCCTTAACTTCCATGCCAAGTAAATGCCAGTGGTGAGTTCCATTCTTTCTGTGTCTAAAGATAAAATGGAGAAGGTCTGACAGCTTAGAACCAAATGCAAGCCACAGTGGGTCATATAAGCCCTGAAAATGGCCCAAACCATCCATTTAAATTTATTTTAAAATACAAGATACTTCCAAAGCCCAGGAGCAAGTCAGTACTGTTCCAAGGGTATTTTTTTTTTGCCAAAGAGGTAATTTTTGGGTTAAAGCTATTCTTTGGGTTGTTTTTTTTAACTTTTTTAACTTGTGAAAGCAAGTGGGAGACACTGCTTACTGCAGCTTACTGTACACATTGTTTGTCTCTACTCTGTGAAGTCTTTCCAGATTTTTCTTATGTTCACATTTACCTGCACAGAACACTGGAATGTGTAGCCTGCATACTGTAATTAAAAAAACCTAAACCGCCCAGAGAGTACTTGAAGTGGTATGGGGCAGTATATAAGCAGAACACTTTGCTTTTGCTTTACCTAGAACTAAACCATTTAAACAGATTGCAGTTTCCTTTTCCCAAATATTCATCAGTGAGACCGTACTGTTAAATATTATGTAATCTTGGATGGTACTGTTTGGCAAATCTATTATTTATATATTCTGACTTTACTAAAGCCTGTGTTTCATCTCAGTTCTTCACTAGATCGGTGACACATTATATAGGGAGCAAAAATATTTACTTGGGATCAAAAAGAAGGTACCAAGCTATTTCGACTAAGAAGGTTTACTCTGGCCTGATTCAGCTTGCATTTGGGATATAGATTCAACCATCATTTTTGCTTTCAGTGTTTTTTTAAATATATTTTTAAAAAAATATATCCTTATATATTAGGGATTGCAGCCAGATAGGATGAGCTGGCTTGCTCTGGTATATGGGTATCCTGTGCTTTCTCAAGAGGAACAGGAACAACAATAATGAACACAGATGATCTATTACTCATTATGGTCACTTCCATAGAACTCTATTTATTTGTTGAACTTATATCCCGCCCATCTTCCCAGAGGGAACTCTGGGCGGCTAACAGAGATAAAACAAGTAAAACAGGAAATAAAACTCGGATCAGAAGGCAAGATGGCGGCGAGCCCGAGCGATGGGAGGGAGGTGAGGAAAAAAATGCAAACTAGCAAAACTATTATTATTTATTTGTAGTGGTACCATTGCTACTGAACTAGCATTACCACCTTTATGAACATTTCCAACTTGCCAGTGATAACGTGATGGTACAGCTATGGAGGAAAGAAAATGTTCATTAATTCTCTGATTGGTCAAATATTATAATGGACATTAACTGCTAAGGAACTAAGATTCCACTTATATTGGACTTTTGAATACTTTTGGGGGATCTTAGCAAAGAGTCTTGGGCAACACACTCTGTCCTTGGTTTGAGCATACTTGTGCTTGGTGGAGTTTGTAGAAATGAAAGAGCTATCTGTAGAAATTAAAGAGTTCAAGTTAGACACTATTCAACCTTGACTCTATGAAGAAAAGAATTTAGGTGGAGTTCACTGCCAGTATTGGTGTAGGAGGGGAAATGCAGTTTCTAGATTACTTGAATGCTTTGGAGGATTTAGATGTGAGGGGCTTTGATTAGTGGGGAGATTTTGGAAGATAGAAAAATTCTGGTTTCTTGTTTCTGTTCTGAAGCATCCTGTGTAGATGCATTTTCATTCTCTATATAAACATTTATTGCCTGATCTGCAGCATCATTTTATGATGTGAAGTTTCTTTTGGTACTATCTTCATCTTCAGATTGTGCCCGCGTAGGAGAAGAGAGGTTAGATATCTTACATCTATCCCCTCTTCTGGTTCCACTTCCAACCTGAAGGTATCAGGTGACCATATCAGCGAACCTACGGGCCACACGGTGCTGTTGTTGAATGCCAGGTCGGTAAAAAATAAGACCGCCCTCATTCATGATGTCATCCTGGATGAGGGTGCCGACCTGGCATGCATTACTGAGACCTGGGTGGGAGAGGAAGGTGGGGTTCCCCTCTCCCAACTCTGTCCACCTGGGTATTCAGTCCAGCACCAGTGTCGCCCGGAAGGTCGGGGAGGGGGAGTTGCTATAGTCTATAGGAGTTCTATCTCCTTGACCAGGCTTCTTGTCTCCTTGAGAGGAGGTCTAGAGGGCCTGTATTGTATGCTGGGCTCACGAGACAGACTGGGGATTCTGTTGGTATACCGCCCACCCTGCTGCATTCCAACAGTCTCCCTGCCTGAGCTGACGAAGGTGGTCTCGGACCTGGTGTTGAGGACCTCCAGACTGTTGGTACTGGGGGACCTCAACATCCATGCTGAGGCTGCCTTGGCCAGGGCGGCTCAGGACTTCATGGCCGCCATGACAACCATGGGGCTGTCTCAACATGTCATCAGCCCGACACATGAGAAAGGCCACACTCTAGACCTGGTTTTCTCAACGGGATTGGAGGATGGTGGTTTGGATGCGGAGGGGTTGGTCCTGACTCCATTGTCATGGTCAGACCACTTCCTGGTCAAGTTTAGGCTATTAGCTACTCCAACCCTCTGCAAGGGTGGGGGATCTATTAAGATGATCCGCCCTCGGAGACTAATGGATCCAGATGGTTTCTTGAAAGCTCTGGGGGATTATCCGTCTGATATGGTCGGTGCTCCTGTCGAAGCTCAGGTCACCCTATGGAATAGGGAAATGTCCCGGGCAGTTGACACGATCGCACCTAAGCGCCCTCTCCCCTTGCGCAGAGCCCAGACGGCTCCTTGGTATACATCTGAGCTGCGGGCAATGAAGCAGGAGGGAGACAGCTGGAGCGCAAGTGGAGAAAATACCGCTGTGAGTCCAATCGAACACAGCTTAGAGCCCATTATCGGGCCTATTCTGTGGCAATACGGTTGGTCGCAAACCGTATTGCTTCCTCAGAGTGCCGTCTAGCAGAGCTGTTTCGGGTGGTCCAGGACCTTCTTCAACTGAGAAATACGGAGGAGGTTCTGGACCACTCAGCAGTCCGTTGTGACGAGTTTGCTGTTCACTTTGAGGGAAAAATCGCTCAGATTCGCAGGGAATTGGACTCCACTATTGGTGCAGAATCAAGGGATGTGTCCAGTGCGCCGTGCTTAGGTCCAGTATTATTGGATGAGTTTCAATTATTGAGACCCGAGGATGTGGACAGGGTGCTTGGATCTGTCCGTTCTACCACCACTCTGCTCGACCCTTGCCCTTCCTGGCTAATTGAAAGATCTGCCAGGGGGGTTCGCACCTGGGTCCAGGAAGCTGTAAATGCCTCATTAAGAGAGGGAGTGGTCCCTGCTGCCTTAAAGGAGGCAGTAATTAGGCCACTCCTAAAAAAAACCAACCTGGACCCAGGGCTGGTGGGTAACTACCGGCCAGTAGCGAACCTCCCTTATTTGGGCAAGGTGTTGGAGCGGATGATGGCCGGACAGCTCCAGGTGCTGCTGGATGAAACGGATTTTCTGGATCCATTTCAATCTGGTTTCAGACTGGGTTTTGAAACAGAGACTGCCTTGGTTGCCCTGTACGATGACCTTTTCCGGGAGAGAGACAGGGGGAGTGCAACCCTGTTGATACTCCTGGACCTCTCAGCGGCTTTCGACACCATCGACCATGGTGTCCTTCTGGATATGCTGGCCAGGTTGGGAGTTGGAGGCACTGTTTTGCAGTGGTTCCACTCCTTCCTGGCTGACCGTGTCCAGAAGGTGGTGCTGGGGGACAGTTGCTCCGCCCCGTGGCGTTTACGTCATGGGGTTCCTCAGGGCTCAATGCTGTCTCCCATGCTGTTTAGCATCTACATGGAACCACTGGGAGAGGTCATCAGGAGGTTTGGGCTGAGGAGTCAGCAATATGCTGACGATACTCAGCTCTACCTCTCATTCTCCACCAATCCAGGTGAGGCGATTTCTGTCCTGAACTCGTGTCTGGGCCAGATAATGGACTGGATGAGGGTTAATAAATTGAAACTCAATCCAGACAAGACGGAAGTGCTGTTAGTGGGTGCTTCGCCGGACAGGTTAGAGGGCCACTTCCCTGTCTTGGACGGGGTTGCACTCCCCCTAAGGGACAGGGTCCGCAGCTTGGGGGTGCTTCTGGACGCTGGTCTAACTCTGGAAGCCCAGGTGGATTCGGTGGCCAGGGGCGCCTTCCTTCAGCTGCGGAAAATATACCAGCTCCGCCCCTACCTAGACGAGCAGAGCCTCATGACAGTTACGCATGCGCTGGTAACATCCCGTATTGATTACTGCAATGCGCTCTCGTGGGGCTGCCTTTGAAGACGGTCCGGCGATTGCAACTGGTTCAGAATCGTGCGGCGCGGCTGGTGAGTGGTGGGGCCGCCAGAGATCACATCACGCCGATTCTACGTAACCTGCATTGGTTACCAGTTGCTGCCCGAGCCCAATTCAAAGTGCTTGTCTTGACATATAAAGCCCTAAACGGCTTGGGACCTAGATACCTGAAGGACCGCCTCCTTCCATATGAACCTACCCGGCAATTAAGATCTAGCCAGGGGGCCCTCTTGAAAGAGCCATCCCTCAAGGAGGTGAGAGGGATGGCTTGTAGACATAGGGCCTTCTCGGCAGCTGCCCCCAAGTTATGGAATGCCCTCCCAAGTGAGATCCGCCTGGCGCCAACATTGATGACATTTCGGCGCCAGGTAAAAACCTTCCTGTTCCAGGAGTTTTTTAATTGATACAACATAGACTGGGGTCCTTTGATGACAATTTTAGTGATGATTTTAGTATAAGGTTTTGCTGTTGTTTTAATTGTTTATTGATATTTGATGTCTTAACTGTTTTAATTCCTTGTTGTAAGCCGCCTAGAGACCTTTGGGTAGTGGGCGGCATATAAGCTGTAAAAATAAATAAATAAATAAATAAAAATAATGAGGTTTGGATTGCCGGTGGTCACTCCCCATGGCATGAGTTCCGCTTTGGAAGATGGGGCGGTATATAAACGTAATAAATAAATAAATAAATATGATGAACCTACTAGAATTCCCTAAAAACTGTTGGTATCTGAGAGGCTTCAGAGGGCCCTTGCCAAGGTTCCAGTTCTTAGGTGGGGGTGGGCTGTTCTGGAAACGTGGTCATTGGGAATGGCTTGACTCATTGGTTTAATACAGTGATTCTCAACTGTCCTAATGTCACAACCCATGGGGAAGGGCACTGCGGTCATCTTATCCTCAGCCGCACCCACTGGATTTTTTAAAGAAACAACAACCATTCCGAGGGGTCAAAATGCACCGCAACTCCTCCCCAGCGTGCCACAGCCCCCGCTCCCCAGCCTTAGCTGCCTAACGGAGGCCTGCCCTCTCCGCCTGGCCCACTAAGGCTGGGCCAGGTGGGCCTGGTGCCATCACCCCACTTCTCTGTGCGTGCTCCCGGGGCCACCCCCCCACGCCATTCGAGTGACCCGGTGTAGACCAGCTGCTTGCGTCTAGCTGGGTGTGAAGCAACCCCTCTGCCACACAGGTGTCCTTGGTGAGGAATGGCACGGCCGGGCAAGAGGCTTAGCTGGCCGCTGAGGTCACTTGTGGTGGGATCACCCCGTGAGGTGACCCCTGTGAAAGGGTTATTTGGCACCCAAAGGGGTTGTGACCCCCACGTTGAGAACTGCTGGTTTAATACCACAGTTACTCCTAAGCATTTTGCCTCACAATGCAGCCCATTTGGTCCTTTGGTAATGCAGCAAGAATAGGAATGAAGTAGACGTATTTTAGCTGTATCATATTCACCACCAACAGCTCATTAGGAGGCCTTGCACCTGGCAGTGATGGCAGTCCAGGAACAATTCTCCAGCAACATTATTTTCTCAAGGTATAATTTGGTTGAGAATTTATCTGTGTTTTGGGATTTACCTCAAGTTGATCTATTGCAGAATGTGATGGAATGTGATGATGCAGATGGAAGCATACTGTGATTTGTTTATGGAACATTTTAATAGGCTCAGATTTCTCTAAATTTTGGCATCAGTTGAGGGGTATATTAGGAGCAGAGCTTTGAAAAGGTAACATTTTGGATCAGAACTGTGAAAATTCCCCAGGTAGCATGACAAGAAACTTTTCTAAGCTCTGATTGATTTTGTCATGTTAAGTTTCCACTTATATAGCCTTGGATGTGGAGGAGTGCTTGGAATCTTGCACCTCTTGAATCTCTTGAACCTCATGGCAAATTCCATTTAGCAAAAAGTAATTGTTCAGCTGGGTCCTGGAGGTAGTTAGTGCCGCTTGGTCGGGAGAAGCTGTTCTGGGTGACTTAAAAAACTGGTTCTGAAGGCATTTCCCAAACATATGACCTCAAGATGTAAAGTGTGATGCTGCTATATAAAAAAAGCAGAAACTAGTGTAACCATATTGCGTGTCCCAATATACATTTTTGGTGGTAACTCTTTTGTGAAAGAGCATGTCCCTTGATTTTTGTCTCCTTTATGCAGTGGAAATTTGTGTCATATCCAGTATGTCTTCTCTTTCACATGCAGCATGCCAGGAACCAGCATTTTATTAACCAAGCTTGGAAACAACAAAACAACAACAACAACAATCTGATTCTAATTACAGTCCTTGTTTTCTTTAGGCTCATTTCCCCCTTTCTCTGTGGGGCAAGCCATCTTCGGATTATGTACCATGGGCCTACGAATTCACTTTGTCGTTGATCCTCAAGGCTGGTTCTGTATGGGCCTGATTATTTTTGTCTGGCTTTTCAACACTTTATTCATTCCAAAAGTCATCCTCTTTCCACATTATGAAGAGGGACATTTATCAGTGGTTCCGGTGATGTGTAAGTCATTTTTACCACTTTTTTCCTTCGTTCCATCTAGATTTTGTCTTAGGGCTGTCACTTAAAGATACAACAGGATTGCAGTATCTGTGGGGGATCAGTTCCATGCACACACAGGTTGCGGATGCTGAAAACTGCCAATATGCAAACCCTATATATATAGCATAGTCTCTGGTTCCCTCTAGCAGCCAATTCTGGTAATACACATTGGAAATGCATATTTCTTAGTTTTTTTATTTAATATTTTCTAGCAGCACATAACTGAAACTGTGCATACTGATCTAGTAGATTTGGTGACCTCACTGTACTAATGATTAGCTGAAGATGAAACAGTTGAGCAGGGCAAATACTGCATATGGTTGTGTTGTGACTTTTTTAGAATTCTGAAAAGAGTTGTGTATAACAAAAACAAAACAATGCCCCTCTCCCAGTATTTAAAATGAGCAGATTTACTTTGCTGTGAAGTTTTGTGCTTTATAATCTAGTCCTTCAGAGACTTTTTTTGTTTTCTCATTGTTTCAGCTGCTGAAACAGGAAAACACACCTACTTTGATAACTGATATGCTGAAAGGGATCTGTTTTTCTTAAGGGAAGTTAATGTCAAATCAACAAAAGCTCCCAAGTGATTTTAAGGTGAAATCTAGATCCTGTTCAGTTAGTTCTAGAATTGCCCTTCCATGTAGATAGGAAGGTTGCTTTGTTCACAGAGAAAACCAAGGTCCAGCGAAGCTTCTGACTATAAGCCAAGGGCAGGACAGTTATGTTCTGTAATTTCTCTTGTACCCTGCTAAGTGTAACTCATTTTTTCGAAGGTTTATAAACATAGCCTAGAGATATAATTCTATTTGGCAGCAACAGGGCATTAACACACCACTATCGCAGCAATGCCGGTTCTCTTGTTAGTATAAATTCTTCATTCAAGCAGAAACTCTTTTTTTTTAAAAATGGTTCACATGGAGGACCTTGCTTGAATAGTGAACTCTGGGTAGAATGCTGACCCTGATAATTCTAGCTCTCTTCAGATCAGCTAATTTGAGGGGGACTTATATTTCCATAGCACTTTTCTAATAAGGTATACACCTTTTGGGCACAATATGTTCAACATGGGAGGTACCTGAGGGCATAAACAGGAGCAAGTGTAATAATGTAAGAATAAAGTTCAGTAGGTGAACTTGTGATGAACAAACAGAGACAGATGGGAAAAGAGGAGAGGAATGATTCAGATTGAAAGATGGACACCAGTTTCTGATGTACTTGACAGAGGGTCAGAAGATCCTATTTCACACCCTTTGCCCATTTTCCACAAGTCATCCCAGTCATTTGGCAGGTTTCACTGTTTTTGACCCTACACTAGTGGTTCCCTACTTTGGGTCTCCAGATGTTCATGGACTTCAACTCCAGGAAACCCTGGCCAGCACAGCTAGTGGTGGAGGCTTCTAGAAGTTTTAGACCCAGAACATCCGGGGACCCAAGAGAGAAGGAGAGCTGACTTTAAACCTTCAGAGATGTGTAAGCAATTCCTTTTTTCTAGCCGTCTCAAAGTCCTATGAATAGCAGTTTTCTGAATGGAAACATATCTTTTTTACAGGTTACTATGTGCTTGCCTTGTTCTGCATCGTCTCCCTTCTGAGAGCCTCAGTGACGGATCCAGGGAGGTTGCCTGAAAGCCCAAAGATACCGATTGCAGGTACAGTTTTGGCGGACATGATTCTTTTTTGCTTTCTCTCTCCCCATAGCCCCAACGTTGATGTAAGCGCAGTTTCAAATTTTGAGGTTTCCTTTTTTTTATCAGAATTTCAGGATGGAAAATCCCTTTGCCACCCTGAGGCATTGTGGACACTGGTGAAGTGTCATTGGGTAACCGTGTTGATTTTCCTGTACCCCATAGCAAATTTCACTGCCATCCCTCTGGACTGCCTGCTAGCAAAGGGGGGGGGAGTGAGTCTGCTTCCTTCGTACAGTGAGATTTCAGAAGGGGATGTGGAGTGCCAAAGGTTATGTTTTGTGTCCTGTGCTCTCTAGCTACATAAAACCTGGATGAGGTTGTCTCGGAATTCAGAGAGCAGAGCCATCAATATGCCAAGCACAGCACACTCTCTTGTTTCCTTCCACCTGCGCTAATAGCGCTACTGATACCATCATCGACAACGATGTTGTGTGTCTTGCCTTCCTGCCAAAATGTCTGACCTCTATGGCAGTTAAGAAATTATCTTATAAAATATAAATACAAAATTGAGCTTAAAATAAAATAAAAAGAACGAATGAGCCCAAAGTAAAAGCAGGAATGAAACAAAATATCTCAGTAACATACCTAGTAACCACACCCCTGAAAGACCTTCTGGAAAGCTATCCTCTTGCTGGCTTCCAGGAAATGGCTGAACATTGTTGCTAGGCGGGCATTTCTGAAGAGATTTGTGGGACACTTGAGAAGGCCCAGTCATACATTTCCCTTTGTCTGAAGCTCAGGTAAGCGACAAGGCATGAAACAAGGTCTATGTCACAGGAGAAAATATGATGGTAGAGGTAGATGGGAGGAGGAAGTCTGTGCAGTACAGTGGTACCTTGTATAAAGGAATTAATTTGTTCCAAATGAAATTCTGTTAAGCAAATTTTCCTTTGTACAGATTTCCCATAGGAATGCATTGAAAATGGATTAATCCCTAATCACGACCATTTTTCTGTTGTACGGATTTGCCCCATAGGCAATTCTGTTAAGTGATTTTCCCCTGTCTCCAGAATTTTTTTCCTTTAAGCGGATATTCTGTTAAACAAACTGCTTGTTATACGAGGGTCCACTGTATCTTGGAATCAGGCTCTTGGGGGCTTTATAGCAAGACGTTTTAAAGAAAGATAAGTAGAAATTTTACATATGACATCCTTCAATTATAGTTTGAAGTTAGTTATGGAGCAGAAGATAAGGAATACACTGAATTTCTACTGGACTGAGGGTTTAGGAAAAATGCCAGCTGTTGATGGTAGTCATGCTCCCTGAAATACCCAGATTGTTATTCATGAGTGCTCCAAAATACAGTGCTCCAAGAATTCACTTGAGGGAGGTAAATGCTCTGTGAACTTTGTTCTGTCCAGCTTAAACCCTTATCTAGACATTAAAGAATTTGATCTCTCACACATGCTGTAGTAGTGTCTCCACTTGATGACTATAACTTGTGTTTGAAGATAATGCAGATGATGACAAGCACTAGCCTCAGGAAGCATAATCATTCACCTGCACCATTGGTGGCTAGCTCATATACAAAATAACTTTTTTTAAAAAGCAACCAGTATACAGCCTGGGATAAGGGTATATTAGGAAGCACACACCCCGACACCATTTATATGATGTTTTCCCATGACTCAAATAAGATGTTATTAGTATCTAAACTAGAGAGTGGTACTTACCACACTTTGGAATGGTTGGGTGGATTGGGCCCAAAGGTGTTGTGCTGGCACTGCAGATTCCACACCCAGCCTCCTCCTGTGGGCACCCACTCGGGGACAGGGAAGCCCGCAGTGTTGCTTTATGGGGAATCTGAGGCTCCCTGAGCAACACCTGTCGGCCTCATAGGCTGCACCCTACCGGAGCAACTCAAATTATATGAAACCATATAATGGTTAGTTATCTCTTTAAAAGAAATAGTTCTTTTAAAATGATACCCCCTGAACTGTGGAACAATCTCCCTAGAGCATTTTATCATGACATGCTTCATGAAAGACTTTTGGTATCAGATAAATGTTATAAAGTGAGTCACAGAAAGAAGGAACGGTAGAGGAAGAAGGATATGATATATGAATGAGTGGGCATGGGGGTTGTGTTATAGACAAAATTTAAAAAGCTGATGGGCCCTTGAATGATGCAGATTCCCCTTCTTCATTAGTGTTAAAAGTACTCCAGTGGGTGTCTGGAACAGAAAAATCTGTTTACGGAGTGCTGCGGTAGCTCAGCCGTTATCTAGTATCCTGTCTCCTAAATGCAGAGCGAAAAGGAAACGATGTAAGCTCTCATCCCGAAGACCTGTCAGATTGGGGCCAGGGCGCTTATGCAGTTTCTCTACCAATCTATATTTAGGTGACAAGATACTGGCTACTCTTTGCACTCTCTCATCAGTGCACTCGGCTGTTATGTGCCATCAAAGTCACTTTCAAATGATGGCAACCCTATCAATGAGTAATTGCCAAAATGCTCTGGCCTCAACAGCTCTGCTCCGCTCTTATAAAGTCAGGTCTGTGCCGTCCTTGATGGAATCAATCCATCCCATATTTGATCTTCCTTTCCCCCCTATATACTCTTAAATGGTTAAAAACTACAGTGGTACCTTGTATAAAGTAATTAATTCGTTCCAAATGAAATTATGTTAAGCCAATTTTCCTTTGTACAAATTTCCCATAGGAATGCATTGAAAACGGAGTAATCCCTAATCACAAACATTTTTATGTTGTACGGATTCGCCCCATAGGCGATTCTGTTAAGTGATTTCCCCCTATCTCCGGAATTTTTTATGTTGTACAGATTTTTATGTTATACAAACTATTTGTTATACAAGGGTCCACTGTTATATTGATTTTGTACCCTGACAGCTTGAAATCTTGCACATCTAGCTTTTAATTATTTTACAAGGTACATTTCCTACTTCTGTTTCCTGTTGTATGCACTTCTTGATTACTTTTCTGGACTCAGTTCAATTAGGAGCTTCAGGTATCTTCTTCCATAAACTTGCTATAGGATAAAACTAAATACTTGAGCTCGTTTATGTTATTTTGTTTTACCATATTATTCTCAACTATGTATTATTTTTGGAGATGGTTTAATCCATTTACTTCTGTAGTGTTGGTATGGTTAGATGCATTTGTTACCCCCTTACATTACATTGCGGGGAAAATTGCCTTCTGTTAGTGGTAACTTGCTTATTAAAGAGTAACACCTTTGTGACACTGGCTTTATGGGAACAGATTGAAAATCAGTTTCCCATCTGGCATTATTACTATTTTAATGATCTTGATTATTGGGTTTCCATATTGCCAGCATCCAAATGATGTCATTTTTCAGCAAGATAAGAAGCATGGCAACTATCAGTAAAAGGCTTACATTGGGGTCTATTTGAACAAATTTAGTTAGGAATTAGTTATTATAGATTGTAATTTTATATAATTAATTGAATTCTGTATAGGACATGTGTCTAGTGTCAAGTAGCTGACCACGTAAATGTCATCTTGCATGATTACATTTTGATTTCACAGTAGTTCACTTTCCATGTAGTCATTCATTTTTGAATGCATAGCGATGAATCAAATTACACCATCTTGTAATGTACAGCAGTTATCAATGCTATGGGCTGTATTAAAAAGTTCTCTTCCTTTGGGGAAAGAAATAGTTGAATGGAATTCTTTCTTCTGATGATCATTACCACAATTAGATATATTTCTAAAGCATTGGAGTAATTGCAAGTCAGAGAGTTAGGTGAATCAAGGAAAGTCCTTCTTGGAGATCCTGTCCCACAGTTACACAAGTGGTATAACTTTCAGACACAGGTTGTCATCAGTTAAGAACTCTCCATAGGCCTTATCTGTTGCATGCTGAGTTGTGCGACTCGGTATGCTACTGATGATGTCAATGGATATTTCTCAACTTACAGCAGTTCACTTCCAAAAATTGTGTTTGCCTAACGGTGTGACGGGATTTCAACCATCAGGGCTTACCAAGATAGCATTTCCTTAAGTTCTAATGATGCAAACAGTGCTTTTAATTTTATGTAAGAGTTTTATAAAAGACGTAACCTAGATTATGAATGGTCCCTTGAATTTTGGGGAACTGATGTGAAGAAATCTGTGACAGGATGTGTAGTGTCATTTTGGCTGGCCAGCAACCTAAAGCCAAGTAATGCAGTAGTCATGAAGCACATATGAGGATAGAACATGTCATAAGAACTGAGTCTGGAACATAGTGATGGGATGAATAATAGTTGGTTAAAATACATGAAGTTTGTGCAATTTGTTTATCAGGAGCCAGTTGAACTGCCAGGTACATCCAAAGTATGTGAAACTGTGAACCAAATCATGCATACCACTGGTAGTCAGTCCTTTGTAAAGTGAAGGGGTATGTGTGCCACTCAGCCCTGCATATAAAGAAACAGAATGCTTTGTGTATACTGTCAAGGGAGGTGCCCATTTTGATAGTAGTTAGTTATGATATTGGGGTGTGGTGGCTCAGCGGGCTAGAGTACTGGAAACTGTCGGCTGCAAAGTCAGCAGCTCAGCGGTTCGAATCCCGCGTACCATTCAGCAGAGTGGGCTCCCGCTGTTCACCCCTGCCAACCTAGCAGTTTGAAAGCATGGAAATGCAAGTAGATAAATAGGTACCCCCGTAAAGAGCGGGAAGGTAAAACAGTGTTTCCTTGCAGCCATGCTGGCCATATGGCCACAGACTTCCACAGCACTGGCTCTTCGGATTGAATACAGAAATGAGCACCGCCCCTAGAGTTGGACATGACTAGCACGCATGTGCGGGGGGAACCTTTCCCTTTACCTATATTGAAAGATATTTTGACTAGATTGTACAGTTATAGTTAAAAATAGACCAAGAATGTAGTCTTCACTAGCCAAGGCGGATGGGGATCATCCTGGCTGCAACTTGGCCTTCTAAAGCTGGGTGGAACTAAACCCTTCCTAGGCTATGGATGCCGAATGTTACTTCGAACTACTAGACTCTTGCTGGTCTAACTTGGTGCTTGTGCACACTGTATCCATGGGCTGGAGGAAATTTTGTTCAGAATAACTTAGCTCTTTCTTCACGGTAGCCCTTCTCTGCCACCGCTACGCACCACTACCATCCAGCTCTTCTGATGCCATATTTTTAATACACACAGCAGATCTTTCTGGTGGTAGATGTTTTAAGATGAACTAGCAAAAGACTGGGCTACTGGCATAAGGGCCACCGTGTGAGCACATAGTGTTTTTGCCTGTTACAAATTCACTACATCTGGCACGTTGTCATCAAGTTGCACTGTAAACTGGCAAAGTAAAAGATGATTCTCAATTTGTGTATGTACATGGACTTTCTTCTGGGACTAATACAATGATCTGTTAAAATATGAAATGTGTTTTGGCTGATCCGGATGGAATTCTGCTTTCCTTCAAAATAATCAACAGCTGTATCTGCAAATCCACAAAATCTATTCTTTATAGCTGACAACATAACGGCAATACCAAAGGACGATTCTTCATAATCTTTATATTCCTTTTCTCTTTTTAGAAAGAGACTTTTGGGAATTATGTAATAAATGTAATATGATGAGACCAAAGCGGTCCCACCACTGTAGCAGATGTGGACACTGTGTTAGGAGAATGGATCATCATTGTCCATGGTAAGGTGAATTCAGTTTACTTCATCATCATATCTTTTTCTGGTACATTCATTTATAGCACTTCATCTCAATGATATTACTGTAAGATCAAGAACGAGAAAAGTGATGGCCATATATGATAAGTAAATTTTTGTTTTGAAAATTAAAAGCTAAATTTTGGAAATGGAATATTAACCCTTGTGTACAACATTTTAATTCATCATAATCACATTTTGTTACAGAATTCACTTGGAGGGTATACATACAATGCTATAGAACTGTAAATAAAGTTATAAATTGAAAATGTAAACAGACTGAGGTTGTAAACTATTCATGTCACTTCCAATGTCCATTTTAAAAACTTAACAAGGAAACAAAAATGCTGGGATAAGAAAATTGTATCCACATATTATTATTATAATAATAATAATAATAATAATAATAATAATAATAATAATAATAATAATAATAATAATAATAATAATAATAATAATAATAATAATAATTTATTTTTATTTTAACAGACATATCTGTTGCTTTCTGATGTTGCAGTACTTTTGTCTGGAACCTCATAACCATAGCTTCTCAGTTCAGGTGAAATTGAAAATTGGAGACATTGGGACCTTCCATGTTTAGTTGTTATACTGAGTGAAAAGATAAGAGATGGTGGTATGTGAGCGAGGACATTGGTCTGCATATTTTAGTTCACTAAACTTTGGTGTTGAATTGGCTTACCTGTAGATTCTGCTTGCAAGCAATAAATGTGATTTCATTCAGAAGCAACTGCCCTCCTGTTTTTCTCGTTCTGATGCTAGACAAAGAGCAGTAAAATGTGCTTCTGTTGGTTTGCCCATCTTCTCTGTTTCCGTTAAACACTAAGATAGCTAGGGACCTGTGATGAAGGCAAGAAAGGAACCAGGGGTGCAGGATTCGTGCTGGTTTATGGTCCCAACCCATTTGCTAAATCCAAGTTTGGCCCTTGTGCAGTAATCAAAGTCACACTTTAATTACCAAAACAATAATCCAGATTGGTGTTAGCTACATAGCTAGAAATATAATGGGAATAATGATAAATGTTCTTCCCTCTTCCTTGATTCTTCTGCCTAGCATATTCCTACTTGTAAGTTGTTGGTTTCACTGAAAACTTGGATTTTGAGTCGTATTGTGTTTGTATTATTATGTAATTTGTTGTTATAGTATTTTGATTTGTGTTTACCTTGATTGATTTTTTTTGGGGGATGGGGTAGGGGTGGTTGTCCTTATTAGTATCTTGGGCTTGTTTGCCCTGTGTCAATCTCTTACCCAGGCCATTTGATTATGGTTGGGGCAGCAGTCTCTGTGGTGTCGGGCAGAGGGGTCTATGCTATAAGCGGGAGTGTCTATTGGATTAGGAGAACTAGGGTCAGGCAAGTTGTGTCTGTCCCCCGTTCTGATCCTTCCGCTCACCACCACATGTCATGGAGCCAGTCCCTCAATTCCTGTGTCATGTCTGGGTTGCTGATTAATGCTAGGTCAGTCCACAATAAATCGCCGCTCATCCATGATCTGATCTTGGATGAACAGGCAGCTCTGGCTTGTATCACGAAGACCTGGGAGGGGGCACACAAGAGGGCTTCCATCTCCCAGCTGTGCCCCCTGGGTACTGTGTTCAGCACCTGGGCAGGCAGGAGAGTCGGGGTGGGAGGTGTTGCCAATGCTTTCAGGGAATCCTATGTTGTCAGCAGAACTATGGTGTTGGTAAGTCCAGGTCTTGAGGGCCTGCACCTATCGGTGGGACTTAGGGATAGTTTTGAGATAGTGCTGGTGTACTGTGCTCCCTGCGACCCAGCACTCTCTCTTCCGAGCTCTCCAAATTCCTATCAGCTGCACTATTGAGGTCCCCCAGACATTTGGTGGTTGGGGACTTCAATGTGCATGCGGGGCCAGGATTGTCTAGAGTGGCTCTGGAGTTCATGGAATCCATGACCTCCGTGAACCTGTCCCAACACGTCTCCTGTCCCACCCATAGGGCTGGTCACTCACTGGACTTGGTCTTTTAATCCATGTCTGCGGATTTCAATCTGAAGATCGGGAACATTGCAGCCCAGCCTGTGCCGTGGTCAGATCATTATCTGCTGACTTTCTCCCTGTCAATTGCTTCCTCCCCCCACACACACATAGGGAGCTGGGGTCTTCCATTTGGGCTTGCCCCTGTGGCTCCTTGACCCTGAGTGGTTTTTTTTGGGGGGGCTTTGGGGTTTTTTCCAGTTGGCCTGGGGGATGATCTAGTCAAAGCTCAGGTGGAGAGGTGGTATGAAGAGGCCTCTTGGGTGGTTGACTTGATTGCTCCCAGTTGCCTTCTCTGTTGCAGAGTTGAGGGCGATGAAGCAGGAACAGAGAAAAGCTACATGGAGGAAAGACCAGTCGGCTCCCAACTGGGCTGCAGTTTGTGCTCTGACCAGGCAATATGTTAGGGCTATAAGAGCTGCTAAAAAAGCCTATTATACTCGGAGAATTGCTGCGGCCATGAACCCACCAGCGGAATTGTTCTGGGTGGTTCGTAACCTCACCAATCCTGGTCAGCCGGGGCCGCCTCCTAGTGATTTTACCAGTGAGTCATTTGCAGCCCATTTGAGATCTAAAGTTGAGGCCATCTGATTGAATCTGGACTCCGGTTGTGGTAGTCCTGGCTGTGACAGTACAAAACCCTCCATGGCTTGGGCCCTGATTATCTGGTGAAACATATTTTCCTCAGATCAGTAAATGCCCATCCCACAAGAGCTACCCAGGCACTCCCAATTCGGGTGGCCTTACCTAGAGAGGTCCATAAAGTTGCTACTCAGAACTGGGCCTTCTCTTTGGCTGCCCTGGGGCTTTGGAATTCTATTTCAAGTGAGATCCGCCAGGTGCAATCTCTGCCTGCTTTCTGGAAAGCCTTAAAGACCTGGCTTTACCAAGAGGCCTTGGGGTAATTGTCTTTGGGGCTGTTGTCTTTCTTTGTTTTTGCCTGGACGCCTTTATTTTTGTGTCTACACTTTTCCCATTTTATTGGGTATTTTGTTAAATTTTATTTTATTGCTTTGCTATTTTTATGTTTGCTTATTTTGTTTTTGTACACCACCTTGAGTTGTCTTTGTAGAAGCTAGCGGTATATAAAGGCTAAATAAAGCAAAAGTAAAAACGATGTTTCATAATTAAAATTTATAAAGGACTGATACTTGATTGCCTGTGTTCACAATGTTTTTTACTGCAGGATTAATAATTGTGTTGGCGAAGATAACCACTGGCTGTTTTTGCAGTTATGTTTCTACACAGAGCTGCTCAGTTCTTACACACTGTTCCTTGATTTCTGCCACTGTTACTATTTTGAACCACTGAAGAAGGTTAATTGGGTAAGTTCACTCCTTGAAAGAAATAGATAAATATTAACTGGGTGCAAATTTACCCTAATAAGAAACACAGTTTTTATGTTTTATCTACTGTATTTTTCTGTGTATATGACACTATTTTTTTCCTAAAATCATGGCACGGAAATTTAAGGGGCATCATATATATGGAAGTAAGCCTTTCTGGGGTTCTGATCTTACAGTAGTAAAGCAGAGAGGAGGGCAATCAGGCGCTCCTGGAAAGAAAAGAAAACAAAACAGCAGGGGTGGGAAACAGCAGAGGGTGGAGTATAAGAGAAATGGAACAGGTCAGACTGATGAAGCTGTTTGGATGAGCAGCGAAACGTTTCTGTCTCTCAAAAGAGAAGTCCAGTAGCCATGACTCAACTTCCAGATAAACTCACCTGGATAACTGAGAATCTTTACAGACAAACAGCTCAAAGAGGATTTATTAATTTTCTTAATTTGGGGGTCTTAAAAGTGGGGGCCATTTAATATACAGCAGCTTCTTTTAGAAAGAAAAATACGATAATTTTGCTTGCTAATATGCAACTGTGAATCTGAGTGTAATTTTATAAATGTGTGAATCTTTCAGTGAGTTGGTAAATACCACCAAATTGTAAAAGTTTTCATTCGAATGTTACAAAGTTGCTATAAAATCTGTTAGAATTTTAAGAAAAAAATTTGTTGATTATACAGGAAAATGTCCAGGTTATTGCTGGCTACAAGCAAAAGATCCAAATGGCAATAATACATGGTTGTCAACACCAAATTATTTTTTTAAAATACACAAAACGTGTGGATAGCTACATAAATACCAACACAGGATTGTTTTTAGATCTACTGGTGTTACTGTTAATTGTTTCCTGCATCAGTATTGATGACATAGGTTTGGTTGGTGTCTTGAAATCTTATCTTCCTCATATCATGTACCCAAATTGATCTGCTTGAATATTTGGAGAAATATATGTGCATAGAGGGCTTTTGTAAGCACTTGGTTTCATGTGTGTAACTTGCACTGTGTCTTAGGTGAAATAACGGGACAATTTTTAATTCCGGAAATACTGATTAGCAGGATAATATATGTAAATAAAATATGCAGGGTGAAATGTAGCCAAGTGAGGAGATTGTTATATAAAAGGTGTTTAAGTTTATCCATTGGTGACTTCAACCTTCTTCAGATCTTCAGGAGGAGGACTAACTGTCTTAGCGCATGAGTAGAAAGAGCAGTCTAGTCCCACCGTGCTCCTCCATAATTGTATGCCGAGGACAGAATCTGAATAGGAGAGTGGATTTGATACGTAGTGGCTTTCCATATGGTTTAAACCCTGAAAAACAAGGTTTCTGGTGTGTGGAGATGCTGCCTGCTTAAAGATGTAGTCTCTGAATACAGTAATGCTTTAGATTTCTGCTTACAGATAGACTGAAGGTGGACGTAGCTAGCTTGCTTCTACTGCTCACGAGCTAGTGTCAGTCCTTCTATTGAATAACTACATAGGGCTTTTGCTACAGTACCTTGCACTCCTTGTCTCGATTGCAGCATTTAGGGTGTTTATACACAACCCCTAAGCTCCACCGCAAATGGCTGCAAGCTCCGGAGATTTAAAATGTTTCCCCACCAGCTCGGAGTTTGCAGACAATTAAGTACGACCCTGCCCACTTTAGCGCGACCCAGCGCACTTTTCTTGTACCTTCTCTCTGGAGGTGAAAAATATTTGATGCGGATGTGCCAGGCTCTCCTCGCTTCTTTTTGTTTTTGTTTTTTGCCTCCCGCCCCTTTAAGAGGAACCAGGAAGTAACCGGGGCTCCCCCGGCAGCGTCCACCAACACCGGGAGGTAAGGTTTTATTCTTTTGTCCCTTTTTTCCCTCCCTCCCGTCACGCAGCCAGCAGCCAGGAAGTAGGGAGGGGTGGAGACACAGAAGAGCGACAAACCCGTAAGATCTCTGGTCCGAATTTAAGGGGCCAGTGGATCTTAGGGGTCGTGTAAAAAGGCCCTTAGTTGCTAAAACTGGGATCCTTTTCTCCTTAGTCCATTAAAAATGCTTGTGAGCTTTGGCAGACCTGCAAGAATATAACAAGGTTTAAACAGACAATTGCAGTAAGGTGGAGGGGAGTCACTTTGTGTTATAGCCTTACGTGTGGGAGTTTGCTGGGAAAGTTCCAAGCAAACTGATCTTAGCTACAGAAAGAAAGAGACAGAGACAAGGGGCTTTTCCACCTGTCAGCTGGGGAGAGCTCTGTGTCAAAGGACAAAGAAGCATTTGAGCATTTTATGAAAACATTACTTCTAACAGGGAAAAAGTGCCCTTTAGTGATTGGTTAGGGAAAGTGACCTCACCTCCCCAAAAATGTACCTTTGAATATGGTAGTTCTGAACAACCCAATTATCCCAGTGTATGACAGTACAGTATATGGTATTTTCTGTCAGTCTTTTTGTTTTGTTTTCTCACATTAACACCAACAATAAAAGTTAACATAATGAAGATTAATGCACTGAACATTTCCCCCATGCAACAAATATGCAAACAGATTAGATTTTTGAATTCAGTAACAGTTACCAAAACCAAACTCTGTCACTCCATTGGGTATTCTGTGTTATAACAGTCAGCATGATTAAGAGACAGACTACCTCCTGCATTCTCAGCAAACACACAACTCTCCAGACAGCAGTCTAAGGGCCAGATAAATTAGCTTTTCTATAGGAAAGGACCAGACAAACGAAAATATGCAGGAAGTTATTCCTAATGCAAACATTCCCTCAGGCAGGCATGTCCAAAGTCAGGCCCGGAGGCCAAATGCAGCCCGTTTTCAAATTTCAAGTGGCCCACAGCCTCTTCTCCCCACTGGCTCAGCCTGTCATGCATCCCCACCAGCTGGCCCCTCCCCATATTGGATGGAGACATCCGCTTGCAGTTTTACGGTTTGCTTGCCCTCCCTGCCTCCGTACACACACCCCCTAGGCACCTGCCCAGCCTACCGGCCCCCAGCTTCATTGCTGCAGCGTCCTCCCCACCTCCTTGCATGTCCTAGAGGCTTGACCAAAGTCCGGCCCGGGGGCCAAGTGTGGCTGAATGGTCAGCCCCCCACACAATTTCACCTCACCAAATCTGGCCCTTCTTGCAAAAACTTTGGATACCCCTGCCCTAAGGAAAGCAGTAACACTGAAGAATGGAAAGTCCCATTCTCTCCCCGTTCGTTTCCATCTCCTGTATGTTTGATGAACAAATTCTCTTTGGAAGATTTTAGTCTTTTTCTTTAACTACACCTTGATTAAGATATGAGAGAGTCAAATGGCCCAGTGGTGTTGACAGAATCTGCTAGCTATTACTAGCTGGTATATTATATTTCTGTCTCCATCTTGCCAGGTATAGAATGACAGATTATTTCACCATTGATGTTTTGACATTTAAGCAGATATTCTGCTGGGGACATTACATATACTGTTAGAGGCTAGCAAATAACTGTTGATCTAGTAAGCTCTTTTGTTTTGATTAATGGTTACCTGCCCATGCTGTAGCTCAGTGTTGGCGAACCTTTGGCACGGGTGCCCAAGGTGGCACTCGGAGCCCTTTCTGTGGGCACCTGACATTGCCCCTTCACAGCCACTTGTATTCAGGCTAAATTGCTGTATTGGCACTTTGCGAAAAATTAGCAGGTTTTGAATCGCAGTTTGGGCACTCAGTCTCTAAAAGGTTCGCCATCACTGCTGTAGCTGATTAGATAGCTGCAGAGAGGTTGCAAGTAGCAGTGAGTGTTTGTGCTTGGTACAGAGTATGACGGGCAACATCCTAAGTGTTCCAGAAGCCCACCCCTCACCCTTCAGCCTAGCTGAGCCACTTACCCGGCTCTGCATGCTACCAGGGTCCTTCTTTGGTAGTAGTGCTTCAATATGGGCAGGAGGCCAGCTAGTCCAGCCCTGCCAGCTCAGGTAGCCAACTATGGTACTCTGGTGAGGAGATGGGACAGGAAGTCAACTCATGTCATGCAGCCAATGAATTGTTGGCTGACACTGCTGGGGTCCTGCCTGGATTGGAGCACCACCACTGAAGAAGGCCCTTGGCAGCACGCGGAACCAGGTAAGTGGGTCAGGGATGGGCCTCTATACCTAGAAGGTCCTGTAAAGGGTCTTTCTAAGTTGGAATTGACTTGAAGACATGCAGTTCTTTTTGTTATCGATGTTGGATAAATTAATCAAATAAATACTAGTAGCTACACTTTTGTCTTAACCAACAGTGGTATCTTAATTTTTGACTGGTACAAAGTGTTAAATAATTTTCTTAATATAATGCTGAGACATAAAGAATATTGTTTCTTAGCCCACTTCATGTTCCTTTGCCTGTGTCAGTATGACTTTCAGTACATTGGTACTGTTTTTTTCATAAGCTAAGAAATAAGAATTAGCTTATATAAATGGATAATTATGTGATTTACAACAACCAGCAGCTGCATATAGGAGCTACGTTCAGTACTGAAAACAAAATGTATTTTATTATTTGTTTAGGAGGTGGTAGATGCAATACTGTGGTTTTTTGTCCACCAGGAGGAGTAGTGTTACTACAAGAACTTGCTACCAAGAAACTGTAAAGCTGTGAAGATTGTTGTCAGAAAGCACAACTTATTTTATTAGCTGGCAGTGTAGTTTTTTTTAGAGGGAATGGTGAAGTTTCTGGAAAGTACAAAAGCATTTTGCATTTATGTAGACAGACAGGCTATGGCCAGAGTGGTTGAACGTTGTTGTATCTATCTCAACAGGTTTTGTCTTTTGTTAAATTTCCTTGGAACATTAAAAATGAAATATGAAGAAACTACCTTGTAGAGAGTTAGACTCTTGGATGGTTTAGTTCATTATTGTATGATCTGGCTGATTTTCAGGGTTAACTCAAAAGTACAAGATTGCTGTTTGAGGCAGCTGATTGGGAGTGACATAAGAGGGCATCCAATTTATGATTATTTGTGTTTACTGTATTTTTGGTAGGCATGGGGACTTTCTCCCTCAGATGTCAAAGTAGCATGAAAATATCCATACTGCATCAGACTAAAGGCCTGTTTAGTCCTATATTGTAGTCACACATGGCTAATGAGAAGCCCAGAAGCAGGACGCGAGTGTAACAGCATCTTCCTGTTCGTGCTCTCTGATGTGGGGTGTTTAGATACTATGTAGATGTTCTGATACTGGAGATCATTTATTACTTGCTAATATGCACTGGTAGGCTTATTCTGCATACATTTGTCCAGTTGTCTTTTAAGGATGTCCAAGTTGCTCTTGTCTTCTGTCAGTATATTTCAGTTCTTAACTATGTGGAGTGTGAAAATTCTTTGCCTTCAGTGGATGATCCTGGATTCCCTTTTAACTGTATGAGCAAAGAATAATAAATTCCCCATACCATGCCTATTATGATATACAGTAATTTGATAAGTTTTATAAGTTCTATCTTACACCAAGGTTACTAGGATTGCCAAGGAGTCATTGGTGAAAGGATTTGACAAATGGGTTTTTGAAGTCCAAATAAGGATATTTTACTGGCTCACCCCTCTCTCATTGACTGACCTTAGATGCTATGCACCATTTCCTTCTCTGTTGCAAATAGAAAAATATATTGGGCTGGGCTGGCAGTGTAGATAGAGGTCTTTCCTTGTCTCTGAAGCCTTTGTTCCTTTAACCATACCAAGAGCTTGCAGTGCCTAGCTATCAGAAACAGACTGGAATGGGCAGACTGATTGAACACTGAACAGTGGGAATGACAACAGGAAATGCCAGCAGCACCGGGAAAGCAAAGGACAGGTCATACTGGGGAGTGGGCAGACACCCTGGAAAGCACTGGCCAGCAGATTGGAGCAGCAGGTAACCTGGGGTGGATAGGAATTGCGCCAACCGCATAGGGCACAGCAATGTGGAGTGAGTGAGCACAACCTTGGAGTAAGTAATTGGAAAAATGAAGTAGGCACAAGGAGGGGGCAGAAGGATTGAAGCACGGCATAGCTAGTACTGTGAAAGGCAGGCAGTGGCAGCCAGCTTGTTCTTGAGAGGTGCGCCTGGTGTTTGCTTCCTCCTAGGCTCTTGCTCCTTGCCCATTTCCTTTTCTGTTTCCTTGGGCTGGTGGCTCCAATTCTGATTTTTCTTACCCTTCTCAATATTGAAGTAACTTGCCCCGACTGTACCCAATATCTTTTGCCAGCGACAGGGCCCTGTGCCAAGTGTTCAGGTGGCTGAGCAGCCTGCTGTTGGAGAGGTGGCTCGGGTCTTGCCCGTGCTGGAGCACCTTCTCACAATGCGAGCTGTGTGAGCATCTGTTGCATTCTGTTGAAAATGCTTCCAGATTATTGAGAGCTCTGGGGAGCTCCAGTGTTTGGCTATTGGTTCCTAATAGGAATTGCTAACTTGTCATGACTACAAGATCCAGCAACTGGTGGGGCTACGAGCAGGCGTTATTTCAGTAGCCATATGCTTCTGAAATAGTGCTGGTGTGAAAATCAGTATCTGATTCAGCTATAGCAGAACGGAAAAATCAGACATGAAATCTATTGACTCAATATAACTGTCTATATAGAGTAAGGGCCCTGTATCCTTGAGGGATTGGTTCAAAGACCACCACCACCACCGATGCTGAGAAATGTGCATTATAGCGAACATTCCCCCCACCCTTACCAACTATCTGGAAAGTGAAGGCAAACTCTTGGGACAGATGACCCTGTGGGAATCCCAGCCTTCCCTTTGATCCACACAGACCCAACAGTTACCCAAAGGGAGGGTTGAGCATGGGGTCCACTGCTTCCACCTCAGGAGGGCTACTCGTCTGCACGCTGAGCTGATTGCCAAAGCAAGATGGCCTGAAATGCTGCCCCGTCCTATTTCCTGCCTAGATCACCAGGCCAACACTTTCAAGCCCCTGTACTGTATGTGTTGTTTTATAGTGGCAACGGGGGTGTGGGGTGGAAAGCCACTGCACAGAGGGTGCAGAGGGAATCTTGATGCCCATCTTTCAATTGGGGAAAAAAGGAGTGAAAAAAATAGCTTCTAGTGTCTGTGCCTGCTTCTTGACTTCATTGATTAGACAGACATGATTAACAGGCTTTGCTGTCTCCCCAGCTGAACTCCCTCGGGGAAACATGATAGCTTTAACTAGGAAACACTGAGTTCTTTGCAACTATTACCCTTGGTGCCAGATTGTCTTTACATTTGACTTCTTCAGAAATCACTCCAGGATGCCCGAGAAACTTCTAGCAAGTAGAAACCAAAGACAGTTGCTTTCTAATTTATAGGAGCTTGCAGGACTCCAAATATTAGGAATTATTATTATAGATAAGTGAAACTATTAAATTCAGATTCAGATGTATTTTGAATTATATGACTATGGCATTATTCAGTGAATTCCAAATGTTTCTGAATTGAGTGCACATCCTCTAATACAGGGGTGCCCAAACTTTTTGTAAGGAGGGCCAGATTTGGTGGCTGAGAATGTGTCAGGGGCTGGTTGCTCCCCGACCCTGCCACCCCACTGCAACCCCCACCCACTGACCCCTTACAACCCCACCTGAGGGAAGGAAGGCGGGGGGAGACCAGGGAGGGAGGGAGGGAGGGAGGTGGAAACCAAGAGAGGAAGGAAGGAAGGTGGGGAACAAGGAAGGGAGGGAGTAGGGACCAAGGGAGAGAGGAAAGAAGGAAGGTGGGGACCAAAGGAAGCACAGGGAGCCGTGGCCACAGGTCGCCCCTTGGAAGGGGCGATCTGTGCGACCTTGCACCCCCCGGTGGTGACGGCTCACCCGCCAGCCCACCCCAAAGCTCCTTGGTGGTGGCAGAGGCCCACTGGCCTGCCCACCCCCACACATTCCCCTGCGGTGCCGGTGGCAGCAGACCGCCCATCTGCCCAAGCTTCCCAGCGGTGCCAGTGGCGCAGCCCGCCCAATCACTGCCTCGCATGTGCACCCAACCTCACAATGTTCCCGGCTATGCCCTGCGGGCACGCGCCTAGTTTCACAAGGTTGCTGGTGATGCCGGTGGCGGCAGCCTGCCCACACGCCACCCCCACATGTGCGCCCAGCCTCACATGGTTGCTGGCGGTGCCGGTGGCAGCAGCCCGCGCGATGGCTAGCTGTCTGGCTGGCTGGCCCGCCCAGCCCCACAAGCTTCCCGGCGGTGCTGGTGGTGGTGGCCCGCCCCTTGCCCACCCACCCAGCCCGACACGCTTCTGCTCACTGGCTGGCCGGCCGGCTGGCCCAGCCCCTCAAGCTTCCCGGCGGTGTCAGTGTTGGTGGAAGAAGATTTTTTATTTATTTAAAAAAACCGCCCCACCGATGGGGACTCTGGGCGGTTCACAGCATCATGGGGCGAAGGAGGGGGGGAGGGGCGGGCCAGCCAGCCGTGGGCCACTCAGAATGGCCTGATGGGCCGGATTTGGCCCCTGGGCCTTACTTTGAGCAGGCCTGCTCTAATATAAATAATGCCCCTACCTTTCATCTACTTCCCATTTTAAAGTGAAAATGTTGTTGCATGGTTATGTCAGCAGCAGGCAAATTATTTAATTTGCAACAACTTCTCATTGACAGTCAAAGATTTCCCACTTGGAGTTTTGGGCATGTATCTGTTTGCTGGTTTGACATGTTCCCTTATACTCCATGTGGGGAGCCAACGTAAATTCTACAGTTTGCCTTCTGCAGGCAACTGACAAACAGGGTTTTAGTCATCAATGGGAAAAATGGGTGGGACACCTGCCTTTCCAAAGGAGGAGTGGAGAGAGCTACAGAAAGATGTAATGTATTTAAAAAAAAACAACCTTTCAGACTTCAGAGCCCAGTTTCTAGCACATTCTTTACAAGCATTCTTGCTCTACAGCAAGAAAGATATGGTGGTGGGAACTGTTGGATTGGCTGAGTCAGGATAAGGATCCATTATTTTTGGAGCTGTGAGTATGGTAGGTAAGAAGTAATCAAAATGGTGCCATTTTCAGGTCAGAAAGAATAACCCCTGAACATTTCCCTTAAGAGTCCTGCGAAAGCTTATAGACCTCTACGGAAAAACGAGAAGCCTGGGTTTGTCACAGCTGGCGTTGACCCCTGAAAAAGGTTTTGGGAAAACTAGGTACAATTGCTTTAAAAAAACTAAATTTAAATTGCAGGCAGATTTCCATCCAATATGCTAGAAAAAACAAAAAGAGTATTTTAATTGCATTCTAAAAATTCAGAAGTTTATAGTCGAAAAAGCACAATGAAAAAGCAGTGAATATACTGTAACTCTAAAATACATCATAAAAACTAGAAAGCATTATAACATCAAGCAGTCATTAGCCTTTAAGCATATTAGTGGACCACATGACCATTTTTCTAAGTGCTCACCCAGCCAAACCAGTCTGCATCTATGAAGGAAAAGCCATGTTGTCCTTGTCTGATCTGAGGTGTTGCAAGCTGTGTTGCTACTATCATGTTGCTGCTCTTTGATTTCTGGAGCCCAGTATCTGAGTTGTTGGTATCCAGTATGTGTGTGTGTGTGTGTGTGTGTGTGTGTGTGTGTGTGTGTGTGTGTGTGTGTGTGATGCTTGTTTACGTTTCCTTTCATCTGAAAACAGCCGAATGTTGCTGTTTAGTAAGTTATTGACCCCATCAGTCACTTGTTACAGCAGGTGAGAATAATTTCTATGGCTTTTACTGGAGTGACTTACAAGGTTGTCAAGTTGCTATTGTTTTGACTAAAGAGGATCCTGCACTTGTGAGCGAACAATATGATGAGTGTCAAGTGCTGGTGGACTTAAGATTGTCAGTAATGATATTGAGAACTATTCATTGAGACAAGAATTTGGCACTTCCCCCATCAATTGTCTGACTATATCTAATAGTTTATTTACACATGCCACTGTTGGCCATAAAAAATCTACTTGTGCAAGGCAGTATTGTTGTACATTGACTTTGTTTCTTAACTTGGCTGAAGAGCTGACTGATCGTTTCACAGTGACTTAGTAAACCGCTGTTCATTTTTAAACCACAATCTATTCTTTCAGGGTTGCATTTTTCTATACCTTTGTAATTTTTGTTAGCATTTTATACATTTGAAACGTCACATCTGAACATCCCAGCACTGACCATGGCATGGGGAGTTATTGAAATGCACAAGCATCTCTTCTAAACAAAACAAAGGCAAAATTATGTACTGAGTATATGTCTCCTTTTTTGAAGAAGCAGGGAACTGGAAGGTTTGCACATCCTTGGGTGTAGAGGAATGGGAGTGAGTGGTTCAACAGATGCTCAGACTGTGGAAGCAGAGTAGCAGTTAAAACTGTCCTGATGCATAGGATTGTTCTTGTTCTTGATACAGTGACACCCCCTGCCTATCGTGGGTGTTAGGGACCCGACCCAACCCGTGATAATTGAAATTCCGTGATATGAGGATGCAGGTCTGGTCAGGCCAGGGGTGCCTAGGTGGGGGCCCTCGTACTTACCCCCAGCCTGGTGTTTTCCCAAACGGGGCTGCGAGGGCCTTCTCCGGTTTTTCTGGAGGCCACAAAAAGGCCTCCCTGAAAACCGGAAGTGACTCCAGAAGGCCTGGGAAGGCCCTTGCAGGCCCATTCAGGGCAGGCTAGTCTTGGAGTAAGGAAGGAAGGTCTGAAACGGGCCTTTCCCCCCTTACCCCAGGGGGCCTTTTTCATATACTGCGGTCCCGCGATATAGCGGGACCACAGTATATGAACCGTGAATGGGCAGGGGACCACTGTATAAACTTTTCAACTTTCTTTTAGTTTATATAGAATAATTTTGAAGTTTCTGATAATTTTCTTTAGTCTTGTCTTGAAGGCCACTTAATTTCCTTTAAAATTTCAGTTATGCCTCTAAAGTTTTGCTCACCCTAGGCTCAAGGAAAGGACCTTTATGTGTGAGGGGGTGGGAAAGACCCAGGGAGCCAAGCCTAAGCTCTGTTAAAAGGCATTTTGAAGTTTCTCCTTGTGTCCATGCATTTAGCTGCAACAATTTTCTTTGGGAATTGAATTATGGTCAATGGATCATACAAACGGCGTGCAAACGGGGTCATGTTATCATAAGTGAAAGATCTGTTTCTCTCCATCCTCCATCAATAAGCCATTAAAAATTCAGTATGTCCTTTTTTGAGGATTATAGACTGTGTGCCAGACAAAGTGGGAAACATCCCTAGCTGTTACGGCTGAGGACTTGACATGACCTTTCCTTCACGTACCAGACTGGCAAGTGATCCTCTAGAACAGCTTTGTTTGTTTTGAAAGAAAGAGGAGGTAGAAATATCATCCAACAACAGAAGAGCTGGAAAGGACAGAACTCTTTTTGTTCAAGCATTTCTAACTTGCTAATAGTATGGGATCCCTGCTATGTTTGTGAAAGGGGTGTATGACCTTGTAGATTTTAAATTGTCAATGAGATGGAATAGATTCAAAAGGTTCCTCTTGAAAACGGTATTACCAAGATTAAACTGAAACAAGTAGCAGCGATGTTGAATCTAGGTATCAATAAGGTATCATTGTGATGAGATATTTATCACAAAGTTTTACAATAGTAACAAGGAAGTGATTTGTGCTTTTGATATGTGTATCTTGGGCACGTTTGGTTATAACAGTTGCAAAATGGCAGCTAATATAAAGAAGCGGTGAATGATTCAGAAATAGAGATTATCTTGATTTCTTATATGGGCTAAAAAGTAGGGATGGGCAGCTATTACTGAACGCTACCAACAAATTCAGTCCAGGCACCAACTTCATGGTTAATGTGGAGGGCCACTCAGTAACCGTGACCTTTAACGTGAAGTGGCAATAATTCACCATCAGTAGGAAGAACTGTTTGTGTGTGTGTTGTGTTGTTACAGTCGTGACCAACTCTTTGTGACTCCATGTCCATGGAGTTTTTCTTGGCAAGAGTACTGGAGTGGTTTGCCAGTTCCTACGCCAGGCACCTACAGCACCTGGTATTCCCTAACCTGGGCCGACCCTGCTTAGCTTCCAAAATCAGGCGAGATCATATGTGCTTAGGGCATCGGCTTCCATTATATCATTCTCAGGCTGCCCCAGTATAAGAACGTTCCAAATTCACATCTTTGACAAATCTGAGGCCAAATAATTCTCTCCATCTTCAAACAGTTTGTCAGCTGTATATGTTCAGATGTTTCTATATGAAGGTAAAAAAGGTATCAATCAAAAATGTCAATCTCGCTTTAACTGTGCTTGCTGTGAATAAAATCTTTTGTCTTTCTTATTGTTTCACCTTTGGAAAATGCCCTGTATTTTGCATTTATAAGGAAAAGAAAAGCATTTTATTTACATATTTTCCTTTATCTTTATTATAGGATCTTTTTGTATTTAGACATGAACTTGCCCTGACAAGAATATCTACTTTCATGGGTTTAATAATGCTGGTTGGAATCAGTGGACTCTTCTATACTCAGTTAATCGGTATA